>ML677348.1:18096732-18242559 GCA_007922305.1 Dermatemys mawii
ATTCAGAAGTCAATTTATATGATGGCCAGTTCCTTATTCCAGAACACATCAAACATGTTGCTGTAGACCAAGAAAGCTTCCTTATCTTCCAGACAGGTCTCTAGTTTCTTCTAAAAGAACTTTTTGTTCTCTCATATGGCTTATTGATGGCTTGAACTTGTTCCCAGAAGATCTGATAGGTCTTTGTCTTCTCCCTATTGGCTTTAGCCTTCTCTCAAAAGGCCTTTACATCATCCTAGAAAGCTTTATTTTCCTGTCTTTTCTTGATACATCTCTTCTGGGGGGTAGTATAGTAGGAGGAGGATGCCAGTGGATGGAAACAGCAAAATGTATTCATTCACCCACTTTCTGAACTTGGAGAAAATAAGCACTTCTCCACATGTGAGGGGATTGTAGCCGAAGTCCTATTTTGTCTGTCACATCTCGTGATCTGTCAGACAGAAAGTGAATGACTGGGCGAAGAGGTGATCTGGTGAAGCAGAGAACTCTGGGTAGTCAGGAATACCATATCTGTTCCTATTCTTGCTGTTAATCAAAGGAGCTGCTGGCAGTAATGGGAAGTGTCCTCCTTTCCCTACTCCTTTAATGATCTCTTTTTGCCCCACCAAATCGAATTCAATGTCCAAGGGACCAAACAGACCTACTGGGCTTAGATTCTGCAGCTGTCCTTTCCTCCTGCCAGCAGCTGGGACTGACATTCAACGCCAATCATCCTTCTTACTGCCACCAATTAAACGTTATTGGCCTGTCATTAAGATTGGAAGAGGACAAGTTCTTTTTCTCAAAGCATTGGGGTAAAAGGTTAGAAGGAGATGCTGTGACAAATATTTTGGGGAAGAAAGGCCTCGGGGGGAGAGTGAGCCAATTTTTGGGACTTAGAAGGTTGGTCAGAAGCTGCACAGAGCAGAGAATGTACCTGGACATTATTCAGATCTGAACAGACCTGCTTCTTGTCTCCCACGTAGATAGCTCCTGTATTGTGGATGCTGCTACCATAGCAACAACTTCATGCAATGTGAAAAGGTTCCAAAAGACAAAGGGCCCACAGTATTCCATTGTGGAATGTTCCACTCAATCATACCAGCCATCTATAATTATTATTTATATTGTAATAGCACTTAGAGGCCCTAATTTAGCTAGGACCCAATTGTGCAAGGTATTGTGCAATCCCTGCTGCAAACAGCTTAAAAAATAAAATCAACAAAGGGAAGCATCTTTATGTCATTTTTGCAATGAAGACTGGAAATACAGTTTAAGTGACTTGACTCGTGTTGCACAGGAAGTCTGATAGAGCTAGGAATTGAACTCAGATTTCCTGAGTCCCAGTCGGGGCTTTTAACCAGAAGAACATAAATCTCAAAGCTGTGAATAACGAGTTAGATTTTTTTTAAATTGCCTCTGAACCCACCAGCTCCCTTTGGCCAGTTGCACCAGCCAGTCTGTGTCACCAGTGCTGATTGAACAGTCTAACCCTACACAATTCACTAAATAAATTTCACAGCCACTGTGGGACATGAGATATAAAATAACTATTTTCTGTCCCTGGCTGGGGATGGAGCACAGGAAATGATGCAGAAAGTGAGCAAGCAGAATGTTTAGAATGGAATTCCCAGAACTGGGACTTGGCTGGGACTGGAACACTAGGATGAACCTTGGAACCCTAGATTTTTGTTAATTGCAAGTGGCTGAGACTTTCAGGCTAAAGAATCATTTTGTTTCCAAAAATACTTGAAAAATGGAGTTGAGGGTGGAGTTGACGCACCTGGGAGGCTCTCCTGTCCCACTTGGGTCTTGGGAAGCATTTCATTCCTTCTCACACCACAAGGAAGCAGCAAGGTCTGAGGAACATGAGCATATGGAGCCATGCCAGCTCTTAACACTCTGACATGTTCTACACCCCTCATCCCTTCACATGAGTTCAAAACACTTAGATAAGGGGAAGAGGGTCAGTATTGGCTCCATTTTACTGATGAAAAAACTAAGACACAGAGGGAAATGACTGACTCAGCCAAAACCACACAGTGAGTTAGCAGCAGAGCCAAGACTAGAATCCAGATGTCCTGGTTGTTGGGCCCCTGCTGTGATCAGTGAACAACTGGCTTCTCTGGATTTCTGCATTTCATGTTCTGAAACCAACAGTCCATGAAACAGAGGGGGCTGGTTGGGCAGCCTACCCTCAGCTGGGAGCCCCATGGCCCTGACCTACTCATCACAGACAATGATGACACACAGTGATGTGGTTTACACAGTTGCTGCTAGCAGACCCAAAACATTCTGGTCTCAGAAAGTGGCAGATTCAGTCAAGAGCCAAACCAAGGTTGTACAGAAGGCAGGACAGGACCGTATGGACTTGGGCCACGTCCCACATGGAGTACTTAATAAAAATGGAATGTTTGCATCCATGTGTGTATGCAATTTGGGTGCTTATTTAATTTAGTCTTAAATTTTCACCTGTGAAGGATAGATGGTTTTGTGGTTAAGGAACAGGACTAGACCTCCTGAGTTCTGGGGACAATTTCCAGTTCTTCACAGATTTCTTGTGTGACCTGGGACAAATCACTTAATCTCTCTCTGCCACAGTTCCCTAAGTGTAAAACTGGGATAAAAGAACTTCCCTATCTCTTAGGCATGTGTGAGGATAAATTCATCAGTGCTTCTGAAGTGCTGAGCTATTGCAATGTTTGAGGGCCATAGACATGGGTAGTGAGAAACAGAGCAGTGAATAAAGGGGTAATCTGCGCTACTGTGTTAAAGAACAGTTGAGGGAGACAAGGTGGGTGAGGTAATATCTTTTATTGGACCAGTTTCTGTTGGTGAAAGAGACAAGCTTTCAACATGAAGAAGAGCTCTGTGGAGTCCAAAAGCTGGTCTCTTTCACCAACAGAAGTTAGTTCAATAAAAGATATTACCTCACCCACTTTGATCCCACAATATGAGAGAAACAATGTGGCTATGCCAATACTGCAAACAACAATTAAAGAACAGCTGTTTAACATTGTTTTGGACCAAGTTGAGAAATGCTTTAGTCCTGCTCATGTGATAAAGATCAAATCTAGTTTAAAACAATTTGGGGCCCTTCACAGGGGTATAATATGACTGATCCCCAGTGCTGTTAAACAATCGATGCTTTACCACGGTTGATTAATAGTGTACATGCTCAGTTAAGTTAATAGTGTAAGCACTCAGATTTGGCAACAAGATATCCTCATTCTTCCTATATTCTGAAAAATATATTTGCCTTTTGTAGCAAATTAACGCTTGCTTCTTCAATCTGTTTGACCATGGAAATTTGACCATATATAAACATTTAAAAACTCTGCTTTCATCTCCTTCTGTATTATCTGGATCTCTGACTCCATTGCAACTTTCATTTCCAGTGGACTGGATCATTCTGCTGATGACAATCATCTTTCATCTGTTACAGTTTCTTTTCTTGCACTGTTAAAGTGGCTTTAATCATCTCTTGACCAATTTCCATAGCCTCTTAGCTGGCTTTCATCTTCTAGTAGGCATCTTTAATTTCTTCCAGTATAGAACCATATTTTTCATTTTCCTTACAAATGACCTCTCTCCCTGGAAGTATTATACTACATGACTGACACCTAATTTACAGTGGCTGCAAGCAGTCAGGTGCCTGCAGACTTCAGAAGTGGATATTTCTTTTTGGAGAGAAGATGATGGACAGCAGATACAGAATTACTAAATATCTTAATCTGCTTTTATGAGGGCCCTAGTCTACAGCCACTGGGCTTAAATTCTGAAAGGACTTGAACTTCTTCCTGTTTTAAATGTGGCAAAGATTAATAATATAATTGCAGTTGCATCGTTATTTTTTATTTTGACAATTATTTTTTTATTTTCTTCCCTGTAGAAGGAAAATGCCCAGGTAGAGACCACTGAATCATGGAAGTCAAAGAATGGCTATGCTGGTGGTGCTGGAGAGAAGGATTTGGATTCTTTGACCATGATAGGGTAACCAGATATCCCGATTTTTATAGGGACAGTCCTGATTTTTGGGTCTTTTTCTTATATAGGCTCCTATTAGCCCCCCACCCCATCCCAATTTTTCACATTTGCTGTCTAGTCACCCTAGACTATGGGATGGTGTTCCAAGAAGAAGGAGTGCTAGGCAGAGATGGGTTCCACCTAATGAAGAGAGGGAAGAGCATCTTCGCAAGCAGGCTGGCTAACCTAGTGAGGAGGACTTTAAACTATGTTCACCAGGGGAAGGAGACCAAAGCCCTGAGGTATGTGTGGAAGTGGGATACCAGGAGGAAGCACGATCAGGAAAGCACAAGAGGGAAGGGCTCCTGCCTCATACTGAGAAAGCAGGAAGATCAGCGAGTTATCTTAAGTGCCTATACACCAATGCAAGAAGCCTGGGAAACAAGAAGGGAGAACTGGAAGTCCTGGCACAGTGAAGGAATTATGATGTAATTGGAATAAAAGAGACTTGGTGGGATAACTCATATGACTGAAGTACTGTCATGGATGGATATAAACTGTTCAGAAAGGACAGGCATGGCAGAAAAGGTGTATATAAATTCTGAAAGGACTTGAACTTCTTCCTGTTTTAAATGTGGCAAAGATTAATAATATAATTGCAGTTGCATCGTTATTGTATATAAGGGAGCAGTATGACCGCTCAGAGCTCCAGTATGTAACTGCAGAAAAACCTGAGAGCCTCTGGAGTAAGTTTGGAAGCGTGAGCAGCAAGGATGATATTGTGGTGGGAGTCTACTATAGACCACCAGACAAGGGGGATGAGCTGAACGAGGCTTCTTCAGGCAACTAACAGAAGTTACTAAATCACAGGCCCTGGTTCTCATGGGGGCACTTCAATCATCCCGATATCTGCTGGGAGAGCAATACAGTGGTGCACAGATCATCCCAGAAGTTTCTGGAAAGTGTAGGGGACAATTTCCTGGTGCAAGTGCTGGAGGAACCAACTAGGGGCAGAATTAGTAGGGGAAGCAAAAGTGGATGGGAACTTGGAAAGCCGTGACCGTGAGATGGTTGAGTTCAGGATCCTGACTAAAGGAAGAAAGGAGAGTAGCGGAATGCGGACCTTGGACTGCAGAAAAGCAGACTTTGACACCTTCAGGGAACTGATGGGTAGGATGCCATGGGAGAATAACATGAGTGGGGAAAGGAGTCCAGGAGAGATGGCTTTATTTTAAAGAATCCTTATTGAGGTTGCAGGAGCAAACCATTCTGATGTGTAGAAAGAATAGTAAATATGGCAGGCGACCAGCTTGACTTAGCAGTGAAATCCTTTCTGATCTTAAACATGAAAAAAGAAGCTTACAAGAAGTGGAAGCTTGGACAAGTGACCAGGGAGGAATATAAAAATTTTGCTCAAGCATGCAGGAGTGAAATCAGAAAGGCCAAATCACACTTGGAGTTACAGCTAGCAAGGGATGTTAAGAGTAACAAGAAGTGTTTCTTCAGGTATGTTAGCAACAAGAAGAAGGTCAAGGAAAGTGTGGGTCCCTTACTGAATGGAAAAGGCAGCCTAGTGACAGAGGATGTGGAAAAAGCTAAATGTACTCAGGGCTTTTGCTCTGTCTTCATGAACAAGGTGAGCTCCCAGACTACTGCAATGGACAGCACAGCATGGGGAGGAGGTGACCCACCTTCTGTGGAGAAAGAAGTGGTTCAGGACTATTTAGAAAAGCTGGATGAGCACAAGTCCATGCACTGCATCCGAGGGTGCTAAAGGTGTTGGTGGATGTAATTGCAGAGCCATTGGCCATTATCTTTGAAAACTCTTGGTGATTGGGGGAGGCCCGGATGACTGGAAAAAGGCTAAAATGCCCATCATTAAAAAAGAAAAGAAGGAGAATCTGGTGAATTACAGGCCAGTCAGCCTCACCTCAGTCCCTGGAAAAATCATGGAGCACTTAGAGGAGAGGAAAGTGATCAGGAACAGTCAGCATGGATTCACCAAGGACAAGTCATGCCTGACTAACCTAATTGCCTTCTATGACACGATTACTGGCTCTGTGGATGAGGGGAAAGCAGTGGATGTGTTTTTCCTTGGCTTTAGCAAAGCTTTTGATATGGTAAGGTGGATAGAAAGCTGGCTATATCATAGGGCTCAATGGGTAGTGATTAATGGCAGTGGTGTCAAGCGGAGTGCCCCAAGGGTCGGTCCTGGGGCCGGTTTTGTTCAGTATCTTCATTAATGATCTGGATGATGGCATGGATTGCACCCTCAGCAAGTTTGCAGGTGACACTAAACTGGGAGGAGTGGTAGATACACTGGGGCTAAGGGATAGGATACAGAGGGACCTAGACAAATTAGAGGATTGGGCCAAAAGAAATCTGATGAGATTCAGCAAGGACAAGTGCAGAGTCCTGCACTTAGGATGGAAGAATTCCATGCACTGCTACAGACTAGGGACCGAATGGCTAGGCAGCAGTTCTGCAGAAAAGGTCCTAGGGGTTACAATGGATGAGAAGCTGGCATGAGAAAACAGTGTGCCCTTGTTGCCAAGAAGGCTAACGGCATTTTCGGCTATATAAGTAGGGGCATTGCCAGCAGATTGAGGGATGTGATTGTTCCCCTCTATTCGGCATTGGTGAGGCCTCATCTGGAGTACTGTGTCCAGTTTTTGGCCCCACACTACAAGAAAGATATGGAAAACTTGGAAAGAGTCCAGCGGAGGGCAACAAAAATGATTAGGAGGCTGGAGCACATGACTTGAGAGGCTGAGGGATTATTTATTCTGCAGAAGAGAAGAATGAGGTGGGTATTTGATATCTGACTAACACGGCTACCCCTCTGATACTGAATTCCTAGATGAGTGTCTTCATCTCTCTGTACTAAGCACTCTTCCCAATGAAATAGCTAGGGAAAGTCACATTGGCAGTGCTGAAAGAAGAACAGAACCATCCTGTTCATGTGTTCAGGCTTCCAGAAGCTAAGGGCTTGGTGCATGAATTACTAGGTGATATTTTATGATCTATGTTGTATAGGAGGTCAGACTAGATGGTCATAAAGCCTCCATCTGGCCTTAAAATGTATCAGTCTTTTAGATAAATGGGGTTCTGACTATGCTCTCAGATACATCAGTATAAATTAGCAGTAACCATTGAAGTCACCAGAAGTGCCCTTTTTATACCTGTGTGAACTCACCAGTGTAAGCAAGATCAGAATCTTATACCTAGTGAAACTACCCTAGAAACTGAACAGAACAGTTCCATCCCCCCTGTTATCATCATAAAATTACATGAGGAGCAGTGTTCAAGACTAGAACTTTCATCAAGCATTTGCCTGGAGAGTTAGCAAGACCCTCACAGGAAGGAAGTTACTTTTATTGAAGATGATATTTTAAAGTACCTGTGGTTCTACACTCTGGGGAATTGGAAGACTTGAGGTAAACACAATTGTGTGATGAAATATGCATTATGTTTCTTAAACCTTAAAACATGAGGGAGAAACACATTTACTGTTTTGATCAGCTTGCTTGGCTCTTGGAACTCCTGAAGTAGATTAATATCAAATAGTAAAGCTCTTAATACACTGGATTGTGTTTAATTGGAATGTAGTACCAGGCTCTAGATAGCAAAAAGAAGGGCTAAAACTTCTTTCTTGTCTATCCCCAGCTTCCCTATCTTCCTTTTTCCAGTTTCCCATTCTGCCTTCCATTACCATTGACATAAAAAAGAATCACAGAAAGAGTTGCTTTCTTGAAACACAGAACGAGGTGCCTTATTATAATAAGGCAAATAGAGCTACCCTTAAAACTATGCAGTCTTTCTCTGTGAATTTTTTCCTATAATCTTCCGCAGCCCTCTCCTACCTGGTTTCCTGCTACAGATTTAATGAAACACTAAATATATCCTCACACTCTCCTTCTCTTTCTCACTAAAATGTCCTTGCTTCTATCTAAGCTGAGGGACATTCTACTTGGGAATTTACCATATTTTCCTTCTCTCCTCCCCATCACTAAGGTTTGTTAGTACTCCATATTGAGTGGACTGATCACAAAAGGGGTTGTATTGATAATCTTGGAAACCAGACTTCTGTCTACAGAACAATTACAGTGCTGCCAATTCCTCCAATCTTATTGCAAGTCTTTTGGTATTTAGTGTTATTCTTGAGGCTTCATCTCCTAGAGTCATGTGATTACTTGAGAATCTAAGCTTTAGTTAAAAACCCAAGTCAGTTTCTAGGCCTCATAGCTGTGGAGAAAAGCTTGAAAAGGTGACCCGCATGCACCTTAAAGTTTCCAACAACACAAGATAAGAAAAAGAAACCCTTAGTGTTTATTTTTTAAAATCCCACTGCTTTTAAGCCAATCTCGGGGCTAATTTATGATTTTGGAGCATTTGGGGTAGCAATACTGCAATTACTCTGGGGACAGCTTTCCCCTACTGCTGTGCCTTAATCTTGATCAGAAAGGATCACATCTAGGGGCAAGAATAGTTCAGCCCCCATACCAATTCAATCCTCGATACCTCTGCTGGCAAAGCTGTGAGAGGTGCCAATAGCTGTCAGCTATGATGGTGATTTTCGTAACACAGACAACTGTCTAGTAAAGAGAAGATTTCCCCTATTCTGCAGCTTCTTGTGGCATCTAGAAACTAGCTTCACTCACCCACTTCCTTTACTCTGCCTCTCAGTGTCCCTTGTACACAGTCATCTGTCATGGTTAGAAGTCAAGCTAAAATCATAGAACCTGGAGATGGAAAAGACTTAGTAGGTAACTTTGCGTACCTCTTGGCCAACACAAACT
Organism: Dermatemys mawii; assembly: GCA_007922305.1. Classification (NCBI taxonomy): domain Eukaryota; kingdom Metazoa; phylum Chordata; order Testudines; family Dermatemydidae; genus Dermatemys; species Dermatemys mawii. The sequence continues at coordinate 18,105,477 of ML677348.1, forward strand.
TGCTCCCAACTGCATGTTCAGTTTAATTTTTAAAGATTCAAGCAAAAGGATTTCTATCATTTCCTTTGGGATTCTATTCCACGATTTAGCAGCTATTCCCAATATTAAATTTTATTCAGCTCACATTTTTTTTTTTGTTCATTCACATCTGATTTCTCTTAGTTACACTTGCTCGGACTAATCCAAACACTTCCTCTCTCTCCTTGCTGTTCCTACCTTTTAAATACTATGATGTCCTGGCTAACTTCCAACTTTGGTAACTAAATTCGAACTACTACTATTTCAGTTGGTGCTTCCCTTCTCTTCCTAAAAACAGTTGTGCAGTAGCACGTGTCTTACCAGAAGTGGCTGCATTTCAGTGGGGAATTAGTAATATCAGTGAGCACAGTTCTAGAGATCTTGCCCATCTGAGTGCTCCCCTTGAAATCAATATGAATACTGGTGGAACAAGGTATTAGTCAACATGAGTAATGCTTGCAGAATCAGGGCTTCTGAATTATGCACAAAATATACTCTCTATACAGTACTATTTACCCACATGTAAAGACCATTGGGTTCCTTCATAATGAAAAACTACATTATACATTATTTTTTGTACGCACCAGACCAATTGCATGTAAAAAATCTTTAAGCAATGCAATTTTCTTTTCCCCCATAAACCCAACCATGGATGTCATCCTCCTAATGCATAGCTGTTAGCTTTGCTTCAGTATTAGAATTATATTACTTACGAATGTTGTGCAAACATGAGAGCTGAGTTCACTATTGTTTCTTCAAAGTTTTTGCAGATATTTTGTCAGTTCCCTAATGATGATTTTAACAGCTGATAGCCTTTTTTGCAAAGGCTTTTATAAAAGGCCCTAAATATGTGTAGATCTTCATTAATGCTGTAGTTGCTCCCAGAGAGATTTATCTGTCAAACATAGTTTCCTATTGTACAAAAGCTATTGCTTTCTAGCTAGTGACATGGCACTTATTATTAGACCTGAGATTTCTGACAGGCACCTGCTAATGAAAAGAGAACCTGGTGAGTAACTATTCAAAAAATAGATCTCTAGGGAGGTAATATAGGATATATGGAATAAACAACATCCAGTAGCTAACACTAAAAGTTGTGTATGTGGCAGCTTTGTAAATCACAGAGGACTACAGGCCATTCCAAAGGGCAATAGGACAGAACAGTACCATAAAATAAACCAGACATCAGCTACTAGCTGCTGATTTATGGATACAAGTCTACTGAAAGATTTTTGCAAAGGAAATATATTTTCTTTTACCTTCACAAGTCTTCCATGGGCTCCTCTGCTGCCCCCTGATGGCACTGTAAAACCCTGCAATTGCTGTGGTGAGAAGCAAGCCAAATGTGGGAGTATATAGGAAATAATTATAATCCATTCTCCTCACAGCTAGAAACAGCAGAGGAGCTGCCTGGCTGCAGCAGAGGAGTTTGAATAGCGATAGAGAGAAAAGGTGTGTGCAACAGAGAGAGAAAAAGATGGAATGAAAAGAAGCCAAGATCACGTAAAGCCAGCTAACTGAAAGCAGAGTCCCTGGAAGCTGAGTATGACAATAGTGTAACACAGGATCCGACTTTCACAACATACTTTTGTTGAAGAATCTGTTTGTGGTTTCTCATTCCAGACTTCCATTTGTTTCACAAGGTGAGTTAAAACAGCACTCAAAATTCCTTTCAGGTATGAGAAATTCATTGGAAAAATGCTGATTTGCCAGGAATGTTTGCAGAATAAAAGACAAGGTAGCATTTTGTACTTTGTCAGGAAGAAATGGACTGCGAAACCAGTACAGTAGAAATGGTTTTCTGAATATTTAAAAAATCTTCAAGAATCTGTGCAGTGAGATGAACGTGTTTCTGTTGCTGAAGGATTTGGGGCTCTGGGGCAAAGCCTATCTGATTGAACTATCAGGAATTGTAGATCTAGAGTGCAGTGGACTGAGAATTTAGAAAGCAACAGAATGTCTTCCTGTTTTATTCCTCAGGTGTGAGGTGCTTGGAATTGATTGAAAGTGCAGCTTATTTTGTGCAGCGAAAGTATGTTTCAAGCAATCAAATAATATAAGACCAAGTTGGAATCTGTTCTTTAATTGGATAACTAGTGATGGAAACAGTGTAAAGGTGTAGGGGAGGGGGTTTACGAATGTGGAGAAGTCAGGCATGCTCACAGGAGAGAGGATCATTCTTATTTTGGTGAACACAATTCTGAAAACGTAAGGTTAGGACAGAAACCAACAGCAGCAAACCAGTTCAAAGTTAGTTACCTAGGGCTGGCAGTAGGTTGGGCTGGGTTTGTAGATCGGTCTGAGCTACAGAAACTTCTCATTACTGCCTGGAGGAATAAAGGACAGAATTTTAAAACAAGGGGAGCAATATCTGAGAACGTGCTAGCATGTCATGAGTTTTCTGAAGTTTGAGCCTCCTGCAGAAGCCAGCGTTCTGAGGCAACCCTGGTCCCCCTCCACTGGCACAACTGGCACAAAAAGGAGAGGGACTGAGGCAGGTCAGCTGTGCTGAGACTAAACAGGATGTGGAAAGAAAATATATCCCCCGGAGCTCTGCTCTATGGATTCCATCTTTGCTGTCACGTGGGAACAGCGGGCCAGGGAGTGACCAAAGGATCTGCAGCTATGTAGAGCCATCGTCTAAATTTCCCCGTATAGGGCCATGCAGCTGCTTTGACTGCTACTTTGACCAGCTCCATGGTCATAGTATGGTCATAACTTGTCCCCTTGACTAAAGACGCTCTCTCTTACACTTGTGCAGCACAAGAATAATTCCATTTGAGTCAATGAAGTGACACCAGTGTAAAACTGAAGTAAGGAGGATCACAAGGTGGGCCTTTGTCTTCACCTTTACCAAGTTGTGTCTGGGTATTTCATTACCTGTGGTACTGTGTGAACCATCAGGTCATTTTCTGAGACATGCTGCAATGTCTGTTTTGGGCAAAATGAGGGTGCCTATCTGCATTACTTTAGCATTCTATTCTATAAGCCGCTCCATTCTACATTGATTCTGTGTAGTTTTTAGTGATTATTTAAATTTTAATTTCTTGTAATGGCTGTAGTTGCTGAGGCCAGCCACTAGAGGGAGAAATGATCACACATACTGAGTCTATTTTGTATTTACTTTTCTTCTTTATTATAGTTTTTCTTTAAAACCAAAGTCATTTTAGACTGATAGTATGTTTTACTCTCTGTGTGTGGAAATATAGCTTGCACAGCCGCAGGAGTTGTTCGCTTGTCCACGATTATTTGGTATTCAGAGGTGGGGTTTTTTTAAATGCATTGGTAAAGGATAGGTAAAGTAGTTTTTAGCAAAAAGTACAACTATAAAAGTACTTTCTGTTTATTGCATTGCCTGCTTTTAAAAAAATAAAAATATTGGGTGTTTATATTTAAATTGTATACAACCTACCACTACTGCATTGTTACCTCCACCAACCTTTGCCCAGTAAATACACTTCACTGCCAGTTTCTTTCTTTTAAAAAACTGTTAATTGTTGCAATCCAAAAGCACAATATTTGCTCTTCAGGGATGGTTTAGTGCAGTGATGGGCAAACTTTTTGGCCCAAGGGCCGTACTGCGGTTGCAAAACTCTATGGAGGGCCTGGTATGGGAGGCTGTGCCTCTCCAAACAGCCTGGTCCCCACCCTCTATCGGCCCCCTCCCAGTTCCTACCCCTTGACTTCCCCCCTCAGAACTTCCAACCAATCCAATCCCCCCCAGTCCTTGTTCCCTGACTGCCCCATCCCAGGACCCCCCAACCCATCCCCTCAGGATCCTACTCCATCCAACCCCCACTGCTCCCCATCCCCTGATTGCCCCCCTGACCCCTATTTACATACACAACCCCTATCCACACACCCTGACCCCTGACAGGCCCCCCGGGACTCCCAGGCTTATCCAACTCCCTCGTCCTTCTGACTAGCCATCATGCTATTGTGGCCAAATGAAAAGAGTCAGTTTTTGCCAGTAGGGTCTTCTGAGAGTGGAGGAAGGGTGGTAACACAGGTACAACTGTGTAAAAATTGCTGGCAAATGACTTTTTAAATGTATCCCCTCTATTTATTATTGACACCAATTTTACCCTTTTAAAAATCACTGTCTTTCTTCATGGTAGCCGTGATCCTGCACAGTGCAGGCCGGGAGTGTAGTACAGAGTATAAAGACATGGGCAAGCCGGGGAGCGCAGGGGAAGCTGATCCTGCAGTAATGAAAGCTCTGCTGTGTGGCTGCCAGAATGCGCCTGACGAATAGCAGCAGCAAGGCCAAAGGGGAGCAGTTAGCTAAGTGCCTGGTTTGCACTCTGTGAATGGCCCTGAATTCCTCTTTTTCAGACACACCCACCTGTGCACCCCCACACCAGACACTCTTTTTGCCATGCATGCTACGCCTTTTCTGTACCGTCTCCTCTCACTTACACCCATGTCACATGGTTGATTTCAGTATCATTACCACCGATTTACTCCGGTGTAGTGGGAGAGGTGACTCAAGCCTTTAACATTCAGTTTATAGTGGGGGGTTAGATTCACTGGCATGCTCTGGCTACTTGGGTCTGCTCCAGCAATCTGGGTGTGCAGCTGCTTTGGGTGGCTGGGGTAGGTGCAAAGCTGCTAAAGCAAAGCAGTGAATCTGGCCCCTCCTTTCTAGGTCATTAAAACGCAGCTTATTATTGTAATACCTTTATTATTTCTATCTCTAGAGCTACACCAGACAGTGATCACCAATGGCTGCTGGCCTGGAGAAAGCTTGTCACCGGTGCATATCTAAAATTGCCAGCAACGGTAAGTCACAGCTGTAGAAGTAATCACCTTCTATTACTTAAATAGCCCTGTGGTTACTATAGTTAGAAAAATGGGCTTCTACCAAGTTCATTGCAAGTTACGGGCATGAGAGTTTAGGCAGCTGTACCACCTTCTGCTCTGATCTCACCAGAACTGACAGACTAAGGTCCTGACCCAAAGCCCAGGTAAGTCAATGGAGACTGTGGGCTTTAGATCAAGCCCAAATGGTCTACTCCTGCCTGGTGCAGAGTAATGACAACCCCTACAATTAGCACCTCAGAGGAGGGGCTCAGCATGCTGCAGGATTGGATCCTAAACCCAGGTGATCCTGATCAGTATGTAGATGGGAGAATCTCAAACTTCTGATTCTGCCTCCTGAGTCAGCGCTAAACCAACACACCAGCATGGTGTTAGGAGGCACAATGGTGCTGCAGATGTGATGTGAAAGTTAACTGAGGTCTGGGTACGGAAGAACCCGTGGCCACACAAGGCATGTTAACTCTAGTGTCCTGGTCAAATTCAATTTTATACATATATTTTATACATGTATTTTATACAAACATATAAATATATACATATAAATACATTCTGCCTACTTAATTTCCCCCTGCAATTTCCATTTGATGCAGTACTTTTCGTCACTGACTGAAGTGGTGTTGTTTGTGTGTATTTTAGACAGATGTACTAACGGCTGTATGTATAAAGCGCTCCCCTGCTGTGGTGCTTGCATGGAAATTAAAAACACCTTAAAACGCTTTACAATGTACTGCACCGTAGAGCCAAATCTAGTGTAATTCTTTTCAAGTGGGGTCCTTCCCATGATTTGCTGTAGATTTACAATGGAGAACACCTTGAAAAAATAGTTCAGGTTGATGTCTTGTGGGAATGAGTCTCATACTCTATGACCTGCCATAGCAAAATCACAACCAGCTTTTGAGCCAAAGTACCTGACCAGACTCCCAAAAAGTCATGTGATATTAGACTCAAACACCTCCCAGGACAAGTCTCACTTCGGATGTAAACTCTTTGGGAAAGGGACCATCTGTTTGCTCCATGTTAGAGGAGCACCTGGCACAATGTGGTTCTTATCCATGTCTAAGGCTCCTAGGACCTATGGTGATTTTACTAACACTAATGGAGGGTTTCTCCGGCATGGCCTGGACCTAAGCAATTCAATTTAATACCAACAGGGCCATCTTAAAAATCATTCTGCCATTTTACAGGGTGTCAGGGTAAAGACAAATAATATGGAGTGGGATATAATGTGAGCTTGGCTTCTCCTCAGTCCTGTGAGCAGGCACATCACTGCATTCTGCACTAACAACAAGTGGTGGAGAAGCCCTGTCAAAAGCCCTAGTGAGAGGGTGATCAAAGGATAAATAAAGTTTCACCTGTACTTTTTATGAGATTTTTTTCCTCGCAGCATAAGACCCAATCCATGGCATGGGGGTGACCAACAGGAAAACTAAATCCTTAACCTGGCTTCTGACTATGTCTCCTTTGTGTGCTGTGCTCCAGATTCCTAGTACCTTTACTTTAAACCCGCGATGTTTTCCAAATCCAGAGTCTCACATTCAGTTACAAGAAAAAGAAAATGTCTTCATATTATTTGCCCACTCAACATAACTGAAACCTCACCCAAACCAATTATTGTATTCCTCAGTCTGTGGTTGCTACTCTGGGGTCTCATATGGATGCTTTTGGTTCCAGTTGACAGAGCTCCTTGAAAACTCAGAATAAATGTCCATGAATGATCAAGCCACTACACTCCTTGGTCCATGACAAAATGACCTAAAATCCACAACTCCCTGAAATACAGGCTTCCACAAAGGTTACAATGAGATGCTCAGACTCTCAAAAGCTAAATTATGCTTTAAAGTTACTGACTCCAATACATTAGAACTTCAGCTAAATATTTCCTACCAATCTCCTGTCCAGTTCTTCAAATGTAGCCTAAAATACTCTGACTGAAAGCAATTCTGTCTGAAAGATTTTGCTGCTATTAAATCACCCTTCTGCTACTCTATCAAATGGCACAGCAAGAGCCCATGTTGAATCTTACCCTCTCCCCTGGGGAGGTACCAAATACCAACTGCCTAGGTGAAAAACGTCAGCAAGTTACAGAGAGCTGTCACCTAAATTAAGGGCCAGGCCAGACTTGACCTAGGTTGGGAAATCTGACAAGATCCCACTCTGAGGGAACAGAACTGTAGGCAACATTGCTGGGTCGGATTCTCTGTTCCCATCTCTTCTCTTTGCATTTCTCCAGTGACACAAAGGGACTCGAAAGCAGAGACCAATGCACACTGACTGATGGAGGATTCACTTGGTGGAGAACAGTCTCCAGCTCATATAGAGCTTCTATGTCACCCCCACCAATAAAGAGCATAAGGAACAGTGAAGAGGGTGTCCAGAGCTCTGTGCTCTGCCTTTGCTTATTTCGGAAGTGGCTGCTTGGGAGCTGTGACCATCTGACACAGTTTAGAGAAGCCCCCAGACTGCTCTAAACTCCACCAGGGCAGTGGCTGGTTCAGAACGGCATCAAGAAATAAGATGCTCCAGCAACCTGACAGTTCTCCATCACCTCTGTCGTCCCCTGTGGCAACCATGCACAGCAGAGAATCCTGGCCATACGTCTCTCTGGATTTCAGGACAAAAAGGGCAGAGGCAATGTATTTTCAGATTTCTGTTCCCACCACAGAAACAATTGAAATGTTACTGTTTTCTGCTGGTGTGATAGTGCCATCAGGGCTTCAGGGTGACTGATGGAATAAATTACCCTTTTTAAAAGTAAAAAATGGGTTTGATTCTAATCTCATATACGCTGGCTTGAGTCAGGAGTAACTCCATGGAAGTCAGTAAAGTTATCCCCTGTAAAGCAGCTTAGAATCAGGCCCACTGCATTCTGGCCCTGCAGTGGAGTTGTCAGAATTCCTCCATCTTTACTCTTCTAAGGTGAGGCTTTTCTTTATATTTAAGTGCAAAACTCAACCCAACCTTAACGATGGGTCATCTGTGCGACTGGTGCCTCCAAAATGGATTTTTCCATTACTTAAAACACAAATGCTAATTAATCTCAACTTCACATTTCTCATTGCCCTTTACATATTTTTCAGCAAACATTCATGAAGAGGCCAGTTCTGATGCCAGATATAAACCTAATGGTTTAATGATATTTAAATGGTTAGCATACTAGCACAGCATCATTTGAAATTCCTATCTCTTTTTTTTGGGGGGGCGGTGGCGGGTAACAATGCATTAGGCTCGGAGCATCAGGGCAAACTCTAGTTAAGTGGCCAAAAGGAATTGGAGCCAATTTTCAATTCCAGTTGTATTGCAAAGCAAATGGGTGATATACTGTAGTTCTTCATGTGGTTATGGCTGAAATCCTGTTCAGATGTGATTGATGCTCATAGATCCTATCATATTGTGATTCTTAGCAATTAAGGGGCTATTGCTATAGAACAACCAATCTTTTATAGCTAAATGAAAACCAGCTATCCAGTATTAGAGCTGCACTGTCAGACACTGAGGCGGGGATGGTCAAGCCTAGTGGCTGGAGCAAAGGGACAGAGGCTGAATCTGGAGTCAAGACCAGGGCTGGAAGAAGGCAAAAGTAGGTCTATTTGCTAGGCTGGGGCAGGCTGAGGCCTGTGGAGTCTCTCACCAACTGTCAGGCAAATGACTGTGCTGAGCCATGAAGCAACATTTAGCAGACTGAACTGCTGTGTCCCCTGAGAGGCTTATATACCTGCTCTGAGAGTCACCAGACCAGTTTCCGCTTGGCTGGAGTCTAGCATAGGAATGACTCATACCAGCAGGCGGCTTAATCAGGCTCTGGTTCAGGGATGACTTCACACCTCACAGGAACTTTTAATGTAAAGAAGATGCTTTTATCATTGCATTTCAGGGAGATGTGTTTAATGTCAGGACAAACTGCGACACGTCATATTCATAGTCATAGATTCCAAGGCCAGAAGAAATCACTGTGATCATCTAACCTGATCTCTTGTATAATATATGCCATAGAACTTCCCCCAAAATAATTCCTATAGCATATCTTTTAGAAAAACATCCAATCTTCATTTTAAAATGGTTAATGATGGAGAATCTGCCATGACCCTTGTTCCAGTAGTCAGTTACCTCATTGTTATGAATTTACACTTTATTTCGTCTGAACTTGTCTAGCTTCAACTTCCAGCCATTAGATTGTATTATATCTTTCCCTGATAGATGTAAGAGATCATTATCAAATATTTGTTCCAGTATAGTTACTTAGAGTGTAGTCAAGTCACCCCTTAACCTTCTCTTTGTTAAGCTAAATAGATTGAGCTCTTTGAGTCATTATTTTAAGGCATGTTTTCTTACCCTTTAATCATTCTCATGGCTCTTCTCTGAACCTTTTCCAATTTATCAACTCTCCTTCTTGAATTGTGGGCACCAGAACTGGACACAGTATTCTAGCAATGGTCTCAGCAATGCCAAATACAGAGGTAAAATAACCTCTCTACTCCTACTTGAGATTCCCCTGTTTATGCATCTCAGAATCTCATTAGCTCTTTTGGCCACAGAATCCTAGGCGCCGACTGTAGGGTGCTCTGGGGCTGGAGCACCCATGGAGAAAAATTTCACTGCCATCAGTGTTGACTGGTCAGGGAAGGTGAATGACACTCATATCATTAAAAACACAGGGCTATTAAAACATCTACAAGCCAGGACTTCCTTTCCCAACCGATGGATTGCCATTGGTGATGTCCTAGGACCAATCCTATTCAATGTATTCATCAGTGATTTGGAGGAAGGGGTAAACAGTGAGGTGGCAAAGTTTGCAGATGATACTAAACTGCTCAAAATAGTTAAGACCCAAGCAGACTGTGAAGAACTTCAAAAAGATCTCACGAAACTAAATGATTGGGCAACAAAATGGCAAATGAAATTTAATGTGGATAAATGTAAAGTAATGCACTTTGGAAAAAATAACCCCAACTATACATACAATATGATGGGGGCTAATTTAGCTACAACTAATCAGGAAAAAGATCTTGGAGTCATCGTGGATAGTTCTCTGAAGATGTCCATGCAGTGTGCAGCAGCAGTCAAAAAAGCAAACAGGATGTTAGGAATCATTAAAAAGGAGATAGAGAATAAGACGGAGAATATATTATTGCCCTTATAGAAATCCATGGTGCGCTCACATCTTGAATACTGTGTACAAATGTGGTCTCCTCATCTCAAAAAGGATATACTGGCATTAGAAAAGATTCAGAGAAGGGCAACTAAAATGATTAGGGGATTGGAACGAGTCCCATATGAGGAGAGATTAAAGAGGCTAGGACTTTTTAGCTTGGAAAAGAGGAGACTAAGGGGGGATATGATAGAGGTATATAAAATTATGAGTGGTGTGGAGAAAGTGAATAAGGAAAAGTTATTTACTTGTTCCCATAATAGAAGAACTAGGGGCCACCCACTGAAATTAGTGGGCAGCAGGTTTAAAACAAATAAAAGGAAGTTCTTCTTCACACAGCTCACAGTCAACCTGTGGAACTCCTTGCCTGAGGAGGCTGTGAAGGCTAGGACTATAACAGGGTTTAAAAGAGAACTGGATAAATTCATGGAGGTTAAGTCCATTACTGGCTATTAGCCAGGCTGGGTAAGGAATGGTGTCCCTAGCCTCTGTTTGTCAGAGGGGGGTGATGGATGGCAGGAGAGAGATCACTTGATCTTTACCTGTTAGGTTCACTCACTCTGAGGCACCTGGCATTGGCCACTGTCGGTAGACAGGATACTGGGCTAGATGGACCTTTGGTCTGACCCAGTACAGCCTTTCTTATGTTCTTATGTTCTTATGTTTAAATGGCAATAGTGATCCTGGGGGACCCAGCCTACCCTTACTCCCCTGGCTCATGAAGCCGTACACTGGCCACCTTAACAGCACCAAGGAAAGATTCAGCTACTGGCTCAGCAGGTGAAGAATGAGAGTTGAATGTGCTTTTGGTAGATTGAAGGGATGCTGGCATTGTTTACTCACAAGATTGGATTTTGGTGAGAAAAATATCCCAATGGCTATATCTACCTGCTGTGTCCTGTAAAATATCTATGAAGCAAAGAGGGAAAAGTGTCCACCAGGGTGAAGGCAGAACAGTGGTCTGCTGAGTTTGAACAGCCAGATACAAAGACTATCAGAAGAGCTTAATATGGAGCTATGCGGCTCGGGAAGGCTTTGGAAGAGTGAGCCACAGTAATGTACTGTGGTGTTCTGTGCTCTACTTGGCCACACAGTGTGGGGGCCTATTAGGAATTGTGTGTTATTTGGTGCAGGGCCGTCCTAGGGGTGGGCAATCTGGGCATCATCCCAGGGCACCATAGGGGGTGCCATGATGAAGAACCCAGGGTCTAGGGCTTCCACTCTCTGCCTGTGGGGTGCAGTCTGGCATGGCAGAAGTGCGTGCCTCCCTGCTCTGGAGTGGTGGTCACTTTCCCTCAGCCCCACCTGATTTCCCAGCCTGGCTCCTAGTTCCACCTCTGCACTCTACAAGCCAGGAGGCTCTTCCCTGCCATCTTCTGGGACTGTCCCAGCCCCGCCATTCCTCCTTCCATAGGCAGCCTGAATGAAAGTGATGCCACCCAATGGAAGGTGAGTATGGCATCTCCGCTGGCCAATGAGAGCTGGAAGTTGCTGGCCGCGGTCTATGCACACTCAGCTCCCGGGGGCCTCCTTCTCTACCCCCGGGTCCTAGTTAAAAGCAAATACATAATACATTTATGGAACAAAGATTAAAGAAGCACAAGGAACAGTCAAGTCTATTTTAGCTACACATTCATTAACTGCGGCTCTCACAGTCACACGTCAGTGTATGTGAAGTGGTGGTTGTCCTTGCTGTCCCCTGGTGTGGAGTGGTAGGGGTAGAGAAGTAGATCCTGATGCCATATGCAATGTTGAGGTGGGGGAGGGCATGAAGGTGCTATACTTGGGAGTTCTCCATGGACTGCAAAGGGAGGTGAGCCCATGTTTGCTGAACCCGTAGGTCCATAAGATTCTGCAGAATCTGTGTTTGCTGCCAGAGAAACCCCGTTATGTCCTAGTGCATTTCCCCCTCCTTTTTCTTCCTGGGCCTTTTTCTTCTTTAGTCTTTCCTTCTCCATACAATCTGCAGTGTTCATCCATCAGGCCCTCTGCTCACAGTCTGATGCAGCCCTGGCTTGCAGGATCTTGGGGAACATGTCAGCCGGAGTCGTCTTCTTTCTCCTCCTCATCTGGCTCAAGTGTTCTGTGGGAGTGGAGGGAGAATCCCTCAAGACCAGAAAGGCAGCAGAAGCTACAGATAAAACACATAGAGGTACCACTGCGGAAAGCGAAAGTTAAGATTCAGAACTCCCTTCCCTTGCTCCCCTAAAGCTTTATACTAGACATGTTTATTGATGCTCCTGCCTCGGAGTGCTTGGCACTGAAGACTGGCACCATTTTCCACAGGCAGTGGTGATCGTTACCCTCAGGCGTGAGATATCACCTACATAGGCATGGAGAGCACAGCTGCTGCTGGCATCCAGAAGCCACTCAGGTCTGTTTGCTGCTAGGCTGGGGTCTGAAATGGAGCCAGCCCAAGTTATCGCTGACTGGCATGGGAAAGAAATAAGGCTGGAAGAAGAAATAAGGCTGGAAGAAGAAATAAGGCAGCCATCCCTATAAATCTTCAGGAGAAGATCTCAGAGTACCGTGAAAGTTTCATTGAGATCACTCAGGAGGACTCAAGGGACATCCCTGGGGTACCTAAACAAACTGCTCCACATGGCTCCCAGGCCTAACTTTACAGGGGAAATGAAGCAGATAGCAATGCTACCTCCCTTTGCTGTACTGCTACCTGTTCTAGCAGGAGTAACTTAATGAGAAGTTGAGGGCTGGGTCCTGCTAAGTTGGGGGGAGCCATCACTGTAATAGGAAATAAATTTATACACCTATCCGAGTTTCCTTCCCCTGCCTCAGGCTCGCCTGTGCTCAATTTCCAGGACTGTCTGGACTGAAGTGGAGTCTCAAATAACTCTGGTATGCGGCAGAGCTGGTACCCCTGGGCGCACATCCCCCATCCTCCTCTTGCTCCTCATTGTTTCTGGCAGGGCCTGTGACTTGGGCTTCTCAAAGGTGCCCAGAGTGGTGGTAGGGGCGTGGGGAGAGATATCTCTGCCAAATCTGGCATGCAGCTCTTTGTAAAAGCAGCAGGTCTGTGGCTCGACACCGCTATGCCTGCCACAGTTCCTTTGCTTTCACGTGGCACTGCTGATGATTCCTGTCATATCCCTTGCCCGGCCTCCTCAATGCAGTCTTCTCATAGAGGTCCACATTTCAATGACTGGTCCTTAGTTGTGCCTGCACAGCCTCTTCGCTCCACAGGTGCAGGACAGCCAATACCTCCTGTCTGCTCCAAGCTGGAGTGCATCTGGCATGGGCAATTGCACACAACAACAAACAGCTGCTGGGTGTGGTCACCAAGATGGACAATCAGGGAAAGGCATTTCAAAAATTTTTGTGGCTGTTAAGGGGGGGTGGCTTCCACTGGGCAGTGAAGCTCACAGTTGAGACCCCAGCGGTCAGAACTGTGGGACAGCTGCTGGAGGACCATTAGGGTCAACACAAGTAACTCAGTCTCTACATTTGTGCTGCATCGACCTCTGTATGTTGACCATGGCTTAGCATCAACTGGGGAGGTGGTGTTACAATATCAATGTAATGGAGTGTTTACAATGATGGGAGACAAATTGAAGAGTAGACACATGCACAGCTAGGTCAACACAAGGTGGCTTATGTTAACCTGACTTTGTAGTGTAGACCAGGCCTCACATACCCCATACACATACCCTTACACCAACCCCCACCCAACTATATCAGATCTTCTCCCTAAATCCTAACCCTGCTCTGGAGAATTGTTTTAATTACTGTGAAGCAACAAAATATTAATAAATGTATCTACACATTGTGCACTCAAGCCCCGTTACATTCCCACTTTCCACAGTTACATTTGATGAGTTCGCAGTGCTAGAGCAAAACAATTAATTATGGAATTCATCTGGAAGTTGGTGGTGTCCTGTCAAGGGGATCCCTTCAATCTCTTAGCAGACTGCTGCAGCCTCCTACGAAAACAACCAGCAGTCTATAGAACAAACAGCATTTACAAGTGATGGTAAAAGTATGGCCAGCAACATGACAGGTAAACATGGGAGAGCTTGCAACCCAGTCCATCTGGGTTCTTATACCACAGCCATGTCATCGTGGTATCTAGATCTCATATCATCAGAGGGAAGAGAAGGAGAGAGTCAAGCAGGCGACAGATCTACTCTGTAACTCTGCTAGACAAAGGGTCAGATCCACGAGTGGCACATGAACCTCCCATTTAGGGAGGTCAACCTCCTCCCTTATGCCTTCTGCCCCCATCCCCATCCTCGCTTCCACCTGCTGGGGCCAGAGGAGCCTCGAGACCCCCCCACCGTGGCTGGAGTAGTCCGGGGCAACCCACCTGAGCCACCCTGAGCCCCAGTTGGTCAGCCTGAGCTACCTCAGCCCCCTGGAGGAGCTCTGAGCCCCATGACAGCCTGGTCCTGGGGCTGTGGTGGGGAGTGTTAGCAGAGGTTTGGGGAGGCTTAGCCTCCCCCAGCCTCCATTATGCTCTGGCTATGGACAGAGTCACTGTGATGCCTGAAAATTCAGCGTCCTCACCCACAATTCAGATTTTGCTGTTGACTGCAAAGTTCAGAGAATGAGCAGAACCTAACCCAGCTGCTTCCTTCTGGTTGCACTTCCAGGCTCTCAGAGCATAAGCTCTTCCTAGTCATCCACTTTCCAACACACCAGGCCCTCTCCACTACCAGGCTCTCTTTTGGGCCAGACACATAGGAACAAACTTCGCCTCCTCACTGCAATCCAATGAGACATTCCCAGAGCAGGTGGATTTCTTTACTACCTGCCTCCCCACCCAGTTGTCTAGGTTCCAGGTATGGGTTCCCTGAACACAGTTTCTTCTGGGCCAGCCTTGGAAAATCAGGCTGCCATTTCTCTTTGTCCTGTGAGTGTCCTCCCAGAACAAAAGGCTCCTTTTCTTGCCACTTGCTATGGGGGAGGGGTGGTTGGCTCCTAGAGGGTGGGGTTCTCTCGCCCAGCTGTGAGGACATCTGGCCACCTACACAAAAATGTTGTAATTTCATTTCCATAAACTGTCGTAAATACAGAGTTGTGTCCAGCTCTAGGAGCATAGCACTGCCTGCACTACCTTTGCATACTGCAGTTCAAAAAAGATTTTCCTGGGCAGCTTAGCCCGATTCACAAAGTATTTAGGTTCTAAGTCCAGTCAGGGACAGCACAACTGAGACAAAATAGCCAGTATCTATCTGTGCCATTAGAGGAAAACTCCACACTCTTTAGTGCTGCTAGTGACATTTTGTGACTGGCTACAGAACCCTGCCAATTGTACAGTCAATTGTTGAGTGGTTCACTTTGTTAAACATGAATCTGGAAACATTCCCAGATGGTGCATCTGCCCCTTCAATGCGAAATCTCAGAGCATGAGGCTGAATGGGGTGATAATGAGGAAATACATTCCCAGTGACTGCTTAGGGAAGAGAATTCATTAACCATTATCTTTCTTTTTCTGTAGCTCTGAGTGGTCCCTGCTGCCACTTTCCTCTTCCAAAATCAGGCTAGTCTAGTGGATAGAAACCAGGCAAATACAAAAACCAAACACCTGTGTGCCAGATGTGCAGTTCTACCTGTACATGTGCCCTGCTAAGCCATTTATAGAGTATACTGGAGCCTATTCCAGTGGTTTTTCTTTGGAATTGATCATAGAAAATATCCACTGCACATTTAAGAATCATGATTCTTCTTCCTGTGGTTCTCTTTATTCTGCATCCACGTGGTGATGGCAGAAGAGGGAAAATGGCAGCGGGTGTGGGAGAGATGACCTACATTCTGCAATATTAGTCATGCTGCTTACTTATAACTCCAGACAGTTAACTCCACTACTGAACACCTGTTCACTCTGTTCTCTCTGGTATATTAGGTAAATGGGGTTATCTAGGCAACTAGTAGTGTTCACGGGTAAGATTTACAGTTCAACCCAATTCTAATGAAAATCATTTCAGTGTATTAGAATAATAATCTGGGTAAAGGAACAGTGAGAGGGTCCTAATATAGACTTGGCATACAGCAAAGTGCAAGATTCTGTGCAAAATTGTTTTAATGAGAGGTTGTCTATAAAGGCTATTTGACAGAGCTTAGCCAAGTGTCAGCCTCTCTGCAGACACCTGACACAGAGGGAGAATTGCTGGGCAGTGTTTGAGAAAAAGAGAGAGGATAGTGCAGGAAAAAACACAGAGGGGGGTATAGAAACAGAACTGCTTTCTTCATCTCGAAATACCTTCAGGCCTTTTCAGCTAGTGAGTATGTTACATACACTATATCTGGGGCTGAAGGAGTGAAACGTAAGAGCTCAGACCTCAGTACACAGCGAATAAAGATAATATAGTGTATGAGAAGTAGCATTGTCCAGTAGTTAGCGCCCAGGACTAGGAGTCAGGAGACCTGGGTTCTGTTCCCAGATCTGTTATTGCCCTTGATTGTTAGTGCACCCTTGGGTCTCCATTTCTCCTTCTCTGAGATAGCGATAATAATTCTCACCTTCAGTTGGAAAGCAATCTGTGGTCTATAGAATAGCTATGTGTGCCAGTGCAGCTGCAAAGGTGCTGAGGCTCCATCCATCCGTGTGCACTGAGACACGAGGATGGGGTTTGAACTAGCAGGGCTGAACTGTGCAAAGCTACCTGGGGACTATGCCCTACAGTTTGCTTTGTGCGGGGTTGGCCCCAAGCCAACTCATGAATGTTTACTTCAAGGTTCAAATTTGGCAAATTCGGACCTCTGAAAGAACATCATATTGCCTTGCTCCTCAATGGCTTTTTTCTATCCACTGAGCCACCTCTAGCTCCTTTTAGTGCTCTTAATCACCACAGGGATTGCTTTGCAACCTGAGCTACATGTGACCCATTGAACTCCATAATAATATTTTTACAGTTACTTTGCAGAGCAGAATTTCAGTTTAACAACGCTGAATGGCCATCATTTGGCTCCAGAGTTGACCACTATTGATAAGAGTAGGGAGAGTTCACACTTATATCACTGCAATTGTTTCTGTCATTTTGCACAGGTAGGCAGACACAGATGCATTTGGATGCATTTGGAAAATGTTTGTTACCATTAGAAGGGCTAGAAACGTAATATTTTGAAAATGAACACTTGAACTTTGCAGAGGATGATGAAGTCACCACCAGGGCTGGTATGTTCCTTGCTCTGCAGCCCATGGAGTTTAATGGAAGGACTCCAGGCCCATAATGAATAGGCTATTATGGGCTGCTCCAAGGTGGTGAGACTGCTCAAATATCACTGTAAAAATCAGTGTCAGCAGGTGAAATACACCACAGCCCAGTCATCACTGATCTCCCCAATCCAAATGAAGCTCTCATTGCATTGGATTACATATAGTCCTTGTCCATACATGTTGTGCAAGGGGACATATTTAATAGGATGTGGTATCTTTTGAAATATGCCAGCTGAATAATCCACCACTTTTGTTTCTTTACAGCATGCTTTATTTTTGGGCTTCTTGCTTTCCTTGCTTTGCCACTGTCCATGGCTTTTACAGGTAAGCTGTTTATCAAAGATGTTTAAAGAGAGGAGCTTGGTGGTATTATATAGTCATATAGCAATGCCGCCTGTGAAAAGATTAGCTTGAATCTGGTTTATGACACAAGTGTACCTGACTTTGGTGATGTCACCACATATAGTTGTCCACGTCATGCACTACATATTTGTCAAGACATCTGTTTGTCCACATCATAAAACCACCACAGATCTTGCTATGGTTGTTGATATCTGCTTCGACGATTCCTTGAGCTGGTGTGGTGTGTGCAGGTCATTATCAAAGTAGGTTGGCAGGGTTATTTTGGAAAAACACGCTGAATAGGAATCAGACTTGTAATGATCAGCTCCATCCCTTCCACTATTATTTTTCACCCTGTAGGCTTCTGGGGTGATATCCAGGCCTCAGACACATGACCTCAGCAGCCATTTGTGTGGGGAGCCAGGAATTCTGGCTTTCTAATCTCAAACCTGACAATGACTCCTTCTATAGCTTTGGACAAACCACCTAACTTCTTTTCCTAAATTTCTCCATCTATGAAATGTGGCTCTTTTGATTTTCTTATCTACCTCACAGAAGTGTCAGAAAACTTAATTAGTGGTGAAATATTGCTCATCTCACTCCTTTGGCAATACTGTTGACTCCAATGGGATTATTCATATGAAGGATTTGGCCCAGTTATTAGAACCTGAATTGAAGATGAAAAGCACCAAATAAGTGCTAAAATACTAATAACACTGATAATAAGTAGCAAGAAATAGGTACAAAGGCAATTTCACTCAGAATGTGCATCTTGAATAAAAGACATCGTGCAGGTCATTGAATTGCTTGTGCACAAAATAGAGTGCACTGTACAGTATATGTCCAGTGTATGAATTCACCTTAAAGAGCCAGAAGAGTGAACAGCTCTTTCTGATCCACTATACACTCTTCAGGCTGCAGTTAAAAAAATACTCATTTCCAATACAATTCACATGCCTCTAAGGATAAAGAAAGCCGAATATGGCTGGATTTGGGTCTTAGCTACAAACTAAACAAACAAAAAAGGTGAATGTTGCTCTTTCCTACGGTGGTTTGGTTGCACTATAGGAATAATTTCACAATTAAAGTACTTTTATGACCACTGAGACATATGAGTTCTCCAACACTTTCTTTCAGACTCTTGCTTCTTGGTCTGTTTTAAACAAGGAGACTATTATTGGTTGCAGGTCCATCCCCAGCCTTAGGCACTTCAATGTGGAGCTGTTCTGAATTTTTTTTTTCCTGAATGTATGCTATGGATTTAGTCTCCCACAAGTTGGGACAGACCCTGTAAGTTGGAAACCAAATCTGAAAGAGCCTCATTCTCTCCCTTCATTGTTTCACCAGCCTGCCTTCTTTGGCTTCAGGACAGACAAAAGGGAAAGTCTATCATAACAAGAGGCTGGAGGTGCCGGTCAAGGCTTCATAGTTAAAGTTGAGTTGAA
This sequence comes from Dermatemys mawii, assembly GCA_007922305.1. Taxonomy (NCBI): domain Eukaryota; kingdom Metazoa; phylum Chordata; order Testudines; family Dermatemydidae; genus Dermatemys; species Dermatemys mawii. The sequence continues at coordinate 18,124,423 of ML677348.1, forward strand.
TTTTTACTTAACAGGGACTCAGGCAGGAAGAATGGTCTAGTGGATAATGCAGTAGACTGAGACTGAAGAAATATGGATTCAGTTCCTGGTTCTACCACAACATCCTGTGTTACCATGAACAGGTTTCTTAGTCCACTCTGCACCTCAGTGCCTCCTTTGTAAAATGGAGATAGTGCTTCCCTACCGCACAAGAGTGTGATGAGGATAAAACTCTGTAGTGACTGTGAGGTGCTCCGATACTACAGGAGTGAGGGGCCATGTAGCCAAGGCAATAGCTATGTTATGCATGAACAAGGCATCATTTCCTTCCCAAAATTACAGCACTCACTCTCAGAGAATTGCATGCCAGTATGGAAATACACAACTCAGGCACCTTAGTTCAATCTTTTAGTGATACCACAAGGGAAAGAAAATGTGTCTTCAAACGTCAATTTAATCTAATCTGGGAACATATACTAAATGCACTGATCATAGCTGTATGGCTATTGCAGGGGAGGGCAAACTACAGCCCACAGGCCAGATCCAGCCTGTCAGGGCTTTCAATCCAACCTGCGAGATTGCTAGCCCTGTGGCACAGCAAGGCTAAGGCAGGCTCCTTGTCTGCCCTGGCCCCACCCCACTCCCAGAAGAAGACAGCATCGTTTCCCTGCAGCCCCTGGGGGGAGGGCAGAGGGCTCTGTGTACTCCCCTCCCCTGCAGGCACCGCCTTCTGCAGCTCCCATTGGCAGATAGTGGGGAACCGCGGCCAATGGGAGCTTCGGGGGTGGTACCCATAGGCAAGGGCAGCACATGGCGGAGCCACCTGCCACACCCCCACTCCTAGGAGCCGCTGCTGGATATGCTGACCATGTCTGGGAGTGGTGCAGGGCCAGGGCAGGCAGGGAGCCTGCCTTAGCCCTGCTGCGCACTGCTGCCATTCCAGAGTCAGTCGAAGTAAGTGGCGCTGGGCCAAAGCCCGCACCCTGAACCTATCCTGCACCTCTCACTCCAACCCCCTGCTCTGATCCCCCTAAACCTCTACCTTGAGCCCCCTGCTAAACCCCTCCTGCACCCCAACCCCATGCCCTGAGCACCCACCCTCTGCCCTGATCCCCCTTCTGCACCCCGCACCTTCCTGCACCTCACCCCCCTGCTCTGAGCCCTCTCCTGCACCCTGCACCCTTCCTGCACCCTAACCCTTTTCCCTGAGCCTCTTCCTGCACATTGCACCCTCCTTCCCACATCCCGTATTCCCTCTCATACCCAACCCCATTCCCACACCCCAACCCCCTTTCCCACCCTACATTTCCACCCGCAGATGTGGCTCTCAGGACAAAAAGTTTGGCCACCCCTGGACTGTTGTGTAGCATCAGTACAGGGCAGGGTTTGCCTTGTTTGGATGCCTCAATTGTGTGTTTCTGTATCTTAAGCTATCTGGATTTCTTTGAGTTTCATCATCACACTGGGTTTCTTGGGTTTGTACTGATTATTCTGGGGGTATTACCACATTCCTGGAACATTGTTTTACCTTTAAGCTACTGATATATGCTCTCAGGCTTAACTATCCCTTAACATCTGTATTTGTATATGAGTTTATTTAGACCTGATTGCTGCTTCGGCTACCAGAGGGTTCCAGCACCACGGCTCTGGCATAGAGTCTTGGCACCATCAGTAGCTAACAGAATCAAATGGAGGCAAGGACATTGTTAGGGCAATCAGGATCTTCTTTTGATTAAGAAGATGGTGCCATTAAACATTGGGTAGACATGCCCACTCTAGCTCTGCTACTATGCTAAAAACAGAAGTGCAGCCATGGTTGTGAGAAGGGATAAGCCTCCTGCTCGAGTATGTGCATAGAGTCTCAGACGGGATTGTACTTGGGCAACTGGCCCGGACCACTGCTTGCACTGCCATGGCTACACTCCTAGTTTTCACATGCTAGCTCGATTAGAGCTAGCCTGGGTCTGTGTATCCAAGATGGAAATTACAGGACCAGCTCCAGTGTAGACATAACCTATGAACCAGATTCACCTAAGGGTCTATGCAGCTCCTGGCTTCAGCTCTATGCCCAGTGGGTGTCAGCACAGCCCAAAATCGGACTGTGCTATTGCAGAGACTATGTGTCCCAGACAGTCATAATCTCGAAGAATTATCCTGATTGAGCTCTTGTATAGACCTGACCATCACCTAAAACTGTTGCCTCCCCCAAAGGAGTGAATGCGACAGGGCTGCAGGGACCCAGGCTAGTGCAGGGACGTGCCATTTACACTGTGGCATAATTTACACATTGGCAGCCAGCCTTCAAAAATGGATTTTATTCTGAGGGATTAGCCTAGAGCTTTGGGTAACGTCCCACATCAGACGCAGAGTCCTTTTTTCATGACTTGCTGAAATTAAGAGAGACTGTCAGTGTAATACACCGTTGTCACAGGATAATGGTTTCCGACAGCTACATATCTGTGAAGACATTTTAAGGAAAATTAAATGTCAAGGCAAAATGCAGACATTTATTATCCAAGCAAGGGAGTCGGATTCTCTGATAACATTCTGTTACAATGATTTCTCACAATGACTTGATTTCTATTGATCTGATTCTTGATGTGCCTCCAATCGTTTTGGCCCTAGTCAAAGAGAGCATTTATAGAGATTTATCTAATATTAACAGATCTGTAACTATGCAAATTCAACCAACATTCATGAACAGCCAATAATTCCTAACTATAAAAATTAGATCTTTTTGACCACTTGGTTATTTATCTACTTTCACATGTTAACAAGTAGGAATGAAATTTTGTCAGCAAAAATTCCAGAAAGCAAAGCTAGCGATGGAATAACCCTTTAGATCAGAGTCCATCTCCCTGACCACGCAGGATTGTTCCTGACAGCACATTTCCTGTGCTTTGTCCAGACTGCAGTGGAGCCAGGAAGCCCTGGGAGTGCTCCCAAAGTCTGAGGCTCTTGATTCAAAGGCTGCTAAGGAGCTGGGCAGAGGACTTGGCAAGAAACAGTTTAGGGTCCATCTGAAGTTTGTTGAAATCGAAAAACGTTTCATTTGAATTTTTCTGAGCAGCTCTACATTTATATGCTTAACAAAAGATGAACAGAGCCATAAAAACATGCACCTGGCTCAAATGAGTAACCCCATAATCTTGATGCTGTGACCTGTGTTCTATTTCTTCCTTGCCTTTTTGTTTGTTCATTATTCTCATTTGTGTTGTGTCTGATGTAAAGCCCATTTAATTCAGTCCCACTGACCTTAATGTTAATTGGATCAGAACCTTATGTGTTAACACTACACTGCCCTGCACTTACTGCATCTTTATTTTTTTCTGCAAAGCAAATACTGGCATTTTGGAAACTCAAGGTAATAAACAATATTATATTTTTGGTACGCAGGAATGAAGTTTTTGGAAGACTGCCCACTTCAACCACTAATTCCCTTATATCTGTTGGTGGGTGGTGTTGTCGGCAGTTTAAAGGTACTGTGCATTGTATATGAAAAATGTTTTATGTGCCAAGACTTTGACATTATAAAGTATGTTTCAAGTGAGCTGTGTTCAGACAGGATACTTAAGAATTTACATTAAATTTTTATGGTTAATTGAGAGCTAATGTCAAGGCAACTGAATGTTATCACAGGATAATAATTCCTTGCTGCAACACAAAATAGGCACATTTATTTCTAAAGTAAGAGGCATTGATCCTGTGGAAATGTTCTGCTACAATGATTTGATTTCGTTTTATCAAATGAAAGATCTAGAAAGAATAAATGGATGTTAGTACAGGAAACTAACAACGTCTCACTATACAGTAGTACCATGACTGACCTGCTGGTGCATTCAGGAGAACAGAGTGATTGTAACTCAGCCAATCAGAGAGCATCTGAGACATAAAAGGACAATGCCTTCTGTTTGGCTGAATTTTATTTCTTTTATCAATGGGAACAGGTGACTAGGTAGCAATCTCAGTGGCTGGCACAGATGTAAGTGATTAATGTAACATCGCATGCTGCATATAAATGATGCTAAAACTTTGTAAGGCTGGAAATCCTGTACTAGTGGTCTGATCTCCCTACATAGAGAGAAGATTCTTGCCCAGAAGCCTCTTCAGGAATATACTGAAATACTTAAATAACAGCTGGATGAAGCCATTTATTTAGTCAACAGAACATAACAATCAGAGTCAGAATCTGTTCTGAAATGTACTTGCTTCTGCTTTGGAGGTTGACAGGAGAGGAATTCAGCTGTCAATGAGCCTTGTTCACCTTGCCCTGCACAGTGTGTAGTTATTCCCACCAGTGCAAAGTGGGCATAAAATACTACCAGATCAGAACAGTTGCATTTCACACACTCTATGCACTCACTTTGCACTGGTGGAAATGACTATACCAGGGGCAGGGCAATAATGAATCAGGCTCTATCTCTTCTAACAATACCCCAAGTCCTCAGACCTTGCTCCTTCTCTTGAGGAGACACAAACTGAACAAAAAAACCCCCAAAACCCCCAGTGAAGCTCTTTCTCTGGTCTGAGCTACTCTGCAAATCTCATTGTGCCAGTGTGTGGTTGTCTGACAGGGTTAGCCCTATAGCTGGGTGACTTCCCAGGTAAAGATGGAGACTGTAATGCTGTAACACAATCAATAACCATGTAGTGCCCTCTACACTGCAAACAAAAACTCATGGCAGATGCCCCTCACTATGTCACAAAGTTGCTTACTGGCATAGGTAGGATTGTAGTGTAGACAGAGACTATGGTATGTGTGGTATGGTGTTCCCAATTAGCTATTCCAGTTAGTCTCCCTCACTTTTCCAGGGAGAATCTGATTGAGATAGGAGCCCCTTGCTCTGAGAAACTAATGTTCCATGCAAGGGAAGCCTGTCTCCTGAAGTCAAGGCTGCTAGTCTCTTACCTGAGAACAATAGCATTGCATGCTGCTACACTCCCCTTATCTATCTCTCTTGCCCCTTTTTTGTGCCAGGCTCAATGAAGAGGGAAAAGGCAGAGAACCTCTTGCTAAGAGGGCTCTACACACCCTACACTTGCCCAGCATAGGTTCAGTAAATGGTCCCACTAATGAGAAATGAATAGTCCCAGTCAAGGGGCTGTGGTCAGTATCTTCAGCAAAATAAGTGAATGGGGAAAAGATAGTATTCAAGCTTGTTAGAAATCATTTGCTGTGCATGAATTCCACCAGTTAAATGCTTGGTCATTTGATTGCTCAGATGGACTTTCCTGCAGCGATGGCACAATCAGAAGGTTAGATTAATAACAGCTAAATTTTCCTTTGGGAAAATTAAATCAGAATGGGGAGGTTTTCATTGTAATGAACTGGGTGGGGCCCTCATCAACAATGCTGACTTCCACAATTTGGATATGATTGCTTGAAACACTCCTAATATTGTTGACCAGGGATTAATAAAGATTTTAATTAGTAATAAAATTGTACTAGCCATTAGTAAGTAGCCTGTAGTCAGTTCTCATTAAAAAATCACACTACATGTGGGTCCAGTGCTGGTCCTATTGAAGTCAATCAGGGCTCTGACTTTGGCTTCAATGGAAGCAGGATTGGGCCTATATTTTGTGATGTGGTGACCTGCTTGATTTTAATAATTTGATTAGCATATTTCATGTTTTAACATAGCCTCGCAATAGCACCTTGTATATCAGCTTAAATCCAGTTGGTCCAATTCCACCCTCGGTTATACTCATGTGTAAGAACATAAGAATGTCCATACTGGGTCAGACCAATGTCTTCCAACAGTGGCCAGTGACAGATGGTTCAGATCAAATGAACAGGGCAATACTGAGTGATCCATCCCTTGTCATCTAGTCCCAGCTTTCGGCAATCAGAGGTTTAGAGACAGCCAGGGCATAGGATTGCATCTCTGACCATCTTGGCTAATAGCCATAGATGGAGCTTGCCATGCTGTCCTGCAGTGGCTCAAAAGCATAAGTACCTCAGGGTAGGTTAAGAACCAGGGCACAAACCCCAGATTGGTGGTGAATTCTATACTTAAGACTGGTCTACACTACAGAGTTAGGTCAACATGTTGACCTAAGCCTGTCAGTGTCTACACTACAGCCTTCCTCCCACCAGTGTAAGTGCCCTACTACACTGACATAGTGACCCCACCTCAGCACCCACTGGCAGCCAGCTCCCTCCAGCGCCTCCTGTCCACTGGTGGCCTTGCTGATCAACTCTTCCTCCTCCCACCTACAGTCTCCCACCCACTGTGATCAGCTGTTTTGTGGCATGCAGAAGGCTGTGGGAGGAAGGGAAAGAAGCAGGAAGCTCAGGAAAGGAGGAAGAATTGGGCAGGGCAGGGGCAGAAAGAGGTGGGGTGGGAATTTGGGGGAAGGAGTGGGGCCTGGGGTGGAGTGGAGGGGGTTGGGGGAAGGGAGCGGTTGGGGACAAGGCCTGGGGCAGAGTGGGGGGTTGAGTACCCCAGGATCTGGACAAAGCCAGCACCTATGTGCCACATTATTGTTTTAATTTTGCTGCACGCTTTTATAGGGCCCAGTCCTGACCATTCTGAGCAGTTCTTCAGAAGTGCTGAGTGCTCTCTGCTTTTGCTTAAGTCCATAAGAGGGGAGAGCTCAGCACCTCACAGAGTTGACCCCTTAAAGCCAGTGACTCTGTTTATTCACTTTCTTTGTCTCTACAATCTACAGGTGACTCTTCTGCTTTATGACTCCACCAGGATGCGGCAACTGCTTTCCAAATCTGTTGTGATTGATGATGACGACGACGATGAATATCCATGGCGGCAGAATGCTCACAAATACTACATCCATCTTACACTCAGCCTCTTCCTCTTTATCTGGTTCATACTTGGGAACTATTGGGTGTTTTCTGTCTACTTGCCAAATTTCATTCCACCTTTCCACCAGCCCCAGGATTATTGTGATAAAATCCTGTACATTTTTGCTGTTGGTGTTCTTATCATTAGCCATACTGTGCTGTTTTTGCTTATCTTTTGTAGCTTCTGTATATATTGTTTTTCTAAGCGAAGATATGCTGCAGAAGAGGATTAAAAGCCATAGAAACTAAACCATAGCTGTTAGGTAAAGGGTGCCCAATGAAAAACAAAAGGCAATAATTCACCAATCTGTTTGTGTGTGTGTGTGTGTGTGTGTGTGTGTGTGTGTGTAAATCTATCTATCTATCTATCTAGATACACACACACACATAATAGCAGCCAACTCTACTGAGGAAATTGTGCAAGCCAGTGCCATCTGGCTCTCTTAATATAAGACATCATAGTAATGTAAAATTACTGCTATAGATGGCAAGTTGCTCTCTCGCTAACTTTTACATCCATTTTTTAGGGGTTTCATTTGAAGTGTCAAAAATCAGCTGAGAAATGCATACAGCAAACTCCTCTCAAACCTTATGCTTAGACCCTTAGGGATTCTGTTTCAGCATCATACATTTTCTTCTCAGTTTGTATAGGTAGCATGTGTCTACCACCATGGTGTCTGAGCACCTGAATATCCATTAGCCTTTTGAGGATGTATCATTGTCCCTATTTTACAGATGGGGAACAGAGGCACAGAGAAATTCAGTGATGTAGCCAAAGTCACACAGGAAGCCAGGAACTGAACCCAGATCTCTTGACTATCAGTCCAGTGCCTCAACCACAAGATCATCCTTCCCTTCAGAGAAAAAAAGGGAAAGCAGTGTCTACGTGGGGCAGCTTTACTTGCTCTGTCTGTTTGTACAATATAATTCAACAGCACCAAGGTAGCCCAAAAAGTGCTTTGAAGCCCCCCGATGAAGCACATAGGGAAACTGACTTTTCATAATTTTGGTATGTGACAATTTCAGAATGACATGAGGCATGATATCAATATTGCAATGAACGTGTTTACTTTGGCAGTGCATTGGTTGTGATTTCAGGGGGTCCTTTTGATTTGTTCCCTTTAATGATGTACTTGTGTATCTATACTTAGTGGATGGATGTGATGGCAGCAGAAGTATCTGCTTTAGAATCACCAGCATGCATGGAGGCAATTGTCCTGTGGTGTATAAGGAAACTAACTTGTTATTGGTCCTGGTAGCTGTTTTTCTGTTGAGTAATGCATGTGAAGTGCTCTTTCTGCTTTTGCTCTTACACAGTTACCTGTTAGTTGCTAAGGTGCACAAAGGACTCCTTGTTGTTTTTGCTCATACAGACCAACATGGCAATCACTCTGAAACAGTTACCTTAGATGATTAAAGCAGAGTATTCCCTCTGCCTAGATTTGACACCTGTGCTCAGTCATGCAGGCATTCAACAGCACCAAGATTACAGAACGTGGACATGCATTTTGGGTGTTCTTTTTATTAAATACCATGCAACTAATTACCTCCTCTTGTACTCCATAGAAATAGTGCAAAGTTAAGTGTTTGTAAATGAACCTCTGTTTGCGGTTCAACCTTTGAAATACCCCCACAGCTTAATCTGATCTGTTTGGCCATTCATTTGTGGGACCAAAGCTGAACTTTGCTTAAAGGTTTAGGCAACAGTTCTGCCTTCAGCCATGAATACATAACTCCTAATAACATCAGTGGCAGTTGCATATGTGTCTTGGGGCACGATTGGGTTCTTATTGATTATAACTCAGTCCATGGCACAAAGAAGTGCATGTGAGAAAATGATCACAAGTCATTCCACAGAGTTTGATTTTAAATAGGAAGTGGGACAAGAGGTGCAATTGTCTTCTAAGTGGCCGGATAGTGAGTTATTATTGAGGCTGCTCTCTCCCTGCTGATATGATTTATTCCATCAAGTCAGCGCTAAGGTTAGGATCAAGTGTAAAATTCTCCAGCCCATTACAGTCACTCAAAAGAAGCTATAATTTGACTGACTATGCTCAGGAGTGCAGGGAATACGGACACCGAACACTGCCGGCAGCAGTTACTGGTCCTGGAATTCCTTCCCGTTCCATGCACCTAAGAAAGTACCAGCAGAGAAACATGAGCCACACTCTTCCAAAAGTGTATCAAGACTTGCTTCTCACCACACGCTCCACAGTCTCTCTGGAGGCATTTTACACTGCCTAGGCATCATTTTTGCCACTGATGGAATTCTAGAATTGCCCCCACCCAGCCACCCATAGTTTTGGCCCCTTGGATTCCAGTGCAGACAGATCTGTTCCATAAAACTCAGTCCATCCCATCTGAATAATTTCATCTTACACGTATAGCACCTTTCATTCATCAAGATCCCAAAGTGCTTTACAAATTTGACCTAAGCAGGAATCTCTTCACCCATTACTGAAGGGCAATCACCTCTGAGTCACACACAGCAGCTGTTTAACGGTGCACAACAACATTACACAAAATCTTAGGACATGAAGTGAAGAAAAAAATCATATTCAGTTGTCACTGCATTGAGAATTTAAAAAGGCAGAAGATATTTACCCAGACTACATTCATAAGACAGAAGACTCCAGCACTAACAGTTCCCTCTCTTGCAAAAATTTTCCTAGTCTCTTTAATGGCCACAAGTTATTATGTCTCATTCAAAAGACAGCAGGACCAGTTCTCGATTGTCTTTCACTTTGGGCTGATTCTTTAGCAGCTGGAACCTTTCATGGTCATTTTACACCTTTGCAGAATGAATGTAAAAGGCTCCAAAATCAGACAGGTTGAGTTTTACGCTCAGCACAGGTGCTGCAGAACAAGTGTGAACACTATCATCGTTATGAGTTTAGAATTCTGATATGATAGTGGTTCGCACGCGTCTTACCCAGAAATAAATGACTGCACGCGATGCAAGGTTTGCATATGAACACCTCCAAAGCCGTGCTAGCGCACTGGTCCAGGACTGACTCCAATTTAAACATGCACAATCACCAAGACCCCTTCCTTCAGTATCCTGGGTTGTCCCAAGTGGTCTCCCAGTGAAGTGTTAGCAAGGCCTAACCCCACTTAGTTTATAACAGCTGCCAAATTTGCAACCCAAAGCTGAATCACTGAAGATACAAAATATACCTTTTGTTAACATTTTGAATATTTTGTAATTTAAGGGATAAAATTACAGTAGTTTGAAAATCAGCCATAACCCTCTTTATGTGTAATTTCTTCTTGAAATGAAACAGAAAACGATGAGGCTAATTCTTTTGAACAAGCCAGCATTATGATTGTGGTAGAAGAAATCAGTTGCAATTGTGCTTCTTAAATCATCTTCTCTTCTTGAGAAATAAATGTCCATGATTTCCATGGGCTAGATATCCTGTACAATATTAGCATTCATAGTACTGTGTATTATGGAAACACACACACACACACACACACGTGATATCCATGTGGTAAATTATCATATACTTTTGCTCACCTCACCTTCATTCTGCCCTCTAATCCACCTTCCCTGGCATTATGCTTAACATTCCAACACCCTGTGCAGCAGCTTCAAACAAGAGTAAAACAATCTATTAGTCTATAAGGTGCTACAAGACTCTTTGTCGCTTTTCCAGATAAATGTTTCCTTATTTCCCCCAAAAGTGGAATCCCATCCTCCCTGCACCCCACAAAGAGCTAAACAATGGACATAATTCAGTCCTGTAGCAGATTTGAGGTCTGGTATTAAGTTACCTGTTCCAGGTTAGAAACAGGAGCTTTATACCATGGAAAAAGGATGATAGGAGATTACCAGTGCAACACACAGCACTTGATCCCAGTCTTAAAGGTCTTAAGCCATCAGACTTAAAAATCACATTATTATTAAGTTTAGAAAAACTATTTTAGGTTATTTCCAGAGCTGTCTAAAAATGTATTACCATTTTCCTCTTCCTCTGATGTGTGAACAGTTGAATTTATGTTCCGACTACCTTGGCTTTACAGGCAAAAAGATACAAATTAGAACCAATACAATTTTCAAAAACATTTCTAAAATAGATTTTCCATAAAATATTTTTAGTTCTACCGGTATTGATGCAACTACCCCAAGCATGCTGAGGTAGCCCTTCTACCACAACATACCATCACACAGGCACTGAATACCACATTGTAACAGGGTGGGCTGACCCTATACTGCATCTGGGAGCAAGCCTCCCATCCTAGGGCCACAGACTCAAGCTAATGCAGCTCGCACTAGCGTGCTAAAAATAGCTGTGCAGACCTTGCTTAGGCTCTGGAGCTCAGACTCTCAAGCCTACTCCCACCCCCAGACTTGAGCGCCCGAACTTTATCATAAACCAATATGTCTACAAACTATTTTCAGTGTGCAAGCACCAATCTATGGACCAGGTCTGGGAAGCTTACTTCCGGGTGCACTGTAGAGATACTCTTGGGATTAGGGGCCAGTCGGCATTTTTCTAAGGCAGAGCCTGGTTAAGAACAAGTTGGAGTCTATAGATTACAAGAGGGCAGGGGATTGCCTGATAAGCACCCGATTCCTATGAAGGCTGAAGGAGTTCAGCAGGAGAGCTGAGCTGTTGCAAGAACAAGAACTTTGGTGTCTGTGGCAGGTAAGCTCCCAGGCAGATAGCCTGTGAGAGGACTAGGGAAGAGTTGCTAAGGTCAGGGAGACTCCCAAGGAAGCCCCTGAGTCTGGGGAAAAGGCCTGGGTTAGCTGTTGGAATTACATTGAACTGTTTAATGGGGGGTTTTTGCTGAAGGTTGTTGGTGCATGAATACATGAAGCCCTGAGAAAAAGGGCCTGAAACACTCTGGTGTGGCACTGGACTGGAAAGCCGGGCCAGCAGTCTACAAACATGGATTACGTCAATAATGTGCCAGTATTAATACAAATCATGTTCTTCTGGCTTCAGACTCGTGATGTTCCTATAAAGCGGCAGTTAGGCATCTATTTCCTTTTGTGGGGTTAGCCTCAGCCCCATGCAAGACTGAGCCCTAAACGAGCCCGCACGGTTCAAGACAGGAGAGAATCAAGACCTCTGTTCTCCTTCTTACTGAAGAAATGGAAGCAATGTACTACTGACCCAATCTTTTATATTAGCGCTGCCTGGTTTTGCACACTGCATTGATACCTTGTGATTTGCATGGATTTCAAATGAATATTTGGTAAACTGTAGTAATTTCAGACTTGTAACACACCACGCAAAGAGTTGCTTTATTTCTTGTTGGGGTTTTTTTTTTCTCAAATGTTGGTGAAATAAAACTTTGGATAAATGTTTTGGTTTCACTCATAGCCTTGCACAGATTAAAGTAGTTCTCAGAAGCCCAGCATCGTAGCATGTGGCTTGCTCATGAACAGATGCTGCAGTGCATTTCTTTAGTCATTTTTCACCTGGGTGACAGCAGCCATATAAACTAAGGGCTGCATGTTGCCCTACTGATGTCAAGGGTAGTTGTATGTGTATGTCGGGTAGCATATGGACCTAAGTGGTAAAGATCAAGCCACAATATTTAACTCCACAGCTTCAGAAATAATAATGAACTATAACAGAATTCTGAGTAAGCCAGTCATTATGCCTGTTCTGGGATCTGATCCAAAGCCAAGCCAACTCAATGGGAAGACTCTTATTGAGTTCATTTGACTTTGGATGAGAACCATAACATGGAAAACTAACAGAAGTGGCTATAAAGCTGAGCAGAATGATCATATCGCTTGGGTCATGATGTTCTCTTTCCATCCTGATAACAAGTGTGTGTATTTGGGGGGGAGGAAGAGATGTGTCCTCCTCCCAGCTCCATTATTGACCTGCCCACTTCTTCTTCAGCTCACTAGTACTGCTCCCTGCCCGCCCCCGATCCACATAGCACCTTCAGCTGGCCCCCTTTTCTGCATGGGAGCAGTAGGATCTATACACCAAGCGGTCCCTCTGAAGGCAGATCAGTGGAAATTGATTGGCCCCTCTGTAATATATGATATCTTTTTATGGAAAAAGAAAAGTAGGGTGGGGAGGAACACAGTTAACTAAAGGAAATATCAGTACAGAAAAATACTAATGAGGAGAAAGTACTAATTACCGATATGACAATATAACATGTTTGACATGACATCTGATTTACTGAATTCAGAATAATTTTTTTAATAATAGGAATTAAAATACTGAGGCTTTATAGCCTAAAAATGTATTTTTCTAAGATGAAAATCAACTTACTCAGCGTATTCTTTATAAAGGACACTTTATACTATATAAAGGTATATACAAAAATGTATATGTAATTAGGAGATGGTTTATGAGAAGATTTCCACTCTTCCTGCTGTAATAGTAGGGGTTTCATTCTACTTGCACAGAAATGGCATAAGTCCCATTGACTTCGGTCAGCGCAGGACTGAGTATTAGCAGGCACTCTCAGTGTGAGACAGCACCCGATCTTGAGAAGTGATCCAGGCCCTCAACTCCCATAGAGATGAAAGAAACTCCAGTAGATGAAAACCCTCAAACTCTTACTGGATCCAACCCATATTTCCAATGAAGAAATGTCGCAAAATCCTATTCTAAGAAAAGTGTGGCTTGATTGTCACCTACCATGAGAGAAATTTATTGGAAGATTAGATTATCAAAAATTGACTTGTTTGTGTCTCTTTACATGTTTCCAGTATCAGCTGGAATGACTAAAAGAAAAGAAAGAGAGGAGGTTGTCATAGGAGGGGATGACTAAATTGACAGCATCCCACCACATGAACTCCTAGTGAACAAAGAGCCTTTGTTCTGGGGAAATTCTGACTATTCACTGGAAAGCAATGATGCTGACAGTTGCCACTGACAGATTTATCATTCTCTTGGATGTATAAGCCCTAAACAAAGAAAATATTCTGCTGTTCAAAACACATCATGTGTTTCAAGAGTCAAGTGGTTTGGCTTATATATCTCGTCCTGCACTATCATAAGCAGTTCAGACTTATTCACAGGGCTCCACGGCTTGGCCATGCCTCTTCTACCCAAGTACCAGATTCTCTGTCTCCGCTCTTGTAAAGAGAGCGCCTCCCTGCAAGTTGCTGACAAACTCCCACTGAATCCATTGAGCTCAAGACTAGTTACATCCGGCCAAATTTTCCAGTGCTCAGCACCCGGCAGCTCCCATTGTGACACTGATTCCCAGCTGCAAAGCTCAGCCCATAGGACACTGCTTCTGAAATGCTGGTCCCAATTATGAATGCTGAGCTTTTTTTGGAAATTAGGCCCTTAGAGCCTGCTCCAATTCCCACTGAAATCAATGGCAAAGTTCTGCTTGACTTAATGGGGGCAGGAGCATTTATAAATCAATGAATGCAGGGAAACAGAGCCTCACAAAAGCCATCAGATCTATTGTGGGAACAAAATGAGGAAGCAGGTTTTGTACTTAATACTGAGGCTTTTACCACTCCAAAAATGATAGTAAAAGAGCTCGAAACTACCTTGGGGCTACTCTTAAACATCTTTTATTAAATACAATTTCATTTTAGTTCTACTATGACTCTCTCTATATATTAAATCTCTGCCCTCAAGAGATGGTATGAAACATGCTAAAATATGCTGTAGCACAGCCACTTCTATAGTATTCAATGTTTTAGAAATTCCCTTTGTGTTGAAAGGCCTTTAAAGTGTTGCTTAAAACTTTCTGCTCAAAAGCTGAAAGACACTATGGGCTGGTCTTCACTAGGGGCAGGGATCGACTGCAGATACGCAACTTCAGCTACGTGAATCACATAGCTGAAGTCTGCGTATCTGCAGCCGATTTACCTGCCGTCCTCACAGCAGCGGCAGTCGGTGGCGCGCTCCCCCCGTCGACTCCAGCTTATGCCTTGTGTCAAGCTGGAGTTCCGGAGTCGATGGGGACAGTGCTGGCGATCGATTTCTTGCGTCTTTACAAGATGCAAGAAATCGATCGCTAAAAGATCTACGGCTACCCGCGGTAGTCAGGATGTACCCTATGACAGGGCAGCTCTAGATCCATGCATCAGACCCTGTGCATTCTGTTACTCAAAGGAAGGCCATGGTTTCGGGGAAGTTGTGCATGTATTGCACACTCCCTGTATGAGGCAGAGTCTTATCCTGTGTTTGGGGGAAGACGAGTAGATCATGGGCAAGGCTGGGGATTCATCACTGTGCAGATCCTTCTGTCCTTAATCCAAAGGGAGTGCAGGTCAAAGTCCTGCATGGGATACTTCAGTCATCGGTCTCCAGTAACCTTAGGGACACAGCTCAGAGATTGGTTGGCAGCCCATGGAAAGAATTCCTGTTCCTCTCTCACATCCTATACGTCAGTACTTCTCTAACTTTTGTACTGGTGACCCCTTTCACATAGCAATTCTCTGAGTGCGACCGCCCCTTTATAAATTAAAAACACTTTTTTATATATTTAACACCATTATAAATGCTGGAGGCAAAGCAGGCTTTGAGGTAGAGGCTGACTGCTTGCAACCCCCCTCATTTAATAACCTCCTGCCCCCCAGTTTGAGAACCCCTGCTATACGTCATTGCTACTGATCCCTGGAAAGGTCTTTTCTCACATTCTGTGTGGTAGGATGCAGCTGCTCCTTAACAGACATCATGGTTCAGAACAATCAGGTTTAATTGCAGGGCAGTTACCAATGGACCCTGCCCTTACTGTCTGGCTTCTGGCTGAACTGCACCAAGAATTTAACTGCCTGCTCTTTGGAGGTTCTGGACCTTGGTCCTTTTGCCGTGAGATATTCCAAGCCCATCATGCAGGCAGCATCTTGGAGATGTTGGACGGCAGGGCTCAAAATCTCTGACTTCTCCACATGCGAGTCTGCATCATTGGCATAGTCTTCAGCTGTGAACACTTTTTGACCAAACTTGATTCCAATGTGTAGAGGAGCAAATCCTACTATCCAGTCAATGGGTCCACAGAATAGTGCCAGGATGAGAATTTATCTCTGCCACAGACCTGAGTTGTGCAGAAATGTGGTGAAGGCCATGAATCAATGCACGCTCTTGCACTGGTATTGGTGTGAAAATCACGCACCAGATGCAGCAAAACATTTGGAGCACCGACTCCTTTCAGAGTGAGCCAAAATGCAGCCTTGTCAGTTGAATCAAAAGCAGCTTTGAGGTTGATGTACACCACAGGAAGCAGTAGTAAGGCAGCTGTCTTACAGCACCCTTACTATTAAAAGGGTTCCTGTGCCATGGGGCTCCCTACTTCTTTGGAGAAGCCCAAGCCACTTATATGGTTTTGAGTGACATGCAGGCAGTCAATTATGATATTGAAAAAGCAGCCATCCTAGATTGATTGTGGCTGGCTACAGAACTGTTCAGACAGACATTTTGAGTGGCAAGGTGGTTGGACACAACTGAGGACCTTCAACCCAAAATTACTAGATTTGGTGGCTGAGGATTGGTGGCTGAGGATTTGGTGGCTGAGGATTGGACGGTCATGGCCTCTTAGTTTGGAGCAACTATTATAGAGGGTCCTTGAGGGCAACTAAGTTTGGGTGCATAGATAGCAACCCACCACCAAATTCATGGAAGAGTTTGTGATGGCAGGAACCTCTAACAACATTACCCATCCATTTCAAAGACACAACCCAGGGAGGAAAGGCAGGGAGTCATCAATGGTTAAGCCACAGGGAAAGAAGTGAGAAGATAAGAAGGAAACCCTATCTATGTGGTGACAAATCATGTGCTACCTGTGTGGGGATGCAGGACATTTGAAAAGACTGTCTCTATATGGATTGTAATTTTGCTGAGTTCTGTGGGTGGACAGAAAACCTCGGAGGCCAGGCAAACTAGATAGCCACCATCTTCGTGAGACTGGGGCATCAATGAGGGATGGGCCTGATAGATTCCACCACAGAATGCTTGTTGGTCAGGAAAATATGGGTGAAGCCCTATTGCATGGTGTTGGGAGAAAAATGAAGACTGATTTGTATTCATGGGGAGGAGCAAACCTATCCAGTAGCCAGAGTACCTTTGGAGATTAGGGGAACATTAAATTGGAAGCAGGTGGGGGTGGTCAAGACCTTCCCCCAATCAGTATTAATTCCAACGGACTGAAACCCTTTTTTCTTAAAAGGAAGATGAAGAATTGCTGGAAGCCCAAATGACCAGAAAGGCAGGACCGGAACAGGAGGGAGGCAGGAATGAAGACAGGAAACAAAAGGAAGGCTAGAGAATGAAGATCATGGTATTCTAGACAAGGAACAAGTCACAAACCCTGGGGAGGCCCCCAGGAGGAGAATAAAAAAGGGGTAAATGTAGAACCAAATTTGGTAGGTAAAGAAGGTATAATAGGAAGCAAAAATTTTGAGGATCTGAAGGACTCAGGACAAGAACAAGTGGAGGTGGATGTTGAAAGTAAGTTGGATGAAATAGGAAGAAAGGAGACTTTACAAGCAGAGAAGTCCCATGGAGAATAGGCTTTCCCCTACCTGGTGTGAGGACAGGTGGGCAGGAATGGAGAGGTGAGGGGTTACCCCTCTATCAGAGACCGCATCTTTTGTGAATGGAAGATGGAGGAGGCCTCCACAGAAGTGCCAGAGAGCTAGCAGAAAGAAGACTTGACCATGAGAGGGGACAGTAACTTCCAGAGGAAAGGTAGACCCCACGGGAGGAAAGAAAAAACCCTGTTAGAGGAAAAGAAAATGAGGGAGGTGTGTGACAGTGTGAATGGTCTAAGGCTAACTCACCACTCTGTGCAGTTTGCAAACAACCTCATGTAGGACAAACTGACAAGATAATTGACTAAGCAGTAGGTGATTAACGCATTACCGAGGTGATTCAGCATGTCAGCTGGAAACAGTTCTTTTTATATTAATTGAGAGGCAGGAAGAAACAGCAGGGAGAGGGAAAGAAGGGCTAAAGGAACCCAAGATTTCAGAGAGGTGATGAGGGCTTTCTCCCTCTCATCCACCCTGTGCCAGGCAATAGGTAAAGACCTGGCGTGATGTTATTGACATGATCTGGGACTCTATAGATCATTGTTGCAAACAAGGTCCTGTAATGGCACCAAATCTTATGTAAAGGGGGTCATATAAGGTATCTAAGACCAGGTTGTCAAGAATCAGAGGGGTAGCCTTGTTAGTCTGGGATTGTAGAAGTAACAAAGAGTCCTGTGGCACCTTAAAGACTGACTAAAGTATTAGAGCATAAGCTTTCATGAGCTAATAACCACTTTGTTGGATGCATGCAGTGGAAGTATCCAGGGGCAGGTAAAAATAGGTAGACAAGAACCAGGTTGGAGATAACAGGGTTAGTCCAATGAGGCTGAACCAGCTTATCTCTAATCAGGAAGGGTGAGGTATTCCTCTAGCAGCTGAATTGGAGGTGTGAATAGCGAGAGAAGAGAAACTGTTCTTGTAGTTAGCTAGCCATTCATAATCCCTATTCAGTCCTGAGTTGATTGTATCAAATTTGCAAATGAATTGCAGCTCTGCAATTTCTCTTTGCAGTCTGGTCTTAAAGTTTTTTTGCTGCAGTACAGTGATTTTTAAATCTGTAATTGTGCGTGCAGGGAGATTGAAGCGTTCTCCGACAGGTTTTTGTATATTGCCATTCCTGATATCTCATTTGTGTCCATTTACCCTTTTTTGTAGGGACTGTCCAGTTTGGGCGATGTACATAGCAGAGGGACACTGATGGCACATAATGGCATATATTACATTGGTAGAAGTGCAGGTGAATGAACCAGTGATGGTGTGGCTGATCTGGTTAGGTCCTGTGATGGTGTTGCTAGTGTAGATATGTGGGCAGAGTTGGCATCGAGGTTTGTTGCATGAATTGGTTCCTGAGTTAGTTATTATGGCGCGGTGTGCTATTGCTAGTGAGAATATGCTTGAGGTTGGCAGGTTGTCTGTGGGCCAGGACTGGTCTGCCTCCCAAGGCCTGTGAGAGTGAGGAATTGTTGTCCAGGATGGGTTGCAGATCACTGATGATGCATTGGAGAGGTTTTAACTGAGGACTACAGGTGATGGCCAGTGGTGTTCTGTTTTCTTTCTTGGGCTTGTCTTGCAGTAGCAGGTTTCTGGGTACACATCTGGCTCTGTTGATCTGTGTCCTTATTTCCTTGTGTAGGTATTGTAGTTTTGAGAGAGCTTGGTCAAGATCTTGTAGGTGCTGGTCTCTGTCTGAGGGGGTGGAGCAAATACGATTGTACCTCAGTGCTTGGCTGTAGACAATGGATCGTGTGGTGTTTCTGGGATGAAAGCTGGTGTCATGAAGGTAGGCATAGCTGTCGGTAGGTTTTCGGTATAGGGTGGTGTTGATGTGGCCGTCATTAATTTGCACCGTGGTGTCTGGGAAGTGGACCTCCCGTGTGGACTGGTCCAGGCTGAGGTGGATGGTGGGGTGGAAGCTGTTGAAATCATGGTGGAATTCTTCCAGAGTTTCTTTCCCATGGGTCCAGATGATGAAGATGTCATCAATGTAGCGTAGATAGAGGAGGGGCGTGAGTGAACGAGAGTTGAGGAAGCATTGTTCCAGGTCAGCCATAAAGATGTTGGCATACTGTGGGGCCATGTGAGTGCCCATAGCGGTGCCACTGGTCTGGAGGTATATATTGTCACCAAATTTGAAGTAATTGTGTGTGAGGATAAAGTCACAGAGCTCAGCAACCACTTGTGCTATGGCATCATCAGGGATACTATTCCTGACAGCTTGTATTCCATCTCTGTGTGGGATGTTTGTGTAGAGAGCCTCTACATCCATAATGGCTAGGATGGTGTTTTCTGGAAGATCACCAATGCATTGTAGTTTTCTCAGGAAGTCGGTGGTGTCATGGAGATAGATGGGAGTGCTGGTGGCAAAGGGTGGCATAAGACCAGGTTATGGTTTTCTGGTTACGATTATGCTGTCTGTATGCATGTGTCATTTTTGTTGTTGAAGTTATGAATATTGGCTTTATATGGTCTGTATCTCAAACTCATGCTATGCTTCTGAGTAATGCCTCAGACAAGTTGGTGTTAGCTATGCCTAGCCTGCTTGATGGCTCGTTAAGGACCATTACCTATACAACTGATCCTTTGAGCGAAGGCAGACACGCCTTGTGACTCAGCAAGGTATGCAGGGATTTGCCCATGTGATTCCAGACTCCATTTTGCTGTAATTTTCCACAGTAAGAAGAGGGTTCTTACATCTGGAAAAGACTATAAAAGACAGATGCCTCATCTCTATCTTGTCTTCAGTCCTGCTTCTTACCTCTGGAGGGACTTTGCTACAAACTGAAGCTCTATACAAAGGACTGAATGAGCCATCCCAGCTGTGGATGTTCTCTAGTGACGTGATTTGAATCTGCAGTTTATTCAATCACTGCTACAAGCCTGAACCAAGAACTTTGCCATTACTGTATGTCATTGATTTCATTTAACCAATTCTAGCTCTCACCTATATCTTTTTCCTCTTATGAATAAACCTTTAGATTTTAGATTCAAAAGGATTGGCAACAGTGTGATTTGTGGGTAAGATAGGATTTGTATATTATCTGGGTCTGGGGCTTGGTCCTTTGTGATTGGGAGAACCTTTTTCTTTTACTGGGGTATTGGTTTTCATAACCAGACATCCCCATAACGAGTGGCTGCTGGTGGGGATACTGAGAAACTGGAGTGTCTAAGGGAATTGCTTGTCTGACTTGTGGTTAGCCAGTGGAGTAAAACCAAAGTCTTCTGTTTGGCTGATCTGGTTTGCCTTAGAGGTGGAAAAACACCGCCTTGGGCTGGAGCTGCCCTGCTTGAAGCAATTTGTGCTGAATTGGCAGGCAGTTGGGTCCCGCCAGAAACAGCAACATTACACTTGGGGACAAGTTTTATGTGGTGGGGAACAAAGCACATTGTAAATGAAGCACTTAGTGTTGAACTAGCTACTGGTGTGCATAAGGACTGTTTGCAGTCAGAATGCAGGGTGAGGGAACTGTGCCTGTGTCACAGAAGTTCTCGGTGAACAGCATGCAGCAAATGTGCATGAAGTTCATGTCTTGATTGTGGATGCAAAAATGTCTTTGTGTTGAGACAAAGCTCAGAATTTATCAAACCTGTGTACTACCTGTAAAAAGAACAGGAGTCCTTGTGGCACTTTAGAGACTAACAAACTTATTTAAGCATAGATAAATGATTAAATAAATGTCTGTTCCATTCTATGCATCCGATGAAGTGGGCTGTAGCCTATGAAAGCTTATGCTTAAATAAATGTTAGTCTCTAAGGTGCCATAAGTACTCCTGTTCTTTTTGTGGATACACACTAACATGGCTGCTACTCTGAAACCTGTACTACCTGTATTGCCATAAAGGTGAGAAATCTGGGCCCTCCTATAAGCAGACTCAGAGTGGCTAAAGTCATTCCATATGCACTGAGTATAAAGCAGGTTGACTTTATACAAAGTGTCACAATCTTGCACAGATCCAGCCTCCCTTCTGTAGTCCATCATATCAAAAGCAGTGCTGCATGCTCTTCTTCAATGTCACCAGGATGGGTAAAAATACCCCAGCATATCATCCCAAACTCCCTATGGATGTGCAAAGGTATGCATGTCCTGACCCTACCTCACACTGAGTTCTTAGATTCATAATACTGAGCCAGATCTGAGAACTTCGCTACATAACATATGGTGAAACACCATCACCTGTGGTCACTCTGGCTGGTACACACACAGTCTACGACCATTGCACCATCCTCCACAGCCCCCTAGCACAGAATACACACTGATTTCTGAATTTGGCCCTAAATAGTATCTGCAATGAAAAGAAACAAAAAGCAAATAATGATTCACAATATTCAAACTCAAAAAAAAAAAGTCTAGTTATAAAGTATCCATGAATTTTGAGTAAAGTATAAGACTTGTCACCCAATCCTGCGGGCAATGTGCAAAGAGACCCTTTCACTGATGCCAATGGAAATGTTGCTTATGAAAATAAGGCAGGTCAGGCCCTTTACTACAGCAGCCAGCTCTTGTTGCTGTCATATTCTTGCTTTCTTTTGGCACAGTACCAATATTGCTAATCCAAGTATTGCAATGAAGTAGCAAAGGGCTCTCATTCAATCTCTACACTCTCCAGCTTTGGGAATAACAACACAAGTGAAGCTTTTGTGATATGTGCAATGAGAACACTGAACTCTCAGGTGCTAAAAGCCCTTTCAGCTTCTTGGAAGGTGCTGAGTAATTTGGCAATGCAAAGCAATGCTGGGTGAAGAAAGTTGAAACGATGCTGTTAAAATTAAAAATAGTAACAGATTTCAAGGCCCAAGTGTTTATCATTTAACATGTCTAAACTCATAGGCACCGACTTCCCTGTTTTCCCCAGGGTGCTCAACAGCCCCACCCCAACTCCACTTCCTCCCTCCCCCTATTTCAATCCCTCCCCCAAATCCCTGCGCTGGCCCCACCTTCTCCCCTGAGTGCGCCACGTTCCTGCTCCTCCCTCTCCCTTCCAGCGCACTATCAAACAGCTCGGGGGAAGTGCTGGGAGGTAGGCGGAGGAGCGGGGACATGGCGTGTTCATGGGGGAGGAAGAGGAGGTGGGGCAGGGGGAGCTTGGCTGCCAGTGGGTACAGAGCACCCACTAATTTTTCCCAGTGGGTAAAATATGCATTTTCCAATATATTGTTAACCACTGATGGTTACAGAGTCTAATATAACACATTTTTATAACTAGCCTTGAAATTTGGGATACCATGGGAGCTTTCTGACTGGACGCTAATGTAAGTAAAGCCCAGGTAATGCTCTGTTTTCCTTGTGTTCTACAGGCCGTTACCCTCTGATCCTGCCGAGGGATATCAAAAGAAACTGCACTATCTGCTCAAGAAACTCCCTAAAGAAGCACAGGAACAAATCTACACAGTCACAACCCTAGAACTCCGACCAGGGGTATTCTATTTGCTACCCAAGATCCATAAACCTGGGAATCCTGGATGCCCCGTCATCTCAAGCACTGGCACCCTGACAGCAGGATTGTCTGGCTATGTGGACTCTCTCCTCGGGTCCTACACTATTAGTACTCCCAGCTATCTCTGAGACATCACTGACTTCCTGAGGAAACTACAATCCACTGGTGATCTTCCAGAAAACACCATCCTAGCCACTATGGATGTAGAAACCCTCTACACCAACATTCCACACAAAGATGGGCTACAAGCCATCAGGAACAGCATTTCTGATAATGTCACAGCAAACCTGGTGGCTGAGCTTTGTGACTTTGTCCTCACCCACAATTATTTCAGATTTGGGGATGATTTATACCTTTAAGTCAGAGGGACTGTCATGGGTACCCGTATGGTCCCACAGTATGCCAACATTTTTCTAGCTGACTTAGAACAAGGCTTTGTCAGCTCTCGTCCCCTAGCGCTCCTACTCTACTTATGCTACATTGATGACATCATCATCTGTACCCATGGAAGAAAGCCCTTGAGTAATTCCACCTGGATTTTAACAATTTCCACCTCACCATCTTCATATGACTTCATATATTTATGTAATAAACCAACAAACAGAGTAATGAAGATTTAAATAATGAACATATTATGGACTTACTCTATTGGCACAACTCCCATGATTATAATAAAATAAGAATAGATTGCAAACCTCAGCCTGGAACAGTCCACATAGGATATCCACTTCCTGGACACTAAATATGCCTATCTCATAGAGCTGAAAAGACCTTGAAGGGTCATCAAGTCCAGTGCCCTGCCTACACTAGCAGAACTAAGTACTGTCTCCTGACAGATTTTTTGTTCTACATCCTCAAATGGCCCCCTCAAGGCTTGAACTCACAACCTTGGGTTTAGGAGGCCAATACTCAAACCACTGAGCTATCCTCCCCCCTGCTCAATAAATGAATGTGTAAATAAATGATGTCACATAAACACCACCCTATACCAGAAACCTACTGACCACTACACTTACCTACATGCCTCCAGCTTTCATCCAGACTACATCACACAATCCATTATCTATAGTCAAGCCCAAAGATACAACCACATTTGCTCCAATCCCTTAGACAGAGACAAACACCTACAGGATCGCTGTCAGGCGTTCTTACAACTAAACTACCCTACTGGGGAAGTGAAGAAACAGATTGACAGAGCCAGAAGGTTATCCAGAAGTCACCTACTACAGGACAGGCCCAACCAAGAAAGTAACAGAATGCCACTAACCATCACCTATAGCCCCCACTAAAACCTCTCCAGTGCATCATCAAGGATCTACAACAGGTGTGGGCAAACTTTTTGGTCTGAGGGCCACACTGAGGTTAAAAATTTTATTGAGGGCTGGACAGGGTAGGGAAGCTTGGGAATGGGCCACATCTACCCTAATTGAATTGTCCTGGTTAGCACTGACTCCCCTCTCCCACATTCGGTAAGGCAACTCCCATCTTTTCATGTTCTGTATAGCTATACCTGCCTACTGTATTTCCACTCCATGTATCTGATGAAGTGGATTATATCCCACGAAAGCTTATGTCCAAATAAATTAGTTATTCTCTAAGGTGCCACAAGGACTCCTCGTTGTTTTTACTCATCAAAAAGCAAAACACATTACTTAGGTATCTTTGGCTAAATAGTACTTTAAAGGGGAAAAGACCAAAAGCACCCTAGGGGGAAAATCCATGCAAACCATGGGATAATGTAGACTTGCCATGTAGCTTGGGAGGTCATTCCCCAGTGTCAACAATGGGGACCTGCTATTACAATGGCTAGCATCTGCGTTGAAAGCCACAGAGGGAGTCCTGGAACAGCCGGGGAGATCTCCCAGCAAGAAGCCCAGCTGACCGTTACTGAGTCCTCCCAATGTTGTGCTATCCAGAGAGGCAGCTTGGCCACATCAGGGCCCACCGCAGCTGGGGCCTGCTTGCCTAGAGCCCTTCAAATCCATGGGTATCTGCTTTATATCTGTAGACTATTTCTGTGGATAGCTGCGTGGATGCGGATACAAATTCGATGGTAAGAGCCGCGTGGGCAGTTGTTGAGGAATCGAGGCACAGATCCTCCACCTGCCCTGGGAGGGCAGTCTGGTGGGCAGGGACACTGGGCAGGGGGCTGCTTGGGCCCCACACCCAGGGCAGATGGGTGGTCCACTGTGGCTACCCCGCTTGCCCAGCTTTTATCGTGGCCAGGTTGCAGCTCCGAGCTGCCCTGGTCACAGCCGGGGAGAGCCACGCTGTCAGCTGTGGGGAACCTGGGTCCCTCCACCTGCCCTGGATGGAGAGGCTGCGAGGCAGGGACACTGGGAAGGGGGATTGGAGCATTTGGTGGGAGGAATTGGAGGGTAGGGATCCTGGACAGGGGGCTGGGGCATTTGGAGGGGAGTCTGCGGTGCAGGGACATGGGCCGGGGGCTGCTCGGGCTCCCCCCCAGGGAAGGGTGGAGGGTCTGCTGGGGTTCCCCACCCTACCCGCCCGACTCTCCCCCCGCAGGCGCCGATGGAGCGGGGCGGGGGGTGTATGTGCCTGGGAGGCTCAGCCGGGCCCGCATTGCAGAGCCCAGCAAACCCGCGGTTATCAGCGGCGTTGCGGATGCGGGACCCTGTATCCGCGCCCGGCTCCCTGCGGGCCCAGACTACACGAGCCCCCGGCCACAGGACCCCGCCGCGCCAGCAAGCTCCGGACGGCGGCGGTGCAGGCTGCGCGCTCCCGGCCCGGGCGCTGCCTGCCCGAGCCTCTCCCGCCCCCAGCCGCTTATTTAACCCCGGGGGCGGGGCGGCGTTTACACAACAGCCGGGCGGTGGCGGGAGCGGCGCCATGTCCTGGTACCGGAACACCGTGTGGTTCCTGAAGGGGCTGCGGGAGTACACCAGGTACCGGCCGGCCCCCGAGCTCTGCCGGGGGCTGCCCTAGCAGGAGGTTCCCGCTGCAGTCGGGGACGGGGGACAGGTCCCGTGGAGCGCCCTGGCGCTTGGCTGGGTGCGAGCCCGTCGCCTCTGCAGCCTTGGTGGGAGAAAGCTGCCCCGTGGAGTCCGCCCCGGGCCGGGGGGTGTTGGCCGCTCGCTTCAATGGGGCCCCTTGGCAGCTCGTCCCGCGAGCCAGGCAGCGGGTGGGAAGCTGGGTTCCTCCTCCCGCCAGGGGCACCGCGAGCGCGGCTCGGGTCGTGTCCGGCTGTCCGCGGAGCGGATCTCGGTTCTTAGCCGCGGAAACCCTCCCCAGCGCGCCCCCGGCTCTTGAGCGCACAGCCCCGCTCCCCGGCTGTCAGGTCTTCGTTTGGCGCGCTGGGCGCAAGTGAGCGCAGCATCGCGCTGGCCCCGGAAACCTTCCGAGCCCCACAGGTCTCTGCGCAGATCAACCCAGAAATATACTGACACCCCCCCCACACACACATCGAGCCAAAGCGACACGTTACCAGCTTTGTAATACCTCGGGGGTGTTATTGCAAAGCACTTTCCAAGGACGCTTAGCACCTCCTGCCCTTAGTCCTTTACCGCACTCTGATATAATGAATTGATGGGCAGACTGCAGAGCAGAGCTTACCTAGGGACTCCCCACCCCCGGACTGAGGGAGATCTGCTGCAGGATATGACAGTGGCTAGTATCCGCTGCTTCAGAGGAAGGTGTGGTAACCTTGCCGTAAACCGATGTGGGATAATCTGCCCCGACCTAGGTCTCTGCCTGCTCTCTAATAAGAGATTGTCTTAAACTCTTAAATGTGACGTTTAATATCCCGTCTAACATGCTGAGTGCAGTAATTCTGGCTATTCATCTAAATCAGGCCTGCACAACTCGGAAAGCAGGGAGGGCCATATTACTACAGAAAAACCAGCTGCGGGCTGAAAAGCCCCGCCCCCATCTGCTTCTCCCTATCCCACCGCTTGGCTTGCCCCCCCCCCTTCCCCCCCCCCCCCCCCCCCGCGGGCTGCACGGTGAGCCCCTGTGGGCCGCATGTGGCCCTGGGGCCACATGTTGTGCAGGCCTGATCTAAATGTTCAGTCCCTTGCCAAGAACTCAGCAAGATGTGACTTCAGTGACTTTCTATGGCAATCGCATTGTGTGTGAAAAAGCATTTCCTTTTATTGGTTTGGAATTTCCTACCTTGTCATTTCATTGAATGCCCTGCTATGTGGGGTCAGGAAGGCATTTCCCTCCAGGTCAGATTGGCAGTGACCTGGAAGGGTTTTTGCCCTCCTTTGCAGAGTGTGGAAACTTGACTTGTCATGGTTATCTGGGCATATCTCATTTGATCATTTCCCTGCCATTGCAGGGACATTGAGCGCTGGTGCACCTCGGTTCATCCTGTTCTCTGCTTGTGTCATATAGTAGTATAATCTCCTATGGGTCTCATTTACTTTGGTCTCACTTTGGTGGTTGGGTTTAGAGTGTGGGTGCTGGGTGGTGCTGAGGGGCCTGTGAGATACAGGAGGTCAGACTGGATAATCTAGAGGTCCCTCTGGCCTTAAATTCTGATTCTTGTCTTATTTCTTTACAGTAAGTGTATGTATTATACACACACATTGTAAAACGTTTCCTATCAGAGTATATTCTTCACATATTCTTGCTGATCAGTGCCTTTTAATGTTGCATCAAAGACTTCTAGAGCAATAGAGAGGGACTTGTTATATTTTTTTAGAAAGCTAAAAATAAATAAGCAGAAAAATAAATAATTTGAGTCCTGGTGGTAGTCGATCCCCTTTTTCTTCCACTGAAGACTTTGTACGGTATTTTTATGGATACAAAATATGATGTCATTTACAAATCTTGCAATTAATTTATTCAGGAGCGGCTATGACTCTGCATCCAAACACTTTGTTCCGGCAGATTTGGAGGTAAACGTAACTGGAAGATCCTTCATGATTACTGGAGCAAACAGTGGTATTGGCAAAGCAACTGCAATGGAGATAGCAAAGAGAGGTGAGATAAAGTAATGTTTCTCAACTAAGGATATGTATACCCCCAGGGGTACGCAGCGGTCTTCTAGGGGGTAGTCAACTCATGTAGAAAAGTGTTTTCAACCTGGGGTTTGAGAATCACAGCTTGGGGGGTCATAACTGTATGGCTGGTGTTGTGGGGAGGCAAGCAGAGCAATTGCCTGGGGCTCCATGCAAGCGGGGGACCTGCAAGGCTAAGTTATGTGCTTCAGTCCCGGGCAGCAGGGGCTCGGGCTTCAGACTCTGAAAGGGGTACAGTAGTCTGGAAATGTTGAGAACCACTGAGCCAAGCTAATGTTAACCTTTTTGGGATCTTTACCAGGGTGGACTTGATTTAAATCACTAGTCAGGAAGACTTGATTTAATCATGTATTTCTACATAAAAGTGCATTCTTGTTGGTTGTTATAACCTTAATACTTATTCTTCACAGCTCAGAGATAGATGTAGGTTTCATTTTTAGAACATACACACTACACATTTTTAAAGCAATGCTTCTATATCCTGGGAAATTTCCCAAACTCTGGGAATTGTTAAGAGCATGTGCCCTGCAGTTTCCCAATTTGCCCTGCAGTTTCCCAAGGTGAAACACTGTACCAAAAAATTCCCAGATCTGGGGAAATTTCACAGGATCTAAAAGCACTGGCTAGTGCTAAAAATTTCTCAGTTCCCAGAGTCTGGGAATTTTTCATCAGATTTGGGAAATTTTTAGCATTAAGTTGGGAAAAGTTGGCATCACGATATAGAAGCACTGTTTTACAGTGATTTTATTTTGAAAACTTTTCAGATTAGTTTTACAGCTATATCAGAAAATGAATGATTGTTTGTTTGTTACCAAAGGTAATTGAAGCAGATATGTATGAAGTCATTGGGACACGAACTATCTCCAATTCAACAGTTTAATCATTAATGTATTGAAAATTTTCTTGCCATGCTGTATTAGGAAGAGAACATCAACAGACAGACATTTAAATTGTTTTATTTAACTAAAACAATGTTATGTATTCTGGATTTTTTTCTTCAACAGCAAACATAATATTTTAACAAAACAAGCATATGAAGTTTTGAATTTAGTAAAACATTCAAGTTTTTTAAAATCAGGATTGTTTTTGTTAAAATTGTTTTTAACTAACATAGTTAAATGAAATATTTAAAAAACAAAAATTAAATAGACTGTCAGCCAGGTCAACATAAGAAACTTAAAATATTGGCTTCTGCAGCTAACTCAGTCATCTTCACCTTCATTTTCCTGTTTGTTCATAATCTGGAAAAGAAAAACAAGCTTTCCTGCTTTTTCAGGTCCCAAACGATTTCTCAGTTTGGAATGAATTAGTCCAAAGGAAGAAAATATTCTTTGTACAGTGACAGAAGAAGCTACTGCTGTTAAGTGAGACTATCACTTCAGGATTTTCTGAATCCAAGTGCTCAAGTGACTTCCACCAGTTCACTGGTGTGACTTTCTTGAACACATCATCTGCAAACATGTATTTCTTGAATGGTTCACCTTAGCTCTGAAGTTTATTATAGCTGGCATTATGGAGGGATAACTGCTGGATGTCCATGTCATAGCCAACTCCTCTTCTTCTGCAATTAAGGTTTGGCCCTGGTACCAAGTATTGAGAATATTTGCAAGAAAATGATCTGGAGATGGGGCTTGTCCCATTTACTTTTTTTAATGCTTGTAATTTAACTCTGTCATTGCATATTTCTTTTTTTAAGATTACTCAGTTCCTTCCAAATTTCAACAGCATCAGCAATAAAACAGCTATTTCCCTGCATTTTGTTCAAGGCTATAGAAATAGGCTTCAGGGTACTCAGAGGTGTTCAACATTTCTCAACATTGTGCTTAAGGGAACTTTGGGGGTGATGGTGCCATCTGTTTTTTCACTATGTTGTGCACAACAGGCCAGTTCTTGATACAGTGCTCAAAACAGTCCACTGCTGAGTTCCATCTTGTGGGAGAATTTGTTGGTTCCTCCTACTTTTTTTTCAGAGCAGCTGCTGTAAAGTGATTGTTAAAGAAGTATTTTCCAGTTTCAGCAACATTAGCCTTTATTTCTGGAACACTGAAGTCCTTGTCTACAAGGTGCATCAAAGGAGCACTGTAACTGTGTTATTAGCTTGGGACTCTCTCTTCTAAATTTCTTCTAGTTTTGGATACAATTGCAGCATTGTCTGTGATCAAGCTGCATACTAGACATTTGAATTTTTTTCACAGTTATAGCTTTTACTGTTACTTCTTGCAAATATTCTGCTGTGTGTGCATTTCCTGTTGTATCAGTTGTTTCTGTGAAGAAGACATTCCCTTCTTCTGTTGTCACGCAAGTACATACAACAGGATCATTGTGGATATTGCTCCACCCATCAAGACTCAGGTTAACAATTTCACTCTCTAGACCTTTTGCACACTGTTCAATTTCTCTTTCATACATTTTATCCAGCAATTTGCCTGCGACATCTGCCCTGTTAGATGGACTGTGTCCTGGTCTTAATGACTGAACCATGCTAATGAAGTGTGGGTTCTCAATCATATGGAAAGGAGAGTTTGTTGCATAAACAAATGAGGCAATTTTTTAAATCAATTACCTATTTTTGTAATTCACTGGTTCTGATTGCAAACTTATCTATGGTTGTTTCTGGATGATAGAAGTTTGGTTCTTTTTTTTGTTTTTTTGTTTTTTTTTTTCTTTTTGCTACAGGTAATACGTGGCTATGTGACATACGTAATAGGACTGAAACACTGTCATTGGCAGATAACTCTGAAACTGTAGAAAATTACGTGATCTTGACTATGGATAGTCTTCAGAATCCTGTATGTTGAGTGTGGATTCTCCTAAAAAAAAATTATTACCACCATACTGCTCATTTAGTATTACTCATTGCATTCACTGAAACTCAGTACTACTTTAAAGGTGAAATTATGAAAGGAAGATCTGCCTATTTGAGCTATTTATTTTTTTATCACAACTGCGTCTAAAATGGTAGTACCACAGAGTAACAACTATATTGCTCAAACATGAGAACTCAAGAATAGTCCAGAAGGAAGACAGGCAGTCCTTAAGAAAGAAGTATGAAAAAAAAGTTTACCAACCTGAAGATCCTGCATGTTCAGACATGTTGCTTTCATCATCTTCAGCGCAGCTTCTTCCTGAGAAGGAACACTTCTCGTGATATTGTTTCATTCAGGCAACCAGGTCTTGCATTTCTTTGTTGCTCTGTTTTTATTTTGCACGCATGGCTGTCTTAACCACAGGTAGAGGAAATATTCCCAAACTAGGTCTCCTTTACAGCCTGCTGCCCTTCTAGGTTTTCTCTTCTAGTGAGAGAATGGTATGGTAATCTCAAATCAATGAAGGCTACACTCAGAAAGACCAAGACTTCTGGAATATGCTGCTCGAACAGTTTCACTCTTGTTTCTACTGCCTGTTTCTCCCTTCTCACATTTATCTCCAGACTTCTTCACCTTGTCAAGATCTATTCCGCCCCCAACAATCTTCTATTCATTGAACTTTTTGAAACTTTGCACTTTTAGAGAGAAGTAAGGGATTGACTCTGTGTACACAAATTTGCAGAAGGCTGAGGTCTGTTATTTCTCACCTCTATATAGTCTATATTACATTGTATTAAAACATTTTTGCTGTCAACAAGCATGTTACCTCTGGAGACACAAATCCACAATTTGAGAACTGTAAATTTAAGCATCTCTGATATCTTCTAGACTGAGCACTGAGTCCCATTGAGTAGGTAGAAAGATTAATCCAAATAATCTATATGGCTGTGGCTTTTTTTACAGAAGCCCCTAGAACCCCATAAAATTGGATCCCTAACCCATGAACTACTGAAACTCGTTTACAGAGCTTTTCTTAAACATTACATAAATATATTGTCTCATACTGTACAATTTGAATTTATAATCCCTATTCCATGATGAGATATCTTGAGCTATAATGTATCTTAATTAAAACTGTCTTTAGCAAGATTTTTTCCTCAAAATGCATTTAATTTAAAAAAATCTTTTTTTAATTTTATTTTTTTAAAAAATCATTGATTTTTACCCATCCTGATCTTTGCAAAGTGTGATAGAAGTTTAACTGGAAAAGTGTTCATCCTCCTGAACACAGGATTCTGCATTTTAAAGATATTCTAGCTCTCATTGTTAGGGGTGGGATGTTTCATGTGAAACATGACTGTCTTCAGAGGGGCATATTGGGGTTTGCGCACCTTATATGGTGGTTCAGCAGATCCTACCATGAGAACTGGTCATGAAACAAAAGTAATGAGTGGAGTGGATCCTCAAATTGTATTGATAAACATGCAGTTGAGAAATATTATGGGGTGGTATCTAATGGTCTCTCTCATGGATCAAGACAACATTGTCCCAGGCACCATACAGACACACAGTAAAGTACGACAGTCCCTGCATCAAAGAATTTGTAGTCTTAAAGTGTGACAACAGGTGTGTGTGAGGAGACAACAAGTAGATAAGACCTCGTCCTCCCCTCTTTTTGTTGGTAACAGTGAGACATTTGCATTTGGTACAATAGTCAGCAGTCTCTGCACACCAACTGCCTTACTTTGTTGACATTTTTTGCATGCAATCACTATTCTTATACCATCTGCCTATCCAAATCTTGTGATTTGAGTGGGAACTAGCTATGGTTTAGTCTTTGAAAGGGACAAGATTTATCCCTAAGACCTTGAGAGGACATAATGATCTTGCAGTGCTTACTTGAGAAGATTTTTGCTTGCAGAATAAAAGGAAGGAGTAGGTGTGCTAGAGTGCTGTGTAGATTCTGTTCTCTGTGCTGCCTGAAGTCTTAGCAGTTGCCTTACATGTGACATTTGCCTTACATGACTTCCACTGAATCAAGTGATAATGTTGTTTTGTACATATCAAAGGGATTAAGGATCCCTGTAAGCAAATCATGGAATACAAGTACACATTAATTTTACAAATTTGTCCTGTAACCTAGTGTATGGTCAGAAGTCTGAGTAGATCCAGTTGCTGGGTCCCATGTGCTTCCAACCCTACTGGATCTACATGGAGTCTAGTCACTGTTTCTACCTGTAAATATACTCCTAGGCTCAGACCTCATGTCTGATGCCCTTCCTGGGATGTGGGATGCTGCTATCCAGTTGCCCTAGACTCTGAAACTGGAGTCTCATCTCCCAAGTCCACAGTCACTTGAACTCTCTCTCCTCCGCCCTCTCTCCCCCCTCCCCTCCCCTGCCACCATCCGAGTTCTACCTAGACTGTGGTCTGTCTGGACTGACTCATTTAACCCCTTCAAGGACAACATGGCAGGAAAGCAAGAACACAGGCTTAGCAAAAGAATTTCTTAACCACGACTAAAGCACATGAATTGCAGATCTTTGAAAACAACAGAAGTCCTGAGACAACCCCTCTCCCAGTCTGATCTTTCCCCCGGTTATTAGTCCATCATTTGTCAGTGTTTCAGGCTGGGCAGTGTCTGTACTGCTTTCTCTGTCTTGCAAATTCTCCTTTCGTGTGGTGATGGTCTACTCCCAGTACAGAGCAGAACTCTTCTTAGGCCTGGGCTACACTGGGAGCGGGGTGGATGTTTGACCTAAGATACACAACTTATCTTAGGCATATCTTAAGGTGACTTACCTGGCTGTCTTCATGGTGGCAAGCCGACTGCTGCCACTCCCCCGTTGACTCCGCTTCTGTCTCTTGCGGAGGTGAAGTTCCAGAGTCGACGGGGAGTGTGCTCGGGGATCGATTTATCGTGTCTACAGTAGACACAGTAAATTGATCCCCGATGGATCGATCACTGCCCGCCGATTCGGTGAGTAGTGAAGACGTACCCTTATATAGAGCCTCCTCCTTGTACTCAAACTGAAGCTCTATATACACCAACCATGCTTGCTTCCCACTTGCAGGCCTCAGTGTAGAAAAGCCTTATACAATGGGGATGCTGTAGCTGAGGCAAAGTCAAAAGCCCTAGATTGTAACTTTGATGGCTTTCAATAATGGCCTTCAGTGAGGTGTCAAACGCTTTTCCTAAGAAGGTCAGCTACCTGGAGTGCAGCATAACAGGCTGTCACAGGAAAGTCCAAATTGATGTGGTCACAGTGCCAATATTTCAACACAGGTACAAAATGGACTTCACCCATCTTGTCTCAAGTGTGAGGTAATCCCTCTTACTAGACTAACTTTTGTTGGTGAAAGAGTCAAGTTTTCAAGCTACAAGATATCTGTGTAACTCAAACTTGTGTCTCACCCAGGTATTTAGTCCAATAAAAGATTACCTCACCCATCTTGTCTCTCTAATATCCTGGGACCAACATGGCTAAGACAACACTGCAAACGACTCACAATTTGATAAAGTCCTATCCCACCCCATCCCTTTTTAAGCTACTTTGATTCCAGAGGTATTTTTCTGGGGAGATATGGAAACTTTTATTTCAAAACTTCAAAAACCATTTTGTTGTTCTTACCTTTCCCCATACCACTCCACTTCACACCTAATTGTTAACTGTGATTCTTATTGAATTCCACCAGGTGGCACACTTCATCTGGTTTGCCGAAATAGAGAGAGAGCTGAAGAAGCTAAAAGAGAAATAACAACAGAAACTGGTAATCAGGTGAGTTTAGTATTGATTTTTTTGTTAAGCACTTTGCCAACAGTAAGACTTAGAAGATTTTATAAAAAGTTCTCTGCATTATTCCACCCACTTTCATTGTTGCTGTTTTAGATTGCATATGAGAGGCATCCTCAGAAATCATCAAATGCAGCCATTAGGAAGAATGATACATATTTTGCTGAAGTTTAATTTCAGCAGCTGATGGTTTTGATCTCCTGTATTGCAGAATGTGTGTGTGGGTGAGGTGAGGATGGTATGCAGGATATTATTCAGTCCAGTGATATTCTTGTACTTTCCCTTTATGTTTAATATGTAACTCCCTACAGTTTACTATATGGCTGAGGCTTTTTACAGTTAATGTGTATAAAGCACATACACATTGCTACCATTCAGACCATTACCTTCCCTCCCTCCCTCCCCATGAAGTTGATCCTAGTCTCGTCTCATGCATTTGTAGATTTTTTTTCTTTTCTTCTATCTCCCATACCTATGGTGTTCCACCTGCCCCCTCCCAACTTCCATGACCATTCTTCTTCACACCTGTTTATCGTTGTTCAACTCATCCTTGTGATTGCTCTTAATGTTGCACCACCAGTTGTTCAGCAGTGGCACCTCTTCAGTGGTGCCATCAGAATCTTCCAGTCTTTTGCTGAGAGGTCCATTTAGGTTAGAAAATGGTGTGGCTCTTGACCAGAGTGCTTCAAGTCCACTAAGAGTCCTTAATTTAGTTTAGAATCAAACATCTGACTTTCTATTTCTATTTCCTTTTTATTGCTTGAGATTCTGCTCTTAGCTCCCCAGTGTGAGATAAACTGGAACTTTTATAGTCATCAAACTTTTGCCCTTTTGATATACAAGCAGGTCAGCCCCAGGCTGTGTTCCCCTTTACAATGTTGCATTCTAGTTCCTGAATGGAAGAGAAGCAGATTACTCCCAAATAAACAGCCAAAGAGCATTTATTTAAGATATGTAACCAGTAGGGTACCCTATTTTCTCATGGTCTTTTCCTACTATATTTTCTGAAACTGTTATTACCTTTCCCAACTCTGAGAAGATGGTGGGTGAGTAGTAATCCAGTCAGATGATATCTTCAGAGAAGCATAATTGCAGGTGAATAATAATCTGTCCTGCAAAGAATATCTAGTGATTGCATTCCTAATTTTGGAGACTACAAATCCATAAATTCTCCTCTCATGGAAGATCAAAGCAACTATACAAAACAGTTTCATGTTATACTTGGAGGAAAAAAACGGGGGCACTGCAAATCTGCATCAAAAACATGAGTTGGGGGTTGGGGAAAATGAGTAAACAGGTAGCAAACGCATGGAGGGCAATGCAAGGTTTGTATTGCTTGGCAGTCCTATGGAGGGAAACATTCCTGTGCATTAGCACAAACCCAAATATTGGACCAGTTATTTGTGCAGTCTGGAAGATATGACTATTTCAATCATAAGCCAATTGGAAGGGGTCATCTTAATGAAGAGTCCACAAGGACATCCTTCCCTATAAATACTCCCTCAGAAGAGGCCATCTTCCCATAGGACATTAACCCCCTTCTAGCATATTGGTCAAGTCCTACATAACTAGATAACTTCTACATAGGTTCCAATGTGGGAAAAAAACTGCTACCCTGAGGGAATTATTCAGCGTGGAAGAGCTATAGACCATTTCTCTAGTATCAGGAAAAGCTCTTTGAGTGTCCATATTGATATTCACACAACTGTTAATGGGAATATATGCTCAAAAATCACCTCCAACCTTCTCTGCCAGCATGAGTGGACTCTCTTTTTGGATAAAACCTTCTGTGCAGAAAATAGGAAATCAATTTCAAGTCATTTTAATCTGTGACAAAACAGTGTGATAAGGAAATCCTGGGCTGTGTTGTGCTAGGGAGCTAAAACCCAAAGGTAAAATATCCATCATATGATTATTTTGGGGAAGCAGAATTGAAGTTAGAAGGACCTCTTTTTGTTGTGTTTGTACAGCACCTAGCACTAGTGCCATAGTCATGGACCAACGTGTTATGATAATACAAATAATGAAAATCCTTTCTTCTGATTTTTTTTCCCCTAGCATCTCATCTGTCTTTTTGCTTGCATAATGAGTGTTTAAAGAAAAGACTTGGTAGAAGAGGAGGTCCTTTTTCAGTGACTATTTTCAGTCTTGCATAGAACACATGCATATTATCTTGGAAATGCCTCATCAATGGGATACATCATAAGATTATTTGTGGTGGTGGTTTTGGGATTGAAAGCCATTAAGAGGCACATCTGATTTTCCTCTAATATGCATAAATGAAACTCCACTATGCCACGTGAAACACAAATTTACAAACCTAGTATTGGCAAGGAATTTGCATATTAACTAATCTAAGTGCATTTAAAACACATGACTTGATATGCTAAGGAGTAAATATTTCAGAAGTTAGGGTGTGGTGTACAGAGACTTGACATTCATCAAAATTTTTTGCTTTCACGTGCTTCATTATCATTAGTGTTTTTATAATATTGTTTTCAGAATAGTGGAGGGTAGTCATGATGTGACCCTAAATATCACTTCTGAAAACTGCTGGTTGCTTATAGTTGTATATCAGTTACTTTTTTTGTATAACAGTGCCTCAGGTCCTCTTGTGCAAAAAATGTACCCAGCTGATCTTCTGTGACTCTGCTCTAGAAGAAGATTACAGCCTTTTTTGTGTGCTTGACTATTATGCAGCAGAGGTTTAAAAATAATCTTATTTTAGGACAGTATTTTGTTACTTATGAGAGCACCAACAGTCAACCCAGTTCAGTTTAGATCAGTGGTGTCCAAACTTTTCCTGTCATGCTCATGCCCCCCATTACCAGCAATAGAATCTGTCAGCCCCTCTTCCCGTGCCCCCCGCCCATTAATGCACAGCAAAGGCTTCCTCAGTGGAGGAGCATGGACTGAAAGCAGAGCTGAGGCGGGAACTGGGGATGGGGGAGGAGCTGGGGCTAGAGGTGGAGTTGGTCTGGAGCCGAGAGGGAATGAGAGCAGAGAAGGGGTCAGAGTGGAGCTGCAGCTGGGGGCACAGCTTGTCTGGAGGTAGAGCGAGGTTGGCCAGTGCTCCCTCCCCACCACCATGGGGGCTGGCCCAGGACCTGCCACATGCCCCTCTGAACGTTCCTGTATACCCCACAGTTTGGGGAGCACTGGTTTAGATTAAATTACACACGCAAAACTAAGTTAAAAACACTATTAAGGTCAAGCACTCAAAGATTAAGAAATGATAGTATTAAGGTTGCACAGGCAACCTTAATTTGTTTTATCTCACTCCCTACCTCCACCAAGAATATGCCTTGTGATAGTGTGTAAAATGTCATTAGACTATTTTTTGCCCACAGGAGCCCTGCCTCATTCAGTGCACAGGGTGGATCTGCCCTATGGATGAATTGGGATTGTGTAGTGAAGGAGATGGTTGTCTGTAGGGAACCCTGCCTCATTTGTTGCTGAGGTTGTAAGTAGCAGAGGAGGTGGGGGATTGCAGGAATAGAAAGGATTGTTTTATAGTTTAAGCAGTTTAATGCTGCCCTGGAGAATTGGATTCTATCCCTGCCACACCGGTCCTGTATGATGCTGGACAAGGAACTCACAGTAAGCTTTTTGCCAGGGAGCCAGTGGTTTTGTTCATTTTTTGGATGCTCAATTTGAGCCCGTTGGAGGTCTGACTTGCAGAAGGGCTGAGCACTTGTAGCTGCAGTTGAAGTCAATGAGAGGTGCATTATATAGCCCTTTATACTTGGAAAAATCAAGTCCTAGGCATCTCCTATCAGACGCTCCAAATTAGTGGATGCTTTTGATCTTAATCTCTCTGCCTGCATCCCCTGTCTGTACAATGGGGTCACTTTATAGGGGCAAGAAACTAATAATTCTGTCTTCAGAGCAGGGTTTGAATAGTGTGCAGTAGATAAGGCATGAGGCCATACATTCAATGATGAGGCTGAAACACAATATTGAGTAGCTGCTCATTCAGTGAGCACCATGTATCCTGTGCACTGAATGAAGAAGGGGTACCATGGAAAATGCATACACAGAGGGAGGATGAATTATGGTTGCAAAAGCAACCTTAGTTCAGGCATTAATAACATTCTGTTAACATAGCTTTGTGCATGTAATATCCTAGGTGGTTTGTTTTTTAACAAGTGTGTGTGTGTGTGGGGAGAAATTCCATGATGTGGCATTATACTGATATCTAAATGGGGCATCAGCAGGGTTGGAATGCTTAGCTCCATAGCCCAGACCTCTGCTACTTGAGTTAGTGGAATAACTGGTAACAGTAATGGGCGCTCATCCTCTGGGTGGACCATCACTAGAGGGTAATGACCCACTTTGCCAGTGGGTTTCATAGATATCTCATGACAGCAGAGGAACATCGGGATACTGGAATGTAGGATTCCATTCCAGACTCTGGAGCAGGGATCGGCAACCTTGGCATACGGTCCCCCGCTCACGGTAAGCACCCTTGGCAGGCCCGGCCAGTTTGTTTACCTGCCGCATCCGCAGGTTGGGCCGATTGCCACTGGCCACGTTCCCCCGCTCTGGTCCAATGGCCACTGCGGGAAGTGGCATGGTGCATTGTGACCTTAGATGGCTTTGGTCAGGTCCTTGGGTGAGCATTTAAATTCCATTAGATGAAAATCAAGAGCACTCACTTTCTATATTGGCTGTAACATAATTCCTGTTTTGTTTTAGAATATCTTTTTGCACATTCTGGATATGTCTAATCCCAGGGGAATTTGGGAGTTTGCTGAAAAATTCAAGACTGAACATAAATTAAATGTCTTGGTAAGTTTGTAACTTTAAATTATGTACCTCCTTTTGGAATCTCATCTGTACTACTTCATTTAATAGTCAAACCTCTCTAATTCTGCAGTCTTAATTTGTGTATAATCCTGCTGCAACAATAATCCACCTAGTCCATTTCTCTGATCTTGCCCAGCCCCTTGAATCAAGCTTTGTACATAGCTTTGATACAGAAGACAAGAGAAATCTATCAAAGCTCCTTGTTGCAGCCTTTAAGGCCCTGCACAGCTTTGCTTCTGCATACCTCTTTGCTCTCATTTCTTCTTTCACTCCATGGAAACAGCCTGGTGAATTCCTTTGTTCTACTCCTATTCTCCTGTCTGATGATTGATACAGAAGAGACCAAAGACAGAGGTGATGTCCAAAGCCTACTTCTGCACCAACGTCCATATGGATCCCAGCACAGAGCCCTTTTGACTTCTTCAGTAGAACTTTGCATGGGTCTATCCAAATGGATGCAGTTGCAGGATCAGGGCCTGAGTTAGTGCGACTTACCTGCCAAAGACCTGGAAGGTGGCGTGCGTTTATGTGGAAGGCAAGGGCAGAGTATAGGGGTAAGTGGGTAGTGCCCCTAACTTGAAACCTTTTCATGCCCTCTTGTTAGCTCTTTCTCTTGTTCCTCCTTATCCTTACTTCTGAGTTTGGCTGAAGGAGGAGGAGGAGGATGTGAGCAGTAACGGGTGGCATGGAAGAAAGCAAAAAGATTAAAGAAGACACAGACTCATCAAGATGTGTGTGTCTGCTGAGTGACACTGATCTTGTCATGCTTGTCTTTCCTATCCATTTCTGTTCATGTTTATATCTTGACTTTAGTAAAGCTTTTGATACTGTCTCACATGACCTTCTCATAAACACACCAGGGAAATACTACCTAGATGGAGCTACTTTAAGGTAGGTGCCTAGCTGGTTAGAAAACTGTTCCCAGAGAGTAATTCAGTAGTTCATTCATGCTGGAAGAGCATAATGAGTGGGGTCTTGCAGTTCTGTTCAATATCTTCATCAATGATTTAGATAATGGCATGCTGTGTACACTTATAAAGTTTGTGGACAATACCAAGCTGGGAGGGGTTGCAAATGCTTTGGAGGATAGGATTAAAATTCAAAATGATCGGGACAAACTGGAGAAATGACCTGAAGTAAATAGGATGAAATTCCATAAGGACAAATGCAAAGTACTTCACTTAGGAAGGAATAATCAGTTGCCCACATACAAAATGGGAAATGACTGCCTAGGAAGGAGTACTGCGGAAAGGTATCGGGGGGTCATAGTGGATCACAAGCTAAATATGAGTCAACAGTGTAACACTGTTGCAAAAGAAGCAAAAACATTCTGGGATGTATTAGCAAGAGTGTTGTAAGCAAGACACAAGAAGAATTCTTCCACTCTACTCTATGCTGATTAGCCCTCAACTGGAGTATTGTCCATTTCTGGGTGCCACATTTCACAAAGGATGTGGACAAATTGGAGAGACCAGAGAGGAGCAACAAAAATGATTAAAAGTCTAGAAAACATGACCTGTGAAGGAAGATTGAAAAAATTAGATTTGTTTATTCTGGAAAAGAGAAGACTGAGAGGGGACATAACTTTTCAAGTACATAAAAGGTTGTTACAAGGAGGGAGAAAAATCGTTGTTCTTCACTCCTGAGGATAGGACAAGAAACAATGGGCTTAAATTGCAGCAAGAGTGGTTTAGGTTGGACACTAGGAAAAACCTCCTGTCAGGATGGTTAAGCACTGGAATAAATTCCCTAGGGAGGTTGTGGAATCTCTATCATTGGGGATTTTTAAAAACAGGCTAGACAAACACCTGTTTAGGAATGGTCTAGAGAATCCTTAGTCCTGCCTTGTGTGCAGGAGAGTGGACTAAATGACCTCTCGAGGTCCCTTCTTGTCCTATAATTCTATAACCTTCATTACTAGTGTCTTGTGGAATACAGCCCTTGGGACGGGCAGTGTCTTGTGGAATACAGCCCTTGGGACGGGCTGTGTCTTACTGTTCAAGCACCTGGAACAATTGCTGGTGCCAATAGTGTGAGAATCACAAATGGAGTGTTTGGGAAGGGCAGGTTGCGGTAGTAGCAGGAATTGAGCAGACTAGTAGTAGGTAGGGGCAGTTTTGTCTAGGGCAGGGGTGGACAAACGTTTTGGCCTGAGCCACAAAATTCAAAATTGTATGGAGGGACAGGTAGGGAAGGTGGTGCCTCCCCAAACAGCCTGGCCCCACCCCTTATCTGACCCCCTCTCACTTCCTGTCCCCTGACTGCCCCCCTCAGAACCTCTGACCCATCCTCCCCTCCTGCTCCTTGTCCCCGACTACTCCCTCCAGAGACCCCCCCCCTTCCCCAATCACCCCCCAGGACCCTCACCCCCTGTCCAACCTCCCTGTCCCCTGACTGCCCTGACCCCTAGCCACCCTCCCTGTCCCCTGACAGGCCCCCTGGGACTCCCATGCCCTATCCAACTCCCCCCCCGCATTCCCTGTCCCCGACTGCCCCCCCCCCCCCGAGACCTTCTGGCCCTTATCCAACCCCCCTGAACTCCTTAACACGCCACTCAGAACAGCATGTCTCGCCCGGAGCCAGACATGCTGCTATGCAGCTTCGCCCCCCAGAGCACTGTTTGCACAGTGCAATGAGGCTGGGGGCGGGGGGACAGTGGGGGAAAGGGGAGGAGCTAGCTTCCCCAGCCGAGAGCTTGAGGGGCCGGACAGAATTAGCTTGCGAGCCGTAGTTTACCCACCCCTGCTCTAGGGCCTTGGAGGGGAGGATGAGAAGCTTGAACTCTATTCAGGAGGTGAGATGAGCCAGTACAGGGAGTCACACTGAGAAAACGCACATTACCTACACACCACTTGTTAGTTCTTAAGCAAAACATGGCAAAATATTAGTAACTTTTCACTGGTACAGAAAAATCAAACTTGGAATACATAAACACATAGCTGTGATGATGTGGAGTCATTCGGATCTTTAAGATGAAACTGAAACTACTGTACGTGCTTTTTTATTGCAATAATTATGCTCTGCGAATCACACATTACTTCCTAGTTTTTGGCCCTTTTGCACACAAACTACAGTAGGGCACCATGATGTCCGATGGCACTTATAATTTTTTGTTCAGTTAATTTTATCAGCTAGATTTCAATGAAATGTATTACACTTCCTTGTGAAGATGGTTTTCACCCAGCAGCTTCACTTTAAGTGGCAGATTACCATAGCTAGAGTTGCAATTTGCCACCCCAGTGCATTGAAACAAACAGCAGCTTCATATCATGTCACTACCAGAGATCAAACTACAAGCAGGTGGCAGAGTGTGTGTGTGTGTTAAATACTGAGCTGTGTCTTGCAGATCAACAATGCAGGCTGTATGGTAAACAAAAGAGAACTAACCGAAGATGGACTTGAAAAGAACTTTGCTACAAATACCTTGGGTGAGTACAGTGTCTTGAGATAAGAGTTTAAAGTACTCCTGTGCATCTCTTTGTTTGTTTGTTTGTAGGAAGGTATAGTCTCGTAGTTGTGCAGGATATGTTCTCTTCTTGCATTGAGAGAGTAGGAGGATTTGACTAGTATTGCAAAAAATATATAATTTGTACAGAAGGCTTGTACTTCTCATGTTTCTCCCATATGCAAGATATTGTCATATTGACCCTATTGTTTATTCGTTGCTATGAGAATAGCACGTAGCAGTTAAAGCTAGTTAAACCACTGGAAAATTTTCCACTGAAATTTCAAAATCGGCTCTGCTAATGATACTCTGTGTAGTGCTTTCTTTGCAGGATCTGCAAGACACTCTAACAACTGTCTTGGGGTTCAGATGGTTCTTACAACGTTCAAGTGTATGATTTTTCTTTTTGAAAGATGACACATTGGTATAGGGGTAGCACAATAAAGCTCCAGTTGACACCAAAGCTTCAGTGATACAGAGCTGTACCAAAAAATCCATACACCTAAAAATAGGTGAAGGTTGGAGAGAAGGGATGCAACACACAGGCAGAGGGACTGGGTAATGCTTGGCAAAGGCCATGAGAGTTCCATGTGCTGGTCAGTACATTATGGTGAACATGTGGGGTGGCGGAATGTAGGAGGACAAACAAAGACTGGGGGTGAGGGGGAAGAGAGGGGCACTGAGGGTGAAGGGCAGAAGAGGTCTGAGCAAGCAGGCAATCATCAGAGGGAAATGTCCAGATTTTAAATAGACAAAGTAGTCATCACTGACATCTAAGGGGCTGCAAAAATCACTGCTGCGAAAGGAAGTGCTGGATAATAAGTGCTTTAATGTCAGTTGACAGAGACCATATTTTTTATTCTGTTTGTACAGCAGCTAGCACTATGGGATCCTCGTCTCTGATTAGGACTCCTAGGTGCTACAGTAATACAAATAATGAATAATAAGCGTTCCTGGCAGTTGACTCTGCCAGGAGTTTTGTGTCCCACCCTCCAAACCCTCATTGGTAGGAAATGGAGTAGGGTGAGTCCCAGGGCACCCACATAGGGTCAACTGCTCAGCTCTGGATCTGAGGGGTTGGAGGTAGTGAGCCCTGTCTGGACCTTACTCTTACACTGTTGCTGCTCTGTTTCTCTGGCTCCTGCTTACCTTTTTGAAAATCAACATTTGGGCAGCAACGTCTCACACTTGACTTGCATGTCAATGAGGTTTTTGTAAGGAACAAATTTCCTTTGGTTGTTAAT
Source organism: Dermatemys mawii (assembly GCA_007922305.1). Taxonomy (NCBI): domain Eukaryota; kingdom Metazoa; phylum Chordata; order Testudines; family Dermatemydidae; genus Dermatemys; species Dermatemys mawii. The sequence goes on from ML677348.1 coordinate 18,168,201, forward strand.
TTGGCTAACAGTTTTTCAAAAAATATTGATGCTAATGGAGGAAATGCATTTTACTTCAGCTACACTTTCCATACTGTGTGTGCTCAAGATGCAATGCAGGTTTTGTTATTTCAGCTTCAGATTTGCCCTGGATCTACTCTATAATAAAGAATAAAAGCATCTCTGATCTTTCTGAAGAAATTGTCTTTCAATTAAACTAGTTTAAACCCCTTGCACTTTTTCAAACAGTTCAGTAATTCACTAAGATGCAATGGCTCCAGATACAAGCACACAAACAAAGACAGCTGTTTGAATGTGAAATTACTGTTCATTTTTTTAACAGCAAACGAATTGCCATAAAACACATTAGTGCCTCAGCTAGTATAGATCTGTATCATACACAAGTAGGGTAAACTGCAAGTCAGCCATACTGCGTAGATTCTAGTTAACATTTACAGTGCAGAATACAACTGTATGTATGTCCAAGAGGCTGTGAATTATGGTGTATGAATTGCCTGTATTTTGTGGAAATTGGAACCATGCATCCGTTCTTTTAGAAATTAGTAGTGTTTAAAATCTTTCCTTACTTGCAGAGCATCTCATCTCTCTTCCCTTAGTGACCTGCTTCTGCCTTATCTCATCTGTCCCTCTTAGGTCAGGTCTAATGAAGCTGTCTACTGGTAATACCTGTGTAATTGTGCAAGACTTCAGGACATGACAGGATTTAAAAACATTGCAACATTTTAGAGCCCAGTCAGTGTGCCAGATCTGATATCTATATAAAATGTACATCAATTGTGGCTTTGTCTGCTTTGAAGTTTAAAACACTGTGAAGTCTTTAAATCCAGGTTAGACACATTTCACCTACACTTTTTTTAGCGCCTTAGGATGTATTGCATAAAGGATACTAATTTTTTTTAAATTCTGATATTGGCTACTGTAGAAAGAAAAGGTTCTGCACTATATTTTTTTTTGTGTCTCTCTGTTCCTCATTGGAAGATTATATGTTCTTCTTAAAAGTTGTTTTTAAGCATTAAAACTTTAATTCTAATTCACTTCATGTGCTGTACTTCATTAGAAAATGTTAAGGCATAGCAGGTGTGTGAAGCAAAAAATTACTGTTTCTTAGTAAAAAGCTCTGAGTCACTGAAAGTGATCCTGAGGAGAATAGAGAAGCTCCCAAATTGTATGTATCTAAAGTTTGTGTGTCCCAAGTAAGAACTTTTTAGTGTCTAATTAAAAAAATAGAAAAGCATACTGTTTTATGCTGGATATTGGGATGTTTGAAGTCTGGCTGTGCAGTGTAGTATCATGGCTATGTATTACATAATCCAGCTTGTGATTGTTTGGTTTGCCAGACTTTTCCAGATTCGTTTTGTTAATGTTAAACCTTTTCTGTTGAAGAAAATAGGATAGTCCTGCTATCTCTTTATTTCTATAAATGTTCATGGCAGTTTACAGAACAAACATGACGTGATCCTTGCTGCAAAGACCTTATGACTGAGGGCCCTGAATTCACATTTCAGTGAGACTATTCCTAAGTAAGGACTGCTCACATGAATACAAGTTTCTAGAATTGGCCTCACTTTTCTACATAAGTGAAAGCTGCTGGGCAAAAGAAAATGGGGTGTGTCAGTGGGCAGAGTGCACACATGCACACAATTCAATTTTGTGTCTTGGTGGCTTTTTTTTTAAAGTTTCTAAGCTAAAATTTGTTGATGTAAGCTTTTGAGCAGGCATTATGTTTTTGTTAATGTTCATGTAGTACAGTGGAACTGTGGGCACTATCACAGTAGAAATAAATACTGTGTGGTTCATTATAGTTGTATAGCTGTTACTGCTCTTAATGCCTTGTCCCTTGTTAGCAGCTAGACCACAAAGAGTTAGTGTACTTAATGGAACTCAACTGAAGTAAAAAAGAATGATCAATCTGTAGTAGCTGCCATGCAGCTACGTAGAATTAATACTGTAGTATAGAAACAGTACTTGCATATAAGTGTTAAACTGAATGCAGCAATTAAGTCATGTTGATAGGCTGAGATCATGTATGTAGATGCGGGGCAGTTCAGAATGGTTTCTTGTGTAGCAGCATACGTACATTGTCTCAGATGTGGCTGAGTTTAAATCTCATCCTAGAGGTTGGACTTGTACTCGGTGTGGTCATTTGATCAAGGAGCTGCTGCACTGATAAGCAGTGATGTCTTCTGAGGTGACGTACAGGATTCCTTGTCAGCATTTGCCTTTTTGAAGCCAGCCACTGCAAGATGATTATTCCAGCTGACAGTGTTCAATCCGTGTGTATAAGAGCTGTCAGTGGAGGTGAATGGATAGAGGATTCAGCACTGTTTGCTTGCTGGTGCATTAAAGATAATTTCTCACAGTTGGAACAAGGCCTGTAAAGTACTGGGACAAGGGAAGTTCTTACTTCATTTTTTCATGTCGCATCTCTTCACTCCAATTTGAGAAAATAGTACATCTATTCGTTTTTATTGGCACTTACTGGCAGAGGGAGCACTAAATCACCCTGGGAGCTGAGAGGAGATGATCACAGAATACAGTACGTCTCTATTCCTCACTCCAACTGAACCTAAACCCCCTTTGCTTCACTTCTGCCCCCCTTAATTTAATAGGTCAAGCCACTTCCTCTTCCTAGTGTTTGGTCAAACTAATGGGTAGGGCATGGGGAAGGATCTTCCCCTCAGGCCCTAGAATGCAGCATAGCTCCTCAACAGTAACTACACTAGCCTCAATCGCAGTTTGCAAAACCACTTTTTCCCCAAAATGGGTCTGGCTAGTGAATCATGGGAGGAAGCACTGTCTAGTGGATAGGGCACTAGACTATTTTGGACTTGGATGTCATTGGTCTGCTGGGAGACATTGGACAAGTCAGTTCCTCTCTTTATGCCTCCATTTCCACATCGGTAAAATGGAAATACTTGCCCGTTTTTGTAAAGTGTTTTGAGATCTGCAGATGAAGTCTTACATTAGTGTTGTTAATAATCCACATAGCTGAAAATCCACTGCCTGTATCAGCTCCCTACATATCAAGGCAGAGAGAGACCTTGCTGAGCACAGCTTTGTGGTGTAAAGGAAATGTCAACCGGTATCTTGTCTTTTGCACGTATTCCACCTTTCACTCCCCTTTCTTGTGCTGGGCTGGCAGATTGGGCCATTGAACAATAGTGTACTAAAATCTGGAATTCTGATTTCCTGCTTGAGAGAGGTGGTCTGTGGCTGTCTCCTCACAGGGAATTGTATAAACAAGAGGCCTCAAAGATAAACAGTTCAAGGAAAACCTTCAGTACACTCCATTTAACAATACTTGGCTGTGGCAAAGGCAAGCCTGTTTATTTTTTTTAACAATGAATTTACCAGATGAATGAACCACTGAAACCTGTGTAAGCAAAAAAAATTATTTTTGGTCCTGCTTTTTTTTCCCCACAGTTGAAATAACCCTGTTGCTGATATGCTGCAAAGCATGGGCAGATGGGGAAAACTCCACTGAGCATGGTGTTGGCTGCCTGCCATTGTCTGAATGTTAGAGGATTAAAAATTTCACCAACAATTTGACTCTAATTGCCAAGTAGAAGAACATCAAGAGAAAACTCTACCAGTGTGCTCCCAGGACATTTTTGGTCTGCAATGATTGCATCATCAGTTCATTTAATGTTATAAACAGGCAGCAGCTTTACACTTTTCCTCTTGCAGATGCTCTAATTTACTTTATAAAACAATTTGGAATCCCAAGATTTTTGGGTCATTCTGTACAAATGCAGTACAGCAGATAGGAAAGAATCTTCTCGTTTAGTGTTGCATATTCTGTCCTGGCGATCTTCAAGTTTTAAGTATATAAAATCTGGTTGTTTTAACCAGTAGCATATTAAAATGTTGACTTGAAGACATTCTTGAAATCTGCTTTCAGGACACTAGCACTTGGGCTGATGCACATTTTGTTTAGATCTGCAGTCTAGCTCAGGATATATTTTTGTAGCCTTGTATAGAAAGAATTAGTATCCTAATACGACATAGCCTTCTAACACACTGCTTGGGAGTAGCTTTCCCACTTAATGTATTGCTGTAAAACTAGTGCTAGCTGCAGTGACTGAAAATTTCTGCAAGAATTTACAAACTGCATTTTAGCAATACTGTCATTTCATCAGAGTGCCTTCAGCTTCTGTTTCACAACAGGAGAACTGAAAGATAATTTTGATTTAAAATTGAGATTTTTAAACCAACAAAATCTAGGATATTGACATTTCTTGTTGCCATAGGAAATCCTAATTTTAGAACTCTGAGACCCTCATAATGCTAATATGATCACAATACACTGAGCATTGTAACATAGTTTTACTGCTGTGTGTTTAACTGTGTGGAATTACCAACATGAGAGAGATGCTAATTACACAAATCGATGAGAGGATCTCCAAGTAATTGGGGCAATTATGGAACATACCGTTAAGGAACGTGTTGTCAATTTTTGTGTGTGTTTGTTTGTTTTAAAGAAAATATATTGTTCTCCTGACATATACTGCCATGCCAGAGAAGTTGGTATAACTAACTGAACTGTAACCTATATTATCTAGTTTCTCATGTGAGCCATTGCTAAATGGTTTCCAAAGATGAGCTGTACTCATCTGTCTACTTATTGAAAGGGATGTAACAGAATTATATTATGCACCATTGATTATTGTGTGAGCTCAGTTTACAGAAATAAAACTAGTGGATTTTTCCCAAAGAAATATCCAGACCCCTCTGTTCCTTTTTAGAAAGAAATCTGTGTCGGTGTGAACAACTCCACTTCAACTCCAGAAAGCATGACCAGCTACTGCTGTGACAAGCCTCATTTTGTGAGACACTGTTATGGCTGGCTTAATTTTATCTAGACAGCTTCCACTTCATCAGAGTCCAGTTTGACATAGGATTTTGTCTCACCCTGTCTGAAGATGACTGGGCTAGCATTTGCCCACAGTCTTCATGCTTTGTCACTTACTACCTAATGAGAGCCTGAAGAGATCTTAATAAACTCCAGCCTCTCTTGTGGCACTGTGATTAAAAAATAAATACATCTCCCTTTCGGACAGAAGTATGTAACCTGCCTCTAATGCAATTCATTTCTCCTTATTTTGTTCCTTGAAACAATAGTGTCTTGAGTTAGATGAGGATACACATTCCAAAATACTCCGACAGCATGAAGAGCTCTAGCTCTTTTTAATAGAATCCTGTTTTGTCCCTGAATCACTGCTCTCCTGAGTGAATGAAGAGCAACAGACGTAAGGTGGATAACCACCTGGATCTCTTCTACTTTATATAGGACCTCCTCTAAGATGAGGCATTAGATACTCAGTGGTGGTAATTTCGCATTGCATTTTCTGTTCACCATCTACCTATGTTCTGTCCTTTTTCTTAATCATTTTTGGATTGTTCAGTATTTTTACTCTTAATGGAGATGATTCATTCTTATAGGTATTGTTTATACTTCATGTATTTACCAAGTTCAGTTAGGTTTTTTGTATATTTCCCCTGCGCTTGTGTACGGAAGTCTGTTGTGGGTTATTTGTATAGTTGGGTATTGGCTTTTTTTTTTTTTTTTTAAAAAGGATGAAAACATAATAGATGTGGAGTTAATATTTATTAATTATGAAAGTGCACAATCAACTCAAAGTTAAGTTTCAGAAATTTTGCCTTGCTTTTCCTTAATGTTGGAAATCTTGATCAGTTTTCTCAATTCTATTCCTCCAAACTAAAATTCTACAAGTTATTTCTCTGTGGAGAAAGTAATGTGTGGAATATTTTGTGTGTGTGTTTTTCCCTCATTTTTCACTACTGTTATGTGATTCATAATGCTGCCTTGCAAAATAGTATGACATTTATTCACTCTTCTTTCTCTTCCCCTCCCCCGCATCACTCAGTGGAGATTCTGCATTTATATTGCTGTCAATATAGCCTGTAGCCTGTCCACAGTTGTAAAATATTTGCCAGTGACAATCAAGAGCTCTTGCTTTGCTGCTGTTTTTTAGTCTTCTAGCCCCTAGCAGTGAGAGACAGTTACATTTGTCTTGTTACTGACATTCTTCCTTACTAACCACAGCTTCAGCTTGTATTTTTTGCTCAAGACAGACTGAACTAACTCATTCAGTTTGCATTCACTTTTGTTTGATTTTGTGTTTTCCAATTATTCATGGGGGTCCAAATAAGTATAGGAAAAGTTATGGCTGGACAAGGATACTGAGCAGATTGCTCAAGTGGAATGTAATACTGTACTTTAAAATTCTGTAATGTGTTGATCAATGTGCTGTATTGCAACCTTTCATCCACAAAAATGTTGAGATCATTCTGTGTTGCAAAGAAACATGTTTGTCTGTATAAATAGTGAAAAATGTGGCTGCACCAATTCATGTGAAAACTTTATTTTCATAGAACTGGAAAACAAGGGTTAGGCTTTGTCTATACTGCCACTTTACAGTGCTGAAACTTTCTCACTCAGGGATGTGAAAACCATCCCCCACCCCAAATGATGCAACTTTCAGTGCTGTAAAATGGCTGTGTAGACAGTGCACTAGCGCTTGGAGCTACTCCCCTTAGAGGGAAGGGGGATTTACCGCACTGGGTCCCAGCACTGGTGCCGCAACCACATAGCCACGTTAAAGTGCTGCTGCACCAAGCGCTTTAATGTTGGTAGTGAAGACATACCCTTAGTTGCAATAGCTGTTCTGGGAGCGCTGTAACTCTTATTTGATACAAAGCCGAGGTCTGCCATTAAAGGGCATGGTGGGGTGCAGGGTTTTGTTTGGGTGAAATGACTAAGTATAGACTAAGCAAACAGTAGATACGGTATTGTAACATTTTCAGTTCAGGGAATAAACAATTCTGAATGCTTATCTTTACAACATTCTTTCAGGGGAGCTTTGTGTGTAACTTCCATCTTTTAAAAAATCAAACAAAAAACAAAAACAATGATACCCACCTGATTCATCCAGTTAGAAGCTTTAGATCCACTTCACAAACACTTGAGCATGGAATAGCTGGCAGCAGTAGTATGTTGTCCTCCTCTACATGGACCAGCTCTAGAGGGGGATGAGACACTTTGCCAATGGGTTTTGCTATGTTTGCTGACAGCAGAGGAATCTTGGGTTCCCTTCCAGGCTCCGGAGGGGAGTGTGCTCTAGTGAGCAGAGACTCTTCTGCCTGGTCCCCAGCAACTGGTCCCTGTCCTGCTCCTGCCTCTTCCCAGCCCTGTGCTCCTCAGCCCAGTCTCCTCATCTCTACAGTACCAGTCAGGGATGGCAAACAGAGTGGTTGCCCTGGGGTACCAATGTCTAGAGGCCACTGATGTGTTGCTGGGGTGTTTTTTTCTATTTTTATATTTTTGCTACGCTCTGTCTTTGTTCCACTTTGATTGGCTGGCCACTTTTTTTTGGCTTGCCTGCTTGGCAGGGGGTGCCAAAAATCTTACTGCCCTGGCCAGCAAAATGGCTAGGGCTGCTCCTGGTCCCAATCGCCACGATTTTCGTCCATTCATCTTGCCCAGCTAGTCTGTCTTGCCTCTCCTTTGCCAAAACTCCCAGTCCTAGTTTCCTCTGGCCTAGGTTCCTGGTCCTGGTGTAACTCTCTTGCCTTTCCGCCTCCCCCAGTCCATTGCATATCCTCTCTCTGCATTGGAATCAGGCAGCTTCCTTTTCACTGCCTGGGCATCGGCCGTTGTGAGCGCAGGAGAGACAGGCTCCCTACTCTGTTTAGGTCCCTGGTTCTGATCTGGCCTGCTGCAGGGAAAGACCTGCTCAGAGTATGTCTTCACTACCTGCCGGATCGGCGGGTAGCGATTGATTTATCGCATCTCATTAAGATTTGATAAATCGATCGCCAACGGCGCCCCCGTCGACTTCGGAACTCCAGCTTGCTGCGAGGTGCTGCTGCCCGCCACCGCAGCCATGAGGACGGCAGGTAAGTCGGTTGAAGATATGCCGATTTCAGCTATGTTATTCATGTAGCTGAAGTTGCGTATCTTCAGTCGATTCCGTCCCCAGTGTAGTCCAGCCCTCAGACACGGGCTGGAGCATGCTGCCCACTGAGGCTGGAATATTGGAGATTTTAGCTGTGGTCTAGCAAGTCTCTTCTGAGCATTTGCAAGCTGTGATTCCTGTTCTTTTTCTCTCTCCTACCCCTCCCCCCCCCTTCATGAAAGCATGTAACTTTTCCAAATTTGGGCAGATTTTCAGAGATGGCAAAGGGCCTGTGAGTTGAGGCTATGCCACTCACTGCTAAATTGGAAGTTCCTGCTTTTGAAGCATTATGGCACTAGTGCCTCTCAAGTAAAAAAAGCTCCAGAATTTAAACTAGGCAAAATGTGTTTTTTCCCTACTTTTTTTGATCTTGGAAACAGCTGAACTGTTTTGGGAAGGGGAGAGAACACCCCAGCCTGAGTCAGGCACTTAGCATTGTAAATTTCAAACAGTTAAAATTTGGCATAATTAGCAGCAACTGAAAACAGGATTTTATAATGGGAAGTTTCAGACAACCTTAACAGGCAGGTAGACAGACACCCCCCCCCCCCCCATTGTAAACAAGCAGGCAGTCTTCTGCACAATACTCAGTTGCAGTAATTGGAATTTGGGTATTTGAGTTATTATGGGGAGAAAGTCAAAATGTCTGTCTGCCACAGTTGAGAGTTCTCTCTGGCATATTTTCCCCCTAGTAAACTGTGTATTATCTTTAGAATTATGACTAGAATGTAGCTAGCAGGCTAATATTGTATCTGTATAACAAAGATTTTTAAGTCTTTTAACTCAGAATATGTCATGTAATGAACATGGCGTACATTTTATTAATAATTTCTCAGTTCAGAGGAGCATTAAGACTCTTGATTCTTTATACCAAGTGGCCAAGAAATGGAGGGATTTTACTTATTAGTAATTTGGAGCAACTTGGTTTTGGTGAAATTTCCTTGTTTTCCTTTCTTTTAGGTACATACATTCTTACAACTGCTCTACTGCCTTTGCTGGAAAAAGAAGACGATCCCAGAGTTGTGAGTTTATAATGCTCCTTTTTAAACTGTTGTTTTTACTACACTCTTCTTGTGTTTTGTGACAATGTCTCTCTCTTCTTTTCGGTTTGTGTACATGATGTTTGCAGCACCGGTACTAGTTACTCCTCCATCACGTGTCTAGCACACTTAGACTCTAATAAATAGTAGTTGTCCGTTCAAAATCTGAGTTCTATCCTGCTGGTTTGCAACACCTTTCTCAATGGTGCAGGAGCGACAGTGGCCGGTGAAGTAGATAAATTGCTGTTTCACAACACCATATTATCTCCTGCAGTATAGTAAAACATCTATAACAGGAGTGTAGAGTTAAAGTTGCCTTCTAGAATTTGGTGCAAAAGGTGACATTTTATTATGAAGCATTCAATATTTACACAAAATGATTGAAAAATGTTCTAATAAATGAGCTGCCACCTATATTTTAAGGTTTGCTGTCATCTAACCTGCCAGGATTAGAAATGCACATCAGGTCCTTTTAATGTGCCTGTATCTAAATAAGAAAAATTGATTGATTGGCTTTTCCCAGTACTCATTCTGGGTTAGTGAATTAGAGACAGAACAGAGAGAGACTTTTTATTAGTGATGTGATAAGACAAAAGCATGATGGAGGAACCAACTAGGGGCAGAGCTAGTGTCTGAGGAACCAACTGGGGGCAGAGCTCTTCTTGACCTGATGCTCACAAACCGAGAAGAATTAGTAGGGGAAGCAGAAGTGGATGGGAACCTGGGAGGCAGTGACCATGAGATGGTCGAGTTTAGGATCCTGACACAGGGAAGAAAGAAGAGCAGCAGAATATGGACCCTGGACTTCAGAAAAGCAGACTTTGACTCCCTCAGGGTACTGATTGTCAGGATCCCCTGGGAGAATAACATGAAGGGGAAAGGAGTCCAGGAGAGCTGACTGTATTGTAAAGAATCCATATTGAGGTTGCAGGAACAAACCATCCTGTTGTGTAGAAAAAAATAGTAAATATGGCAGGCGATCAGCTTGGCTTAACAGTGAAATCCTTGCTGATCTTAAAAGCAAAAAAGATGCTTACAAGAAGTGGAAGATTGGACAAGTGACCAGGCAGGAATATAAAAAATATTGCTCAGGCATGCAGGAGTGAAATTAGGAAGGCCAAATAACACCTGGAGTTGCAGCTAGCATGGGATGGTAAGTGTAACAAGAAGGTTTTCTTCAGGTATGTTAGCAACAAGAAGAAGGTCAAGGGAAGTGTGGGCTCCTTACTGAATGAGAGAGGCAACCTAGTGACAGAGGATGTGGAAAAAGCAAATGTACTCAATGCTTTTTTGCCTCTGTCTTCACGAACAAGGTTAGCTCCCAGACTACTGCACTGGGCAGCACAGCGTGGGGAGGAGATAGAAGTGGTTCAGGACTATTTAGAAAAGCTGGATGAGCACAAGTCCATGGGGCTGGATGCGGTGCATCCGAGGGTGCTAAAGGAGTTGGCAGATGTGATTGCAGAGCCATTGGCCGTTATCTTTGAAAATTCATGGCACTCGGGGAAGGTCCTGGATGACTGGAAAGACTAATGTAGTGTCCATCTTTAAAAAAGGGAAGGAGGAGGATCCGGGGAACTACAGGCCAGTCAGCCTCGCCTCAGTCCCTAGAAAAATGGTGGAGCACTTAGAGAAAAGTGATCAGGAACAGTCAGTATGGATTCACCAAGGGCAAGTCATGCCTGACTAACCTAATTGCCTTCTATGATGAGAACTGGCTCTGTGGATGAGGGGAAAGCATGGATGTGTTATTCCTTGACTTTAGCAAAGCTTTTGATAGGGTCTCCCACAGTATTCTTGCCAGCAAGTTAAAGAAGTATGGGCTGGAAGAATGGACCATAAGGTGGACAGAAAGCTGGCTGGATCATCGGGCTCAACTGGTAGTGATCAATGGCTCCATGTCTGGTTGGCAGCCGGTATCAAGCGGAGTGCCCCAAGGGTCGGTCCTGGGGCCGGTTTTGTTCAATATCTTTATCAATTATTTGGAGGATGGCGTGGACTGCACCCGCAGCAAGTTTGCAGATGACACTAAACTGGGAGGAGTGGTAGATACACTGGAGGGTAGGGATAGGATACAGAGGGACCTAGACAAACTAGAGGATTGGACCAAAAGAAATCTGATGAGGTTCAGTAAGGACAAGTGCAGAGTCCTGCACTTATGATTCAGAATCCCATGCATTGCTACAGACTAGGGACCGATTGGCTAGGCAGCAGTTCTGCAGAAAAGGACCTAGGCATTACTGTGGACGAGAAGCTAGACATGTCAGTGTGCCCTTGTTTCCCAGGTGGCTAAGCGCATTTTGGGCTGTATGAGTAGGGGCATTGCCAGCAGATCGAGGGATGTGATTGTTCCCCTCTATTTGACATTGGAGAGGCCTCATCTGGAGTACTGTGTCCAGTTTTGGAGCCCCACACTACAAGAAAGATGTGGAAAAATTGGAAAGAGTCCAGAGGAGGGCAACAAAAATGATTAGGGGGCTGGAGCACATGACTTCTGAGGAGAGGCTGAGGGAACTGGGATTGTTTAGTCTACAGAAGAGAAGAATGAGTTGAAAGCAGCTATCAAATCCCTCCTATCTGAAAGGGGTTCCAAAGAGGATGGATCTAGACTGTTCTCAGTGGTACCAGATGACAGAACAAGGAGTAATGGTCTCAAGTTGCAGAGGGGGAGGTTTAGGCTGGATATTAGGAAAAGCTTTTGTACTAGAGGGTGGTGAGGCACTGGAATGGGTTACCTAGGGAGGTGGTGGAATCTCCTTCCTTAGAGGTTTTTAAGGTCAGGCTTGACAAAGCCCTGGCTGGGGTGATTTAGTTGGGGTTGATCCTGCTTTGAGCAGGGGGTAGACTGGATAACCTCCTGAGGTCCCTTCCAACCGTGCTATGATTCTGTGAGCAAGTCCCTAAGTGGAGCCAAGAGCATTTTGAATGAGGGTGTACTCCATTTTTGACCTTTCCTTTGTCAACTCTCCAGATACGCTCTGTGGTACAGGTGTGATGGTCCTTTTCTACAGGCACAGTGTAAAGAGAGGAGAACAGGAAAAACCTGCATGCAGTGTATCTTCATTAGTGGATGTTAAGACAATCTTAATGGACATGGGGGATTGGCTTTTTACATTCACTTAATTTATTACAGATAATTGTCTCTTCAGGAGGGATGTTGGTTCAGAAATTAGATGTATCTGATTTGCAGTCTGAAAATGTCACATTTGATGGTACTATGGTCTATGCACAAAACAAGGTACAGTATGTGGATTTGAAAGTAAACCCTATACCTTGGATCAGACTGACTTTGTGATAAAACTTCCTTTAAAATAGGCTGAAAATTGCATGGCTATTGACATAGCTCATGGCTCTTTTCACTGCATCTAAACTACATATAGTGCAGCATGCAACATTTCTTATCAATACAGTTAATTTCCTGCTGAAACTGAAATTAATGTTGCATATTATAGTAAAGATTACAGAGAGGCTTGAGGAGCGGGTGACTCTTACACTTTGAGAGAAATAGGACTGTTTAGTTTGACCAAACCCCAAAAATGCTTTAGAGGAGTTTAAGCAGAAAATTAGTCGGGATTAGTGTGTCTCATTCCATTTCTACCCCCATATTTAGCCTACAGAAAATGGAGTTGGTGAATGAAAGCTTCCTGAACTTACATAAGCAAAAAGCTTAGTAAAAAAACAAACCAATCAGGGTTAGCACCTATTGTGTGTGTATATATAGGTTGCTTTTACCACTCTACAGTGGGTTCTGATGACATGACATTATCTTGAAGTGTTCTATGAGCTCAAAAGCTTGTCTTTCACCAACAAAACTTGGTCTGATAAGATATGACCTCACCCTCCTTGTCTCTCTCACATTATCTAGGATTGCTGCTTTTCCCAATATGCATGGTACAGGTATTTTCTATGTCTGTCACCTGGTAATTACAGTGCATTATAGGTGTATTAGCAGTATTTAGAATTGGCTACTGTAAAGCAGGATAACAGACCAAATGGATCATTGCTCTTTTCCAGTATGGCATTTTTTGTTGTATCCTAGAGACAGCAAGTAGTCTTGACAGAACAATGGGCTAAGGTGCACAAAAACATCCATTTCTCTGCCATGCATCCTGGCTGGGCAGATACACCAGGTATAGTCTGCTAAAGGCACTTACCCCTTCCAGTCTTAGGCTAACATTGAATTGTAATGTGACATTACTGTACACTTATCTAACAGGTCCCCTGATCTTTTCAATTTAAATTCCTGGAAAGGGGACATTTTAGACCCCTCTGCTGTTCTGTTTTACAGGGCGTCTGAGATCAGATACAGCTGGGGATGCAGGTCTGCACTCTAGTCTGACCTGTGCCTGCAATTCTCCCCCCTCCCCCACCAACTCTTGCTTCAGAATCTGGGCCCCCAGTTCTGTCACTTTCCCTTTCTGCTTTGAGCTTGGAAACTACCAGTTCCAATTGTGCACTTCAGTATCTTGTATTGCCTACCCTCAACACCCCTGTAGTTCAACCCCCACCCCCCAGTAGACTTCAGCTTATTCTGCCTCCTTAAGGGGATGGGTACAGGGTGAAGGATTTCTCCATCCTAAGTCAAAGGACACTGTCTAGTCACCTTCCTTTATTTTTAACTCTGTAGAATGTAATGTCTTAATAGGCTTCAAAATATCCCTTTACAAATCTAGGGACTGGTCCTGCCAGATAGGGAGCTCCCCCAACACCCACTGATCATATGCGGCTCTCCACACCTTCCTGCAGTTTTCTGCTGATTTGAAAATATTGGCTTCATCTTTCCTTGCCCAATGTTCTACTTCACTCTTAAGCAGTTTAAATGCAGTATGCGTAGCTTAGGGAATACTGTTTTCCATGTCTGCTTTTTTTGACATGTGCTTATAAGATAACTCAAGACTACACTGGTTAAAGTCGATTTCATTATTTCTAGCAGTCACAAAATCAGTGAAAATAAGAGCTAAAACCCCAGATAGTTCCACCATTTGTTTTCTCATGTTCTGCATCCAGTCACCTTCAAACAGGATCAAATAACAGAACTGGGAAACTCTGATTCTTCTTCTCTCAGCCTTTTGACTGTCTCCGTACACTTTAGTCCAAACAATGAGAAATGTCTCGTTCATCTTTTGGCAACCTAACGTCACACCACGATAGTAATGCTGCCATCCATATCTCCTTTCCCTGACTTTAAAAGGTCACTGCTTTTCACACTACTATTACCATTTTAACCATTTAAAAAACTCTTAAGCAAAAAGCCACACGTGACCCCACTCTTACATTATTCTTTGCTGTAGCGGTGAGAGCGGCGATGCCAGAATTCTATGAAAAGATGAAGAACAGATTGCGCACAGAGGCTCAGGGAGCTGATACTGTGGTGTGGCTGGCAGTCTCACCTGCAGCAGCTAAGCAAACAAGCGGCCTGTTCTTCCAAGGTAAGCTGGCAGTTTCATGCACTGAACCTGAAGCTATTACTGCACTGATTGTACAGTTATTGACTTTGACAAAGGGCCAGAGCGGTCATACACTGAGGGTTAAAATCGTTCCTGAAATTGTTTATAATGTGGGACTCCAAAGGCCAAGCACAGTGTTGTGTAACTAACAGAACTGTTCAAACTGACGGTATTTTGCTGGTCCTGCCCTTTCGATCAGCTGGCATTGATTGGCTAAAACATCCAGGTTGAAGTTGGCTTTGCACATGACTAGTCTGAGACGTGGCAAAGCAAAGTGACTGTTGCCTTCTGTACAGAGTACTGAGGAGGTGCATTCATTTTGAGGACACCTGTCTCCCCTCTTTCTCCTGTTCACATTAACAGTGCTCCGGTGACTTGTTCTTTCTGAAGCTCTGTGGTGGGAACGTGAAGTCAGGACTGTTAATGTGAACAATAAAGACTCTGAGATTAAATGAAAGCCCCGCTGGGGTGGTGAATTGGTGGGATTAATGCAGATGACAGCGGGAAAGGGATTTAAACAGGCCCATTCTGCCACTCACACAGTAAGTGCTCAAGTGGGAGTGGTTTTGTGATGCCTCTGCTCTAAGGACAGTGCAGATCTGTGATGTGGGAGAAAGGTCAGTGTTGGGACCCCTTTTCATAGAAAGCCCCCTCCACCCTTCCTGGGTGTGATAAAGGCTGTGCTTTCAACCTGTACGCTCAGACTGGGGCATACGGGAAGTTTGGACCCCTCCTCTCCACAGGTATCAACTCACCCTTAGTCACAGCTTTTAATTAGAAGCTTGACTAAGATTTTTACTATCCCCCACCGCTCAAGAGCAATAAACTACAGGCTTGAATCAACTGCCCATAAACCTGACTGGAATTTATTTTCAGATGGAATCATTTGTCTGTGGTGCATGCATAAAATGGAACACACACAAGTATTCTGCCTTACTGTTGAGCAGGGGTTTTGCCTCTTCTTTGTCCTTAGTGTCTCTTCCTCCCTCTTATTTCTGTCTGCTCCAGTCACGCTCCCTGATACGTCATCGTCGTCTCCTCTGGGTCACCAGCTCTCTCTACAGCCCTTGCAGTTTTCAAGGTTGACCAGAGCTGTGTGTTCATATGAGGTTTGCATGGGGCAAGACCGCAGCTTTGGAGAGGGGAGTGAAGATTCTTCAGTCTGCCCCCACTAACACTCTGTTCCCCATTTTGTCCATTGGGGAACCCTGGAACTCAATGACTCTTCTTTTCGACAACTCTGGGAAAATCACTTGTTTTTAAATGCTCTCTGAGCCATCATCCCTTAGGGTCACACACAGCCCCCTGGTTCCCTTCTTGACTCTGAATAGTGCATTGTTGTCCCTTGCTGTCTTAATCCCTGAGAATAAAATGAAATACTCCCAAACTGGATTAATATGCAGCTGTTGTGCTTCCATTCCCCTCCTGCTGCTTTCACCTTCCTTAGTCTGTTCAATTTCGATACTTAATACAAAATCCAATCAGGATTTTTGCTGAGGAAGGGAAGGGGAGCTGGGAGTAGGCTGTCCAAGTTCAAATGATTCCTTACTCTCTGCTAATGAGACTTCACAGGACAGTGCGCGGCTTCATAAGCTGTTTCCTCCAGAGTGTTGGCCTGGTAAAGTACTACAGTTCCCAAGTATCTATGTAGGCTCATTCTCTCAAACATTTTTCTTCCCCCAGTAGTATTGATTGCTTTCCCCATAAGGAGAGTGAGCACACCTCTTATTGTTTGGTTTCCTGTGCACAGCTTAGTGTGGACAGATGTAATGCTTTATGTATGAGGAGTTAGGCTAACTTCATAAGAAATGGACAATTTTCACCTTTCTAGAAGTTCTCCTCTGAGGATGAGGCAGGCCTCTGTGCTTTCATGGAAATCTTCCACTAGAGCTCAGAACAATGTTTGAAACTGAATTCTTGTGCAAGGATGGATGCCAAACCAGACTAGTACACAAACCTGTAGCTCTCCACAGGTTCCTGCTTACAGCATGGTGACTGTAGCTACAGTGAAGATAAACTAGCTTTCTACAGCTCAACTGACCACTTCAGAAGTTGGACTTCACTAAACAGTCTAGCAATACTGCTAAAGGAAAAATACTCCTCCAATGCACAGAAGTGATCTGAAGTTGCTTTTTAAAAAGATAAAGGTCATTACTAAGGTCTGTGATGACAGTCAATGTGGTAAGGCAAAGATCTAGAGCTTCTCTGTGGGTGGTAGGTAGGTACAGTTCATCAGGAATGGAAATTTAGTACTATCCCTTGTGTTATGGTGCTCTACTGGTGTAGCCGTGTGGTAGACTGAACGAGGAGGCTCAGGTTCGTGCAACCAGGCAAGGAATGTCTTATTGTGCAAGTTTGGCCAAGCACTTTGACAGAGAACCAGTTTACTCTCTTGATAAAAGGCTGAGCATGTAGCAAGCTAATTCCATAGTGGTAACGCTAAGCTCTATATTGTAAGGATAAAATTAGTCAAAATTAGCTATTGCCCTGTGGAATAGCTGCACCAGTGCAAACCCCCATCCTGAAAACAAGGAAAGCCAGTTTATTTTGCTGCTTGAAACTGGGCTAAACTTCACTAATACAAATCACTGCACTGGTACAGCTATGCTAAATGATTAAAATCAGGGCTAATTCCTGTGTGGATAGGGCCTTCCTTTTTCTAATGTCTGGCTACAAAAAGCAAGCCCACATCTTATCTATAAAATCAGTCTCACTAGGACAGTCCTTTTTGGGTACCTAATTCAAAATGAAATTAGTGGAAGTGCAAGCGTTCTTTTAAAAAAAAAAAAATTATTTCATTTACCAAAAGTACAGACTTTAAATGTTGCAGAAACGTTTTGGCCTCAAGATCATTCTGGGCACAGGTAAAATGCATGGGTGGTTCTGTTTTGAGAGACCCACTTTATACTGGAAGAAGTGAGATTTACTATATCATTTTTTTTTTTTTCCCTCCCGCCCCAGACCGGCAACCTGTTTCTACCCATTTGCTCCTGGCCAGAACATATTCTTCAGCTGAGGAGGAAGAGAAGCTAATCAAAGCTTTAGAGGAGCTTTCTGAGAAATTTAAACCAACTTGAACACATCTTCTGTAGGCGTTTATCATCACCCAATTGAAGAGAAATGACGCATTGAATTACAATACTAGCAGGACTATATTACACTTGTTAAAATATGAGGGGAAGAGGAAAAAGTTTGCTACAACTAATATACTTAAAAGGTGAACTGTGGTTTGTTTAAACTAATAAGTTGTAATGTATGCTGTTTGTAAGCTTTCATAAGGCATCAAGCAGTTAAATATGAATTCAGATTGCCCTCCCCTGAAGTCCTACCGCTGTCATGTCGTACAGCAGGGTACATGCACCTTGTTTCAAGCGTGTAAAGGAAATAGCAGAGGGAGGTATTTCAGCATTGGGTTGCTCATTTGTGCCTGTAACAAGCAGTTTGTAGCTTAGCACAATGACTAAAGTTCTGTTTCCTAGTGACTACTCTATAAACTTCTGAGGCTACAAGCTGTTTGCTTTTTTAGACATTAGAAAAACCCCAATGGAGGTAGTGTCTATTCTGCCCTTGTTCTCACAACTCATTACTACCTTTATACCAGTAGAGGACTAGCATATAGGTGAAAAATAAAGGTTAGGAGTGCTTGGTCATTAGATGTCCTTCTGGTCTTGGAAAAAAAAACTGGACTGCTGTTTGGGAAGGCTATTATAATCCTTCCTACTCTGATTTTCTAAATGATCTTTTCTTTGGAGGCTAAACCAGTACCTTTCCCTCTATCCTTATAGCAAATGCTCTTAAATGCTATATTCTAGAGCAGTAGTCTTCAAACTGGGGTGTGTGCACCTCTGGGGCTGCATGAGCCCACCCCAAGGGGGGTGTGAGACCCCAGCGACAATCCCATGCAGCAGACCGCCCAACTCCTGCGTCAGCTATTTTTGTCCCACCGAAATGCTGCTGTGGAAAGCAGAAGCTTCCGTTTTCCACGGCAGCATTTCGGCAGACATACGGGGGGGGGGGCACGAGTGGCCGCCGGACTGTGGTAGGGGGCAGCTGCTGGAAAAGTTTGGGGACCTCTGTTGTAGAGGTAAGAACCTTCTGTCCTGTATGGAGCAGGGGCTTAGTCTGCTTATGGGGCTGTAGACTGCTGCTGTAAAGGGAAAGTTAATGCCCTTTATGTATGCAGTAACAAATGATTCTGTACCTCTGGCCAGGAGGGATTTTACCTGTGAGGGGTTAAGCAGTTTAGTTAACCTAGTTGGCACCTGATTAGAAGGACCAAGGGCAAAAGAAGATACTTTCAAATCTTGAGGTGGAGGTGGTTTTGTTTGTGCTCTCTATTTGTTCCCTCTATGGACAGGGAGAGACAGACCAGGCAGGAAAAAACATCTCCCAAAAACATAACTGAAATGAGCATCAAGATTACAAAAATTGTAGGTAGTGGCAAGAAAATCCATCAGTTATATTTTATTTTAGCTTGTGAATTTTCTTTATGCTAAGAGGTGGTTTTATTCCTGGGGGGGTGTGGGTTTTTTTTTTTTTTTTTTGTTTGGGAGGGTGGGGTAAGTGGGTAACTTTGAAGCTGAGCCTAGAGGGGAATCCTCTGTGTTTTAAATCCTAATCATCCTGTAACATTACCTTCCATCCTGATTTTACAGAGGTGCTGCTTTTACTTTTTTCTTTATAATACAGTTGTTCTTTTAAGCAGTTGATTGATTTTAGTGCCCTAAAGACAAAGGAGCTGGTCTGTACTTGCATAAGAGACAAATGGTTGGTATATTATTCTCAAACCTCCCCAGGAAAGGAGGTGAAGGGATGTGGGGGGATATTTTAGGGAAATAGGGACTCCATGTAGTCCTTTTTCATGGCTCTTTGTCTAACACGTGGTAACAGCAATACCATCCAAGGAAGGGAATTTGTGCCTTGGAAGTTTTTAATCTAAGCTGGTACTTATAAGCTTGGGTGTCTTTCATACAGCTCCCCAACATCTGCACCCCAGCAAACAATTTCCATACTGTGTGTACGGAGTGTCTTTCCTTTCATAAGGCCAGTTCCTAGGAACCTCTGAGTGCAACTGAACCAGCACCTGTTAAACATCACTGTTTACATGAATTGTGTAAGGCCTTGAGATTTTCTGTAAACCAATTACTGGAACCAGGAGGAAGCAGACCACTATTTTCTGTGTAGGCAGTTCTGCAGCTGTTGCCAAATTCCTGCTGCTTGACTCAATGCAGAGGGAGGAAATACTATTCCATTCCAGCCTCCAGGGGTTGGAGTTTTGATTTTTAGAAAACACAGCAACCCCTATGAAAGTGAAAACCTTCAGCAAGGGTAATGACAATGCTTGAAAATAACTATTTCTTTCCACACTGGGTGCTAAACTCTACCCTGTTTTTGGTGTAGCATGGGCCTACATTAGCTGAGCTGGGCTCAAACTCATTGCTGTGGGGTTTTTTTGTTTTTGGCTGTACAAGCATCCCCAAAGTATCTATCTGGTATAGCAATTACTTGTCACTCAGGCTATCAACATGTTCACACTCTATAGAGAGGATGCATATGGGTGTGTGTGTACATGCTGCAGGTTCTTAAGAGGCACTCGTGAGAGGACAGTGGCTGTGCCCCTATCTTCTTTCTTTTGGGTTGTCCCTAAAATTAAGAGGGTTCTGGTCATTGCCCTTTAGACCATTTCCTGAAATTTTGGAACCAATGTTCAGAATTAAGCATGTTATGTAGATACAGAGTGCTGGTCGGCTGATGGTAAGGCCATGCACACTCAGCTAATCATGGGAGGTAAATAAAAGGTGACTAGGGGTTAAATTCATTTTAGCTGTGTATGTTCAGAATTGATGGATTATGCTGAATGAACAGATAACTGAAGTATGACCATGAGGAACTAATGAACTGTGCCTAATTCTAAACAAGTATTGGCCTGCTTAAGGCAACCTGGACACAGCCCCACTGCAAAAGCAGTAAATTTTTAACCACCAGTAGTTTGATAACTATAGGCAACACCACAGTCTTTGGCCCTAAACTTTTTATAACAAGTCTTTGAACATTACAAAACAAATATAACACAAGGGTCTCCAAACTTTTTGAGACAAGGGCCATATTAGATTTTTAAAGGGGCTTCATGGGCTGCTGCCATGCCCCCCCACTTTGCTCCTCCAGCCACTGCCATGACCCCACCCCACCTTTGCTCCTCTGGCTGCTGCCACAACCCCCCCACCACCTTTGTTCCTCTGGCCAGGCTGCAGGGGCACTCGCCCCTTTTCTCCTCCAGCCACACCACTACTGCAACCACACCCCCCTTTGCTCCTCCAGTCACACCCCGGGGGCACTCGCACGTACGACCACCAGGGGGCAGTGGCGGTTTCTCCATGTGCCTGCTCAGCTGGGGCCAAACAAATTGACACCACAGGCCAAATGCAGCCCCCGGGGCGTAGTTTGGAGACCCCTGCTATAACATATCTCATTGAGACCATTTTTATATACAGTTTCTATTTTCTCAGATAGCAGCAGGAATACCACCTTTAAGGCTTTTCTACACTTCATGGCACAGTGGTTGGGGAAAGGGAGTAGTTAGTTATAGAGCACTATAACTGCCCAATGTCAACAGCGCTGGCATGTTCTAAAAGATACTTAGTTTGCATTAGAGTCCTCTGTAAATAATACCCCCTCTAGAACACTTTGCTGCCATGAAGACAAGCCCATTGCTTACTAGCGATATCACAGTGAGTGAGCTGTCTTTCATAGATATACAGAGATTGATAGTTGGAGGCTATGCTACTGCCCATAGGAGAAATAATTACCTCTAGATTTTAAACATAAGGAGACTTTCACAAAAAAGGTGTCCCAGCTGTGTGAAGTGCACATAGTTTAAAAAAAAGGAGTATTTCCTAATACCCTTTACATTTGTGTTCAAAAGCATCCAATTTAGTACTGAACACGGGTTAATTTAAAGAACATTGTGTTTCCCTTCTGCTCTCTATATATGTGGAAATACAGTCAAACAAAAACATGATCTTAGTTGAGGTAGTAGTATAACAAGCTTCTAGCAAAATACAAAGTAGTAGATATTCAGGCCTGCCTGTAAAGGTCTATACTTTAAGAACTTAGGTGCATTTTTATCACTTAGCTAGTTATAGAGGTATAAAACAAAGAATCAAAATCATAAGTCCGCCTGTGTATGGGCCTTCTCCCGCTAGGATAGCCTAAGAACAAGGCCTCAGGCTAAGCTCTTTGGCTAAACAGCAGGGGCAGCCATAAGGTGGGAAGGGTACAGTCACATCCCAAACCAGCCACATTAGAGTGATATTTGGCTGTTAGAAAAACGATCCTGTCCTGATCATGCCCATCACCCCAGATAAAGAAACAGACCTTTAACCAGCTTAAGAAAACAGCTTGACAGCATCCTGTCTGGCAAGAAATCACTTTCCAATAGTTGTGAAACCCTCATTTCTGTATTGTATGATCCTTATGGATCCCACTTTTCTATTGTTAATTTGTCTGGTTCTCTAATTGTCTGTAGAAAAAAATTTTCTAGGTGTAAGTGAAGTAGGGTAGTGAGATATAATTGGTTAGATAATTGTTACAGTGTTAGGATTGGTTAGTTAAATTTCAGTAAAATGATTGGTTAAGGTACAGCTGAAAATATTACTATATAAGCCGGGGTCATACAGGAAGGAGAAGAGGAAACTGGAATCATGCTTGCTAATGGGGGGAAGGAACAGAAACAGGGAATACAGACACGGGGTAATGCTCTGCGGTTTCAGAGCTGGGAAGGGGAACGTGGGGTAGCATCAGAGCTGGGAGTGCAACACTAGGGAACAGACTATTGGCATATAGAGATATGTCCGACTGGTGTGAAGGGCTTCAGAATATGCTTGCTTGGAAACTAACCTCAACAAACATCACAGTGTCTGCACTTCCGCCTTTTAGTCTTTTGCTGCATGCTATCTGCGTGACAAGAACCAGGGAGGTGGGAGGGTTGAGGGAAGGCCCTCTAACAATAGGTAACTTTAAGGTTATTGTAGTAGTGAAGAGGAGCCTGGTAAAGAACAATCTAAAAAGCAGTAAGTAGTAAGAGCTAGAGAGGCAATGTTTTGGGAATTGGATTCTTTCTCGCATACAAATTACAGTGAAACAGTATAACAGGAAGATTTGCAGAGACATTTATTTCCCAAAGGTTTAGGTTTTACATTAACAATCTATTACACTGTTTGAACGGTTAAATAGTTACTGAAAAGATGGCAAATTGTGGAAGGAAAATTCTAGACAAAGGAAAACGATCACATTCAGCAGCATTTTAATGGTACATTAATTGCAGAATTTAAACACAGTTCGCATTACTGAATAATCTTATTAGTAAGCCAAATTCATGTGCAACTGGAATTTCCTACTACCAGTGTAAAAATACACTGAACCCTCCCCCTTCTGTAATAGTCTGACTAATGGCAAGTGGGTATCAATGTTCTGAGGGAACTAAATATATTTTAGTCAATTTGCAGCGATTGAACACCACCCTTCACACCTGCCAGCTTTGTTGCGGTTGAAGGGAAAGAGATTCCAAAATGCATAGTGAATAATCACTAATGACAGAGGACATTGTTCTGTTTAACAGGGAAGATGAAGTTACACATGCCAGATAATTTAATAAAACTGAAGTATTGTTTTGACAAGCGTTTAAACAGAAAGCATAACCAGTACCTACATTTCCTTATCTAGCAGGCTGCAGAGCTTATTAAAGTATTGTTCGTGAACTTTTCAATGTTTTAGCTAAAGTAAGTTTGCACCCATGTAGAAGTCAGTATAAATGTAAGCTACCTAAAAGAGCGCATAACTAAAAAAGTGCACTTATGTCTTTTGGTCCATATTTCATATTTAAATGCCCCTTTGCTTTCTTTCCATTCATAGGCTATAGCTGGAAAGGATCAAAATCAGGCTAGTGTAAAACAATCACAGTGTAGGAAAATGCCAGCTGCCATATTTTGTAGTTGAAGTGCATTTGTGATCAACAATTAAATCTATGACATCAGTTCAAAACCAAATACGTAATTTTTCATAAAATTGGCATTATACTTCATTTAGTGCAACATTTAAACACAATTCTTCTCCCCTTTAAAAACATTCATTTTTCCTCACCATAAGGTTGACTGAGGTATGTAATCATGAAACAAGTTATTTGAAAATATAATGCACGTTAGGTTGTGTCTCATGTAAGCAAATACATTCATTGTCATCTTAAATTCTAGTGGCAAGAGACATTAGTGACAGAATAGCCAACCTAGACAGAGGACCAGCACTTGTTATGCAATGCACTTTCATTACTTTAAACAGCCGGACACAGAAAGGCAACATAAACAGATAGTTAACTGGATAAATCCAGTTAGTGAACTGGATAAATTATTTTTCCAGGATATGTAGCTTTCAGCCTGAGTCTGTAATGCCAACACAGCTGTTCTCCTTCACCTTCTTTCCTACAATCAATCTAGAGCTTTGACGCTAGCTTCCAAGAGGTACTGCAAACTTACCTTTAATTGGCTTATTTTAAAAAAAAATCCCATCGAGTCCTTATGTTTTTCCTGACTCTTAAGAGCTCCTGGTCAACAAGTAAGGGACTGTGTGCGCCTGTTTATGTAAATAACCTTTTTGCACAGGTCAGAGAGCAACACCGTTAACCACACTTAGACTTACTCCCCTGCACCCTCTCAAGGGGCAAAATGTTCCTGTGTAAAGGATAACCACCCCTTGCAGGCTCTGAAAATGGGTGGCACCATCATCACTACAGCAGAAGTGAGAAGACAGTGTTTTGAGCTCTACCAGGGAAGCAAACTTGAACACTTTAATCTTTGATAGGAATGCTGATGGTTACATGTAATAATGGTCAGGTGACTTTTCATGTTGATAGTGTCCCTGTCCTGAATTCTGCATCTGGGGCGAACTTGTTCCATGTAAAAATTTAAGACTAACTAACAAAAACCTGTAAACAACAACTGTAAACAAAGTAGGCTGCTTTGTAGCCCCGGGGCTCTGCTGAGAGCAATGGTACCATATCGCATCTAGTGCTGTTATTCTCAAAAACAGGTGCAGGGCACATCCAGTAACTTTGTAGTGACCACACATGTACGTAGAACGTACCACTGAACTGGAGAAGATTTTACAGTGCTGATCCTTCATGACAATTACTTGAAGGAAACGCAAAGTACCATCTACAGTTATTTGCCTGCTTCTGAAATGTGAGTTTTCTATATTATGTATAAAATGAGAATTTCTCAGATTACTATTGTACCATGGTACAAGTAAGGCTGCAAGGGAATATGTCCCTACATCTAGGGTAACCAGATGTCCCAATTTTATAGGGACTGTCCCAATTTTGGGGTCTTTTTCTTATATAGGCTCCTATTACCCCCCACCCTCTGTCCCGATTTTTCATATTTGCTGTCTGGTCACCTTACCTACATCACTCAGATTAAGGGGGGTATTTTGAAAAATGCTCAACAATGGCTTCAATAGGAGCACAGCTAGGCAAACACCAAATACATTTGAAAATCCCCCTCAGACTGTGTGTATAGATTTCTCCTCTAGGCCAATAATACGATTTTCAACTCAACCCGATGACATTTTAGGAAAAACATCATTTGTTAAAATACACCAGCATCTGTGGCCGTACAATGTGTTAGTCAGTGTTTAATTTAGCAAGTGGAAAGTGAATGTTGTTTTACAACCCAAGCAACGGTGGATACAAAGGGATACTTGTAGAAAAATAATTGCTCAGACTTCATTAAGGACTGGCAGCCCTGTCACCATACCCTCAGCATTTATAAACCGTACTAAAGGAAACCCATAATCTTCAATTGCCCTTACAACGGCCCTACTTGGTATGTTCTCCCTTTCTTCTCTGAAGCTCTCGGATACAACTTTCTCTCTAATGCACAGTACCATCATCTTTCGCAATTAAATTAGATCTCACTTTCACTCATCCAAAACCAGAGCTTGTCAAAGTCTTCCCAGTGTCAATTTTGCAAGATTTTGAATTTGGATGAAAATGGACAAGAGGCTTCTAAACCTGCAAGTTATTTCCCTTGTTTTCAACCAGTTTGATCCAATGCTATTTTATAATCCTACTTTTGTGGCTGAGGTTCCTTCAGATGGATTTTCACTTACCTTGCACTCGGACAGACACCAGTGACTGGTTAGGGGAAAGAATTCTGGGATGTGAATAAAGGTGTCTAAAAACATTGTATGCAGGTAGCAGCCACTGTGGCACTAAATCAGAAAGACAAGTGGAGAGGGAAGGTACCTGAAAGGAAGGAAAACCGAGAAAAAGCTAAGTGAAGTTTAACAAAAATGGCACCTCCAGTATAATCGTGTCCAAACCCAAGAAATATTTCTAGAGTAGGGCAGTATCAATATTTTATATCCCTCTATGCAGGTTCACAGACCTAATTCCTAAAGGAAGGGTGGCCAACCTGAGCAGGAGCCAGAATTTACCAATGTACATTGCCAAAGAGCAACAGTAACACGTCAGCAGCCCCCCTCCCAGGCCTCCTGCCCACCGGTAGCCACACCAATCAGCGCTTCCCCCCACTTCCTAATCAGGTGTTTTGTGGCGTACAGGAGGCTCTGAGGGGGAAGGGGGAGGAGTGAGGGCACTGCAGGCTGAGGCGAGAAGGCAGGAAGGAGTGGAGTGGGGCTGGGGCCTGTAGCACAGCCAGGGGTTGAGCAGTGAGCACCCCCTGTCACATTGGAAAGCTGACGCCTGTAGCTCCAGCCCCAGAGTTGGCGTCTATACAAGGAGCTGCATATTAACCTCTGAAGAGCCGCATGTGGCTCTGGAGCCATAGGTTGGCCACCCCTGTCCTAAGGGGAGGGTGTCAAATAAGTAAAAAGTGACATATTGTCTCCCTGAACAAGGCTATCTTCTAACCTGATGGGATATACAAGATATATATAAGGTAGGCTTTAAAAAAAAGATGCGAGGACAGAAAAGCCAAAGACTACAGTTGTGGAAAGTTTGGGTACTGTAGAAATCCAAATACCTATGTTAAAGAAACTAGAAGACAAACAGCAGTTGATCAGGAGACATTATAGCTCAGTCCAGCACTGTTTCTAACAGGAAGAGCCCCAACCAGTCCAAGATTCCACAGCTGCTGGTTTTTGCAGAGCTAGGTGAAGAAGGGAAGATTGAACAATTTGGGCTCTTCACAGTTTTTCTTCTTTTGGGCTGGGAGGGTGAAGTTTGACTGGCAAAACTAAACCTCTCTCAGCCCTCCACACTACTGTTGTATTTTAAGGATTACCTAAAAACACCAGCCCCCCTCTCTCCAAAGGAAAGAGCCTTGAAAGAATCCTAGGGCATCTCTACCCTACAAAGTTAAGTCAAGTCAAGTCAACATCCAGCCGGCACAGTAATTAAGTCAGCTGCGCATGTCCACACGATGCTCATTGGGTCAATAGAGTGCATCCTTTCTAGCAGAGCTTGCATCGAACAGAGCAGTGCACCGTGGGTAGCTATCCCACAGTGCAGCTAGCTGCAGACAGTTTTAGGAGGGGCTTGCAATGCCTCATGGGACCAAAACTTTGTCACAGGGGGCAATGGGAACATGGCTGTGGCCTTCCATGATGAAATTTCCTCCCTCTGTCCCCTGACATGAATGGCAAACAGCCCATACTTTCTCAAGCCTTTTTTTGAAAGCTTGGTTTAGCCACAGACCCCATTCAGCTGTGCAATCTTGTTGTGAGCATTACAAACGCCTCACCTTACCCTGCAGTATTTCCAGAGCCGAGACAAGCTGCTGCACAGAATACAGCGATATCATTCAAGTAGCCCTGCTACAAGCCATTGAACAATTCCTGGTTGCTGATGGCAATTGTGCAGCAATTGAACATGGTGACGCGCTGTTTCTGGTCCCAGGAAACAAGCACCGACTGGTGGGATCACATTGTTACCCAGCTATGGGATGACAAGTAGTGGCTGCACAACTTTCAGATGCGAAAGACCATGTTCCGGGAACTTTGTGCAGAGGTTTCCCCAGCCCTGAAGCACAGCAACACTAAAATGAGACCTGCTCTGAGAGTGGAGAAGCGAGTGGTGGTTGCTCTGTGGAAGCTTGCACTGACTGCTACAGGGTCAGTGGTGAATCAATTTGGAGTGGGTACAATCCATGGTGGGAGCTGCTGTGATCCAAGTGTGCAGGGCCATTAGCTGAATTCTACTAAGAAAGGCAGTGACTCTGGGCAATGTGCAGGGCACAGTGGAAGGTTTTGTCACAATGGAGTTCCCAAGCTGCAGTGGGGTGGTAGATGGATGCATATCCTTATATTGGCACCAGAGCACCTAGCCAGAGAGTACATAAACCATGAGGGATTTTTTCAATGGTGTTGCAGGTGCTGGTGGATCACAATTTGATGGACATAACACGGGATGGCCAGGAACGGTGCATGACGCAGGCATCTTTAGGAACACAGGTTTGTTCAGAAAGCTGCAAGCCGGGACATTCTTTTCAGATCACAAAATAAGCATGGATGATGTTGAAACAGTAACAGTGCTCTGGGACATCCAGTGTACCCCTTGCTCATGAAGCCATATGCTGTGCTCAGAAACAGTCTTTTCCAGGGCGCACAGTCTGTGTAGCTGGAGCGGCCACTGGGAAGCAGATACCCGCTGAACCTCACTTCTTCTTCAGATTAAACATAAGAGAGAAAAGCATATAACCCCGACAGTGATGGGAATTGCATACTCACCAGAAGTGCCTTCTCTGGCATCATACTTCGCCACCATGCTGTTCTGGGACCAGCTTGGCTCGGAGGTTAAAAAGAGCTCCTGGTTCTCTGGGAGACTGGATCCACTGTTCACCTGTCTCCTACTCTCCTCCTCCTCTTGCTTGTCCAGAATGTCCTCTTCCTTGTTGTCTGAGGTGGCCCAGGACTCAGACTCCTGGGAGGTATCCATGCTGCTTTTGGAATTAGTGGTGTGGTCACCACCAAGAATTGCATCCAGCTCATTGTAGAAGCAGCATGTGTGTGAGGCAGAATCAGAACAGCTGTTTGCCTCCTTTGTCTTCTGGTACAACTGCTGACGTTCTTTGATTTTCAAGCAGCGCTGCTGCGTGTCCCTGCTGTAGCCCTTCTCCTCCATGCCCCACATGATCTTCTGGTAGATGTTTCTCTCGGATGGATCAGAGCGGTCCTGCACAGACTCTTTCCCCCTCAGACGAATAAGATCCCCCACCTCCTGTGTACTCCAGGCTAGAGCACATCTGGGGCATTGATTCGCCATGATTCGCTGAGCTGGTGAGCTCTCCACACTGATCTAACAGGAAATTGGAATTCAAAAGTTCGTGGAGCTTTAAAAAGGGAAGGGGCTGTTTCCTGTGTACTTGGCTGCTGTGCAATGGAGTTGAAAACCATCTCGAGAGCGGTCACAAAGGAGCATTGTGGGACACCTCCTGGGGGCCAATTCAGTCGACTTACATCAAAGTTGAAGGGTAGACAAAGAGACAGTGTTGACACAGCATTATGTAAGTGCTATGCCTCTTGTGGAGTCATTAAGTCAACATTACAGGTGAATTAGATCAGCAGAAGGGACATGGTAATGTAGAGGCATACATTATTAGGGAGACATGAGGCAGCTTCCATTGACGCAAGTTTGTAGTGTACACCAGGTCCTAGATAATGGGCTGGTGTGACTACCCAAAGACCCCTCAGCCACACCAATATGCCACTCAGCTGCTTAATCAAATGGTGCAGACACGCTGATAAAACAAAGGGAGACCTTGCAGAGCCTGTGTGCCTGGGCATCACCACAAGAGGAGCTTTCAGAAAAGCTGGGCGTTTCCTGCTTCTGCCAGTTTGTGTGCTATGAACTCATTAATAAGTAAAGCCAAGAAGTTATCTCAGGAACAATGTTCTGGAGCCTCAGTGGGAGCTGAGAAGTTCTGCTGCCAAATCAAGAGGATGCCAAGAATCTGGCAGCCCACACATCCTACTCTCACTGGCTGCTCAGGCCCTTCCAAGTGTGATAAGCGAAAACCCATCTCATTAAAAGAATGACTTGTTCACTCATTGTTTAGAAGTCACATTCATTTTGGCATAGACAGAACAGGCAGATGTATATCAGAGAAGACTATATATCCAAATTTCCCTATTAAAAATTAAACAAAGCAAGAGGATGGAGAGGTTAAAGACAGATTTTGATAGAAATAAAATGTAGTAAATTGTTAAATTCATGTTGGAGAACAAGTATCTTGGAGACATGCATTTACCAACCACTAGACAAAGTGATAGTTGGATCATTTACGCCAACGAGAATTATAAACTGCCAAGTAGAATTCTTAGAGGAAAACTGACTGGAACAGAAATCAGTAGGAGTTTTTTCTGTTTTTAAAGCTAAATCTATACCAACCTGAGGTTAGAAACAGCTTTATTTGGTCAATAACACAGAAAACAGACTGAATAAAATAAAGGGATAGTGAAGAAAAATGCTCTCATCCATTGGAAAAATAAATCATACCATTAGCTGGTCAATAAAAATCAACTTTTGTAAGGCAGAAATATGGATGCCTGGTAAGTGCAATTTATCATCATGTGGCTTGTAGGCTTTTGTCCTATTCTTAAGGAACCATCAGGACTACGTATTTCTCTCTAATGCAATATTTTTGTACTGAACATTTACCAAGGCCCAAACTGGAGGGAATGAGTTTTACAAACGTGCTGTAAGTGACCAGATGCACAGTGTTGAAAACAAACTATTGATTTTACTCCACCCTAAACACCAGGGGTCCAATTCATCCCAGTCTACCTATATTTACTTAGCTCCATTTTTCCATGTTCACCAATACTCCACTGACTGAGAACAGCAATCCCAAGTAGTTACCAGTGACAAGAGGGACATAGAAGTGCTATTCATCCTCTTAGAGAAATGGCAAGAGGCATATCAAATCTGCCCAAGGAAGTCCTGACTGTTCACAAAATATTAGTTATATGGCTCCCATTACTGGAATATTGGAGTGTCTCAGTCTAATGCAGTCTCTCCATCCCATCCCAGTGAGGTAGGGGAGTGCTATCACCCCCACTCTACAGATGGGGAACTTTGACACAGAGGACTAAGGCCAGGTCTACACTACCCGCTGGACTGGCGGGTAGTGATCGATCAATCCCCGAGCACCCTCCCATCGACTCCAGAACTCCACCATGTCAAGAAGTGCAGGCAGAGTCGACGGGGGAGCAGCAGCAGTCAAGTCAGCGCTGTGAAGACACTGCAGTAAGTCGACATAAATACATCGACTTCAGCTATGCTATTCAAGCAGCTGAAGTTGCATATCTTAGGTCACCCCCACCCCTAGTGTAGACCTGGCCTAAGTGAGTTAGTTGCACAAGATCACATAGGAAGTCTCTAGCAAAGCAGGGAATTAAACTCCAGGTCTCCAGAGTCCCAGACTAGCACTAACAACTGGGACTGTCCTTACTCACCATGGGATCCCGATCCTGACAGGGGCCTCTGGGCATGCTATGATTAATAAAGAAGGCTAAAACAGCAGAACTGGGTTCAGCTTTGTATCCCATTGACCATTATGCATCTCCACTCTTAATTCAGTCAGAATATTCTCTCTTTCAGCACTGTTTTCTTCTGAATTATTTTGCCAATGGTTCTCCGAGTTCTTCCCCCAACAGGAAGATTTCAGTCTCACTGAGCACAAATAAATTCAGATGCCTGGAAAAAAATGTGTAACAATGTAAAAAAGAAAAACCAACCAAACTGAAGATACTGAAGTAGCCACACAAAATTAAGGGAGACTCCCTTTGAATCCTGATTATTAGAATTTTAGGTCTTTAGTGGTCCCAACATGAAGGCAAAGTTTTTCCTTCAGATGCATTCGGTATTCCCACTGTCATTCATGTGTGAGATCATGAGGAAAAATCTGGCCCCATATTTTCCATGAATACTGCACACAAATAGTTCTGTAACGTATCAGTTCTCACATGGTGTTTTGCCAGATTTTTGCCTCATCAAAATCAGCAAGCTTGCATATAATAAAGTGATGTCCAAACCACTTCAAGTTAGAGCTCAGGGCAGTCAGCAACCAAGACTTCCTAGAAAGGTGGTTAGGGTTGTGGTTTTGGTTTTTTAAAACATATCTGAGTGTGCATGCACGGCCTATAGTGAAAAGATGAAAAAGGCTTTATTGAAAAAATACGCACCATTTGTGTAAATTGGTTAATGCAGTCTTCTGTAAAGAGTCAGAATACTCACATGGAATATGTACACATTCATTGCACAGTTAGTTCCTACATACTACAAAACAGAAAGATTTAAATGCTGATAATTGATCTGGTCCTTTTTTCCAAGCTCTGTCGTGAACAGCAAGGACATTCATGCACAGCATTCTAAAATAATAGTTCTAGCAGTCCTAATATTTTGGACTGGGAAAAATCTCAATATTTTTCACCTACATCTAAGTCTTATGAAATGAAGCAATCTGCTTATGTGAACATATAATAATTTCCTTTACTTTGCTTAAACCAATGGTTTCTTTCTACAACTAGATGGCGCTCTACAGAATCCTTTTCAAATGTCTGACATTCCACCTCTCATCAACAAACCAACCCAATACTGAGGAAATATGCTTCCCCCCCATACTGTATATATTTAAGCAGCTCTGCCAGGGCTTAGTTTTAACAGTTATCCCCTTTGATATCACTTCAAGATCACACCATGTGATGTTGTTAAGGACCACCCTTTTCTTTTCTTGCTTGATACCAAAGTCAAAAAAGCTTCAGGATCACCATCAAGTCATAGAAAATAGAGAGAAAAGAGACCTATTGGATCATCTAGTCTCTTGTTACTACTGCAGAATTCTTCTCTGCAGTACTGTTTGTTAGCCCTCTGTCCAGTTTGAAATGACCCATGCAATGAGTTTGTTTCTTCTATCCTCAGGAGACTACTGCTGTTACCTAAGAAAACTGTTGCTAGTAGTAGCATACATTTTCCTTTGCCTAATTTCATCTCATTCCTAGTTCCTACCTTGAAGAAAAACACCATTTTCCTCCAATCCCAAAGCCACTGAAATATCTTCCTCCAGTCACCAATACAGAGCAGAAACACAAGTAGCTATATTAACATCTTGCCTCAGGTCAGTTGTCAACACACACATTTATTGTCAGTGCAATATACAATAATGGTGGGGCTTATTTTCTGTAAGCATTGCAGTAATCACTGGTTTTTAAGCCTCACAGACTGGATAGATTTCCTGAAGGGGAAAAATGCTAACAGAGGATAGATGAAAATCTGATATAAATTTAAATTTATGAGTGAAGGAAGGCTACTGTTTTCTGCATTCCTTTGATGCAGAGAAAAATCATGTAAACAAAATAAACTGCAACTGTAATCAACTACTCCGAGAAAACGAAGGATTTCTGCTTGTACTTCTTAGGATGTAATTTAACATCCTCACCTTCAAGTAAAAAGAATAAGGATAATTGTATAGATTAATTACACTGAGGGTTTCTCATTACAGCTATACTGAAAGAACAGAGCAGGCAACAGGAATTTGGGGATCTTTTTTTTTTTTAAAATAGGCTTCCCCAGGGCGGAGAGGGCAGGCAACAGGGCGGCATTAGGGAGGCAGGGCGGGACGGAGGTCAGGACCACCCGGACGCCCAGGTCCTCCAGGGGTTCTAAGGGGACGAACACGCCCCCCACCGTCATGCCCTTCTCCACCGCCTCCTGGGCGGCGGCCTCCGACGCCAGGAAGAACACCATCTTCCCGTGGAATTTGGGGATCTTGATGATCAAAAGGCCAAAAGAAACTGACACTAAGGGCTCGTCTACACTTACTGGGGGATCAACGCGCGGTGATGGATAAATTGGTGGTCAATTTAGTGTGTCTCATGAAGACCCACTAAATTGACCACAGATGGCTCTCCCGTCGACTCCTGTACTCCACTTGAATGAGAGTGCAAGGGAGTCGACGGGAGAGTGCCTTCCGTTGACATAGCAGAGCGTTGACATAGCATAGCGTAAGTAGATCTAAGCTACGTAGACTTCAGCTACATTATTCATGTAACTGAAGTTGAGTAACTTAGGTCCATCTCCCCCGCATAGTGTAGAAAAGGCCTCTCTCATACCAGAGATTGGACATTCTTCTTAACTCTACCAGTGTCAAATCCTTGTACGTTTATTTGGGAGATAAAGGAGCTGCAGTTCAAGTGAGACAGGTCTATTTTCCCCTTTACATACACAAGATGTAGCTCCAATGAGAGTTTCGTGATTACATCAAGAAGAGAACAGACTCCCTTTTAGCTCTTATGCAACTCCAGTCAAGACAATTCTTTTTGTTAGTCGACTGAACCCTGAACTGCCCAATACATCAGAAGTTTTTCTAGGCACAAGAAGCAAAAAAAAAAAAAAACCCAACCCAACCCACAGAATGGGATTTCTCAGTCTCTCCTCCACAGCATTTAAACTGTGAAGATCAAGAAGAGGACTTCATTACAATTTGCAGAGAAGTCTGTTTTCACAGTACAATCAAACCCTCTTACTGCCAAACAGGGTTTGTGGACGTTAGAATCACTGGTTCTCCTCCATTTTGGTGGGTAAAAAGTCTGGTTTATTTTTTGTTTATTTGGTGGATTTGTACTTACACAGCCTATGAGGGAGAGGCTAAAAGACACAGGGGCAAATCCTCAGCTGCTCTAAATTGTTAGCACCTCTTCAATGGAACTATAATTTATGCCAGATGCTGAACTGCCCTTTTAGTGTTTACCTTTGGGCATGTCTATATAAATTAAGTCACCCTAAGTGATATCAATGTACAGCCACCACGTTGATATCACTTAGTTATGCAATAACTAAATCGATATTGCATGTTCACACTACACTCCTTATGTCAGTGGTGCACGTCCTTACCAGGAACACTTGCACTGATTGAACTGCCAGTGAGGGGCATTGTGGGATAGCTTCTGAAAGGCAGCAACAGAGGATGTAAGCAAAGCAGTGTCTACACTGACACTGCCTTAACCGAAGCGCTATGCCGCTCATGGAGATAGAGTTAAGTCAGTGTAGTGGGCAACTTACATTAAAAAGTAGCCCCCACCAATGCAGACGCTTAGAGTTAGGTCGACATAAACTGCCTTACGTTGACTAACTCTGTAGGGTAAACCGAGGCTAAGTGTATACATTTTTACGAAAGACTGGTCTGAGTTGTTTAGCCCAGTATTTCTGGATGTTTCACACATACTTGTTCAGAGCAGCAACAAAATGGATCCTGTTTTAGGAAGCCAGCCCGACGCTTCCAAGGTATTGTGGAGTAACATAATCCAGCAGTTTCACCCCAGCTAAGCAACAAGCATTTGGACATTGGCAAACCACTGAGTTATCTTGCATAGCTTTTTCGGCAGAAGAAATTTCAGTCATCATTAAGGCTGCATGTCTGTCACAGATTCCGGGACTTTGCCCAGCAGCAACAATAGTTTGGATGTGGAGGGGGTTCAGGACTGGGGTGCGGGGCGACGCTTACCTAAGGTTGGGGGAAAGAGAGGGAGCTTCCCAGAAACAGCCGGCATGTCCTTAGGCCGAGGGGTTAGGGGGCTCTGTGCACCACCCCTACAGCTCCTATTGGCTGAGGTTCCTGGCCAACGGGAGCTGCAGAGCCAGCACATGGAGCCCCTCTGGCCTTTCATCCCCTCCCCTCCCGCTAGGAGCTGCAGGGGCATGTCATCCGCTTCCAGGGAGCCACACGGAGCTGGGTAAGGTGCCTGCCAGTCTCCCAACTCTCTACCTTTCGCCCCCAAGACCCAGCAGGGGTCATGGGCTGCACACTCATGCCCTCCCCCAGCAGCCCCGGCCCACCCCGAGTTTTAGTCAGGGGTCTATAGTACAAGTCATGGACAAGTCACAGGTCATGAATTTTTGTTTACTGCCCATGACCTGTCCATGACTTTTACTAAAAATACCCGTGACTAAAGTGTAGTCTTAGTCATCATACAATATGGAACAGGTATAATGACCCACCTTGGAAAGGTTTTCCAGTGGGAGGATAAAATCAGCAGCCAGCTACCATGAGAGAAAGCAGGATGGCTTGCAAAAGAATTAACATTTACACTGGAAAAGATTCTTTTAGACAAGTCTTTATCATTGAAAATGTACGTTAAAGGGGCTGCTTAGAGGAGAAGCTGATACTTGGCAGCATGTCCAATAAAGTGAGAGTGGGGTTTTTAAGGAGGAAAATAGTTGGATTGGCAAACCTAAACATAGAGAATAAATGACACAAAACCACAAAATTGTCAGGAAGATGGACCAGCCCTGGCATGCACGCACACCTTCTCCTAGGGCAAAAGATGATGGATTAGGAATTTTATTCTCCCATTTTTTTTAAAAAAAGTTACCTACTGCAGGCAAGAGGAGGTGTTTGCAGAGCTACAACAGCACACTTAGCACTACAGCACTTGACATCCGCAGCCTGCAATGTGCTTTACGAAAGTGGCGGTGTATCATTACAATCCAGTTTACCATGGGGGAATGATGCACTGAGAGGGGCAAGTCATTTCAAGGCCTGGAAGAGCTAGCTTGTACCACGGAGTTTCTGATTGCCAGTTGTGTATCCAAATCCTCAGGTCATAGTGCCTACTTTGACAGTGGCCCCATAGGAAAGTTCTGGCAGTACCTGCTGCAGTCTTTCCACTTATAGTTTCTTCAAATCCTGGCCACAATTTATTTATGAATGAAACATTCAAGGAATTCAGAAAGCAAGGACCTTCCAGATGGGATCCCTGTAGAAGGAGGACAATTTTCCCACCTATGAGCCTCGACAATCTCCCTTTAAAAACGTCCTTTGGGCCAGGGTGGGTTTTTTTAATCATTTTTATTTTTAAAAAGAAACTGCCAAACACGACAGCAGGACAGCCAGTGTGAGTCAGCAACATTAATTTCTGGACCCCATACATGATTATTAAAAGCCATCAGCAATTTTAAAATAAATATGAATAACTGGGTGGGGAGCAGGAATGGGAAAGTTAAATTCTCTCCAGCAAAAGAGAGGCAGACGTACACACTGACACAATGCTTCATGAGGAAGAAACAGGCTTGTCTGGGCCCAAACAAGCCTGTTTAGATGCCCTTTTATACAATTCCACAGTTCTACAAGTTGTTGCTAATTAAATTTGAAGCAGCCTGTACGGCCTCATCAAATTCAAACTGGTCTGGACACTCCTTGTTAATGCTCTGGGCTGGAAAATTATTTCAGCTATTGTAAGATTAGTTGCTAAGCAACCTAGCCCCTTGATTTTGCAACCTCTGTGGCTAGGGAAGAGAGAGAAGAAACTGAATTTCATCTTATGCGACAATAAAATGCCACCTCAAGGTGATATTTGCTAGAACAAGTAGATGGAAGAGCCGTTTTCGGAAAGGTGCAATAGTTCCACAGATCCTTTACGATGCAGTAAGCAAAGGTGCTGCTCAAAGTTGCTCCACTGAAGAGGCTGTTAGCAAAAACATCACAAATAAATAGGTACTCTCTCCAGGGAGCTCTGATAGCTTTGTACAGTATGTTGAGATTGGAAGCTTTCTGACAAGCCCAGACACAAGACAAAGAACCCTTCCACACAAAGCAACAAGTATACCAACGTAATGAAATATAAAAACTAAATTGCACTGCACACAGATTTTCCAGATAAACTCAAAATAACAGAACATAGCCAGATTGTACAAACCGTTAGTTAAAAAAATACCTTCTCGGATATTTTGAGAACAAGTTGAAATAGAGTTTTCGTGCAAATGTTCACCCTTGATCTAGCCGGTGACTTGAAAAATCATCACAGATGTGTTTGCTCCTTCCTTATCTGCCATATACACACAGTGTTTTATCTTCTGCAATACGATTAGGGTTAGGAAATCTGTTTCTTCAGCAAATACCGCCTTTTAAGTTCCACTGACGTATCATCAAGACACTACTGGTGTCATATCCCACAACTGTTAAAAATAACAAGAATCATGTAATTTTATAGGGAAAAGTATTGTGCTCTTGTATTAAAAAGCATTTTGTCCAAACAGATACGTTTGACCTTGTTTTAACACGCATTTAACTTCGGATCCTTCATTATGAGAAGCCAAAACAAAAACCCAAGAACACAGCACCGTTACTTACATGCCTGATGAGCACTACAAACTATAATTCTCTCTTTTTGTCAAGATAAGCTACATCTAGATAACAAACCTCTATTTGCCTAGAGTTGATAAACCCAAGGTTTCAGTGTAAG
The DNA here is from genome assembly GCA_007922305.1 of Dermatemys mawii. Taxonomy (NCBI): domain Eukaryota; kingdom Metazoa; phylum Chordata; order Testudines; family Dermatemydidae; genus Dermatemys; species Dermatemys mawii. The sequence goes on from ML677348.1 coordinate 18,205,917, forward strand.
AATTATTTTTAAGTTGCACAGGTGACAAAATGCATCTTCCATTACTATTACACAAAAAAAGCCAAGGCAAATGGGTAGTGTATAGAAGACTGAATTTGTACAATGATTTTTTGTGGTATGAGAACTTTAAAGTGTATTTTTAAATGACATTTGAAACATTTGTTTAAGACAAAAACGTTCCATCCTAGCAATCTACTGAGGTTGTACACCACTTAACACATTTTCAGGCACAAGGATACACAATTTCTTCAATTCTTTAGTGGTTTTGATTTCTCTTTATTTATTTATTTATTTTTTTTTAAAGAAAGTTACTATTTTATTTCCCCCATTTCTGCCACATCAGAGCTCCATGTATGAAGCTCAGTGAAGTGATTGGTTTTATGAATTTCTTGTTTGTGGATGGCCCGGGAATAAGCTGAATCAGGACTGGCCAGGATAAAAGACCGTTACCTTTTCCATAACTGGTGTTCTTCGAGAGGTAATGGACATGAGCAACTCTTGTTAACTGTGTGCACTCATCATATGCACTGGTTCTGGAAGTTTTTCCCCCACTATCCATAGGGGGCTAGTTCTGGCACCCAGTACGGGATTTACCATGGCACCACTGGCATCATGGTACCGGGCCCATGGTCCAAAGGGGCCCTGCCCAGCCCGCTCTTCTCCACTCACTGCTCTCTCCTGCGGGGGCAGCACGCAAAACCTTGGCCCTGCTAACTCCTCCTACAGCAGGGCAGGCTCCGCCGGCATCCAAGGTCCTCACTCCCCCGCCTCTTCCCTCAGCATGCTGCGTTCCTCCCCCTCCCCCTCTCCCTTCCCATCCCTGTGGCTGAACAGCTGATTGCCTTTGCAAAGGAGGAGGAGAGAGGCAGGCACCGCATTGCGCTCACTGCTTGGAGGAGGGGGAATCAGGGCATACCCGTTCCAGCCTCCTGTGTGAGCCACTCAGGGCAGGGGGCTGGGAGTACCCCACAACCCCAGCCCATACCCCCAAGCCCTCTGCTCTGACCTCTGCACACCCCCACCCCTGCACCCCACACACACTTCCAACCCCCATCCTGACTCCTGCACCCCCTCACACACCCAGCCCTCATCCTAACTCCTTCATCCCCCCACCACATCCCCAGCCCCCTCACCCTATGCCCTGACTCCTGCACCCTCCCACATCCCCACCCCAAACTGGAACTCCTGCACCCCCTCCCCATTCCCACCTGCACCTATTGCACCAAATGGTAGCTGCCCCAGGTAAGTTTTCCACACCCCAACCTCCTGCCCCAAACCTGAACCCCCTCATCCTAGCTCCTGGCCAGTCTCTGCACCCCAACCTGCTCCTGCACCCTAACTCCCTTCCAGACCCTGCACCCTGGCCCTGTGCACCCCTCCCCGCCAGCTCAATGAAGAGTGAGAGAGAGAGAGAGAGAGACGAAGAGAATGGGCTAGAATCAGGGAGAAGACAGATATTCACTCTATGTGGGCAGGAATGAAGGGATCCTGTTTACCCCCTCCCCAGCCCTGCTGTGCTTGCAATTTACCCTCTAGCCCCTCCCTTGCTCAAGGGACCAACCCTAGCTCCTGCCCCGCTGTGCTTTTGCCCGCAGCTTCCTCCTTGCGCCAGTCAGCAGGGACTAATCCTCCCCTCATTCTCCACTGTGCTCATTTTGCCCCTGTCCTCTGCCTCACTGCAGCTAGAGACCAATCCTCTCTGCCCCCCAATAATGCCCCGCTGTCAGGGTGGATAAAAATCAATGACTTTAAATAAAAAAATTTGATTTTTAAATTTTTTTTAAATTGGATTTGAGGGAAAAACCTATCTAAAGACAGTTTTAATTAAGATACATTATATCTCATTATGGAATAGGGATTATAATTCTATAGCCTGACACAATATATTCATGTAATATTTTAAAAACAAGTTTTGTAGATGAGTTCTAATAGTTCGTGGATTAGGGACCCAAGCTTATGGGGTTCAACAGGTTTCCATATAGATTTAGGTTAATCTTTCCATCTACCCAATGGGACTCAGTGCTCAGTCTAGAACAGGGGTGGGCAAACTATGGCCCGCGGGCCACATCTGGCCCGCAAGCTAATTTTGCTCGGCTCTCTGAGCTCCCGGCTCGGGAGGTTACCCCAGCCCCTGCCCTGCTGTCTCCGCCTTCCCCACTCTCCTGGAGCTTCAGTATGCCCTGTCCAGGAGCAGCCCTAGATGCAGCAGCATGGCTCTGGTGGGGCCTGAGCTGCTGCGGTAAGGGGGGCTGCGAGCTCCATTCAGCCAAGCGGCAGAGCTCAGGCCCCACCGGAGCCATGCTTCTGCAGCACTGTCCAGGGCCGCTTCTGGACACGGCGCGCTGAGGCTCCAGGAGAGGGAGGAAGCGGGGGGCAAGCGGCATGGTAAGGGGTGGGGGGTTCCGAGGGCAGTCGGGGACAGGGAGTGGGGTTGACTGGGGCAGAGGTTCGGAGGGTGGGGGCGGTGAAGGGCTGGAGAGGTCAGAAAAGGGGCAGGGAGTCCCGGGGGCAGTCAGAGGACAAGGAGTGGGGGGGGGGGGAGGGGAGGGAAGGGAAGGAGTGGTCGGGGGGTTTGGATAGATCATGGGACTCAGTGCTCCGTCTAGAACAGGGGTGGGCAAACTATGGCCCTGACACCTGAGGTAAGCCGCCAACATGCATTTTGTGAACACTCTCGGTGCTGTTGTCAGGCCAACGGGGAGCACTACGAACCAGTAGTGCGCAGATCCCACCGCTACATGAAAGTATGCATCCTTCAAGTCAAGGGCAGCATACCACTCTCCCGGATCCAGGAAGGAGATGATGGAGGCCAGAGAGACCACTGAGAACTTCAACTTGAGATACTTGTTGAGGTGCCACAGGTGCAGGATGGGCCTTATGCCCCTCTGGGACTTCAGGATCAGGAAGTAATGGGAGTAGAACCTTTTGCCCCCGAGGTCTAGGGGGACTTCCTCCACGGCCACTGCCTGTAGCAGGCCTTGCACCTCCGGGTGCAGCAGACTCTTGTGAGAGGGATTCCTAAAGAGTGATGGGGAGGGGGGGGGGGGTGGGGGGGGGGGGGGGGAGAGAGGTGGAAATAAATTGGAGGGTATAGGCCTGCACCACAGCCTCGAGGACCCAACGGTCCAATGTTATAAACGCCCAGGCCGGGAGGAAAGAAGGAAAGAAAGAAAAGAAAGAAAGAAAGGCAGTTAGAGAACCGGGGGTGGGGGGGATGGGGGGGCAGGATCCAGGACAGTGGCTGGAATGTCACCCTCGGGCACACCTTCAAAATGTCTGCTTCAACCCCTGCTAGGAGAGGGAAGAGCTGGCCTGTGCTGTGGTATAGGGCTGCTGGCCCTGACAGCATTTGTAGCTCTTGCCTCTCTTTTGGAAGGGCTCTTGCCTAAGCTGACTGAGCTGCTGGTGGGACGGCTACAGCTTAACTTGCTTTCTCTGTTGCCCCAAGGTGTATATGCCCAAGGTCTAGAGCATAGTGTGCGAGTCCTTCAGCCTGTGTAGCTTATCTGTTTTCTCCACAAACAGAGCTTGAGCATCAAAGGGGAGGTCCTGGATGGACTGTTGGACCTCCACCGACAAGCCTGAGGACTGCAGCCACGCCACCCTCCTCAGCGTTCTGGCTGAAGCCATGGTCCATGCCACAGAATCAGCCACGTCCGAGGCCACCTGCAGTGCCAACCTCGCCACTCCCTGCCCCTCTTCCAGGATGGCCTGGGATTCTTTCCTTGGGTCCTCTGGGAGGGAATTGGCAAATTTGGCCATTGATTGCCAAATATTAAAATCATAGCGGCCCAAAAGGGCCTGATGATTCACCACCCTCAGCTGTAGGCTTGAAAAAAAATAAACCTCTCTCCCAACAAGCTCCAATTTCTTTGCCTCTTTATTTTTGGGAGTAGCCCCCAGTTATCCCTGGCTCTCCCGGTTGTTGACTGTGAACACTACTAACGAGTTTTGGGCAGGGTGGGTATAAAGATATTCATATCCTCTTGCAGGTACACAGTACTTGCGCTCCTCACGCTTGGAAATAGTGGGTAACGATGGTGGGGTCTGTCAAAGGGCCTTGATAATTTTTGTCATCCCTTCATGTACTGACAGCGTGAGTCTAGCTGGGGCTGCTGAGCTGAGGATGTTGAATAGGGTGCCCAAGGGCTCCTCTAGCTCCTCGGTCTCTAGCCCCAAATTTTAGGCTACCCTCCTCAAAAGCTCCAGATGAGCTTTGGCATCAACCTGGGGGACTGTAGGCGGGGGGGTCCCATGATGGCTTCATCAGGGGATAAGGAAGAAGATGCAGGTACAGCAGGAGTCACTGCCTCTGTGACCTGCTCGGCATTGCCTTCTTCCCCAGTCTGTTGCACCTGGGGTCCCCCATGTCTGGAAGCCTCCATCTCAAGTGGGCGGGAGACTGTGGCAAAAGGTGACAGACTGCGGACACAGACTTATGCCCTTGGGGTATCTGCGTGCACTCCTATGGGTTTGTTCCAAGGGTGCCACGGCATAGGCCACAGACCCTGGGGCCATGATAGTGCTGGGGGTACCAGTGGAGGACCTTGCCCTGCCTTCAGGGGGTTTTAGTCAGACTCTGAGCCTAGGGATGGAGGACCATGTTGCAGAGACCAGGACCACATCGATGCCGACCACGCGTCCCACATCAGTCCCAGCTGCATCCACTGTCATGCTAAGAATGGGATCTATACGTGGGGCGACAATCCACTGTACCGAGACCCTGGTGACCAGCATCAGCATTTGGTGGACCCACAATGGTACCCCGTCGATCCACACCGAAAGATTCACGACCAGTGCAGGTCCATAGAGCGCAACAGTGTGACCCACACCGCAATGATAAGCGTCAACACTGGTATGGCGACCTCTGACTATAGGCCGTTGACTTGTACTGAGAGTCCCAATGGAGGCTTCTGCTGGAGCAGTGTCGATCCAAAGGCGAGTGACACTCCTGGTACCTGGGTCTTAGGGATGAACATGCCTCAGTAGGTCTACACCATACCACAGGGAACTGATGCACAGAGCCCGCAGAGCAATGGCTGGAGTCCAGAGACGGGTACCAAAGGCTCCAATTGGTAGGTAGCCATACGTCCGAGATGTGGTGGCTCTGCATGGGAGAGCACTGGTGAGACACTCCCTGAGGTGGCGAGCTGTGCTGCACTGACAGGGACTGAGGTGGTGGTCCAAAAGCATGCTTACCCCTTGATTGGGGAGATGCTGTCGCAGGTGTGGGCGGCACCAGGAGGGACAAGATATCCTGCGCCACCTGTGGGCCTCCGGCATCGCCAGGTGCTGGACTCCCGTGCCGCTGTCTAGAGTGGCTGACACATCCCGTGATGGGTTAACCTGTACAACTGAAGCTGAGGCCTGTCTGCCACTTGGAGGCAATGAGCCACCCTTCATGGGTCTAGGCCAGGGGTCTCCTAACTTTATGAGACAAGGGCCATATTAGATTTTTGAAGGGGCTTCGCGGGCCGAAGCAACCGTGAAAAAATTCAATATATTCAAATATATACAAACCCCGCGCCCATTGCTCCTCCGGTCACTGCTGCGACCCCGCCCTTTGCTCCTCCAGCTGCTGCCGTGCCCCCTGCCCTTTGCTCCTCTGGCCCCTGCCACCCTCCCCCTTTACTCCTCTGGCCACTGCCACTGGGGCACTCGCCCCTCCACACATGGGGCCGCCAGCAGCAGCTCACGGGGATGCGGGGGGTGGGGTAGCGGTGGCTTCTCCATGTGCCTGGCTCAGCTGGACGGCCGGACAAATTGAAGCTGAGGGCCGGATCCGGCCCCTGGGCCGTAGTTTGGGGACCTCTGGAATAGGCTCATCTCCTGCCCTCTCCTTGCTCTTGTGAGCAAGAGACTGACCTCTTCCGGTCGTCTTCTTTTTACTGGGCGGTGCTGGGGAGGTGGATTGCTGCTCCGCACTGACACCATGGTGCTGGGGGCAGAGTCCGATTTCGGCTGCTCCCGTGTTGGTGTCAGCGCAGACTCCGTAAAGAGTACGTACAGTAGAAAGGTTTGCAATGAACAGTTCTAGACAAGAAAAGGTTTGCTGAAGCAAAGGAATGTTCCAGCACTATCACTGGCAGTAAGGAGGAACTGAGGGTAGGGGGAGCTGGGGGTGTCAGAGCTGATCCCCTACAGATCTCACTGAGGGAAAAACTCCCGACACCAGTGCACGTGACGGGCACACACTCCTAACATGGAATGGACATGAACAAGCACTCCAAGAAACTGGCATTTCAGATTAGTCTTGCACATTATTTTCTTGCCAATTCTCTTCTTAGTACTAATCCTACAATAGATAGCATATGTTTGAAATAATAGTGTCCTTACTCAGATGGAAAGGCATAAAGGAATTTACTGACTTAGGTGTAAAATTAGTCAGTTAAAACTGTGTCCCAGCCAGCCTGGTGGATACCACGCACAGAATGATCAGCTTAATCTGAAACAATCTTCTCATTCTCTGCCATACCGGCAGCAAAACAAGGCCAGACACTTGAGAGAGGAGAACGTGTTACATCAACACAGCTTTCTGATCGACAGGGTGACATTCAAGAGAACTTTGGTACCCACTCTTTGATTGAACAGTTCCAGTGTAGAGGGCACCTGCATGTGAAAGGAAGAAGCAACTCCAAATGGAAGGACATTGTTCCTTCCCAGTAGGGATCATCAATCTCTGAATGGCTGTGAAAAATACCTGGTGAGAAACAGCAGTGTATGATGAAAGCCTAGAAATTCCCTAGACCATGAGTCTGTTATTGGCAGGAAAGGGAGACTTAGACCTGAAACCACGTGGGAAGAGGAAGGAACATGGAAAAAGATAGAAAATGAACTAAAGCAGTCTCCTTAGTCCTACCTTAATAATCTTGTCTGTCCCGGAAGTCAATAACCATCCCCTGGTTGCGTCGAAGTGTACATGGACAATGTTGTGCTTACTGTCATGGAAAGTGGCCGTGGGTGCTCGTCTAAAGAAAGATCAAAGATCAAGAGTCAAGGAGACAGTGACTGCAGTATTGCCCTCCACTATTCACAAAGGAGGAAATGAGAATTTGAACACTAATGTAAGGAATTCATTTTCTTCAGTGATTCATCTTAATTATTGAGCAAGAAGAGATGGCTTCATGGTCTCTCTATGGCTATGTCTACCGGGCACACCACTAGTGGCGGCATGCAGCTACATGCTGCAGTGAAAAGTGGGCTGCTCCCATGCTGTGGCGTGAAGCTACATGCGTCAGTGAAAGGCTCTGGCAGAGGACAGCTGCTGCTACAGAGCCTTTCCCTGCTGCCAGAGTCTTCCATGTGATAGGGAAGCAATGGGGTGCTACACTGCTATTTTCAGTGGGGTAGAGGGGGCAGGCATGGCTTGGGAGTGAAGAGAGCTGTAGAAGGCACATACCCACAGGGTTCAGACATCTTTACTTATCTAAGCAGTGCCTCCCAATCTACCCTACTATTTATACCTGTGCTAGGGATCTGTGCAGTGTACGTAATCTGCATGCCACCATAAGGACTGTGCAGTATAGACACACCCTATGAAGGATGACCTGCGGTTCCCTGGAGCCACAGGTTTTCCTTTGGGAGACAGAAAAATCACATTTCCCAGGCAGTTACTGTGCAGGAATCTTTCAGATGAGAGACTGAAAACCTAAGTGTACCTGCTTTTGTGTGGACAATGAAGACAGCAGAGCACTCGATCTTTCCTTGACCAATATTGCATTGCACTGTGCATCTCTCCTCAGGGGTGTCTGAGTTTTAATAAACCACAGAAGATGGAACTGGAAGATACCTAATGAGATCATCCAGTCCATCTCCATTGTCCAGGCAAGAGGATTCCCTACAGCACATTTTCTGATGTTTCGTTCAACCTAGTTTTAAATGTCCCAAACAATGGGGTTTCTAGCATTTACTTAAAAAGACTATTCTATAGCCTAATGGATTCCATTTTCAGGAAGCTTTTCATTTTAGTTAGCCTAAAGAGGTTTCCTTTAATTTCATCCCACTTCAACTAGTTATATCCTGTTTTACCACACTAAACACAACAGACATCAATAAAAAAATCAGTTTCCTACAATTAATAGAGTTATGTGGTATGCCAGGTAAATGCTAATTTTTTTTAAAAAATAATCAGCACTTCAATTAGCCTCTTCCTTTGGTTCATTTGTAGACGGCCATCTTTCCCACAGCCCCTTAGCTGTCACTCAGCCAAAAGCGACAGGTACTGACTGAAGGGAAAGTGAGTGAGCCTTGGTGAAGCAGTATGATGCTATGACAGAAGTCCATCCTGCTGTCCCTGGTTTTAATGCCCCAGGCTGGAATCTCTGAAGTAGGGTGGGCTTCATCCCTCAAGAGAATCCCAATATTCACAATGGCTATCTTTGGGAACCTCTCAATGACATGTCAGGCTGGGAAATGCAGTCCATCATGGGGGCCAACTTTGTAAGTACAGTGGGACCCTGGAATACCGCACCCCGCTATAGCACAAATCTGCTTATAGTGTGGTGCGAAGCTGGCTCCCGATGGCAGTGGCGGCCTCTGCTTTGATGCAGCAGAACCCCGCAATACCGCGACCCGCCATTATCGCGATCGGGGTTTTTTTTTGGATCCCGATCGTCGCGGTATTGCAGGGTCCCACTGTATGTCTGTGGCAAGGCAGGCTGGGAGATGTCATTCACAGTCTCTCTCTCTCTCTCTCTCTCTCCACATGGGGATTTGGAAAACAGCTTCCCTTTCATATTCAGGAAGAGCATATCAGGAAAGAAAGAAACAAGGGCTGTTTAAAATCCACTGCTGGAGGAGTCATCTTCTACTTTGCACAACCTCTTCAGAAATAATTCTTCATATTCCAATTTTTGCTAACTGTGTCCAACTATGTATGGCAGTCTTGGTAGAAGCTGCAATTTTAGCTTCAGGTAAAATAAAACCTTTATTTTGCATAAAAATCCCCAATTCTCCACACTCCATTTCTGGGGGGATCCTGAGATACACGACAGACATACCACAAGCCTTAATATTCCAAACACCAGGACACTGCACCAAGTTACACACAAGAAAGAGAAATTAGCAGCTAATTAAATGAATTCTTATGGCTGCCAGAACATTTTTGTTGCTCTTTCCTGAACTCCTTCCAAACTGTTTCTTTTTATATAGTAATGAGGTATGCAGCACTGAATACAGCAACTGAGGCACAAGAACACTATAAAGGAGAACACTAATTCCCGGCTCTACACACAGCCATGGAGGCTCATGGCCTGACCTGTTAAAGGAGAAAACACTTTACACAGCTCTGTGGCACTCCTGTCTGGTTGACTCTGAGAAGACTGCAGTTCAGCTTGAGGAGTTTTGTAACTAGTTAAGCCTTCTCTGAGGCAACTAGCCTCATTGTTTAGACTTACTCCTCATCCGTTATCGATTCGTGACAGGTATCGCAGACTCTCACTTCAAACTCAAATCCCATCAGGGGTATGGAGGAGCGCTTAGAGCTGCATTTGCCACAAACTGCTTTCCCACACTTCCGGCAGTGATGCTGAAAAAGACAAGCCAGAAAAGGATTGGTTAGAATGGAAAAAGAAACGCACAGCAGTGCTCCTCTTAACTTCAGCAGAACTCACCTGGGGCCACAGCAAATTCTCTGAACTCCCATTCAGGGCAGAAGGAGAAAAAGCTGAATAGTAGGGAAAAACTAGTCTCAATTTTGCATTTCATTACTTTTCATTAACATCTACATCCGTCTAAGCATCTGGGGTAAGCCAGCTATCGATGGCCAAATGGTGGCAGTGTGGCCTAGCTGAGAGAGCACTGAACTGGGACTCAAGAGCTGGGTTCTGTTCTCAGCTCTGCCTCCGGTCTGCTGGGTGACCTTGGCCAAATGGTTTCCTCTATACCCATTTCACAGACAGGGGAGTGAGGCACAGAGATACTGACCTTTTCAGAGCACTTTGAGAGTGGTGGATGATAAGAGCTAGTTATATTATTATGTGGTGAATTTAGATCACAGCTATTTTACTTACTATGACAGTTGTTACCTAACACTGTCCATTTTTCTCGCACTGCAAACTGTAGACCAGTCCAACTGCCCAGAGTTATTAGCAATTATGGGACCCTTGTCTTGGAATGGAAAGCAATGACCTTTTTAGTAGACTATTATACTGGTTCCATTAGAATCTTCAGAAGTAAGCTTTGGTCCATGTTTATTTGTACAGAATATTCCTGTTGATATTAAATGAGATTCGTGTGGCTAAACCTAAATGCAACTCAAAATTTACCCAAACCAATGTACAGTGTGCATTTTCTATAGAAATGGATTGCAAAAAGTGCTTCTGTTTCTGAGGGCCAAGATATTCACCCATCACCAGGCCCTTGCCTGCGCACTCCCCCTCTCTTGGCATGAGGGTAGCTAACTGCCTTTAATCGTCAAGCAGCCAACAGAAAAGTTAAACAAGTTCCTATATATCTGAAAAATGTTAAAATGTTTCATTGAACTATCAGATATATTATTCTCTTAAATTACTCCATCAATACAAAACAGAACAAACCTGTCTAAGGCCTATTTTCTTACTGTCCCACATCTGCTTAAAATTCCAGAAGAAAGGCTGGTCACACTTTTGACAGGAGTCACTGTCCAACCACTCCGGTGTCTGTAACACACAAAAGGGTTAAGATAAATAGTCAGAAAGGATTCAGGTAGGAATTCAATAGCAGAACAAGCTGTGTGGCTTCTGTTGCAATGATTAAACAATGTTATGCTGAACTTGTTTTAAAAAAACCCTCTTTTTCAGCCAAAGGTAATTAAAAAAACCCCCAAAAAACCTCAAAAGCCAACGTGTTCCCAAGGATTTATTTTGCTGTGTTCTGAAAAGTTCACACAGGAGGAACGTTTCCGCCCCATAAAGTAGGATTCTATTCAGAAAGAAAGGCCCATATTTGACAGAAACCTGGATGCTTAAAGTCAGATGCCTGAAATGAATGGTGTGATCCTGAGCACCACTAAGAGTTGCAGGTACTCGGCACTACTGAGACTCAGGCCAGGGCTCCTGCAACTCTCTTTGGACCCACTTGTGGGTGGTCAACAGGGTCATTCATTTTTAGGTGCCCCCAATGTTTGAAAATTTTGCTCGATCTTTAATTGTAATTGGCTTTTCTGAACTTCAGACTGTTGTGTTTCAAGTCACACGCGTGGGGATGGCAGGCAAGATCCTGAACAAGCTTGAACAAAAAGGAAGTCAGCTCTATCCTGCTTTTACATTTATATACAAAAGCTAGCGTTAGTAAAATCTTGTATTTTCTAATGCAGTTTGATCTAATGCTATGCTCGTCATGTTCTGAGTGATGTGGGTCAGAATTACTCCTGGGGGAATTCTGCCTCACTGCGCAAGGCAGAATTTTGCAGAGATTAATGTTGTGTGTGCAGAACCGCCCCCCCCCCGCCACATGCTACAGAGATTTTGGCCACCACTAGAAGCCATTGGACCTGGCAGAGTTCAGCTTGCAAACAGAAGACAAGGTCAGCGGGAAGGGGAGGGAACTGGAGGGTTACCCCCAGGTGCAGTTCCCAGCATGCCCCAAAGGAAGAAGACAGTGTGCAGGAAACTCTGTGACAGCCTGGGACCCAGCGTCAGGCTGTTTCTCCCCATGGATCTCTGGGCTCTAGGAGGGGGGTGAGAGTGTCTGGGCCAGAGGGGCAGGGGCTGCAGCTGGGCTCAGGGGTGGGGGAAGGAGGTAAGAGTGTCTGGGCCAGGAGGCCCTGCAGCTGGGCTCTATGAGAGGAGGGTTTGAGAATGTCTAGGCCAGAGGGGCAGCAGCTGGGCTCTGAGGAGGAGGGGTAGAGAAACAAGAACTGGGTTGTCATAGCGGTTTCTTTAACTCTGTTCTTGGGGGATTTTTGCAAATGTCTGTATTGTTACAGACAGAGTTGCTGACAGGTATTTTGAAACAAATTGCCAAGATAATTGTAACTGGCATGATGAGGTGTTATTTTGACAAATATAATTTGCAGAATTTATTTTTCTGGTGCAGAATTCCCGCAGGAGTAAGGAATGGAGAAACCTCAGCAAAAGGTTATCCTCAATAGCCTGTCACCCTCACCCAAGACCCAGCATGAGCAGTGATGAGGACTCAGTTCTCTACTGGGAGGGGAAGTCTGGTAAACTCTGATACTTTCCCTGACCTTGTTTCGCTATCATGCTGTCTGCTAGCAGCAGACAATAGGGAAACAACTAAGTGACAGCGGTTGTATTGGGAGTGGCCTGAGCTCTTCAGGTGTGCTCCCACTTCCTTGCCACTGGGCTGTCTTTGGGAAGCAGGGGCACTCCTCTCCAATATGCAGCTTCCCCTCTCATGTTTCCCTCCCCCTATCCTTTGTCTTTTCTTTCTCCAGCATCCTCCCAATTAGAGCCCCTCCTTGAAGCTACTGTGTCTGCTGCATTCTTTCATCCACCCGCACCCCAGCCTTTTTCAAGGCTGCACTAATATAAATGCACATTAATCCACTTCACACCCATTCCTGACTGGGTGTAGAAGAAGATTGTTTAAAGAACTGTCTCATTAAGTACACATCCAATTAACTGGAATGGATTAATTGGAATGGCTTCAGAAGATGCACTAGCTGCTTAGGTATCAAACATTAAGGAATGAAATGCACAACACTGTAGTTAAATAAGGTTAGATTATGACGGAGTTTAGTAAAAGCAAAAAGCACGGTAAGGCTGATGAAATCCTTAAACTCAAGCCTTCACTCCAGTCCTCTAGGATGGAACGAGTCCTAAAGGAGCTGTGAACTGCAGCTTGCTTTGTTAGGTTATCTCAAAGGTGCAGGTGCTTTAGGGGTAAGTCCCCACTGTCTGCTTTTCTAAAAGTAACCAAGTCTTTAATTAGATGTGTGTTCTGAGAAAATAAGGCTTTCATCTCCTACACACTAAAGCACAACATTTGAAAAAGGTAGATATTGCTTGTGACAGTAACAGCTCAGTAGTAAAATGGAAACAACTTCTATCCTCTTTCAAATGTTCCTTTCTTATGGCTTTTTAAGATTGCAAGATAAAATAACATAAGGATTCAAATATAAAATGGCTTAATTCCTCCCTTGTGCAATTCCAGAGACATGGCAGAAGTAGGAATATCAAAGTGAATACTACACACACATCAAGTGGAAAAATCTAATCAGCGAAAAATGCCACCAAAGCAACAACCAGAAACATTTCAAGAAAAAAAAAAAAAAAAGTATATCAGAAAAGAGCCCAAGGCAAAATATTTTACACTAAAGTCTTAAGGATTAGTGTTTTGGAGTTAATGTAGCAATATATATACTCCCGCCTGACAAGAACGAGCCAATATAGACAAATCTATTAACACCTGAAACATTCATTTAGCTAACTATATTTCTTACTCTTCAACCAACTCTCACACAATAAAGCAGTTTAAGAACATAAGAAAGGCCATACTGGGTGAGACCAAAGGTCCATCTAGCCCAGTATCCTGTCTACCGACAGTGGCCAATGCCAGGTGCCTCAGAGTGAGTGAACCTAACAGGTAAAGATCAAGTGATCTCTCTCCTGCCATCCATCACCCCCCTCTGACAAACACAGGCTAGGGACACCATTCCTTACCCAGCCTGGCTAATAGCCAGTAATGGCCTTAGCCTCCATGAATTTATCCAGTTCTCTTTTAAACCCTGTTATAGTCCTAGCCTTCACAACCTCCGCAGGCAAGGAGTTCCACAGGTTGACTGTGCGCTGTGTGAAGAAGAACTTCCTTTTATTTGTTTTAAACCTGCTGCCCACTAATTTCAATGGGTGGATCCTAGTTCTTCTATTATGGGACAAGTTATTTACTTGTTCCTTATTCACTTTCTCCACACCACTCATAATTTTATATACCTCTATCATATTCCCCCTTAGTCTCCTCTTTTCCAAGCTAAAAAGTCCTAGCCTCTTTAATCTCTCTTCATATGGGACTCGTTCCAATCCCCTAATCGTTTTAGTTGCTCTTCTCTGAACCTTTTCTAATGCCAGTATGTCCTTTTTGAGATGAGACCACATTTGTACACAGTATTCAAGATGTGGGCACACCATGGATTTGTATAAGGGTAATAAGATATTCTCCGTCTTATTTTCTATCCCTTTGTTAATGATTCCTAACATCCTGTTTGCTTTTTTGACTGCCGCTGCACACTGCATGGACGTCTTCAGAGAACTATCCACGATGACTCCAAGATCTTTTTCCTGATTAGTTGTAGCTAAATTAGCCCCCATCATATTGTACGTATAGTTGGGGTTATTTTTCCAAAGTGCATTACTTTACATTTATCCACATTAAATTTCATTTGCCATTTTGTTGCCCAATCACTTAGTTTTGAGAGATCTTTTTGAAGTTCCTCATAGTCTGCTTGGGTCTTAACTATTTTGAGCAGTTTAGTGTCATCTGCAAACTTTGCCACCTCACTGTTTACCCTTCCTCCAAATCATTGATGAATAAGTTGAACAGGATTGGTCCTAGGACTGACCCTTGAGGATAACCACTAGTTACCTTTCTCCATTCTGAAAATTTACCATTTATTTCTACCCTTTGTTCCCTGTCTTTTAACCAGTTCTCAATCCATGAAAGGATCTTCCCTCTTATCCCATGGCAACTTAATTTACGTAAGAGCCTTTGGTGAGGGACCTTGCCAAAGGCTTTCTGGAAATCTAAGTACACTACGTCCACTGGATCCCCCTTGTCCACGTTTGTTGACCCCTTCAAAGAACTCTAATAGATTAGTAAGACATGATTTCCCTTTACAGAAACCATGCTGACTTTTGCCCAACAATTTATGTTCTTCTATGTGCCTGAAAATTTTATTCTTTACTATTGTTTCAACTAATTTGTCCGGTATGGACGTCAGACTTACCGGTCTGTAGTTGCCGGGGTCACCTCTACAGCCCTTTTAAAATATAGGCGTTACATTAGCTATCTTCCAGTCACTGGGTACAGAAGCCGATTTAAAGGACAGGTTACAAACCCTAGTTAATAGTTCCACAATTTCACATTTGAGTTCTTTCAGAACTCTTGGGTGAATGCCGTCTGGTCCCAGTGACTTGTTATAGTTAAGTTTATCAATTAGTTCCAAGACCTCCTCTAGTGACACTTCAATCTGTGACAATTCCTCAGATTTGTCACCTACAAAAGACGGCTCAGGTTTGGGAATCTCCCTAACGTCCTCAGCCGTGAAGACCAAAGCAAAGAATTCATTTAGTTTCTCCGCAATGACTTTATCCTCTTTAAGTGCTCCTTTTGTATCTCTATCATCCAGGGGCCCCACGGGTTGTTTAGCAGGCTTCCTGCTTCTGACGTATTTAAAAAACGTTTTATTATTACCTTTTGAGTTTCTAGCTAGCTGTTCTTCAAATTCCATTTTGGCTTTTCTTATTATATTTTTACACTTAATTTGGCAGTGTTTATGCTCCTCTCTAGTTACCTCATTAGGATTTGACTTCCACTTTTTAAAAGATGCCTTTTTATTCCTCACTGCTTCTTTTACATGGTTTTTAAGCCACGGTGGCTCTTTTTTAGTTCTTTAACTTTGTTTTTTAATTTGGGGTATACATTTAAGTTGGGCCTCTATTATGGTGTCTTTGAAAAGTGTCCATGCAGCTTGCAGGGATTTCACTTTAGTCACTTTACCTATTAATTTCCATTTAACTAACCCCCTCATTTTTGCATAGTTCCCCTTCCTGAAATTAAATGCCACAGTGTTGGGCTGCTGTGGTTTGTTTTATAACAAAGTACTTTTCAATTTTAAACCTTTTTAGTTGCCTTTGTAACACATTAACATCGAGAAATCATGTTACTTAAAGTTACACCAAAAGGGAAAGGGCAGTTAGTTACCCGTGACTGGAGGCTCTTTGAGATGTGTGGTCCCTATCTGTATTCCACACATGGGATATGCCTGTGCACCACGCGCCCGAGTCTAATATTTATTTATTTATTTATTTATTTATTTGCAAGCAGTGTCCATTGGCCTCCTCATGCTTTGAGCCAAGGGCACAGAAGGTTGTGCAGGCTGACACTTCTCCAGTTTCCCATTCTTACTACAGTTCAAACAAATCAGTCTGCTACATAGGGAACGGAGGATGGGTAGCAAATACAGAGAGGGACCACACATGCAGAACCTCCAGTTATAGATAGGTCACTTCTTTCTTCTTCCAGTGATGGTCCTATGTGTATTCCACACGTGGTAGATTAGCACATCGCAGTCAGACAGGCAGTGGTTGCAAAAGTGATAGCTGATAGTAGTACAGCAATCTCAGGTGTCATTAGTAACAAGAGTGGTGAAAAAAAAATCCCACAGAAGTGAGGTATTTATGTGGGTTGTGTCCCTTTCAAGCGCAGTTCCACACTACAGAATGACTAAAAATGCCGTCATGTAACTCAGATCTGCCCTGTGTGGGTATCAGTCATATGACCTTACGTGAGTGACTAAGGCCTTGTCTACACTCCAGAAATGGGCCAATTCAGCAGTTAAGTCTAGTTATACCCCATATGGAAGACAAGGACAAACTGAAGTTCGCAATGACTGATTATTCAGGGTTTCATAGAATATCAGGGTTGGAAGAGACCTCAGGAGGTCATCTAGTAAAACCCCTGCTCAAAGCAGGACCAATCCCCAACTAAATCATCCCCCTGGTTTATCCCAGTTACAAGGAAGTGCAAAACATGAGCTCAGTGAGTGCAAACCCTGCATGTCCTCCTCAATACCTAAGGTTCAGCACTATTGCAGCTACAGAGACTACAGAACTGAGGCTACTCTCAAACCATACAAAAGGCACAGAGTAAGTTTTTACCACTTTTTATGTTGTTAACCATAGAGAGCCAAGGAGGATTCTGTTCTCTTATGCATCAAAGTAATTGTTTATTAACTGCCAGTCAGTTACATGGATCCAAAACTATTAGCAGTAGTGGATTTACACAGTTGTAACCCAGGGCCTAATTTAGTGATTATTGGCAAAGGCAGTGGGGAAAAGAACATTATTCAAATAGCAGTTTGAGTTTCCAGAACCAGCTGCTTAAAAATCAAACATCCATCCTTTTACTTGTAAGCTGACAGCCCCAGAAACTAACTGAGATTTGAATCACTAGGATCTCCGCCCTCCCTCCCCCCAGCCATTGCTAAAACATTAAATTAGGCCTCTGGCATAATCCCAATACCTCTAAATTTTTCACAAGTGTAACTGACTGAAATTTAAAAGATCATTTTGATGCATAAGAGAACAGAAATCCTTGCTGCACACTTGTAACTGAATCCTACGGAATCACTGAAAAACACAGGCAGAACACATCATGATGCCCTCTTCAGACCACAAGCTATTTA
Source organism: Dermatemys mawii (assembly GCA_007922305.1). Lineage (NCBI taxonomy): Eukaryota > Metazoa > Chordata > Testudines > Dermatemydidae > Dermatemys > Dermatemys mawii. The sequence goes on from ML677348.1 coordinate 18,223,261, forward strand.
GCAACATACATAAAACAAAATCTCCCTGCTACATAACTTCCCTGAACCACTAGATTACACCCAAAGCCATACATCTTCACAAGTGTAACAACTGGAGCGTTCCTAAAACACTAGCTTATTTTCTAATCTTTAAAAAGATACCAATCAGATTCGAATGACATGCTTTAGAAAGGCCCCAGCTCTTTTGAGGATGAACGAGAGATAGATATCTACCTCCTGTCTCTCAACATCCATATTCCAGATAACAATTCCACCATCTGCACCACAAGAGATGAGCTGTCTTGTGTGGGGAGCATAGGAGAGACACTGAACTTTATCGCTGCAAAAGAAACATACAACATCAGTTAGTCAAAGGTTTAAAGATATGTCCCAAGGCAAAGTAACTGGTTTGCCATATTTTTCTCTCTCAGCTCACTCATGTATAAAATTCACTAGTTCCACAATTCCAATTAGTAGATATATATTATGTACTGTACCATGTACTGTGAATTTGGTCTCCACTGAGTAGCGCACCACTTCTTAGAGGAGGATTTGAAACAAGATTAGTTTCCAGACATAACTATTGCTTTTCCAGTTAATTAGGCTGGAGATCTTAGCTTCCTTGAAAGCCATGGTTGCACTGTAATTGAATGACCTCTGAGAACATTGTCCCAAATGCCTATAAGCACTATAGTAAAGTGCTCGCTCTCAGAACAAATGCGTTAGTTATTGGTTCATTTGTTAAATCCCCACATGGTGCCTGTGAACGAAGCAATGAAAAACCCAATATTATCTGGCAACCTGAAGAGAAAAACGCTTCCTAAGATTTGAATGCTCACAGCAGCACCTAACACTAACAAATGAAAAGAATTTCAAAGAGAACAGAACTGATAAGGCAGCCCCAGATCTTTCCAACATTTTAAGATTAAAGGTTTTTAGAAAAATTGACTATTTCTCTTTTTATTATTCTTTGTTAAGCGTGGGGCGGGGGAAGTGTGCTCAGCTCCATAGAAGAGAGAAATATCAAGTCCCAGAAAACTTACGCTCTAGGAGACAGGTACAGAAGACGACACTGAGACCAAGGGGGAAGGAATTATTTGAGCTCACTTTGTTTTCTTGCACTGTTCTTCTGTTCACCCCCCCACCCCCAGACATGAATCTTCAAGAAGGTGATGGTTTAGTGCACTGAGATTAGGTCAGAATCTTCACCCCACACTTTGGCACCAGCTCTGCTTGACACCAAGCCAGGCTCATACTGAGAAGTGCTTTAATACTGGTCCATTATCTTGTTTATGGATGCTCCTCTACGTAGCAATGCTTTTAGAAGGCAATTTAGAACAGCGTCACAGTACTCTGTATCTATGACTTGTCAACTCAAAGGCAGCACTGTTTGGAAATACTCTCTTTACTGTAGTTCTGTTTAGTCCAATGTATTACATCACAGAACCAGCACATTCTCCAACACTGTCATACTGGAAATGAGATGCAGAGGTTTGCCTGCACATTGTTGGAGCACCACCGCGTCTAATGAGCCACGGCAGGGCACGCAGCAGTCGGCTTTAATATAAACAGGCAGAAAGATGGAGTGTTTCAGTGAGGAAGTCCCAGGCATGCACTGCTGGAGTGGTACCGAACCACGAAATCAAGGCAGCCCAACCAGCCAAGCAGAAAGTGCCTTTGAATAATCAGTCTACACAGTCACAGTAATTCAATGGTTGGAAAAGCAAGCATGTGTGAAATCAGTCTTTAACGTTGTGTTAATTCACAAATACCAAGTCATCCTCATCCCTCTGGGTCTATTAAGTCTGGTTCATACCTCTAGTGTATTCTCCTTTACAACAGCAGAAGCCAGTTCTGCCTTGCTCAGTGGCTGAGGCCTAGGAACATGCATTTAACATGTTGACAAATGATGGCTAATTAGACAGAGCACGTTGGGTAGAGTGTGGATTCTATATATATACATTCACATTTAAAAAATACTTGGTTAGCATGGAGTTAAAGTGGCTGGTATGCCAAATCCTGTGCTCCCTCAAGAAGGGGAAGAAGATAGAACCCTGTGGGGAAAACCACCTCTCATTAAATGTAGTTAATATAGGTAATATACAAAGATACAGGGAGTCACACAAATCCCACGCATAGACGTAAGAATATACTCCTTGGTTCTGTTTCCAAGTGTGGCTGCTGCATTTTGTTTTTCTCCCTTCAACACAGGAGGAAGAAAAACTCTTCAAACATACTTGTGTCCTTGTAATTCAATGGCTGTTCCTTTTCTTCCTCCTATATCCCACATAATAATGGAATGATCTGAACTGCCTGAGAACAAAACTCGCTGCACTGGGTCCCAACAAAGAGCAGTGACACCACCTAAAACAGGAGAGACAGTACAGTTATTTAATTACAACAAAGTGGAAGGGAAGAATGTAATAAAAAGTGAGTCTCAACTATTTAAAGAGACGTGACTGAAGTTTAAATACATCCAAGACACCCTGCATGTGCACTGCCACACTGCAGACTTTCCCGATGAAAGGTCTGGCACAGAATGAGCCCCACTGAAAAACCTAGGAAAACAGAGTCAAATTTTAATCCTGTGTTTCTTTGGTGCAGGGCCCTGTCCCAGCTCTGTAGCCCATGCAGGCTGAGCCCAGTGAATGGTGAACAAATCCTGGGATAGGAAGTCACTTCAGGAGTGGTCAAAGATCTGCTATGTGGCCACCCATCTCCACACTGCAGGCAGAGTTTGAGATTAGCAGTGGAGACTCTGGGGAGTAACGAGAGGCGATGCCACCACAAAAACTGCAACATGAAAACTGAGCAGCCTTGCCTCAAAGCTAGTAAGTCAGTGGGTTGTCAAACACTTCCCACACCCTCAGCACCAGCTGAGTGGTTTGAAGTGAAGTGATAGGCCAACACTGAGGTCCACTGAGGCCAAAGAACAGCCATAGGAGAAAAAGAAACTGATCAATGAAGAATGAGCCATCAACCCCCCTCTCTCCGTAGGCACCTGTTATATGGTGGGCTGAGACACCAACCGGAAGGACAGTGCTTTTAAGTGTTTTGTAAGAGAGCCCCAGCAGTGAAGTGACCAGTCAGCTCCTGCAATGTGTACTGGACTTTTAAACGTGAACTCCTTACACGCTTCTTGTCACATCCTGGAAACATTGCGCATAACATTCCAAACCCTGAGCAGTTCAATGGACTACAAATGGGACTCTTCACATGCATGTGTTAGGACTTTATCTACTGTGGTCTTTCTCTACCAGGGCTTTAGTTGTTGCAGCACTTTCCCACCAAAGTACTTTAAATAAGGTGCAGAATTTTTACCATTTAAGTCTGGCTTCTCTCCTGTTTTTAGTAACACAGAATTACCACCTTTTACCTTGTTGACAGTTTAAGATCATCTACTGCACCCCTCAAAATACAGACATTTCAATTCAAACCATCACGGCTGCCTACACATTTCAAAAAGTTCATCCCATGGTAATGCAGAGCCCATATGAAGAAACAGAGAGGATTATTCAACCTTAAACTTTACCTGTATGTCCCTTAAATGTTGTGACAAGGCTGCAGTTCTCTTGCTCTAGTTTTAGAATGGTTACCTGCCCAGAATGATCACCTATAAACACATGTCGGGTCTCAACATCAAATCTGATTGAAAGCATTGAGGAATCTTTTATAAAGGCTAGTCAGAGGTTCTGAATTCTGGGATGTTTCTACAAGAATATATTGCATTTTTATGAAGTTACATAGCAGTTACTCAGTTTTTTGTTTAAATACTAATTATTTTAGTATGCTGGAATCATAGTTGGAGTAACCACTATTATAATTGCAGTATCATCGTGCTCTCTAGGATGAGAGATGCATCAATTACCTCTAAGAAAAGGACTCCTCCCTCCTTCTAAAATGGTTTCTAGTAGGTGGCAGTGGATGTTCTTTGAGAGAGCTGCTTTGTGTCTTATGACATTTGGGGAAATGTCAGTTTGAACAGGTGCATCCCGCAGTGTGGTCTAAACATGGCAAGATTACAACCAATTACTGGAATAATCCATTTTGACATGTTCCAGCCCTTCAATCCAATTTTAGTTGTAATTGAGATATTTGAGGAATGGGTTATTAGCACTGACAGGCTGCATTGCAGTAATCAAAGGGTACATTCACACAGCAAAAAACCCACTACAACGAGTCTCAGAGCCGGGTACAGACTTGGGCTTGTGCTACAGTGCTGAAAATAGTTGCACAGATGTTCCTGCTTGGGTTGGAGTTTGGGCTCTGAAGCCTTGGGAGAGGGTTGAGTTTCAGATCTGAACATCATCCCAAGCAGGAATACACGGCTATTAGCACCGCAGGCCAAGCCCTACAAATGTGAGTCTATAGACCCAGGCTCTGAGTCTCTGTCTCTGCTGTGGACAGTTTTTTTCGCAATGTAGACATACCCAAAGAACTATGTACTCTGAATTCAAGAGGCACAGCAGACAACAGAGTCTGGAATTAACAGGGTAAAAGGGCTGTTAGCACTACCAGTCTATTACTTATATTTGTTGGTGTTAATACAAACACAGGAGCGGCCGTTCTGACATTATTTAAGGACCCAGTTCAATGGTTTCCAAACTGTGGGAAGAATTGCGAGACCCCCTAAAGGGAACTATCCAGCAGAAAGGACAAAAAGATCCTGTGTTACTCAACACTAATAAGGGAAAATATTTTAGAAGTGGAGTTTACTGTTCACTATTTACACTTTTTTGCATTTCACTCACCCTGGACAGGGCAAAAAGGCTGGTCAATTTCACATGTTTGTACAGAAATAGGTTTCAAGTCAATTTGATCTTTAGGTTCTCATGTACTAGTAAAATGGACAGTTACTGCGCTGCAGACACACTAAGAGCACAGTTTCACTAACAACTCATTGAGCTCTCCATTGTCTCAGTCTTTCTAAAAGACGGTTTTTAAACTTACAATGTATCACTGATCAAAGGAGAGAGTCGACATCTCTTTTGTCAGGCAGCGAGGGGCAGATCTTGGAGAATTAACCTGTTTGAGAGTAACATTTTAGGAATCATTTACTCTTCAGCTGAGCCCACATTTCAAAAGCATACTGTTCTGCTCTAAGGTAGAGGATATGCGCTCATTATTTCCCATTAAGTCATTTAATTTTTGCCATGCATGAGCACCAGCATGGACCTGATCACTGACCTACTTTGCTGCTGTTACAATTCCCAAAAGAAAAAGCATGTTTAAAATGAAGCTCCCATCAATCTCTATCTTACAATGAGACCACAACAGGATGCAGCTTTTAAGAATGGATAGGTCACAGAGTTTTTAAAATTAGATGTTCAAATCTAAATATACCCTGTGCATAAAGAGGACAAAGCTATGAGAGTTGACAATTTTTAACGGAGTTTTAAAAATTATTTCCTTATATGGTTTTGAGTATAGATGGGTAAGATGATAGAGGTCTGAAAATGGCTGTTTCAAACAACGACATGTCAAAGACAAAAGAATTAAAGAAAAGTTAAGATGTTAAAGGATACTGCAGGCCGCAGGCCCCCGCACTGGTGCGATACCCTCCAAGCCGCTGCCCACTCTCTGAGCAGTGCCATGTGAATTGCTTGTCCTGTCCGGTGCTCAATACCCATTCCATTTCCAGGACAAACAGAATCATCATAACTCTGCCTTGGTGAGCTGGAAAATCAAGCAGAAAAAAACCCACACATGTAACACTGAAGAGAGTCACTCATCTGCTATCAAAAATAAATAAATAAAAAAATCTACAAACATTAATCCCTTCCCACCAAACCAGTTCTAGGGTCCAATCCTGCAAGCCTTTACTCACACCTGTAAACCTAACTGATGTCCCAACAGGATTGGGCATGTGACTAACTACATATGTAAGGGCCCAATCTTGCAAGCTTTGTGTCTGTATGATACAACAGAACCTCAGAGTTCCGAAAACCAGAGTTACAAACTGACCAGTCAATCACACACCTCATTTGGAACCGGAAGTACGCGATCAGGCAGCAGCAGAGACCCAAAAGAGAGTAAATGCAGTACATCACTGTGTTAAATGTAAACTACTAAAAAAATAAATGGAAAGCAGCATTTTTCTTCTTGGTGAAGTTCCAAAGCTGTATTAAATCATTGTTCATTGTAAACAGTGTAACACTGTAAAAATGTTCAGAGTTATGAACAACCTCCATTCCTGAGGTGTTTGTAACTCTGTGGTTTTACTGTAATATACTTTTGCTTACACTTGCATTTTTCAGGAAAACTCCCATCACTGCAATATCACCACTGGTAAAGCTAGCATGGGCAGGGCTCAAGCCTGGGATTTGTAGATCTACTGAGCAGGCTGAGATAACATAGTGGTACAAATGCCCAGGCCTTGTCTACATTCCCACCGTTGCTATCACTGGTGGGACTGCACAGGTGGAAGTGCAATGGCAGATTTCTGAGGATTTAGTGTAGACACACCCTTAAACTGAAGAAGAGTTTTAATACGGTGCACACAGTGTTGGGAGTCCTGGTCACAAGTGACAAAGTCAGTTTGTGTCAGTGCATCCCCTTGTGCGAATGGAAACCGATGAGGGAGCTACAAATGCGTCTGCACGCCAGGCCACAGCCTGCTTTCTTTATTTCCACCTCTCTTCGGCTTTTGTTGTTCTCAATGGCTTTAATGGCAGACCAACAGGCCTGCTATCATTGGCAGCAGCAGTTTCCCCTGAATTTGGGTTGACTTGGTCAGCCTTTAGGTGAGCTTTGAGACTGTGCTTTTTTCACTTTCAGTGGCCTCCCAGCACACGTGCTCCCATTTTCAACTGTACATAAAACGTGGCTTTGGGGAGTTGTATCATCCAGGCATATGAGGTGACCAGCCCAAGCAAGTGTCCCTCTATGACAGGGGTGGGCAAACTACGGCCCGTGGGCCTGTCCTGCCCGGCCCCTGAGCTTGCCGGCGAGGCTCCCCCCCGATCCCTCCCCGCTGTCCATCCACAGCCCGCCACCACGTGGGCAGTGCTCTGGGGGGCGGAACTGCGTGGCAGCATGTTTGGCTCCGGGCGCTGCTCTGAGCAGCGTGGTAAGGGTGCCGGGGCCAGAGCTGGGGGGAGGGGGTTGGATAAGGGGCAGGGAGTCCCGGGGGAAGTCAGGGGACAGGGGGCGGATGGATGGGTCAGAGGTTCTTGGTGGTGATGGGTCAGGGGATGGGGAACAGCAGGATTGGATGGGGCATGGGAGTCCCGGGGCTCTGTCAGGGAGTGAGGGTGTGAATAGGGGTCGGGGCAATCAGGGGTCAGGGAGCGGGGGCGTTGGATGGGGTGAGGTCTTGGGGGTGGTGGTTGGGGTGAGGGGGTCTCTGGAGGGGGTAGTCAGGGGACAAAGAGTGCGGGGGTTAGATGGGTCAGAGGTTCTGAGGGGGGCAGTCAGGGAGTGGGAAGTGGGAGGGGGTCAGATGGGGGCAGGGTCAGGATGTTTTGGAGACACCACTTTCCCTATCCAGACCTCCATACAATATGGAACCCCGATGTGGCTCTCAGGCCAAAGAGTTTGCCCACCCCTGCTCTATGATCACAGATTCAATGCTAGTCATGCAGGGGCCAGTCCAGGACTTTGATGTTTGGTATTCTGTCTGACCACTTGATGTTATAGGTGAGATGCAAACAGTGCACGTGAAAACTGTGCACATATATGGCACACAGGAAAGTTATTGAAATAGGATGTTGAAAAAAGTACTATATAAAGATCACTGCTGGTCAATATCAATAAAACAGTTGAACAAATGGATTTGTTCTTCTCCATAAATAAAACCCTCATGAGCTTTTAACCTAAGAAGCAGAGCTCTACCTAGCACCAATTCTTTAAATCGGTGACCTATGGGTTGAACTGTGAAATGCTGACTGAACTGATTTAAGTAAAAAAAAGAAGTGGTTTGAAAAAAAACTTACAGATTTATTCCCAGCTGTATCATAACAGTGAATGCCATACTCCTCAATACACAGGCCTGCTGGTTTACTACAGTTCTGGGACCTTGAGACAGGTCAGGCAAAGCAGGCTGTTTATGTGAAAGTTGACACTGGAAATAGATCAAATGTCTTTGCAGCTGTATTCTAAACTGATATTTTTTTAAAAAAGCAAAATTACTCAGAACACAATCCTCAAAGCACAGATTTTTGTTGTTGCATATGCTTCACAAATATATGCATACTGTCTGTGGAGGAATCAGTTCTAGTCAAGGGTGTAAAATCTGTCACTAGATTCCCCTACTATTCAGGATCAGGTTGCTCATGGCCTGGTAACACAATTAACACAGGTGGCTCTAACAGTGGCCTCCAAACTTCTATAGCAAATGGGCCAGTTTACTAGACTAAAACTTGAGCTGTTCAAGGAACATCCCATCCATCTGCATATGCTCTAACCTGCAAAAGAGTTTGGACCGCTCCAATTCCTATAGGCCTCCAAACCCATCTCGTAACCACGAAAGTGGGACTGAGAGGACCCAAGGCCAACTGAATTTTTTTAAAGACTATATGCCTTGTACTTAATTGGTCAGAAGTGCCAGCCTTCATCTATTGATCTCGCTGATATATAGAGAGAGTGGTCCCCTCTGGTAAGCCGGCTGTAATGGGGAGGGGAGGGGGAAAAGAATTTCCCTTGCATCAGTTACGCTGCATCATACTGCAGAATTCTCAGGCAATGGCAGTACCAAACACTAATTCAGCAATAGCAAGAAATATGTATACACACATTCGTGTATGTGAACATAGATACATGTACGAGCATTGGGAAAGATGGTAGGGTAACAGCAAAAGGAAGATTTCAGCTCACTCTTCATCTCCCCTATCAATGAATTTCATTTAGGCTCTGATCCTGCAACCTGTAACGCATGCATTTAAGCTTATCGTCACACTGCAGTCAATGAAACTTTTTAAATCTAAATCAACTAAGACATGTGTGTAAGTGACTCAGGGCCTTACCAGCACATTAGTCAGAAGATGGACAAGATTTTTATAATTAATTTTATAACTAAAACCAATCCAGAGTCTTAAGATACGCACATACATCTTACTTTGATTCTATTTGTGTACAGTACACATTAACACAAACCTACTTATATTTTCTTGCTTGATGTTATAACACACCAGAGAGCTTAAGTGAAAATAATCTAAAATAAGACTTTTAAAAGCAATAAAGTGTGTTTCCTCTTCATTCTTGAATATCCACATTCTTTTTAAGCTTTTAGGGATATGTAACATAGTGACCCATAAAGCACCATCTCTTGAAGGAATGATTGTCTTATTTTTAACCTTTCTAAACACAGAACTTTGAAATAATTCACATTCACCTTTTGAACAGTAATCAGTGTTAGATGTTTCTAGGTGGAAACACCATACTTATACCATGCAGTATAGAGTTACCTACTTGGCAAAGGACGAGAAACATAAGAAAAAACCACTACACAATAATCATCAATTGACACTGAATTTATGATGAATACTGGTATAAAACACCTTTGTGACCTAACAAACAAGAGTAAAGACAGCTAAGTCTTTTAGAAGACACCATTAGTGAACATTACAACACAGTTAGGTGGAAGGTATGGATTAGTATTACTTGATCTTGGAGTAAGATCTCTATACTTCAAAATGTAATGAGAGACTGGTCTCTTTAGATATATATGGGCATTTCTTCCCTTCTATTGCAAAAGAGAAAAAGGTTTCTTTTTTAAAAAACCAATTGATGACATTAACAAATGTAAAATATAACTGCTAACAAAGACTGACTGCATTTCTTACCCTGGTAACTTTTGACTGGTGTCATCTTATTGTAATCTTCTGATAAAATAAACTCCTGTAAAAATAAAATAATGTTTAGAAATGTGAAATATTTGCAAAGAAGTCTGTTCTCTATTTGAATTTACAGCAAATGTAAAATTTCTACCAAGTTCAAATCCAACACTAGCTAGAATTTTGTTGTCTGATACAAATAAATAGTTTCCTTCAAAATAACTGACTAGCAAATTCCACTACTACCAGAATATTTCACCTTCGCTATCTGCCCAATAAGTGATTTAACAATAGTGACTTTGAATGAAATGGAGGTGGAAAAAGTGGCAATCAAAAAAATTTAAAAGCAAACTGGGCCAAGATGATGACTTAGCTATTAGCCAACAACATGCCAGGGAATGGGAGACCTAGAATCAAGTGCATCCCAAGTACTTTAGTTTCTCTAGCCAACAGGGCTTCAAATCAATTTGTGTGTCTGTGTACTACTGCCCTCTCCTGGTTAAAAAGAGATCAGAGCTCAGGTATGTGTAATTCAGAGACGCAATAGCCCTAGTCCAACTCCATACCAGTGCTGGGTTATTCCTCATTGTGTTCCATCTACTTTAAAATCTCAACAGATCTGTGTGTTGGGAAGTTTTCATAGATATTAAGGCCATATTTCCTTTGCTTAATTTGATACCACTTGTGATTCTATATCCCCTTGTACCATCCTTAAACTTAATATTTCTCCTTCTTTGGTGTTTACATGAGGCTACGAACAGTTACATCTGCGTATATGTGGAATGCCATGGATTATCACAAGCTCTCTCTCAGTGGGAAAGAAGGAGAGGTTTGGATCCTCAGTCTCGAGCATTTGTTTTGCCAGTTCCAGGAGCATTATATCAGAGGAGGTTGTCAGCCTCCCAGTGCTGCTCAGGTTTGAGCTCATTTTAAAAAGCAGCACCAGCTGTTACATTAACAGTTTAAAAACTTATGAAAATATCAGCATACAACAAAACCTGAACAGTATCCAGCCTTTGAAACACAGAGCAGCAAACCCCATGCAAGTTAGTATTTACAGGGAGCACTGGTGTCCTTCATCTGACTGAGTTTTGAGACAGAACAGATCGAACTACGGGAAACTAACTAGCCTCAATGAAAAGAATCAGACAGAAGTCTTGTGATACTGGATTGCAATGGCCTAATACCCAGATCTCAGAGTTTGTGCTTTGTGGTAGGAACATATAAATTTATTCTCAGATTGAAGGTGGGCACAGATACTACAAAAAATGACTTACGATGGACTAGACAAAAAACAAGTGAAGGTGACACATTCAAGCACTATGGCATAACTTTGGGGCTGAAGCTCATGGAGTCCTTTCATGGGGAAAACACTGCAGGTGCAAGAAACGGGTACAGCCTTAGTCAACACACACGAGAAAGTGAGAGAAAGCTAAAAGTGAACAAGATAGCAAACGTTGAGAGACTTCATGAGAAAAAAAAGAGTAACAGTGACACTATGGGAAAAATATCATCCTTATTGTGACTCCAGTGAAAGGTGAGAGGATCACAGAGACTGAAATAGATGAAGGTAGCACAAAGGGGAAAAATGTGACTAAGTAAAAATGTTTAAAATAAATTAAGTTTTATAAAAGCCACAGAGTACTGGGATATCCAATTTGCAAGAACTGCCAAAACAATGAATGGTAGAGTACTACTACAATCTTATTTGTAAAGCAAGCTATATTGCATATAAAAAATATAAAAGCCATTCTTGACTAGAGACTTGGTAGTTATTTTAAAAAAGCCAATATTTCCTTATAGCTTCTAAATTTCGCAGAATAACCAGGTAATCTCAGATCTCAGTGTGAAGTAGCTATAGGTCTATGTTAACTCCTTAAAACGGTGGCCACTTCAATCCAAAATCAGCCTACAGTAAAATGGCTCTCAGACAACCATTTCACCATAGTAACAGTAGAATTTTCCTCTGAAAGAGGCCATTATACCAAAGCACTCCACTAAAATTGAGGTCAGACTACTGAATATTACAGCCCGTCAGTCAAAGGTTACAAACACTGGTCTGAGAAATCAGATGTGGCTGGGTTTTTACCAGTTTATGCAGCAACAGAGCACAAAAGCAAGTGTCTGATGTTTGTAGGTTTCCTTGGCAAGTTAATTATAATTGTATAATTGCGTTCTCTTGACTTGCCCTACTTCACCCTACTGTTCCCTTACTGTAATTATTTCACATTGGCTATCCCCGGCACCAGCAGACTACAATACAATATAAAGCACAGTTAACAGTGGTAACAAATCTATTAAGTGTGCTGAATTTCCAGTCCAAGGTCACCCTGACACTTCACCCTCAAAGCAGCAAAAAACTGCTCCACCATTAATGTTAATTTTGATTAATTACTGCCCTAAAGATCCTAACAATCTAACCAAAGCATCAACTGCTTTACAATAATGTTACAGATGCTCCCTGAGTTACACAAGTAATCCATTCCGGAACACCTTGCATAACTCAGATTTTGCGCAAGTTGAAAAGGTATCTCTGACCATTATGCAATCAAAAAAACCCAACCCCCCCCCTGCTATTTCTAGCTTATGGAACATTTTTTGCAACAAAGTATTACAGCATTCTGGTATAGGAAATACTATAGTCACTGTCTAGCAAAGGTGAAAGTGGAATAAGGATTACCAATGTACTGATTACCTAGTTATGCTTCAGTACTAGCAAATATCTATCTATTGTGTAACACAGAGATATAAAATTGACAAACTATCATTATACACAAACTTTAACCCCCTTTTCCTGTCTTAAAAACAGGAGGTGCAATGTATAAGAATGTCCCATTAACCTGAACACAATCCATAATTTTTAATCTTTGTGATTCGCTCATCTGTTTTTCCTTTCCATACAAAAATCCATAGTTGCATCTCATTCTTGCTTTGTATTCTCTCTTCTTTATACATTCTTGGATGTTTCCCCAATATTTTTTTATAAATTCTCTGCTTCCCTTTCCCTTTTTTGACCATTGTTTTCTTTTACTGCATTCTCATTCTCCTATCCTTGTCAAAAATGATTGAACTGGTTGCTCCAATGGACAGTTATTTTAACATAGGGTGCCCTGCTCACCAAGTTCATGCCTACTGCACCTATATGTTTTGTTTAGTAGCCACTCTGAGAACACCGGATTTCATTTCTAAAAACTCTAAAAAGGTAAATTTTCATTTTTCTAACCATATATATATATGTGTGTGTGTGTGTGTGTGTTTGCTATTTTCATGGAATATGGTTCTATTGTCAAAGCAACTGATTTCCAGTTGTTGTTAGGTAGAGGTCATCTACAAAGTTCAAAACACATCTGCCACAAATTGTAAGGGTTATTTCCGCAGTACTTTCCCCAGGAATTGAAATTAGAAGAGGTGTTTGAATTTACATGGAGGTTTGGAAAACAACTAAATTGGCAACACTTAGTTGACCACTCAGGGTGTGTGTTTATCACTAATTAAATCTGAGGCAGATACATCTGACAAAGACGGAGCCCAAGATAGTTGACTGTTGCTCTTCTGTGGCTAGCAACAATGAGCATTCTTCTCCGTCCACTTACAATTCTGAATGGCCACATTGGTTACACTTACTGCCTATCAAGATGGAAGTTGCTGATATAAACAAATTTTTGGTTGGCAAGGTAATTGGGTTCTTCAGAAGTCTGTTAGACTCTTCTTATCTACACTGTTTGCTATGATGAACCCTTCAAACATCCGTCTGATTTGTTTCTAGATACACTTTAGTCAGTCACAGAATGATAAAAAGGTAGGGCTGGAAGGGACCTTGAGAAGTCATTAAGTCCACCCCCCTACACCACATAACCTAGACCATCCCTGATATGTTTGCCCAACCTGTTCTTAAAAGCTTCCAATGATGGGGAGTCCACAATCTCCCTTGGAAGCCTATTCCAGTGCTGGATCCATTACAAAAGCCTTCATGAACTGAGGAGAAGAATCTTGAGTAGGCAAGGAAGTCTGTCTTATTTGGTGCAGTATGAGCATCAACATTGCCACAGATAGGCCTCTGAACAATAGTTGAGACAGAGAAGCCAAAATTTCTCCTCAAGATTTTAATTAAAGTAACATCCTTTGCAAATTACATTGCAATCTTGTCCCATCTGAAAATCTTGAATTTGGCCACACAGGCATTCTAATAAGTACTCTCTTGACAACTGATGAGCAGATGGAGAATCTACTATCCTCACACATTATTTAGGTAAGCTACCAACAGGGTGCTTAGTGTTGTAGAAGAGGCAGAAAAAATGGCCTTTGGCCCAAGGATCTCACAATCCCCTTGACAGACTATACAGTTGGGACACAGCTATCCAGAGGTAGAGTCCATCTTAGACTCTTATTTAAAGGGGTGGCTGACAGGATTTTTATTGGAGTGGGTTAGAGAACACATTCCCCAGAGGTAAACAGATTGCCTTCAGCATTAGAAAAGGAAGAAGGCTCTTTAAAAGATAACTGTAATTGCACAGTCAACAGTAAGATTTTATTTATCCCTCAAGGGACATTATGAAAGATGATCAAAGTGTTTTTTTTAAACTGGGAAATATTGCTCAGGATTAAGAATATTAAGGATTAAAATATTTCAGAAAATGCAGACACAGTTGGGGCTGCTGCACAGAGTTTGGGTTTGAAGTAGGATTTTCATTCTGGGTTTTAAACAGTCTCCTTGATCTATCTGCAGAGTAGAATTCACAGGGCATATTCCAGAAGCAAAATAAAGTTTAAGATCTCAAGTTTTGAAGTAACTCATTCTCTACAGAATATGAAATCAGATCAACAGGCTGGGAGGGTGACAAACTATGATTTAATCTTCTTGCCTCTAGAGGAAAAAGATATTCTAAACTGCCACAATCTGGGTGAGAAAGCCAGCATCAAGTTATTCAGTTACAGACATTGAAAGTGCTTCATATGACTAAGTCTCTAAATATCTAGCAAGAGCAAATGATAAAGATGTTAAGATCAGTTCTTCCTGATGGTACAGAGTCATTGTTCTGAATGGGGTGTTTGATGGGCTCTTTACCTTGAGGCCTTGCCATCCACAAAAACGCTGAGTTTGCATCAAGCTGGAATGTAAGTCTACCACATATTAGCTGGCCATGCATTAGGTGCTCATGAAGACAAGCCCTGAGAGCATGCAAGATCTTTGCTTCCACAAGAACAGTAGGAGAATAAGTGATAGTGTATAAATGTCCTTACCATTAAGGGAGGTAGAGCTTTTAAGATACCTTTATAAAAAGGGAGGCTTCTTCTTTATAGCTATTTACATGAGAGACTGGCATCTCCTTCAAAGCTTAATTTTCCTTCATGTTGGAGCAGAAAGTTTGCTTTTGGAGGGAAGAGTCCCTGGGCTTCTAAGGGACCTGAAATAGCCCCGAAGATCTGGAGTGAGCAATGGAATGAGAGGTACTCTTCAAAACACAGCTTTCCCCACTTCAGGCCAAGAGTTGTGGAATGGGTTGCAAAGTGAGATCACAAGAAAAAAAAAAAATAATACATGATTTTTTTTTTAAAGTGTCACCATTTCCTAAGGAAGTATAAAATCCGGCAGTGTGATTAAAATCAATTATGAGACATAATCTGTCATCTTGTCTAAAGGTTCTCATAAATTTAAACTTCTAAGGTGACAAGTTACAAAGGTTGAAAATAACCACTTGTGTCACTTCTAAGAGCAAAAGGAGGTAAGTTTATCATTCACTTCCTTTTACTCCATGACAAATGGGTAAACGATTCTAATTAACTTTTAGCTAGATGTTAAGTTAAATGGAAACATAACAGTAATTCATCTCAGCCACTAGTCTTCCAGCTCTTTTTCACCAGCTCTGGTGGAACATCTGTCCCTCTACTGATTTTGATAGTAATGCAACCTCTCTATATACAAACATCCTCCTTCTTACAATGCATTGCCCCATTCACCAAAATGCCAGACATATTACTGGAATCAGTCTCATTTTAAAAGTGCACGTAGAGAGAGTATTTTAACACATTTCCTTCATTTCTGAAAGGAGCATTTTTTCCCTGCCCTGAACTGATGCATTTGAAATAACCAACTTTTGACTCAAAGTGCAGACTATCCTGAAATATTTTCTAGAAATTTTGTTCTATATTTCAGAACATTTTAGAACATAACTGCTGGTTTCTGAACCATTAGCAATCAGATATTCCTCTGAATGCCTGACTAATTCAGATGTTGGGGGAATATTACAAAACATCTGTATGCTATGTGATTTTTGCTGTTGCCACTAGTATAACATGTGGTACTGTCAGAGCATTTAAAGGGCCAACACAGGGGAAAAAACAGCATGATAGAACAGAATCTGTGTGTAGATGTAGCTCTATACCAACAAACCCAATAACATATATTCTTAGATTGTAATCAGTATATTTTTCCTCAACTTATTTTCTTTAGAAGAAAAAACGTGTCCTCCTAGAGGATCCAAGGGCCCTGTCAATTAGTTAGAATTACAAACTCAAAACACAGTTCAATCAGCTCCCCCTTTCACACACCCAGGAGCAAAAATACCAACCCTCCATTATGTTAGTCAGTATATTAACCCATCCCTCTCCTCAAAAGTCAGGTGAAACAAGTGCAGTGTGTGCTGAAAGACGACAAATGCAAACTAAATCAGGAGGGATTTGGAGGGAAGGCTTCCCTGAAGCCATTACAGAGAATACCCTATCAGCCCACCCTTCTGTATTAATGAGTTGAGATGCATCATATGGATTTGAGAGTAACTTTACGCTCACTTGCTGTGTTCAGAGACCAATTTAACACAAGTAATTAATAATCTGATCAAAGTCGGTAAATTAAAAACTTGTTATTGGACAAGTAAACCCATACAATTTGTTTAGTTGCCTAATTCTCTAAATCCAACTCAAGTTTATATAGCAGTTAGTTTGAAACTGGTCATGGGTCTTCTGTTTTCTAGAGCTGTTAGTGTCATTAGCAGCTAGAATTAATGTTAGTCTGTCATTTAGCCAATGACAATTAAAATTCCTTAGCACAAAAATATATACATACTTCTCAAAAGGGAAGTATTTCAATGGGAAATCTTATTTATATGTACTTACTGAGATTGAACCATTGTCTAGACCTACGGACAGCCTTCTTGTTTCCGGGTTAAAAGACATGCATGAACATGGAGCTGAAAAAAATGAACATGTTGATGAAGTTAAAACTGTGATTCTCATTGATCTTGAAGTACTGGAGTTCCTATCTAGCTAACACATTTATGATGCTATTCTTTATTTTATCCCTTACGATAGAAAAACATACTCATTCTTCCTGCAGCGCTATTCAGTAAACCCTGTTACATCAAGAAATAAACGAGTAGCTATACAACTACTACTTATGTCATGGTCCACTTTTTACCCCTCAGTTACATCATTTAAACGGAAAATGTTATACAAGAACAGTTGTTGGGTCACAGACCCCTCAAAGAATATTAAAGGCATTTCCGTTTTAAAGTTTTTGTGGATTTAACAATGATTGAAATTAATCTTCTACATTTTCTGATCTTCAGCTATAAAGTAATATTATTTCTAAGGTTTGCATCCCATCAGTTTAAATTCTTGAAGTAGGAAACTCCTATAGACTGAAAAGTCATTGAGTTTCAACTAAATTAAAAGACAGATAGCCTGTAATGGAACTACAGTTGTCAAGCATCTCTGTTATAATTAGATTATACTGTAACCACTGACTAAAAGAATAATCAAAACAATATTCTATCTAATACCTTAGAAATACATTATCCTACACAATTACCACACTACAAATTTTCAGTATATACTCTTGCAGCTTGCTTTTTAAAAAAATGTCTTAGGCTCTTTTGAGAATCTGGTGACGTTAACATGTTGGTATAGAGTCAGAATTTTCTACTAAGAATTAGAGTTATGTTTGTTCTTGGTTTATAGACAGCCTTTTAAATCCAATTTAGATGTGTAGTAATAGTTTTGTTTTTCTGCCTCTTAATGCTGTAGCTCAAACAACTTTCTGAAGGACAGATTCAATATTACAACTAACAATCTTAGCAGAGGGGTCAGGAATTCTTGCTCCTTCTGATTTTTACCTTTAACTCTATATTGATTGCAGGAATAAAGAACTAAAGATTTTTAGTATTGCTTTTCACTGGATTCTTCTGTTCTGTTTTTTGTAGGCCTTCCCCTGACCTCTAACTATAAATAGTGAATACTCTATGTTTTCTCAACTGTTTTAAACACTCTAGATTGGTATCAAAACATCCATCAATCCAGTGGATTCTCCATGTTCTTTATTATGTGGCATAATCAGATGAAGACAAGACAATACAAATGTCCAATACAATTTTTTTTAAACTGAAATTGCATTATTTCATGGAGTTTAGGACTGTATTGATTTATTTATTGAGGGGAGAATGCAGAATAATTTATGACAAAAGAGCACAACAGACAGCCAATCAAGTAGATCAAGAGTGGCTCTGACTACTTGTTTTTTCACTTTATTTTTTGGAACGTCTAACTCAGGGGTCAGCAACCTTTCGGAAGTGGTGTGCCAAGTCTTCATTTATTCACTTGAATTTAAGGTTTTGCGTGTCAGCAATACCTTTTAACATTTTTAGAAGGTCTCTGGAAGTCTATATATTATATAACTAAACTATATTGTTGTATGTAAAGTAAACAAGGTTTTCAAAATGTTTAAGAAACTTCATTTAAAATTAAATTAAAATGCTGATCTTATGCCGCTGGCCCACTCAGCCCGCTGCTGGCCTGGGGTTCCATTCCCTTAGGCCGGCAGTGGGTTGAGTGGGGCTTGCAGCTGGGACCCCAGACCAGCAGCGGGCTGAGCGGGGCTGGCAGCCAGGACTGCTCAGTCCGCTGCTGGTCTGGGGTCCCAGCCCTGCCCACATAGAATGGGTACCTACCTTCTCCCTGGTTCTAGCCCATTCTCTTTGTCTCTCTCTGCACTGAGGGTGGGAATGCACTAAGCACAGGGCTGGGGGTGAAGGAGCAGGCTGGGGATTGGGGTGCAGGGTCTGGCCAGGAGTAGTTGAGGGAAGGGGTTCAGGGTTGCAGCAGGAGGTTGGGGCGCTCACCTGAGGTAGCTCCCAGTTATGTGGGGGGGGTGGGGTGTGCACTGAGCACAGGGCTGGGGGTGCAGGGTCTGGGAGGGAGTTAGGGTGCAGGAGCAGGCTAAGTTTGGGGTGCAGGGTCTGGCCAGGAGCTAGGGTGAGGGAAGGGGCTCAGGGTCAGGCCAGGAGGTTTGGGTGTGGAGCGCTTATCTGGGGCAGCTCCCAGTTGGTGTGAGAGGTGCAGGTGGGAATGTGTGTGGGGGTGTGTGCGCAGAAGCTCCTGTTTGGTGCTCAGGATGGGGGTGGGGACGTAGGGGGTGCAAGCGTCAGGGCATGGGGTGGAGGGGTCTGGGTATGTGTGGGGGATGCAGGAGTAGAGCGGGAGCTGTGGCTGTGTGAGGGGGTTGCAGGAGTCAGGGTATGGGGTGGCTGGGTATGTGTGGGGGTGCAGGAGTCCG
>ML677348.1:18242569-18476961 GCA_007922305.1 Dermatemys mawii
TCGGGTATGGAGGAGTGAAGGGCTGAGGGCAGAGGGCTGGGGGTGTGGGCGTGCTCCCAGTCCCCTGCTCAGAGTGGCTCACGGCAGAGGGCTGGAGGGGATATGCCCTGATTCCACCGCTCCTTCTCCACGGCCCCGGCTCCGCCTCCTCCCCAGAGCTGCCAGAGCAGCTCTTCCCCCTCCTGTTCCCTCCTGCGATCAGCTGTTCGGCAGCAGGGAGGGAGAGGAAACCCAGCAGGTGGGGGGAGGCAAGAGCTTGGCTGCCAGGGCCTGCCCTGCAACAGGAGCCGGCAGGACCAAACTTCTGCCGCTGCAGGAGAGAGTGGAGGGTGGGAGTGCCATGGTAAATCTGGTACTGCAGGGCAGGCAGCAGTGTGCCATAGAAATCGGCTCGCGCACCATCTTTGGCACGTGTGCTGCAGGTTGCCAACCCCTGGTCTAACTTGATGTTCAACAAACAGAGAAAAGGCTTCAATTAAAAAAGGAAGCTGTCACAATGAAAAGTATTTTGTCAGTGCTACTAACACCACTAGAAATTATTAAAGTGAAACTGGTGAATAGAAAAGTTTACTCTTCACCATTTTGCCATTTACTTAGTGGATTTAAAGCAATTTCAGAGCAGTGAAACTAAACTGGTCAGTTTCACCTTCTGTTAGAAGGTCATTTCAACTCCTGCTGCATTGGCACAATGTTGTTATTGTTTTAAGGGTTTCTAAACCCTGGTCTACACTGGGGAGGGGGATCAATCGAAGGCCTGGTTTACACTGGGAGTGGCGGAGGTCTACCTAAGATACACAACTTCAGCTACACGAATAGTGTTGCTGAAGTCAGTGTATCTTAGGTTGACTTACCTGGCCGCCCTCACAGCAGTGAGTCGACAGCTGCTGCTCCCCTGTCGACTCTGCTTCCACCTCTCTCCGAGGTAGAGTACGGGCATTGACAGGGAGCATGTTTGGGGATTGATTTATCATGTTTACACTAGATGCAACAGATCGATCCCCACAGATCAATCACTGCCCACCGATCCAGCGGGCAGTGCAGATGTACCCTAAGATACTCAACTTCAGCTATGAAAATAGCATAGCTGAAGTCAGCATACTTAGATCGACTCACAACAGCATTTTCACGGCGACGAGTCGACTGCTGCTGCTCCCCCATCAACTCTACCTGCGCCTCTTACTGAGCTGGAGAACGTGAGTCGACGGAAGAGCACACAGGGATCGAATGCTACCCACCGACCTGGTGGGTAGCGTAGACCTGCCCTAACATTGCAGGGCAATGTTTAAGGCAAATGATTATTCTTTTAAAAAAAACTTCATGAAAACATTTGTAATCTTTGTATCATACCAGATTATATAAATCCTTAAAATACATTTTAGGTCCAGTGCTAGACAGTGTCTAATCTAAAGAAGCTCTTCTACCATTGCAAATACCGTTAACAGTTCTCAGAAAATCAGACTGACAAATTGTCAGTGATGGGGTCCAATAAATTAGTTTTTTTCAAGTCATGCTTTTTCCAAAACACACACAAAGAATGTGTCAGTTATGGAGCTGACCAAATAAATAAAAAGTTTTTGGGTAAAAATATTCAAAAGCACTTAAACAACAAAGGCCTAATATAACTATTTCTAATAGGTGGTTTAAAAAAACAACAACACACAATAGTTATACTGGTAACACCCCTAGTGTAAATGCAGTTATATCGGTTTACAAAAGTGCCACACAGCTTAATCCCTTTCTCATATAAAGCATCTTTTTACTGGCTTATTTACATCCATCTTAAGGGGTTGAACTGCTTTAATTGTACCAGTATAGTTAAAGTGATACTGCTTATGTGTAGACAAGCCCTTAAGTGCTTATTTCCCATTAAGACTACCTAAGTCTCTGACTTAAGTTCTTTGAAAATAGAACTTCAACTGGTAAGAAAATTAAGAGCTTGTGAAAATTGTACCAACAGGGTTAGTCATTTTCATTAAGCCCCTCTCCTTTAGTTTTATTAAGGGCTGGTCTTCAGAATGGAATGATCCAGTGACCCTTCTGCCACTGAAAAGACTTGAGGTGGTGTGTTTTTGTTCATTTACTTACAAATATGACATAAATGACCCACTGTTAATGCACTAATTTTCACCTTCTCAAATTGTGAATTACAAAGGAATTAACAAATTATGTACTCTATATTCCCTTTTGGTACATTCCTCTCTGCTAAAATGAAGTATACACTGTTACATTAGCGGTCTCCAAACTTTTTACGCACAAGATCACTTTTTGAATTTAACTGCAACCCAGGATCTACCCTGCCCCCTCTCCAAAGTCCCACCCACTCACTCACTCCATCCCCCGACCGTCGCTCGCTCTTCCCCACCTTCACTCACTTTCACCGAGCTGGGGCAGGAGGTTGGGGTTTGGAAGGGGGAGCAGGCTCTGGGCTGGGGCGAGGAGTTTGCAGTGTGGGAAGGGGCTCCAGGCTGAGCCTGGGGCAGGGGGGTTGGGGTTCAGGAGGGGGCTCCAGGCTGGGTCAACAGGTTGGAGTGCAGGAGAGGATACAGGATGCTGTCTCCAGGAGAGGGCTGGGTCAGCAGGTTGGGTTGCAGGAGGGGCCTCCAGGCTGGGGTGCAGGCTCCCATTGGGCGGCACTTACCTCAGGCTCCCGGCTGGAGGCGCAGCGGGGCTAAAGCAGGCTCCCGGAAGCAGCCAACATGCTCCTGTAGTCCTTATGGGGAGGGAGGGTGGCTCCATGCACTGCTTCTGCCTGCAAGCTCCGCCCTCTGCAGCTCCCACTGGTCGCAGTTCCCCATTCCCGACCCATGGAAACTGTATGGATTCCGCTTGCAGGCAGGAGTAGAACACGGAGAACCCTGCCCCCACCGGAGCATGCTGGTCACTTCCTTGCCTTAGCTCCACTGTGCCGCCAGACTTTTAGCGGCCGGAGATCATGATCGACTGAGAGAGGCTCCAGGATCGACCAGTCAATGGCGATCTACAGTTTGGTGACTACTGCTTTACATAATTATCATCCCTAGGAGTCCCTTGAGTTGGAATACAACCAATACTGATTTTATTTATAAGCGATAATTTTTATATCTAATGCATATCCTGATTTACAACATATTTCACTCTCCCCTAGAACACAGTAGTCTGTACCGAAACTGGGAAAACTAACATCAGGTAGGCAGAGCAGGCTTCCTCCTCGTACATAACTGAAACTCCACCCTCCTCTATTACAGTAAGTGCTCTATTCCATTCTGCACTCTTTTAGCACACTTCTCTTCTCTACACTATTTCCCTTTCATAATTTTAAGGCCAATTTACAGGCAAAAGTAAGGTTAAACAGTGATCGAATGCTTAAGACTAAAAATCTTTGCAAATGTGCACGAGGATAAGCTGCCTGTAGTTGTCTTTTAGAGGCCCATTGTAAGGAACACTGCTGCTAAGCCAACTAACATGTAGCAACCATGAGAACTATATTAGCTTGTTTTTCAGTTCATCCATTTTAGCCATATAGATAGGCAGTGCCTCTTAAGTCTGAGTTTTCATTCTCTGTTTTCTCAGAAATAATAATCTATCAAGCATGAGGGTGCTATTCCAAAAACTAAGATCAACAAAACTACATCTCATCTGTTAAGAAACTCCGGAGTTTCATTCCAGTGATGTCTCTCATTTTGTTCTCATTCCGTATTCTGATATCCATTAATGACCTATTTCAGCACAAGGCTTGCAGAAACTCAAACAGCTGACATTTGGCTCAGTCCTGTAGCTCTTCCACCATTCTCCCTCTTCCCCGCACAGGTATTCCCTGCATCCTAACAGGTAACAGGCACAAACAAGAACCTTGTACATCTGTGCTTTGAATAGCGGTGACGTATATATGTGATGCTAGTGGGATGGCTATGCTTGCGAGCAGGGATTTCAGCACATGCTGGCAGCAAAGGAACATCTTTTCCCCTACATACATCCCTAACAAGTCTTTTTAAGCAGTCACCACTCCAGTGTTTCTTTCTCCTGGCTAGAGAAGCTAAAAGGAACTGTGTGAAGAACACAGCAATGCCATTCCACACTCCAGTAGCAAGGTCACTTCTGGCGTAAGAGGTGTGTGGGCGTGGGAGTGACACTCACCCATGTCCCATCCAATAGCTTTCAGAATCAATGATACAGAAAAGACACGTGTGTCAATTCACTAGGCAATACACCAAAGCTCTAGAATTACACTTATATGCACTCAAATCCTAGAACAGTGACACTCATGTTCGATAGTTCCAAAGTTTTCCAAGATATTGGGCAAGGGAGATGGTGCAAGATGTTCCTCAAAACTGGGTGTGGGAGTGAGGCTGACAGGCCAGCTCAGGTCAGAGCAATAGGTCAATTCACTTGTGTGTGATTATCAAAGAAAAGTTAAGTGTACTAATTAACTAGAGTGTTAATTTATTTCAAAGGAAAGGTAAATGATATGGTCTTCATTTATCTACAGTCTGTTGATTGCTGTCGATTTACATTATGTATTTCCGTATATTTAACCCTAGATTAAAAATTTTATGAGAATTCCTAGATGAGAATTTTCTTGATGTGTAAACTTCATGAAAACTAATGAAGGATTGTTCCTGGCTATCACATTGTGCTTACATTACATTTACTCATCACATGAAAATGGAACATTAGAAACACAAAAGATTGCTAACTTCAAAGCATGTGCCTCTGTGTTCAACAATGAAAATTCAAAGACTTAGTTTATATTTAATCAGCAGAAGAGTTCGTGCTGCGAATGAGAACACCTGCCAGATTGCCTTGCCTGGAAAGAAGCTATGAGAATGGATTCAGTGATTGATCATGCACCTCTGAACTCTTTTGGATGTTAAAGAGTCTGAACTGAACAAGTGGACAAAGATCCCTAGAATTACTCTGGGTAACCCTGAGGAACTTTTGGAAATTTAGCAGATTACTAAAATGTTAAGAATTGTAGACTTATAAACTTTGACTCACCTGTTAGTGTATTTTACCTGCTTTATCCTCTTAATAATTCATTTCCTTTTTAAAAAAACAAACAAACACTAACACACCTTTAGTTAAATATACTAGAGAAACTGGCTGCCAGCATTGTCTTTGGGTGATACTAAGAGTATCCACTGACCTGGAGTAAGTGACGGACGCTTTAGGGCTGGGAGTAACTTACTAAGATGTGATATTTGGTATAGCGACCAGTATCAAAATCCATTTTGTTTGGGTAACAAGGTAGACTGAAGAGACTGTTTGGGACTAAATGGTAAGACTAACAGATTGATCAGGAGTGCAAAATTGTTACTCTTTTGGAGAAATCTAGTTGTAGATTATACCACCAGTTTGGAGTGCATGCCCTGACATGACAGTCTGACCTGAAATTGGCATTCACAATTGGGAGCCATTTCAGACAACGAGACAGCAGGATTCACATGCCACAGGTAAACTGGGCTTAAAGATCAGAACAGGGGGACAGAGGGAAATCAAAAATTGCCCTGCTCAGTACTGATTTGAGACAGAATTAATGAAATGCCCCAGTGTTTTCTCATGACACCTGCCATTTGCAGAGACACAAAACCCAACCCTCTGGATCTAGGGAATCGGAGCAGAGGTAACAAAAATCTTAAACACAAAATGTATGCAAATCTCTAAAGAAATAAATATCAGCCAAACCAAATGAATGTCATACCATTAGGACATCTGTTCCAGTACAGAGCTAACTAAGGGAACACATCTACTTAGGTCAGATTAACAGAACTGCAGCTGCTATAAATCAGCATAGCTTCATTGACTTTGATGGAGCTACCAAGTTTTACCCAAGCACAGGATGTAGCCTGGTATGTTTTTGGGCAACATACTGAATATAAAGACCACTCAAGCACTGAGATTCCCACAAGCTCACCCATGGACACGGATGGGGGGTAGAAGAAACAGCCTGCCAGGGACTCCTGGAATCCTTCTCAAATAGGGTAACTGGATTCCCCTATTGAGCATATTGTTTGGAACATGTCAAAAAATATTGCACACTCCTGCTGCAGGATGTTAGTAACCCATCAATACAACAATGCTGTGCTAAGACCCCAAGCTTACAAGACATTACTGGGGAATTAAACACTGAGTAGGTACAATGCATTTCCCAGTAAAGAAATGGGTCTGTCAATCAACAAGTCTTAAAATGTAAACTTAGCACGTAAATATTCTCTGATTGGAAGAGCAAGACTGAGGGAGGAAGAAAGATGGGAAGAGCGTTACACGTTAGTAACTCAGATTCACATGATAGCTTTGGTTTTCAGAACATTACAAGCAGATGGGGTTTCCACACAGCTCTGAACAGAACCTTAACTTAAGGAACCACACACACTTAACTTACCCCTCTTACTCATCCCGATATTTTTTTCTTTATTGGTAACTCATAAGCACAACACAAACTAGCCTCAGCCTAAGCTTTCTCCCCAGGGTTTCCATGCAGAAACCTGCTTTTGATCAGGAACCCTCTCTCTAAAACTCACTCCCCACTTCTGTTATATCTGTGTGAACTGACTTAAGGAGCCATAGCTGCTAAGGAATCAGTAACTTGACAGTACTTTAACATGGTGCATCAGCAAAGAAGCCAAACAAGTCCTATTTTGTGCATCATTTATAAACTTCCCTCTACAACTAGTGTAACCCTTTTCTAGAAGGTAGCTAAGATTTGCCACACTGGAGAAGACCATTGGCCTGTATGTCTAGTATCCTGCAATAGCCAATACCAGATTCTTGTCCAGTAAGCATTTTAAAGGTTATAGTGCTATAGGAGAAAAGGGTGAAATCTGAAAGGTTCTTTCTTGAGACTCCTCAGCCTGGACTGACTCCTTTAATGGCAGAATTTTAGACTAGACTGAGTTTCCTGGCTTTTGGTGATTTGCATTACATTTGTATGCAAGTGTTCAAGCATTCATTCATCACCAGACTCAGCGATTCTAGTTTCCTCTTGCTGCACTTTCACCTCCCCGCTCCAGCATTCTGTTAATGACCTTCAGGACTTTGTCCTCCATCTTCCACTCTTTTTCCCTTACAGAACTTCCCCTCTGCTTGTGATTTCTCCCCTCTCCCCCACCTTCACTCACCTCCAACTCTCTTTCCGACTTCCATGCCTGGAGATCATAGCCTCAGTCTGCCCCTTCCTTCCAATTGAGCCAAATTCTACTAGCCTCCCCCACTGCCCCAGCTCAAAAACTTGGGGTGTCTCACTCTTTCCTCCTCCTTCCATTGGCCATATCCATTTCTGACCTCTCTCTACATCATGGAACCCACACTCTTCTCCATTCCCTACTGCTGAACTTTAAAAAATGCTACGGTCATCTCCTCTCTTAATTTTTGCAATGTTTTCCTATCTGGCTTCCCTCAACTTCCACCTACCTGTCCCTCCAGAATGCCTAGTTAAAAATAAGCACATCTTTTCCCACTGTTCTAATCAGATCACTGCCTACTTTAAATCCCACTACTGATTTTCCTAATTTCCCCTTAATTTCAAGGCTCTGTAAATGCCATTCATGTCTATAATTCTGTTCATTTCTTTCTGTTTTCATTCTTAATTTAGCTCATTGATGGTGGATGGATGTGCTTGACATCTCCGGATGCTGCTGCTGCTGACAGAGCAGCCACGTCACTTAAACAATTAATTGGATTCTGGGTATGTCATTAGAACCTATACACCAGAAGATTGAACTCATCTCAAATTGCCATCCAATCCAGCCCCAATGCATTCTCTTCTCCCACTCTCCTCTTTGTATCTTTATTGATGCCACCTCTTTGGAGATATCCTCCCTCTTCTCACATACCAGACAATCCTCTCTTCTAGACCCTCTCAACAAAAGAGACACACCTCTTCCTCTGCAGAACTCCCTACACCACCTTCAACTCATACTGGTGCATCATGTATCTGAATTGGATTGTCATCTCTTCAGGGTAGGACTGTGCCTTTTGCTTTTAGAAAGAAATCAGTGCTACTAGCATTTGAGCTAATAATAGAAACAAAGGAGAATTTTTTACAAAATATCAAATAATGTATGTTAAATTTTAAAAAGATAGGGGATTTTGTACTGGTTCATAAATTGGAAAACAAGCTTCAGAGAACCTAGACATTTAGCTCAAGCATAGTATCTAGCATACAATTGTGAGTTCCCCAAAAGATCACAAGCTTAGAGGTACATGTCCAGGCCCAAAGAAGTCAGTTGGCAAATACACGGTAAACAATGAACAACCCAGAATACTTACATGGCATTGCATGGTATATGCTAGGCCAATACTGCCCACTCTCTCTCTTCAGCCACACACGGACAGTTCTGGAGAGGAAAAATAAGTCGTTCATATTAATTTTCAAGTGAATGCTAATAAGAGTTACTAGACAAATAGCTTTTGAAACTAGAATATTTTGCCCAGAGAACAAAATACAAGATTCCTTACGATTTCCTACTAGCCTGCCTCAATCACCAACTGTATCTAAGAACAAGGTGACAGTTAATTCACTATGCCCATCCCAATCCTTGGTATTTCTGCTGAACACCCCATAACAACTGAAACTATCTGGCATCTGTGGCAGCATTTTTGATGTTGACTTTTGCCAGCTAGGAAGTGGACTAAGCCACAAATACCTTTCACACAATCCATCCGACAGTCATTAAGATAGCAATTACAACTAATTACTAGCAACATGAACCACATTCTAAAGGGCTCCTAAAAAACAGAGGCCAAAGACCTCTCTCTCTCCAGCTCCTGGCTGAAGCTGGAGTCTGGGTGGTTGTAGTGGAGGAGTCTATAGTAGTGCTGCTGTACCCCTATGGTGGAAAAGCAGAATTCAGCCATAGTACTGTCAATCTGTCACCCTTTACCAGCTGTAA
This sequence comes from Dermatemys mawii, assembly GCA_007922305.1. NCBI lineage: Eukaryota > Metazoa > Chordata > Testudines > Dermatemydidae > Dermatemys > Dermatemys mawii. The sequence goes on from ML677348.1 coordinate 18,251,437, forward strand.
AATTAATTTAAAGAGTTACTTTAGCAGGATTGAAAATGTTGTCTGGAGGTGGAGAAAGTTACATGGATTTTAGTCCAACGTTATTTGAATTTTTAATTATTATTATTGTTATTCATCCTTTAGATACTTAGACATTTCATAGTATGCAAACAGGGTGGCTCTACCTGAATTACAGAATTTCTTGTTCAAAGGTTGGGAGTGGCTCACAGTATTGTAGTGCCCCTTGGTTTCATAAAATTCAGAGATTTATAGACTTGGGACATCATACAAATAAACTGAACTAAAAATGCCCCTTATGTAGCTCTTGGGAACATAGGCCGCTCAGAAAAGGATACCTGAGGTGGGTTTGTAAGTGTCAATACTAGAAGACCTATAGTTTGGACTATTCAAAAGACATGCATTTGGTTAAAATTACCTTTCTAGGTTTAATTGCCATTTATAGATGAGTAAGTGAAGGGTTAGATACACCCAGGCAGATTTTAAGGAAAACAATCAACTTTGTTTTGAGATTGCAGTCTATCATGCCAACCAATATTGCCACATTGTTTCCTTGTACTCCTCCATACCTACCCATCTGTTGTCTCTTGCCTCATAGCCACTCTCCCAACTGTGCAAGCAGCTCCCATTTTAGTGCGTCTGTGACAGGTGAGCACAACACATAGTTCTGGGAACATGGCCTTCTGAATCCAAAAGTTATGCCGTCACTGCTGGCCATCCCAGGTTTGCATCACAATCTGATCCCACCATTTGATGCCTGCTGCATGGGCCCAGAACTGCCAGTGGCCACCTACAGCAACTAGCCAAGTTTCATTCAACAGACGCACTATCCACTTCCCCTTAGTATCTTCATTTGTAGCGTTGCGCAGCCAGCCACACTGTGGTAGCTTTTGCTCCGCAAATTAGAAACAGGGTGACTGATTTGTTTTGTAAGCAACCACAAGAGCTCTGCTGATCTGTTCAGCGTGCATGTTTGCCAGAGAGGTGGTGGAGAGACTGACAACTGGCAAGAGAAAAATGGCAGATATCAAGATGGACCAGAGGGAATTGTGGGAACTTGACCCCAAACTCCCGCAACTCCTTGAGAGCACTGGTTTCCCCTCAATAACACCACGTGTTCCTGCTAACATTTCCGACAAAGTAATGCGCCAGATGGTGGTGATGGGGATAACAGGATGTGTAGCAGGGTGCTCACCCTGCTCCTGCCCAGAAAGGCTCAAAACAGCCTTTGGAGAGGGCTGTAGTAGGGAAAGGGATTAAGAACAGCTGGGGGGGAAAGTTGACTGGGTAGCTGACCAAAGCTGTGGCCAATGCAATCAGGGCTCAGCTAGCCCTTATAAGAGGGCAGTGGGCCAGGAGCAAACAAACAGTCTTCTCTAGCCTTCTGAGAAGGAGGAACCTGGCTGCTGGAGCTGAGCAGGGTACCTAAATGGGAGTAGGGCTGCGGAAGTCCAGAGAAACTAGGGAGCTCCGGCCTGGAAATCCCCCAGGCTGTGGGCCTAATATAAGGCCCAACCGGTACGGGGGTTGCAGGTGGCAGCCCAGGGGTAGGCAGGAGGCAGCCAGTCCAAAACCTCCCTTGCCAGAGATGAGGGGTAATTATACTACAGTTTGCCCCAGTGAATGGGGGGTAGGTGGTGACTGGCAGTCGCCCTATACTGAGGCAAGGCAGGGATAGCGGGTGGGGGTTCCCCAGGGAAGGGAGACTCCGAGATATGTGGGGTACTGCCAGGAGGCTGCACCCCAGGGAAAGGGGCACCAGGGTCCAGGAGGGACACGGGGCCAGAGGCATCAAGACACTGTGATTTGTTTCCCTTCCTCTTTAGAGCAGAGAAGTCTTTAAAAGGCAGCAAATAGTCCAGTGTCAAAACACACACCACTAAAATGCTTACACTTAGTAGCGCTAGCTCTTTTTGTAGTACAACATTTGAGCTCAACTACTCCCAGACCCAAGAACTAGCCTTCTACTTTTGAATCTCCAGGCTTGTTTCCCGGGAGGCAACCGATTCTATCTGTTTCTGGGCCCTGCTAGATAATCGGTGGCCTTCACACAAAGAACCTGGTCTGCAGCCCTGTAACCCAGTGGGCTGCAACCTGGGGTGCATGCACCCCAGGGGGTGTGCAAGACCATCCACGGAGTGCTGCAGCCCCAGCCCCAAGAGCCAGGCGCCGTGCTGGGGACTGGCCTCAGGGGGGCAGTCAGGGAACAAGGAGAGGGAGGCTTATATAGGTGGTGAGCTCCTGGGGGCACTCAGGTGTGGGGTCCCAGTACGGAGCAGTCAGGTGGCAAGGAGGGAGGGGAAGTTCTGAGAGGGCCATTGGGGGCAGGAAGTGGGAGGGAATGGATGGGGGCAGGGCTAGGGCAGGGCAGGACTTCCCCCATGGGAGTGCGTGTTCAAAAAAAATTTTCTGCTAGAGGTGAAAGATGAAAAAAGTTTGGAGACCCCTGCTGTAATCCATTCAGTCTGCTGGCTCCTCCATCACACAAGTATGTCATATTTTTGTTAAATTTCAGGTGTGTATGTTTGTGACAAGACTGGCACATACTTTTATGTACCCACACTGTTGTGATAGTACAGCAAGCTTTTACCAGCCTGCAGCAACAGAAAGACAAGCAGCAATCAAAACCTGTGGAGATCTACCTCATCTGGAAATTCACTGACTGCCAGCAATTAGGTGCCTTATGTTCGGATGAATTTTAACCCTGTCTTCTTTGAATTTGCTTTTATCATCCCCCAAAATATTTTTATTTTGGGTCGTCCCCCACATATCTATAAGTACCAGTTTTACCACTACTATGCTAGCAGAGGTCTGCCTGTCATACCCTATTCCGCAAGAATTTTCAAATGGAAAGTCCTACAGGAGATTCTAGAATACACTAGATTATTAGAACGGATGGACACTTCTAATTGGGTGCTCCAGACTTCCCTTCTCTGTGTCCAGCATCAAATCCAACAGCAAAACACTCAACTCACATTTAATCTAACAGAATTATTTTTAAAATACAGAGAGCTACTGAATGATGATAAATCTGGAGGCTTAATATCCTTTTAAAAGGAGAAGGCACTCAACAGTCCATCTTCAACTAGTAGAAAACACTGCAATAAACTTAGATCTTGGGGGCTGCATTACTTTAAAGATGTAGCTTTTCAGCCATCAGTACTGCCCTGAAGAGTACTGGAGCCTTTTCAAAAACCGCAGTAATCATCATCTCTAATAGATGGTTTATCTGCAATATTTGTATTTACATTGACACTGGCCATGTCTGAATGGAACAGAAATGAAGTGGGGCCCCTTAATCTTTAGTCAGAAGTTTCATTTACTTACAAATAATTCAATTCAGACAGTAGAATAAATATTTAGCATCAAGAACTTAGAACATGGGAGGAACCAAACTATCCCCTGTAAGTGACTTTCAGCCTACTTTCTACACATTTTTGTACATCTCTTGGTACAACATGGTCCGCCAGAAATTAAACCCAGAATTTTTAAAACTTCATAAGAAAGCAAAGCACAAATAAATGTAGTTTAAACGCATTTATTATGGAAATAAAGCATAGAATATATCTGCTGGTTGCTTAGTTACTGAAGTATAACAGAGTACCCACCCACATCAAAATCCATTCTTCAGCTGCTCTAGAATGCAAGTCACATTACCATGGAAATGAACTGTCCCTTTGAAAGTGAAGTCATATTTAGCTGCCAGTGAAGTGATTTAAAAAACCCCTTTGAGAGTATTACATTAATCAATGGATACTTCTCTGGTCCTTTCATGACAGATTTTTGTGCATTCTATAGACTGAAAAACTTCATAAAACAATTATGCCACTCAGAGGAGGAAGACTGCACTCTTTACATACTAAAGGGATACAAAATCTTATTACTTCATTTTAACGCAGCTTTTTAAATACAAAATTGTTCCAGTTTCTATGCAGGAGTACGTGTGCATGCATCCCAAGTCCAACTAATCTGTTGGACTAGACTACTAAATACAGTGAAGTCAATAAATTACATGTGATATTTATTTACTACTAAGATAGTTTTCCCACATTTTAGATCTTAAATTTTTAAGTGTGGGTAATATGTTAAAGGGAGTCAGAGCAATGCTTGGCACCTGGTGCAATGCACGTAGGCAAAATGCAAAATTCTTTAGATATCTTACCAGTGCACCTCTGTTCCAACCTGTAAGATCTTGTAAGTTCAATGGATGATAAGCAGGTGGTGCATTAATCCTCTGGGGTATCCTCAGCATTCTGCATAATCACATTTTGGGAAATGGCAGAAGCTATTCTTGAGTGGGATGTATCTACCCATATAGAAAGCATCTAAGCATTGCCTCTCAGTCTTGTGCACTTTAACATTGTAGACTCTGTTGTAAGAGATTCCAATAATGGCAAATATTTACTATGAAGGGATACATCCACATGGACTTCTGAGTTCTTCGTGGCATCTGTACAGGTTCCAAATTCGCTGGGTGTCTAAGTATGTTGCATGGTAAGTGCTACCTCAATGGTCATTTTCCCAGGTGTTTTAAGCTTTGGTTTATTTTTTTCTAACACTTTCATTAAAGAGAGAAGGTGGTTCACCTTAAGTGTTCATTTGCTGTGTTCTCTACTCCCTGCAGTTCCCCCCTTCCCCTAAATACTTGAGTTTGGTGTTTTGAAGTCTCATTCTGGGGAGTTACAGGGTGAAGGTGTTGTTATGAGGCAGTAACCTTAAGGTTTTTTGCAACTGAACATCTACAAAGTCAAACTTTCCTGAGGAACTGCATGGGGAAATGGATCCTCATCCCTCCCCCTGCCTCCCGCCTCCCCCCCACCCAAAAAAAAAAAGATATGGTCCAGATCGGAAAAAGTTTGAAAAATGGGTGGCTTTGCTATAAAAAAACAAATCACCTTCCAGTGTAGCTTCCTCAGTATGTCTGGATAGCTGTCTGTCACGGAGAGTTTCATTTTCTTAGTAACTAAACTAGGGGCAGTCAGCGTCACTGCCCAAACTCTTCTGAGATTTACTTGTAAGTTGTATTATAGTAGCACCTAGGAGTCCAGTCATGCACCAGGGTCCCAATGTCCCGGGGACTGTACAAATCACAGGACCTCAGTCCTTGCCCCCAAAGAAATTTACCATCCAAGATCACAGGTACTTACTTACCCTTTAAAGTTTACAGTGCTGGCAGGATTTAATTTTTAACAAACAAGTGCCTTATCCTCTAAGCATTGTACCAGATGTCAACAAAATAGTTCTCCATCCCCTCTGAAGATAAGGTGATGCAGAAAGTATGTGGATTTTCTAGAGCAGTTTCCCAAACTGTGATCTGTGGAACACCAGTGTTCCGCATGATGTGAACAAGTGTTCCGTGAAAGAATCATAATTTTAAAAAAGGATCTTTAAATTTTTTAAAAATTTTAAATTTGTGTAATCCCCCAGGGAGGATACATGGACTCCTGGGACTCTGTCTGCCGGCAGATTCAGTCTGCCCAGCAACCAACAGGGAGTGAGAGGCCCTCCCAGGGAGTGGAGGAAAGGGGAGAAGCCAATTTGAGTGAACGGAGAGCCAGGCAGGAAAAGGGCAGGACTGGCTGTGTGGAGAGCTGGTGAGTCCTAGGCCTGCATGCAGGGTTCCCCCTGAGAACTGGCCTCTAGGGACCTGACAGCAGATCCCTCAGTGGGGTTTTTCCTTCCCCACTGGTGATTTTCCCATTTGTAGAGTTTGCTGGGAAACTTCCACAGCCGGGCTGAGTTCACCCTCCAGCTCCTTAGGTGAGACCAGTCACCACGTGGTCAGCTCTGTTCTGTCCCTTTATCTAGGGAAGCAGCCTGCTGAGTGTGTGTCTGGACATGGGGCTGGGAGGCTAAAGTTTGGATGTTAGTGTTGTTGTGTAACCTATACTTTGAGCCCTTTGTGGTGCACCCCTTTGTGGTGAGGGAAATCCTATAACTGACACAGCCTGACTCTGGCCTGAGGAGGATCCCTGCCAGCAGAGAGCAGCCCCTCTGCAGAGACTAAGGAGTCGAGTCACCTTCAAACCTGAGGATCATTCATGGAGACTGTGAGTGCCCCATTTTTCAGTTAGTCAGTCAGGTAATTTGTTTTGGGGACCCCCTACTCCCTGAACTGTGTCCTCAAGCCAGGGAGTGAGGGTTTGAGGATGTTATAACCTGCTCTACACTACACCCATGGAGGAACTTACCACCTTCTCCCACTCGTGAGTCCTTTGGGCTGTACTGAACTCAGTCAGCCACACTGCTACACCACTGCAAAGAAAAATTTTGTGGTTACAGGTCACCAAGGGCCCCAGCACACATACCAATGGGACACTAATTTTACATTTGATACCTCAAGTCACAGGTATTTTCAGGTCACCAGTGACCCTAAAAATAGTGTTTTACCCTGTTATGTTGTATTTGTCTCCTATTTAATATAATTATTGTGTTGAATATATTGTGTGTGTTGGTGTTATTTGTTGGACGTCTCCAACTATCTGGTCAGTAAGTGGAGATTACCCTGTAGTTAGACTTTTCCTCCCAAGCTGCCTTGGTAAACCTGCCAGGAAGGCGTGAAGGGGGTGGTGGCACCGCCAAATGATTTCCTAGGAAGAAAAAAAGAAGATACACCCTGCTGAGTGGGTGGTGGGATCAAAAAGAACCCAGACCTGTCCATCAAAATCTGTAAGCGGATTGGCATTAAAGGAGGTAACCAGGTGGAGAGGAGACGCCTGACATGAGGATTCAATTTTCCAGCATTATTCCTAATATTAAGCGAATTTGTGATACAAAAATGCAGAAAGACCAATCCCATTAAATCCAAATTTGTATTTATGTTTATAAAAATAGATTTTCCTAGTTAAAAATCTAATTTGTTTGGTGTTTGTATATATATAAAAACGGTGTTTTTAAAGTAGAACACTGTTTTTAATTTTGACTCTTGCACTTGATTTTTGTGCTACTTTATGCACGCTTTCCTGTTAGAAATTGTTAGTTCAAGTTATTTTAAATTTGTATTTTTTCTTCGTTTTATAAAATAAAATGTATTTGAGCATAAATAACACAATTTTTTATTTGAAAACCAAACAACTACAAAATAATATTATAAGTGTTCCATAAATATGCACCAGGCTAAAAAGTGTTCCGTGGCCAAAAAACTTGGGAAACACTGTTCTAGAGATTCTTACATACCTTCTTTTCCTACATGCTAATCATAATTCCACTCTAACCACCCCACTTACTGCAGAGATCTGTGTCACCATGAATTTCATGAAGATGTTGAACATAATGGCCATACTGGGTCAGACCAAAGGTTCACTTAGCTCAGCATCCTGTTTTCTGACAGTGGCCAACACCAGGCATATCAGAGGGAATGAACAAAACAGGTAATCAAGTGATCCATCCCCTCTCGCCCATTCCCAGCTTCTGGAAAACAGAGGCTAGGGACACCATCCCTGCCCATCCTGGCTAATAGCCATTGATCCTCCGTGAATTTATCTAGTTCTCTTTTGAACCCTGTTATATTCTTGTCCTTCACAATGTTCTCCGGCAAAGTGACAGACATTCTTCACACAATGCAGCCAAAACTTCCTTTTGTTTTAAATTTACTGCCTATTAATTTCATTTGGTGACCCCTACTTCTAGAAGAGAACACTTATTTACTTTCTCCACAACAGTCATGCTTTTATAGACCTCTATCATTACCCACCCCGCCCCCACAAATTGTCTCTTTCCCAAGCTGAAAAGTCCCAGTCTTATTTAACTGTACTCCTATGGAAGCCGTCCTATACCCCTAATCATTTTTGTTGCCTTTTTCTGTACCCTTTCCAATTTCAATGTCTTTTTTGAGATGGAGTGACCACATCTGCACGCAGTATTCAATATGTGGGCATACCATGGATTTACATAGAGACAACATGATATTTTCTGTCTAATTATCTATCCCTTTCCTAATAGATTCCCAACGTTTGGTTCACCTTTTTAACTGCCACGGTACACTGAGTGGATGTTTTCAGAGAACTATCCACAATGACTCCACGATCAGCTAATTTAGACTCCATCATTGTATATGTATAGTTAGGATTATGTTTTCCAATGTGCATTTATCATATATCAACACTGAATTTCATCTGCCATTTTTCTTGCCCAGTCACCCAGTTTTGTGAGGTCCCTTGGTAACGCTTTGAAGTCTGTTTTGGACTTAACTACACCTTGAGTAGTTTTGTATCATCTGAAAAATTTGCCACCTCACTGTTTACCCCTTTTTCCAGATGATTTAGGAGTATGTTGAACAGCACCAGTCCTAACACAGACCCCTGGGGGATAGCACTATTTACCTCTCTCCATTATGAAAACTGTCCATTTATTCCTACCCTTTGTTTCCTGTCTTTTAATCAGTTACTGATGAGAGGGCCTTCCCTCTTATCCCATAACAGCTTACTTTGCTTATGAGCCTTCGGTGAGGGACAGTCTCAAAGGCTTTCTGAAAATCTAAGCACACTATATCCACATGCTTGTTGACCCTCAGAAGGAGTTCTAACAGATTAGGGAGGCATTATTTCCCTTTAAAAAAAACATGTTGACTATTCCCCAACAAATCATATTCATCTATGCGTTTGATAATTCTGTTCTTTACTATAGTTTCAACCACTTTGCCCGGTACTGAAGTTAAGACTCCAGAGATAAGCCTTTTTAAAAACTGGCATCACATCAGCTTCTATACCAGATGACTGGAGGACAGCTAATTTAAACAATAGGTTACATACAATCGTTAAAAGTTCTAGACTATCACAGAAAGTTTAATACTGAAAAAAAAATAGTATAGACAAAGCAGCTTCTACAGACTATTGAGACTGAGGGAGATACAAGGCAGACCAACACCTCATGATACCAGATCCGTCACTCGCTGGAGTGTATTAGGGAAAATTCAGAGGAAAAAGATTGAGCCAGGATATGACTCCACACCCAGAAGCATCCATGTGCTGTAGGAGAAAGAAAGGCATGCTGAATAATTACCATTGCATTAGATTCGTAATTTTCCCTCTTACAGAGGGAAAAATTCAACAGTGAATGTAAAGTTCAATGTTAGGAGCAAAATGGGTTACATCTCCATTTATGGTGAAGCTGCCCAACAGATTTTGGAAGCAAGATAAATTTTAAAATGTAATGCGTTTGCCTACAGTGCTAGCCCCCAAAGTATTACTGGGCTGAAAGCTCCTTCAAAATGAATAAAGATCTCTCAGTGAAGATAATATCATGCAGCCAGACATACAACTGCCCCCTGTCAGCTGTACTGACTAACGATCTGTCTTAAGAGTGTTTGAAAAGCTCGCCAGTTCTATCCAGAGAGGAGACCAACAATGAACTCTATTTGGGGACTACTTAAAAGTTCAGATACTCCAGTCAGGCAGCTAGTAAGTCTGTCTACTTCAGGGGTTCTCAAACTGGGGGTCGGGACCCTTCAGGGGGTCACGAGGCTATTACATAGGGGAGGTCGTAAGCTGTTAGCCTCCACCTCAAATCCTGCTTTGCATCCAGCATTTATAATAGTGATAAATATAAAAAAAGTGTTTTTAATTTATAAGGGGTCGCACTCAGGCGCTAGCTATGTGAAAGGAGTCACCAATACAAAAGTTTGAGAACCATTGGTCTACTTGGACTTGGGCAGAATATAACAGCATTAATATAGCCTATCCTAAATTGTCTATATCCAGGATTTGTTGAACTATACAGTTTTCTGTGCTCACAGGATAAATGTACAGGAACTCCTCACTTAAAGTCATCCTGGTTAACGTAGTTATGTTGCTGATCAATTAGGGAACATGCTCGTTTAGAGCTGTGCAATTCTCCCTTCTAAGGTCATTTGGCAACAGCTTGCTTTGTCCACTGCTTGCAGGAAGAGCAGTCCATTGGAGGTGGCTGGTAGGGGCTTGGAATCAGGGTGGACCAGCAGCCCCCGCATCACCTGCCCGCTCCCCTAAGTTCCCTGTGTGGCAGCCACCCAGCAGGTTATCAACTGCCAGCAATTCAGCTGTCCTCCCCTCATTGCCATGTGCTGCTCCTGCCTCTGTCTTGGAGCTGCTCCCAGGATCCTCCTGCTTGCTGTGGGGAAAAGGGAGGGACTAATGTCAGGGTGTCTCCCTCCCCCCTGCTCCTGCACCCCAATTACCTCTTCTCCATATAGAGCAGGGTGGGGACACGGACTGAGACAGAGAGAGCTTGGGGCAGCAGCTGCTGTCTCAACTTCCTGATCCACTTAAAAAGACAATGGACTAAAGAGTGGGGTCAGCATACTTAAAGGGGCAATGTGTATCTCTCACTCACACAGTGTGTGTCTGTCTGCCATGCTGCCTTTTAGAATGTGAGGCTACATTAACAACGTGTTAATCCTTGAGGGCTCAGCCAAAAGCTCATCATTTATCAGTAAATTATTCCCTGGGAAATATCCCAACCTCTGACTCCTCCACATCAACCAAGCTTCACAATCATCATCGCTGTGTACTGTATTAAATTGTTTGTTTAAAACGTATACAGTGTGTGTGCGGTGGGGGTGTGTGTGAAAAAAAATTCCCTGGAATCTAACACCCCCTATTTACATTAATTCTTATGGACAAATTGGATTCACTTAACAACATTTCGCTTAAAGTCGCATTTTTCAGGAACATAACTACAACGTTAAGTAAAGAGTTACTGCACTCGTCCTCCGAAGGCCAACGGTATGGACCTGCTCCATCCACCTTTTGAGTGAGGGATGCGAGATGAGAATGGCCTCTGCCTGTTAAAAAGAGCTGGCCTCCAGGAAATTTCTGGAGGAACAGAAGGTTATTTATGTTAGCAGGAACTAATTTGTAACCTAATTCCAGTGGCTGGTAACTAGTGGTGGGGAGTTTTTCCATTTCTGTGAGAGAGTTAATAATGTCAAAGGACACAAGCATAGCGGTGAGAGCTGGTGACAGGAGATAATTTCAAAGTAATTTGTCTTATAAAAAAGAGAAAGCTTAAATCTTCCACCATAAAATGGGGGTGGGGGCGCTGCATATTTGCAGTAAGGGCAAGGGGAGGGTAGAGACCTGACCCAGCCTTTGCACTTTCTATAGAAACTTTTATCGGAAAATGACAAATTACCAGATCAAACTCCAAGGTCTTTACTCGCTACTTTTTACTTCAGAAACTCTGTGAAATAGGTGAGAATGTGCCTCAATATGGACCAAGCAAGGACTTCAGCATCTGACTATTGTTAAATGCCAGGAGAAAATAAGCATGGCTATTCATCATTATGTAACTTACTGTCTTAGGTTCTTCTTTAGTCATCGGAGAAGGATTTGGTTAACAACTAAATCAATTACTGTTTTTTTTAAGGTAGACACACACATGTGGACAAAATATCCTATTTTATTCCATGTGTACTTAGGAACAGGTTAATAAAGCAACTGTTCAAATTATTCAAGCATTCACTACCAAAAAGCCCCTTAAAATATGTAAATCTGTACCTAACACAAAGTTGGGGACTTATTTCAGTAGTATCTAGTACATTTAGACTATCCTGATAAGCAAGCTCGCTGTACTATTCATTCCCTTCTATGAATGCAGCAAATTATTTTCTGCATTGGTATACAGCCTAAGATGGTCACAGTCTTATCCTGGCACACCTATTTCTACATTTACTATTTACCTGACTGGGAGATTACTTCATTGCTCACAGCACTTAATGTACCAGGTTTACAGAGTTTTGGATCATCTCAGTTTTGGTTCGGAAGGAATGATTCTGTAAGTTAAAAAAAAAAAAAAAAAGCTGAGGTGTTGCCTGTACTTTTCCCTCAAGCTGCTCGGACTCCTTTTGATTTATAAGAGTCATGGAATTATTTTAATTAAAATTGGGCATGGAGACATTTGCTAAAGTTTCTAGAGCAATTAAAAGTTTTTAACATTAAGATGAGATGTACTTATGAGTGTTCAGAATGCTCCAGCACATAACCTCATTGATAGTGTCTGTTACAAAGGAAGTTTAATGCAACAACAACAACAAAATTCCCTTTTCTTTTTGCATGCACTGGTGTGAACATGAGCACTCAACTGCATATCCAAAATAGGAGAGTCATAAAGAGATGAAGGGAATTTTGTGCTTACATAGCTACAAACTCATTACTGGCCCTTGATCAACATTTTCCCCCTCATTGCACATAAGTAAATGCCACACTGATGTATAAAGACTCTGTGTACAATGCAATGTCTTTACTGTTCAAAGCAATTGTGAATTATTGCAGTCCTTAGAAAAAAATTCATAAGAAAGCAAAAGGTGACTAGACAGGATTAGAAAACTCAACATTCTTCTGAAGCCTACCTGATTATTTTGCAGAAGTGACAAAGAGTCCTGTGGCACCTTAAAGAGTAACTAAAGTATTAGAGCATAAGCTTTCATGGGCTAATACCCACTTCGTCGGATGCATCATGCACCATGAAAGCTTATGCTCTAATACTTTAGTTAGTCTTTAAAGGTGCCACAGGACTCTGTCACTACTGCAATTCCAGACTAACATGGCTACCCATCTGATTCCTGATTATTTTGCTGAACTATACATTTGTAAAATACATCAACAAATCCTTTAACATTTTTTTTCCCCATTAGTGCTCTCTCTCTTTTAGAGTAGAGTAACCAGCCACAGAATTTCAGCATAGTCAGTTACCTCCAAATTCAAAGGCTTTAGTTCGGAAAGAAGAACACAGGCGTGGCCGGGTGACCTATCAATCTTGGCTAGGGAAGCATCCTTTTCCGAAGGAAACCCACTATCATTTGATCTCACTTGAGAAAAACATGTTTTTGTTCATAAGTAGTCCTTTCAGAACATCTAAAATGCCAACGCATTAGTGTACATGAAGTCAAACAGGAGGTGCATTTCTTTGACTTATGAGACCTAGACTGTTTTTAAAGTCTCATTTGTCACTTTTCAGATACAGTTTTCTAAAAACCATTCCTAGGGTCTCGTGGATTTGCCCTTTCAAAATTATCAGCCTAAACAAACAAGTTAAACCTTTATCAAAAATTTCTGATATGAAAGCCCATACTTTACATAAAGCTGGTAACTTAGTCCAATAAGCAGTGCATTTATACTGCTTAGCAAAAGCAGCAGCATATTCCATTCATTCTCTACAGCATATGCGGTCAGATTTCTCAGGTGTACACAAGTCTGTAGGAGTGGTAAGATTTAGCCTTAAAAGGAATCAAACCCAACTCTCAGCTGTTAATATCCTTGGCATATTATACTCCGTATGCTAACCTGCAATCCGACTGCCACCGCACATTAGTCAGACAAACCCTACTACAAATAGCAGAACCAGAGTCAGTATCAGAACCGAGACAGAGTCACTATTAGAAAACCTAAATCAAACTGCTATAGCACAACTACTGGCCTAACCAGCAGTGTTCCAGGCACACAACCACGTATCATACAAAAAAAAAAAAAAAAAAAAGAGTATCAAAAGGTTCGTAGGTCCACAAAAAAGATCCTGTAACAGTGCCTACAAGAAACACTCACAGTTGCATTGCTATCCCACCACTAGCTTGTCACCAGGTACTCTTCACACTGATGCAGAGCACTGATCATCATGCAAGCTGTGTGAGTATGTGCATATGTCCTGACACAGGTTGTATGGATTTGGTTTCTGCCAGCCTAAAGGAAAAGAGAATGAGAATGAGGGGTGACAGGGTAAATCTGATGCATTTGGGAAGTGTTGAAAATAGGGCTGTCAAGCGATTAAAAAAATTAAACGTGATGCATTAGAATTGGAAAAAAGTAGAGAGAGAGGCAACAAAAGTGATTTTGGGTATGGAACCATTTTCTATATAAGGAGAGATTAGAAAAGACTAGGACTGTTCAACTTGGAAAAAAGGCGACTAGGGTTGATATGACAGACGTCTATTAAATCATATTGGTGCGGAAACAGTAAACAAAAAGTGTTATTTACTCCGTCACATAACAGGAAAAACAGGGGTCACTTGATGAAGTGAATAGGTAGCAAGTTTAAATCAAACAGCGGAGTACTTCTTCAAAGAATGCACATTCAACCTGTGGAACTAATTGCCAGGGAATGTTGTGAAGGCTAAAAGAATAATTGGGTTAAAAAAAGAATTTGATAAGTTCAAGGAATATAGGTACATCAATGATCTTTAGCCAAGGCGGACTAGGACACAACCCCATGCTTTAGGTCCTAGGTCTTCAAAGTGGGGTGCCCACCCCCAGGGTGCGCGAGACCCCGGTGCCACCGCCGATCCTGCCCGGAAAACCGCCGAATAGACTGGCGGTCTATTTTTGTCCTGCCAAAATGCCGCCGCAGAAAGTGGAAGCTTTCAATTCGGCATTTCGGCGGACATACCCCGGGGGGCCGTGAGTGGACCTCAGACTGCGGAAAGGGGCCGTGGCCAGAAATCTTTGAAGAACACCGGCTCTAGGTGTCAGACTAACTGCTAGAAGCTGGGACTTGAAGACAGGATAGATCACTGAAAAACTCTCCTGTTCTGTTCATTCCCTCTGAAGCATTTGGCACCAACTGCTGTCAGAAGATAGGATCCTGGACTAGGTTGACGATTCAATATGGCCGTTCTTGTGTTCTTAAACCTCTAACGTAGACTAGTAAAACACAAGAATTGCACAAATGCAGCTTACCCTTACTTGCATACAGGGTAAGCTAAACTCATGCAAATTGTGGCTTAGAGGCGCCATCTGTTTACAGGAGTTTGAATTAGTACAGCTTACTGGTGACTGGCCACTGACAGTTGTATCTGGGGCAAATCCCTAGTGTTGCCAAGGCCTGGGAGAGTGATCACATAGAATTTGACAAGAATGGTTTGACAGCACATATGCACTGATATCTCCAACTAATGAGGCAGAGCGCCATTGTTTGACACTCTCCCCACATCTGGGCTAACAGAAGTGTCATCAAATGTGGTTCATCCCCATGGTGACCCAACCACCATGGTAATTCTGTGCTGTACCAGAGTCTCTGCCTAACATTTGCATTTTCTTTATCAGCTCTCCCATTCCTCCATCATACCGAACACTGAAAACAGACATTAATGTCACATCATGAGCCATTTAATGCAGATTATGTCCCACAGACGTAGGGATGACATATTAAAGTATTAAAAATGATTCCCCAAGTGGAAGTGACTCCCCATAATTTGTTCCCCACAACTGAAAGTCTACATAGTATAAGATTGTTAAGTAGAAGTAGCTTGATAAGTGTTTAGATTTATTATTATTTGTTAAGATTGTTAAATGTTTAGATGTATTATTATTGCCCCTTTAAAATATAATTTGTTAATATTAGGTCATGTAACTTGAAATTGTACTATGTAGCCAGAAACAGCTTCTCTCTCTCTGTCCCAGGGCACGCTCAAACTTTTGCAAGTAGCTACCTGAAATTGACATTGCAGCGATACATTGTAATGGTGCATTGTCAAGCCACTAACTCCGCTCTGGGAGCCAAGCCCTGTAATTGATTAAGGGCATTGTTACACAATTGACGCCAGTTCTCTTCAAAGCACTGTGAACCAATTAACCCTAATCGCAAAGTGAAACATTGTAACTATAACAGTAACTAACTCAGCACTTAGAGAGAGAGTGTTTTGAGAAATGCCACCCAGAAACTTTTATAACTTTTTGTAACTATTGTATGTGTAAAATTATTATTATACAAAATACTGTATGTGAAACATTAATTAGGGAATGTATGTAAGAGAGAGAGTGCTTGGACAATGAATGGATGGTTTGAGAGGTTCCAGCCTGAGAATGCAGCATCAAAGGGCTGAAGAAGGCGTCAGGTGCCAGTGCAACCAAAAGGTGTCAAGTGGAGAAAAACTGGAGACTGGAGGTCCACCCCATGAGATCACCGACGAGCACCTGGCAGCCACCCTGAAGACATCAGCATGACGCAGCAATTCCCATAGACTGGCATAGGAAGAAATTCCTATAAAGACTGGACCAAAAGACTATGGAGTCAGAGTCCAAGGTTCTGCTGCCAGCCTACCAGGAGCTTCAGATGCGCATCTGATCAGGACTTCGTTCCCCACTACCATCACCTGTGTATAGAATACCTGGCCAGTATTCTGTCACAAGAAACTTCCAGGCTGGTAACTATAACAATTACCCAGAACCTGAATGAATGTGTGTGTGTGTGTGTGTGTGTATGTATGTGTGTGTGTGTGTGTGTGTGTGTGTGTATGTATGTATGTGTGTGTATATATATATGTGTGTGTGTGTATAAGGGTTAAGTAGTGATAGGAATAAGTAGTTAAACAACGTTGTTTGCTTCTATCTTTTCTTTATTCTTTATTATTATCTTTACAATAAATGTGGCTTTTTGCCTTATCCCCCTCATAAGATCCTGCTTGCTTCTATTGGTATAACACAGAGACCACTTTACAGTGTGGTGAGAAGAGAAGAAACACAGGAGGACATTCAATCAGTCATGGTCTCTGAGCGATCACCTGGTTACGCTAATAAAGAAATATGGTCTCCTCCACCTTTTCATTATGTGTGGAAATGCCAACCTCTCTCTAGGGTTTGATGTTAAACTCTTCTCCTTTCCTCACATTCCACCCAGATGCAAAAAGTGTCCAGTCTTAAGAAACTCAGCTTAGCTTCATTTAGCCGTATACTGTAGCTTCCTGCTATGGTGCAATTTCCCTCCAAAATCATATCTGCTATTGATTTTCTTGCAATGCTGCTTATGGGAATTGGAGTACATTGTGTGTCTGAATCTGGCCATGTACTGATCTACAGCTTCAGTTATTTTCAAGTTGTTCAAGATCCACTTCAGGATCGTCAGCTTGTCTTTTCACCTCACAATCAGCCTCTCCAGGTTGCCGGATAACATTTGTACTACAGACAGCCTCCTGTACGTTGGACAGGGAATGGTAGAGACAAGAAGAGAGACTGGAACAGAGGGCATGGTGAGAAAAGACTGCTGATACAGCATTGTTACGTGGTTCTAGGAATAACATGAATCAGCACTATACGCTGTCTTCTGTGGTGCTGTGCTAGACATCGGTCTGGCTTTGGTCTTAAGAGTCTATTTCCGAAGGGAGATTGATGTTGAGCACAACACAGTTTCCTCTGCCTTGTTCTGGTCAGTGTCTCTCTTCAAAACAGTTGTCTCTAACACTAACTACTCATACGTGGTAGGGACTTCAGATGGACAGAACCTGTGGCTGAAACATCATTCCCCAGAAGCAGTTTGCACAGGAGACTGTCATAGCCTCAGAAGACTTGATAGTTGCATTTCAGCAACTGTCCTCGTTTTTAGGATATGAACCTATCTCATAGATCTAGTTGGCAGCAATCAGCCTACAATCCTATAAAAGGCCTGAGGTTGACTGTTAGTCAGCTATAGAATTAGCACTATCCTTTGTCTTAGGCTGGGTCTTCCAGTGGCAAAATAAAATAATAAAAATATTCTGATAATGGAAATTCTTGTGTAAATGTGTTTTATCACAAGTAGTCAACAAAAATTAATAGCTGGAGTGACAAACTTATGTATCAAAAGCGTGTTTAGCACTTCAAGAATAAGAAGATATGGTCTCTGCCCTAAGGCTCTTAACCAAGGCCCTCAATTCTGCCAAATTTACACACCTTGCTTTGCTTTACACATAAATAGTTCCACTAAAGTCACTGACCAGCATGACTTGAGATAACAAGCAAAAAGGAATGGGACACAATAGATCCAGTTACACTGACTAGGGTCATGGAGGCTAGTTGTGTTTGCACAATATACACTTTGCTAGTTCCTTCATTTTTATTCAGTTTAATCCATTTTAAATTGGGTGTGGAGTGTTAGCAGGATGAAGGTAAAAGTTGAATGGACAGTAGTGAGTTTTAAGGAGGAACCTGAGAATTCTAATTTTTAGTTAAATTATATGAAGTACTTCAACATTAAGTTCAAATATTAGCTTTACTAATATGAACATTCCAGCTGTAACATTGCATTTACCAAGCAGACTGGCACTGTAAAAGCAACATGCTGTTCAATCATTTTTTAGTGTGTTCAAATTCTATTTTTGAAGCAGCTGCAAGTTCACATTCAGCTTACACAACACTCTAACAAGTCTTGCTGTGTAAGATATTTTCCCAGCCAATTTATGCTGCTGTACACTAAAATGTAACAGCAGATTGCACAACAGCCAAAGACTTGGAAAAGTTTCAGTATCTAGAACTAAAGTTTCATGACCTTGGCAACAGAAAGCTGTCTTACAATAACTATCCCCTGTATTTAAATTTAAAGGAAAAAAAAAAAAAAGAAAAAAAAAGAAAAAAAGAAAAAATAGACATTCCTATATTTAAGTAATAAATCTTTCTTTAGAAAATAAACAGCTTTTGAAACAAATATCCAAAGTAAAAGTGGCCAAAACACAGACAGTGACTTGATCCGCAGGCTGCATGTTATACAACAGCTCAGGAAACCAACGTGTCCCTCCAAAATGGCAGCCATCCCAGTTTTGCAACTGCATAGTGCAATCTCATTTTCACATTCTCCTGTTATTTTTCTGGGTACATAGAACAGAAGATTTCCTGGGATGACCACTAGAACTAAAAAAGGATTTATATTTGGAGCCGGTGTACACTTGTTGCTTAGGCACAGAACCCAGAGTCCAGAAGTTCCAAGTTTTGATTCTGACTGTACAGTCTCTTCTCCCATGGGACCTGGAGCATGTTACAAGACATCTGCGTGTGTTTCTTAATCTTCAGAATGGACAAAGTAACTTGTTAACCTACCTTAGAGCTAGGGTGACCAGATGTCCCGATTTTATAGGGACAGTCCTGATTTTTGAGTCTTTTTCTTATATGGGTTCTTGTTACCGTGCCCCCACCTCTCACCTCCATCCCGATTTTTCACACTTGCTGTCTGGTCACCCTACTTAGAGCACAAAGTGTGAGGACTAAACAGTGAGCCACTACTTGTAAAGCTTTGCAAAGTGGTAGCCACTAAAAATTTAAGTTACTGAAGTAGTCACAGCATATTACCCTGGTATTCTATTTGCTAAACACATTCCAAAACGAGGGAGCTGTGGTAAATTTGTTTTACCTGCAAATGGAGGCAGTCAAGGCAATGGTTTTAAGTGATTGCCATCAAATATGTCCTAAGTTTACAGATCTCATACTTTTTTGTTAAAAGAGCAAAGCTTCACAATGGTTTCAAAGGGGCTTCTGTATTTGTCTTATCACGGTTCTGGGAACAGGAAGATTCTAGAACAAGTTGTTTTTCCACCCTCAATAATTCTCTTAAAAGGACTAAACAGATACTCCAAATCAACACTTTATTGAACACTGTAGTCCTGTGGCCTGCAACAAGGCTGATCAAAGAATACAATTTCACTTGTCCAGCAAACACAAGAGACACTCCCTAAATTCAGCTACCTATCAAACACTATGCCTCTGGCTACACAAAAAATGATGAAATATTGATTTTTCCACTCAGATACCGTATATACTCGTTCATTAGCCCATTCAATTATAAGCCGACCCCCCCAAAGCGGTTAGGTAAAAATAGCAAAAACTGTACGATCCTTTCATAAGCTGACCCTATATTTCAGGGGTTGGCAAACTTTGGCTCCCAGCCCATCAGAGTAAGCCACTGGCAGGATGTTTTGTTTACTTGGCGCGTCTGCAGGCATGGAGCCCCTCAGTTCCTTATGGCCACAATGGGAGCTGCGGGAACTGGTGCCCCACTTTAAAAAAAAGCTTTTTAGGTAAGCCCACAGGATAGAGTGATTGCTTCAGTCCAAACACTTTCTCTTCCTTTCCCAATTCAAATATCTGAGTAACTTGTGTTACTAAAAAAAACTTTTTAGATGACCATGCAGGCTTGCTATGTAATCAGTAACTCAATGGAAATGTACTATAGCTGTCTATTGGATCGGTTATTTGTAGCCAAAAATACTATACAGCCCAAGGTATATAGGAGACTAGAAACAAGGAATATTGAGTCATCCTGTTTATCAAGATGTTTCTGAAGAAAGATGTGAATCTTTAACAGTTTCCTCAGAGCCATTATGGGCTATTGAACTTGCATAAATGAAGTTTTAAAACCATGCTTCACCCTATATAAAAATGAATTCATTAGATACCCCACTTGCAATTTAATCTCATGTTTTCAAACTTACTGTATGCAAATTAACCACATCCCTTTTTAAAATATGAGAATAGAATGACAGATTACCAATATCATTTCTCTGTTGCTAGATAGAATGTAGACAGTTTAACTTGCACCAAAAGATGAATGTTCACTCCTAAATTTCTCTATAGAAGACATAAATTAAGCTTCTAGTGGGAATTTATGACACTGTCTAGACACAATGCAATCCATTATGAAGATTCACACTATGCTGGAAGAGATGCAGGAGCAGAGGTACAAAGTTATGAAGGAAAATAAGAGACTGGATTACAAAGGTAGATGTACCTTTAGACTCCAGCGTTGGCAAGATTTCTCTCTCAGCACACCAGTAGTCACATTACTTAGTGAATTACACACTCACTTAGAGGAGTACAGCCCTGTTATCCTTTGGATATGGAAACATCCCCTCTTGGTCCCTACTCTCAATGCACGAGTACAAAGATTTGCAACATCATAGTTCAGAAAAGTTGCTATACTGAGTATTATAACCACCTCACACCACTTCTTTGAAGGGGCTGAGGAAGAGACTTGTAAGCTAAATCTGATACCTACCTTACTGTGAATACTTCTGAAGAGCTTAGACTGACTAGTGTATTAGAAAGAGGATCACCATCTTTATAAGGATTTGTAAGGCAAAACTAAAGAGGAACATGCATGTTTTGTTAAATTCTGAAATTATATGGTCAGCATTTGTATTACATGTAATAGGCAACCATGTATACACGAGTTAGAAAGTTTTAGAAAGAATTTTCCCTTTTGAGTTTTTTGTGTGTTCCACAGCTTTGAAATGAGAGGTTATGGGAGGGCGGGGGAAATCATACAAGAGCCTGAGCATTTCAACAGGGCAGGATAACAGCCTGTTTATCTGCTTTTAACCTTACGATATAAATGAACAGAGAAACTAGTTACCTCTCTTGCTTTACATACCAATGAAACTATTAGTTTTTAATGCACTATATTACTGTAACTAATTATCTATTTTTTCTGATTGATTTATAGGTGCAGGAAAATACAGCTCCATATCTTAATACAGTTAGACACTATAGAAAGATACTCAAAGATATTTTAAGGGGGCAGTGTTGAGGTTGGTTGCTTAGGCAAATAACTGTGTGTAAAAAAGTGATTTCTTTATATTTCTCATGGACACCTACTATTTTTACACAAAAGTCTTACCTATGTCAAGAAAACCCTGAAGCAGTTTTTTTTTTTTAAAAAAAATCCCACTGTTAATATGTTTTAGTGTTTGTAGGGACTATGTTGCGCACCATCCCCAAACCTTTGGGAACTCTATGAACGATAGCTCTGACCCAGTTTAAGATTACGGTCGGAGGTGAACATTTATTTGGGACAGACATATCTGGTTTATGAGTCACACCATGCTATCCTTAAGGCTTTGCTCTCCTAGATAAAGTGCCTGTCTGCTTAACTAGTGCACCAACATTTCCTGGAGGACAGTCCCATCTCCAGTCCCTCAAGTTGGCCATTGAATGTAAACAATTAATAGGATGGAGTGGAAAGAATTCCTTTGGTTCGACTGTTTAATTTCAAAGAGGAGGATTTTACATTAAATTAATAGGCAGCAGGTTTAAAACAAAAGGAAGTATTTTTTTTCCCACACAATGCACCATCAACTTGTAGAACTCCTTGCCAGAGGATGCTGTGAAGGCCAAGATTAACAGGGTTCAAAAAATAACTAGATACATTGATGGAGGATAGGTCCATCAATGACTATTAGCCAGGATGGGCATAGATAGTGTCCCTAGCCTCTGTTAGCCAGAAGCTGGGAATGGGTGAAAAGGAATGGATCACTTGGATTACCCATTCTGTTCATTTTGTCTGGGGCACCTGGCATTGGCTACTGTTGGGAAGACAGGATACTGGGCTAGACGGACCTTTGGTCTGACCCACCAGGGCCTGTCTTATGTTCTTAACTTCTGGCAGTCAGATTTAGAAGCACCCCAAACATGGGGCTATGTCCCTGACCATTTTGGCTAATAGTCATTGATGGATCTATCCTCCATGAACTTATCCATATTCTTTTTTGAACCTAGTTATACTTTTAGCCTTGACATCATCCATAGGCAATGAGAGCCAGAGATTGACTGCGCACTGGTTTAAGAAATACTTCTTTTTGTTTGTTTTAAACCTGCTGCCTATTAATTTCAGTGGGTGACCCATGGTTCTGGTGTTGCAAAGGGGTAAACAAAACTTCCTTATTTACTTTCTCCACACCAGTCAGGATTTTATAGACTTCTGTCACATCCCCCCTTAGTCTTTTTTCCAAGCTGAAAAGTCCAAGTCTTATTAATCTCACCTCATCTGGCAGCCATTCCATACCCCTAATCATTTTTGTTGCTCTATTCTGAATCTTTTCCAATTCCAATATACCTTTTTGGGGGCAACCACATCTGCATGTAGTATTCCAGATGTGGGCATACCATGGATTTATATAGAGGCAATATATTTTCTGCCTTATTATCTATCCCTTCCTAATGATTCCTAACATTGTTAAATTTTTTTGACTGCCACTGCACGCTGAGCAGATATTTTCAGAGAACTATCCACAAGAAAGATCTTGGAGTCATTAAGTGCTAACAACTTTTCATCTGCCATTATTTTGCCCCATCACTCACTTTTGAGAGATCCCTGTGTAACTCTTTATAGTGAACTTTGGACTCAACTATCTTGAGTAATTTTATATCATCTGCAAACTTTGCTACCTCACTGTTCATCCCTTTTTTTCTAGATCATGTATGAATAATTGAACAGCACTGGTCCCAGTACAGATCCTTGTGGGACCCTGCAGTTTACTTCTCCATTGTGAAAACTGTCCATTTATTCCTAGCCTATGTTTCCTGTCTTTAAACCAGTTATTGATCTATGAAAGAACATTCCCTCTTATCCCAGGACTGCTTAAGTTTGCTTAAGAGCTTTTGATGTGGGATCTTGTCAAAGGCTTTCTATAAACTGGATAACCTTTATCCACATACCTGCTGACTCCCTCAGAGAATTCTAATATGCTGGTGAGGCATGATTTCCTTTTATAAAGCTCGTGTTGACTCTTTCCCAACATATCGTGTTCTTCTATGTGTCTGATAATTCTATTCTTTACTATAGTTTCAATCAATCTGCCTGATTGTGAAGTTAGGCTTACTGGCCTGTAATTGCCAGGATCGGCAATTTGTGCTGTTCTTAAAAAAAATATATATAAAAAAATAAAAAAATCAACACCACTTTAGCTATCTTCCTGTCATCTAGCACAGAGACAGATTTAGGCAATAGGTTACATACCCCACCTCAGAGTTCTGCAATTTCATATTCGAGTTTCTTCAAATTCCTTAAATCGAGATTTATAAATAGTCAGTGATGGAGAATCCATGATGACCCTTGGTTAATTACTCATCTTATTTCCAGTTTGAATTTGTCTAGCTTTAACTTCCAGCTACTAGATCATGTTAAACCTTTCTTGGCTAGACTGAAGAACCTATTAAATATTTGTTCCCTATATAGGTATTTACTGGTAAGTAATACTTACAGGGATATTGAGGTTACCCCTTAATCTTCTCTTTGTTAAGTTAAATAGATAGAGCTCTGAGTCTATCGCAATAAGGCATGTTTTCTAATCCTTTAGTCATTTCTTGTGACTTCTCTGAATCTTCTCCAATTCATCAGCATCTTCTTGAAGTGTGGACAGTAGAACTGGACATAGTATTCCAGCAGCAACTGAACCAATGCCAAATACAGAGGTATAGTAACCTCTCTACTCCTACTAGATCAGGGGTGGGCAAACTATGTGGCCCGAGGGCCACGTTGGGGTTGTGAAACAGTATGGAGGGCTGGATAGGGAAGGCTGTGCCTCCCCAACCAGCCTGTCCCCTGCTCCTTATCCACTCCTTCCCACTTCCTGCCCTGTGACTGCCCCCCTCAGAACCTGACCCATCCAGCCTTGTCCCAACTGCCCACTCCAGTGATCCCACCCCCTATCCAACACCCCTGCTCCTTGCCCCATGACTGCTCCGACCCCTATCCACACCCCAACCCTTAACCTCCTGCCAGGATCCCGCCCACCCTCCCCATCCAACTTCCCTGTCCCATGGCTGACCCAGTGACCCCCTGCCCCTTATCCAACCCCCGCCCCCATCCCGAGCCAGCCATGCCGCTGCAGCACTCCCCAGCAGAAGCAGCGGGCCAGAGCACTGGCTGAGTGGTAGGGCTGCAGGGGAGGGGGAAAGTGAGAGAGGGGCTCGCCACCCCAGCCAGGAGCTCAGGGGCCGGGCAGGACGAGCCCACGGGCCGGATGTGGCCCAAAGGCCGTAGTTTGTCCACCTCTGTACTAGACACCCTGCTGTTTATGTGTCCAAAGGATCACATTTGCCCTTATGGCCATAACATCCCACTGATCAGTGTCATTTGTTGGTCATTGATCTACCACAAACCTTAAATCTTTTTCAGAGTCACTGCTTCCCAGGATAGAGTCCCCATCCTTTAATACATTTAGATGTATTAAAAAACCACATTGTTTGCGCCCAATTACCAAATGGGTCTTAGTAACAGCCTCTTATAACATCTTAAGCAAGTCTTCGATGCATGTTTATCATCTTGCAGACAGTTATCCAATCATTTTTGTTGTTTAACCTGATTGTGTCTATTTACTGTGCATTTTCATATTTCAGACATATCTACCAACGCCAGAAATTCAAGTTGAGACACTTTAAAAATAGTTCAAGTTTCTGGTTTTGCTTGACACATTTTAACCTAATAACATCGTTTTTACTAGTATGGAGCAAGAAGGTATCAGTATCCCAGGAGACTACAATCCAGTTTGGCTAAATGGTAGCCCAGATAGTTCAGGACACAAACCAGTTTAGTTCAAAGAGTCTAAGTTAATATATGAAAAGAATATTTAGTGTATCTAAAGCTAATCAATAAGTGCATTACAATAAATGCCTGGCAGAATTTGTATAGGAAGTTAGCATTTGATGAATTCTATTTTATGCCCTGCACTACACAAGTGGCTTGAAGTGTTATGTCAGTGCATTAGTAAAGATGCAGAGTACATTATCTACTGTACAATTCTTTGAGATGCACCATAGGCTAAGTGTAAATATACAAAAACTATAACTTGTAGTCAGGTTGCTGTTACACCTCTTATTTCTTAACAAAGATGCAATTTTCCCTACGTGACATCTTAATGTCTCCAAACTGCTATTTAAAAAAAAAGGATGTCTCTGTCATTTCATTATAAAAACTGAGATTACAGGATTATACTTCAAGAATCTTTGTCAGAGTTGAGACCTTTTCTTCACAATGGATTGTGAAAAGTGCGAGTGATTCATTCTGCAAAGTGTAAGTATATGGCTATATTACTTGACAGAGTGCTTGCAACCTTACTTCACAACTTTCCTATACTTGTTGTGGGTGGTGATTGAATGGGCGGCGGGGGGGGGGGGGGGGGGAGGAGAACACAACAGACTTCTAGCTACTTCACAGCCTGTTGAAACCAGAGGATGGCAGCAGATACTAAAGGCATATTATAATTGAAATGCTGACCCCAGCTGGCATCCTATTTTAAACATTGATTCAAGGTACAGTGCAGTTAGGAACCATCTTCTGGAGTAATAATTCCTTATGCATGAAAATCAGCTCACAGCATCTGCTGGGGAATGGGATGAGATGAAATGAGGGAAGGGAGGCGGGTAATGAGGGAATAAGGGGAGTTCTTTATGTTTCAGCTGTCTCTTGAATTAATCCTTTGGGAAGTACTGAATTGAAGTCTGAGTGGCTTGTGGCAGTTGAGCTGGAATGACAGGGTTGCGTCTTACACAATTTTTTTGTGGGACGGGGCTGGAAGGAGGAGAGAGGGAGGTGGGGGTGGAGGGGACACAGGCCACTCTGTCAATAGTGACAGTCAAGCCACTATGGAAAAGAATGCAACAGCAGGTCCAATTACCCAGGGCCAAGAGATTTGCTTCCCCACAGACTAGAACCATCAGTTTCTTTCAATACGACTTCGTACTCAGCGGCATTATTTGCCTTTTTACATTCTTCTGTACTAGAGTTTGAGGCATAAAAACATTTACTGAAAACCTCCAGGGAGAAAGACAAGAATCCAATAAGTCTCTTCCAGCTCTAATAGCTACTAATGAGCGAATTATGTCTAGCTGTACCAGTAAATGTGCAATCTGTTGATGGGCATATGCACTTGACAGATAATTATCAAAAAATTCTACTCAGTACTGATTAAAGCACACTGAATCAGTGAGGCAAGTTTGTTATTAAAGGTAACAGGAGTTATACTTGACAAAGAAAAAAAAAAACAGAAGAGTTATGAGCCTAAATATTAACAGGAACAAATGGCTTATTTCAGACTTACACAGGAACCCTCATGATCGACATTGTAGAATCTAAATGTGAGCCAGCTGAGGTGCCTGGGAATATATTGACCCAACCATTCCACAAATCTCTTCTTAAAGGAATACCCAAGGAAAGGAAAATGCATCCTTAACTTATGCAACACCTGAATGAAAGACAATCAGACCAAACGTGCTGGTGTAGAACTGTAGCATAAATTATTTTAGATGCTTTTCCATCAGTGTAGTTAATCCATCTTTCTGAGAGATGGTAATTAGGACAAAAAAATTCTTCCATCAGCCTAGCTACGTTTACACCAGGGATTAGGTCAACCTAGCTACTGTGCACAGGGTGTGAAATTTTTCATAGCCCTGACCAAATAGCAAGGTTCATCTATTTTTAAAATGTAGACTCGGCCCCCATATTTCCCAATTTGTTTTGTTGTGCCACAAGCACTATTTATTCAGGAGGTGAAGGGGTGAGGGCAGGAGCTGAGAGTGCGTCGATTGAGTGGTTTGGAGAGCACTCAAGCACTTAAAAATATTTTAAGTTTGTCTGGAGTATTTTGTAAGGAAAAAAAACACATTTATGGAAGGGTATCAAGTACATGGTATATGGCAATGGTTCTCAACTAGAGATCCGGGACCCCCACGGGTGCCATGAGCAGGTTTCAAAGGGGCTGCCAAGTGGGGCCAGTGTTAGACTTGCTGGGGCCCCACGGCAGAAAGCCAAAGCCCTATCACATTGGACTGAAGTCTAGGGTCCTAAGCCCCCACCACCTGGGCTGAAGCCAAAGCCTGAGCAACGTAGCTTTGTGGGGACCCCTGTGGCACAGGGCCCCAGGCAATTGCCCTGCTTGCTTCCCCCTAACGCCAGCACTAGCTTTTATGTAGAGAAAAGCAGTTGTGGCACAGGGCTGTGGAGTTTTTATAGCATGTTGGAGTGGGCCTCAAAGAAAAATGTTGAGAACCCCTGGTATATGGGGCTATAACTGCATCACAGATTTTAATTGGAAATCACTGAACACTGGGAATCTCAATCCCAGTTGGTTGACTAATAGTTCTTATTTCTTAGCTGAGTTATTAACATAGAAATTTTCACCACAGTGGTCCTTACGGCAGAATCCACAATCTATGAGTCTCTTGGTAACCACAGCAGCTCACTCCATCACTGCTTCTCAGAGCAGCATTCCTCTCCTGTTCTTTAACATGCCTCAGCATGGCTACTTTACTCTTCCCAGGCTTTGTCTCCAGCACTCAGTTACCAACGATCCTTATTTGACTACTTCCTCCTCCTCCTCCTCCAGCCCTCATACTGTTAGGTCTAATCACTTAGCTACAATATAAAATTCAGGCTGACGGAAAAAAAACACCCCAAATCTCTATTTCAGAGTAGGGTTTACCAGTAGCAGCTTGCGTTTTCAGTAATCTTGAGTATCCGCAACTAATTGGACAGCTCTGACCCACTTCTGGCCCCTTTTCTCACCCATCAGGAATTGACAGTTTCAGAAAGATCACTTCCAAGTGAAAAGCAACAAGAAAGCAGCCTCCTTCATTCCATTGCCTACCATCTCAGTCTGCAGGAATGAAGATATTTCTGTTCGATACTATCTACTGCTCTGATCCTTCCAGACTGCTCATTTGCCTAAATTTCATACACAAATACCCACAACCAGCATGTCTTCATTATTCACAATAAAAGTGTTCTTTTAATAAAGTTTGAGCAGAAAAGAGACCAATTCAATAACAACAGATTAGGACTATGAATGGTTAGCGGAAATAGTTGTGGAATGAAAAAAACTGCTTAGGAATTAGGATAAGCAGGCAATACTTTTTAATTTCTTGATGGCAACATTGGTCAGATACCAGTAGATTTTAATGATTTAGGTATTATAACACCACAGATGCACAGGGTACTTTACATCCTGTCCCAAAGACTTCCCATTCTAAGTTGTCTTCATTCTTCACCATTGCCTTGTATTAATTCACTGCTAGAGATCTGTGTCTAGTAGCACACACTGTGTTGGTAAGTATAAATGTCTGCTCTGAGAAATCATGAAGATATTAAGCCAGAGAAAGGACTGGGAGGAGTCCTCTCTCCCCAACACAGCCTGCTCCCCAAACCACTCATCCCGAACCTCACCCCAGAGCCTGCACTGCCAGCCAGAGCCCTTATCCCCCGACACCCTAACCCTCAGTCCCAGCCCCGAGCCCCCTCCTACACTCCGAACCCCTCAGCCTGACCCGCACCACATCATTTTTTTAAGTGCATCAATATGGCGGTGATATGTCACACATCATAGAATATTAGGGTTGGAAGAGACCTCAGGAGGTCATCTAGTCCAACCGCCTGCTCAAAGCCGGATCAACACCAATTAAATCATCCCAGCCAGGGCTTTGTCAAGCCCGGTCTTAGAAACCTCTAAGGCTGGAGATTCCACCACTTCCCTAGGTAACCCATTCCAGCACATCATCACCCTCCTAGTGAAATAGTGTTTCCCAATATCCAACCTAGATCTCCACCACTGCAACTTGAGACCATTACTTCTTGCTCTGTTGTCTGCCACCATGGAGAAGAGCCTAGTTCCATATTGGTGCACATAACAAAATTCATTCTGCACACGGACATAAAAAAAAATAATGGGAATACTGAACAAGAGCAGTCATTTCGTGCACACTTCCCCAACCCCACCCCTCTTTCTCTACTGGAGGCTCAATTCCAAATTAATAAGTCATGAAAATGCTTCATGTTTGCAATCACATGACTTGTTCATACAGAACAGTATTCAATGGTCCAGTTTCTTACTGTTAAGTTGTTCCCAGTATATGCTGGTTGCCAGCAAGTGCATATACATTTCCAGCTTGCCCAGAATCGCTCTGCATCTCACTGTGAAGTACAACAAGCTAGCAATCCTGGAATTCACAGCCAAAATTCTAGTTTTTGTTTAATGCCCCTGCAAGAAGTAATACTGAGACAAGAAAAATCAGTTTCAAAATGCTTACTCGTCTCATCAGTAACTTAGGAAGCTCTATAACAAAAGCTTTCTAAAGGAATCCTTTGTTCCTACAATGCACTTATTCCACAGCATCCTGAAATATCTCAGTCACCTGACATTCAACCTTAAAAACACTGTCATGAATGGACATTGCATTAGTCTTTCCCACTCCTAGTTTTAATTGGCCCTAGTGAACTTCACTTCCTGTCTTAAATTGTCACTTTGTTAAAGTTGTTAACTCAAGAGCAAATAATTGCTGCATTTCATTCCAGAGACAGCAGCATTTCAGTGGTGGATAAAGTGATGCCTTTGCATAGCCACCTGTTAAATTTCTGGAGAACACTGGGATCTTTTGGAATTAAAAATGCTGTATCAATGTAAATTCATAGTTATTAAAAAAATGTTGTTGTCTAATACATTTGAGCTTGCATAAAATATAATGGATATCTAAGAGTCAGTGTGACAGATGCCAATTTTCAACATTCTGATAAGATTCAGACTTTTATAACAACCAATTTAAAATGCTCTCTATTCTTGCAATATACAAAATATGCAGTAGCATATTCTCAGTTATGACTGGCATTATGTTAGAAATAAATGTTAATAAAGAATATAATTTTGGAATGGAATCACTATATTTATAAAGACAGATATCTTGGAGGTTGAACTATTTTTGTTGTTATAGTTACTGATATTCAAAACAACACTTTTTGGGATTTTCCCCCCCCCAAATACTTGCCTGTTCAACTGTCAAGCATTTCAGTCTTCTGGAAGAAATGGGATTTTTCAGCATTTAAACGAGATAAAATCTTAATTGTTAGGAGGATGCTTTTCTTAAGCTTTATTTACATCTTACCTTCAAAAAGACTGTCTGGGCAGAACCACCCTGAACACACCACCTTAATGCTACTACAGATGATGATGCAAAGACAATGCAAAGAAAGACTGGAAAATTAATAGAGAGCACACCAGGTGATTCCTTTGCAGAATGTCTTTTCCAAGCCATTTCTGTTAGTCTAAGAGGGAACCACTGATTGAATGGATTGGTCATATTTCCCCCAACAGGGACAGGGGAGCTCAGATGTTACACAGGCTTACTGGACACAAGAGCAGATCCAGCAGGGTATAATGAAGTGGGAAGCTTTTGCTTTTTCCAGAGACTCTCAAACAGAATGGAGAGAGGACTGCTACCCAAATATTGATGCAAGGGGTGATACATAGTATCTTGCACAGTAATAGAAAACTGGAAAGCCTACAGAAGCTGACAGCAAGGAGGAAACAAGACAGTGGGCATAAAGAAGTCTATCTGCAGATTGGCTATCACTTGACTTAACAAGTGAGAGGGAAATACCACTGTCTGCGTTAGTGACAGACATAAGGCGGAGTAAAGATTTCACTGTTCACTCCTCTTGCCTCCGTTTTAAAATGCCTTTGCAGTTGTTGGCCCTTTGGGAAAATTAAGTGTAGTCTGTGGATGCACTAAATCCAACAGTGCAATGAAAATGTATAGATGAATGTAATTAATACCCAACATGTTATGTCCTTGAATTGATTCATGACTCAGAACTCTCATCACCCATGTTTGCAGCATGAGAAACAGGATCATAGACATTTAGGGGAAGGAGATGAACATGGAAAAACAGTAGCCCTTAGAATGTTAAGTGAGGGACCCTGAGACCTCTAGATGAACAGACTTCAAGTTAAACTCAAGGTTTCTGAGGTACAACCTATACTTTAAATGGGGATCATTTTTCTCCACACAGATTTAAAGGGAAATAAGCTATTTTTAAAAATGGTTGCAGAAAGACAGGCAGGAAAACATTAAGTTGGCTCTAAATATTTTAGGCACAATTATTTCATGCAGTTGCCAAAGGTTGAGCATTTAAAATTTAAAATTTTTCAAAACTTACTCAAGATCTAAGAGGTACAATATGCTCCCTAAATGAAGGCAGCTTTGTTTGATGTAACCAAAACAATTCATTTTCCAATTTACCAACAACATTATATACAAGATTCAAAAACACTGTCTTAAGCTCTGCTGTTGACATGCTCTTTGGCTAAGAAATTCCTATTATGGACATACAGTATAATGTTATGGGAGAGCATTGCTTAGTGTGACAAAAATTCAATTTGTGATTAAAATGACTATTATTCAGCATATGACCAGTGCACTCATTTCTGTACAAGTTATGCAGAGCCCTCCACTTCTCTCAGTGTGTGCAAGACCAAAAGAATTGATGAACAAAATTTTAAATTGTGTCACCTAGGGTTGCCATCTTTCTATCCACACAAAACTGAACATCCTAACGCTACCCCTTTCCAAGGCCCCACCCCTTCCCTGAGGCCCAGCCCCCACTCACCATATTCCCGCTCCCTTGGTGGCTCACTCTCCCCCAACCTCACTCACTTTCACTGGGCTGGAGCAGGTGCTTAGGGTATGGGAGGGGGTACGGGCTTCAAGTTGGGGGACAGGGTTGAGGGATACTGAATGTGGGAAGAGGCTGCGGGTTAAGGCAGGGAGTTGGGATGCAGACAGGTGAAGGCTCTGAGCTGGAGATACTGGCTCTGGGGTGTGGCCTGGAATGAGGAGTTTGGGGTGCAGGAGCGGGCTCCAGGCTGGGGCAAAGGGATTCAGAATGTGGTTGGGGGCTCTGGGCTGGGACAGGAGTGCTAAGGCAAGATGCCTGCTGGTCCTGACGTCACGTTGTGCGCGCACTGGAAGCGTCCAGCAGGTCTGGTGCTAGTAAGGGGGGGAGAAGGGGCGCCATGCCCCCCCCCATCCCACCTAGGAGTTGGACCTGCTGGCTGCTTCTGGGCTGCAGCGCAGTGTCCCAGGACAGTAGGGACTAGCCTGCCTTAGCACCGCAGCACCACCGACCGGACATTTAACAGTCTGCTTGGAGGTGCTTACCAGAGTGGCCCGGGTCCCTTTTCAACTGAGTGTTAACATGCAGTAGCCTTCTAACTTGAAGGCTTGGTAGACATTATCTTACTCTAATGCACAGTGATATCATACCATTGAGAGAATTGTAATACCAGGCAAATACCCAAGAAAAAGAATCAGTGCAGTTTCTTGCAGAGTGAGAGAGATGTGGATGTGAGCAGGCCCTTAATTACGTACACACTATAATTGTCTTATGTAGGCTGTTCTCTTATGTAGAATATTTTCACATTATTCCTGAATTACTGGCATCCCTCCAGGAATTAAGTTTTTATGCTGCATCTGGCTGTGGTTCTTCTTCTACAGTAGACTCTGGATTATCCAGGATTGGGTTAACCAGGATGTGGATTAACCAGAATGTCAAAAAAAATACGCGTAACTCGCAGGGCCGGCTCTGGCTTTGTTGCCGCCCCAAGCACACACACAAAAAAGCCCCACCAGGGCAGCCAGTGAATCAGCATCCCCTCTCCCCGGCACAGGGAGGCTGGTGAACCAACCCCCCTTCCCCATATTTCCTATGGATGATGATTATCCAGGATTTTATTAACC
This sequence comes from Dermatemys mawii, assembly GCA_007922305.1. Classification (NCBI taxonomy): domain Eukaryota; kingdom Metazoa; phylum Chordata; order Testudines; family Dermatemydidae; genus Dermatemys; species Dermatemys mawii. The sequence continues at coordinate 18,284,421 of ML677348.1, forward strand.
AGGATTAAATTTTTCCCTATCATCCTGGATAATCAAGAGTCTACTGTATTTCAATCACTGCTCAAGTTAAACACTTGCTTTCCTTAGATTTGATGCAATGGAGACAGAAATGAATTTCAGTTTGTGCAAGGAGTGAGACAGGAGAACCCTGTAGCGCAGCATGAAAAACAGGTTTATAGGAAAAACGTTATTAGGCTGTAGTAGAAACAAGTCTCCACAATACTTCAAAGTAAATACAACGCTCAGGAAAACCCTTGTCACTTTTCAGAATTCTCTAATATCTATTCTAAGAAAGGATAGCCATACTACCCTATGAATGCTCTATTTCCTTCACTCAAATTATTCCCCGGTGTTAATTCCACTTGAACTGATGGAGTTAAACCACAGATGATTTTGGCTGAGTGAGGTCTTACAGAAAACAATGAAATGCTACAGAAAGCATTTTGCACAAGAGCTTTACATATATATGTAGGAACTCCGTGTATTACAAATGCTAAAAATCCCACTGAAATCACTAGAAGCAGACTTCGGCCCATCTTGAGCACTTTTACACTTTTGCCTCTGCCACCTCCTCCACCCTCCCACTTCTTGCTATCTATCCTGACACAGAAGCCTATGAGAACCAATTTTTATTCTTATGCAGCTGAAGTTTAAAAGCAATTCATTTCAAAACAGCATGTCTGAGCCTGCTCACAATTAAGTCAATAGCAGCATTCCCAATAGATGAACCGGACTTTTCATAATATAAGCAAGCATTCAACTATAACAAGCCAGAAAACAAATTATTTATGCTTATTCTCTCCCAATGAGTGTTACTCAGAAAAAAAGCATTCCCAAACCTTTTCAGTTCACCTTACGCACACACACACTGGGTTGCTAACTGTGTACACTCAGACTGGCAAAAAAGAATGTAAGCCTGAAAAAACCCAATAAGGAGGGAAAAAACAGAACAATTATGTGGTAGAGCTTGTATGAACAAGGAACAGATGCCAAAAGATAGAACGGTCATGAAAAGAAGGTATGTAAGATTCAAGCTACATTTCTTTTGCAGAGGGATGGTTAACACAAATTGCCATATGCCCCTAAGAACACAGAAGTGACCAATACATTTCAGATTCCATTCCCGATAAGTGCAATGAAACTGGTAGAATAAATATAAGATAAGCTACTGTTGACGTGGAATGTTATATACAAAAGCATCTTTTTCTGTATTTATTCTACCAGGCTCATTACACCTATTCAGACTATATCAAATCTGAAATGTATTAGGAATTTCTGTGTTCTTAGGGGCACATAGTAATTGTTGCTGATCATCCCTCCACAAATACATACATACACTTTACACTTACAGATATTAATTCTACTTAATTTTGTACACTTAAGAGTAGCTGTACAGCTCAAGAAAGTAACTGCAGAAGGCCCCAGAGGAATTTTATGAACAATTGATAAAGCAGAAATAGATAGCCTCAGTTTTGCTGATGACTAAGGCTATGATTTTGTCACCGATATTTTTAGTAAAAAAAAAAAGTCATGGACAGGTCATGGGCAAAAAAGAAAAATTCACAGATGATGTGACCTGACTGTGACTTTTACAAAAAAAATCAGTGACAAAATGGGGATCTGCGGGTCCCTACACAGCCTGAAGCGGGCAGCTATGCAGAGGGTAGAGGCTGCCTGCAGCAGCTAGGGATTGTGGGGTACCCCTGCTGCCCTGGAGCTCTGTAGATTCCCCCACCACTCAGGGTGGCCAAGAGCTTGGGGATACCCCACCATTCAGGGCTGAGAACTGGGGGGGTACCCCACTGCCCATGGTGACTTGGAGCTCTGGGGGCTGCTATAGGCTGCAGGAGTACCCACAGCTCCCTGTTCCCATGGGCGGCAGGGGACCCTGGAGCTCCCAATCACCACAGACTGAAGTCACAGAGGTCGCTGGAAGTCACGGAATCCGTGAATTGCACGACCTGCATGAATAAACTGTAGCCTTACTGACGACATTGCCCTGCTTAGTCCAAATGGAAGGAAAGACCATGTTTTTGGCAGATATAGGAAAACTAGTTGGGTTGTTCATCAACAAGGAGAAGATATAATACATGGCTATTAATATCCCCAAAGTAACCATTAGAGTGGATGAAGAAACACTAGAAGTCAGTCATTTTACCTATCTAGGGAGTGAGATGTGTAATGATAGTGACACGATGCTAGATGTCAAGCAAGGAATAGAAAAAGCAACTTTCATATACTGGAGCAAAGTCATGGAAATCTACAACAGAAATTGATCAGGAGATTAACTCATTCCAAAGTAAATGCCTGTGGAAAAATCTTCTAGAGTCTATTGGAAAGAGTTTCTTGAAACATTAGAAATTCTTTTAACTAGAGCATACCATCTAAAGCATAAGATACGGTAAAATGATGACAATGGACATAATAAGGCCATGCTTTAAGGATGCCCCCAACAGGATTTCCAGAGCAAGCAGTAATGTGGACACTACCTGGAAAGAGAAGAGGGTGACTTATAGAAACATTAAGCAGAACAGAGAAAAAAGCCACACTCATCCACAGGACACTCAGAAGCTTGACACACCAGCACAAGACCAAAATAAATGGCAGAAACAGAGGATGGTGGAGGATAAAGAAAGGAGGTTTACTGGGGGCTTTTCAGGTACAGAAGTTTGAGCCCCACATACTTCCCCTTCTTAGTTCCTCTGTAGTAATGTCAGTGTCTTAGGAAAACAAGCTTCTTTATCTTGTATCCATCTGTCATAGGATCACAATCTTTGAGCACCTTCTGTTTCCCTTTCTCATGGTTCCTAAAGAATACTTCTGCAACACCATCTCAGGCTTACAACTCCCATGTCATGGAGGAATCAATATTAAATTGAAATCACAAAATAAAGTCCTAAATGTTTAGGCTCTGCTGTCTTGTGTGACTGCAGAGTCTTCATCAGTCTCAGTTGTCCTTCAGACTAGCAGGCTCTCAGGCTCATTGCCAGAGTCCCCTCTGAAAGTTCAAAAGATCAAAGAAAGCAATAATGTGAACTGTCCACCTGCCCTGGGCTTAATAAAAGTGTCTTCATGGGTCTTTCCCAGGTTCTTGACCCTTGTATGGCCACAGGGCATACCTTTGGGCTTTCTTCTTTCTCCAGAGCCTCATCCTCCCATTACTCAGGCCTCCTGGCTTCCAGCCTATTTCCCTATTCCCAGCGAGGGTCTGCAGAACTTTCTGCTCTCTCAGACAGTGAAAGCCCCATGTCTGCTCCCTCGGATCCTATCCGCCTGACTCACGCAGTCTCCCCTTGTCTAGGGCCCAGATGCTCTCTCTTAAATGCATCTGGGAGTCAGCTGACCAATCACAGGTGTACTGGCCTCTCCCTCTTAAAAGGCCAGTGCCACTCTGTGACTCCCTCTATCTTAGGGTACATTTACAGTGGCATATAAGTACAGAAACCGCATGCCCAGCTAGCACAAGTTTAAACAGCAGTGTAGACAGTGAGGCACACCTCAGGCAAATACAGTAGATCAGAAAGCCCTATGAGCCTGAACCCTCTACCCCCCTAGATAGGCTTTCTATATGCCCAAGCCAACTTTATAAATGTAGTGTCCCACTGCCTCCCACTGCTACTGTTAGCAATGTAGTGCCTCAGGCTCCGGCAGCAGGAGGCAGTTTCTTCACCTCAGTGAAAGGCTCCACCAGTGGAGACCTTCTGAAGCCTTTCAATGTGGCATGCAGATACACACCAAAGGGACAAATAAGGACCCAGCTTGCCTTTCACTATAGTGTGGATCTAAACATGTAGCATCTATATGCTGTATGCCAATGTATGTGTAGACATAGCCTTAGAGTTTCACACTGCTGCCCACCACATGATCTGAGGCTTTCCACACAAAAGCAACAGTAACAGTGAAGCCCCTAGTGGACTACATGGAGCTTCTGGAACTCTTTGATGCTGGTGTAGGAGGAGGGTTTGTGTTGGATATTTAAGAATTTTTCTTCTTTTTTTAAGATTGATTTGTTTCAGGGTTTTTGTAAGTTGGTTGGTGTTTTGGGGAGGAAAAGAAGGGGTGTTATTTTCATGGTCAAAAAGCCTTTTTGAAGAGGGAGATTTTGCACTTTCTCATGATAGTTTGTTCCATCCCAAATCACCTTGACCACAAATTCTTTCCCTCCAGCAATTCAACCTGGAGATTTATAACTTGCTTTGTCCCAGAAGAGCATTGCTATCTTTGGGGTTCATAGACTGAATATCAATCTGTAATGTAGCTGGGGCTCAATCCATTAATTGCTTTGAAAATTAGGAAAAAAGGCTTAAACTAGCATTGGAAGCTGATTGGTAGCCAGTGGAAGGTCTTGAGAGAACATAAGCTGTGCTCATGATGCCCTGAAACAGAGGAAAAGGAAGATAGACACATCCTATACCAGCTGGTGTCTTGTTTTCACATTCAGCTTCAGATAAAGGAGTTACAATAATCCAGTCTGGAGATGATAAATGTGGCTAAATCTTTGTCCCAGAGGGAGCGATGAAGTTGCCTAACAAGTTGGAAGTGAAAGAAGGGATTTTTGGAAAGTGATGCTCCCTGGTCACTCACACTTAGTGAGGAGTCAGGCAGGACCCCGAAGCTCTGCACACTGACAAATGAGTTGTGAGTTGTATGCCTTCCAAAGAAAACAGAAACAGCATTTCAACTAGCTCTTCAAAGCATCATCTTACTTTTATATGGGTTTAGCTTAAGCCAGTTGCTCTCCATCCAAGAACTAATTTCTTGTAGGCTTCTGGCACCTTCATAGTGATGGTGGTTGCATCAGCAGAGAATGATTTTATACCTATCTTATATAAGAATAACTGAATGTCATCAACATATTACTGGCAGCTGAGCCCACGGCTTCCCTCCAGTGGTCTCCTATATATAATATAGATTCTTGTAGGAGCCCACAAGTGAGGACCTTTGGAGAGGAAGAGGAGTTGCCCATCACCACTCCGTAAGTTCTGCTGTTGAGGAATGAGTGGAGTCACTTGTGCTGGACTACCTACTCCTGCTGTATCATGTAAGCTCTGCTAGCAGTACTCTGCAGTCTATAGTGAGAAAAGCCGCAGAAGTCCTGAAGCATGACCATAAAGTTCTTACCTGTTTCCGTGACGATAACACATTGGTCTTTTAGGACTATACAGACATCTCTGTGAGGTAGTTGGACCCCTGATTATGAGGCACCTAGGATGCTGGCTGTTGTGTTGGAGCTTGGTGTACTTTCTCAATTATTTTGCCCTGGAATGGTATGTTGCAGAAAGGATAGAAGTTGTAGAGGGCTTCCGAGTCAACTGTTTTTATCAGGACTGAAAGGACTTTAGCATTTTTTAAGAAGTCTGCTTCTCAGAAGGAGGCACTAACTGTTTACATTAGTAATGGGCATAGTACTTAGCTGGTTTTCACCAGCCAGGAGGTGATGGATTCTTTTACTGGTTGTTCTCTAATATAATACCCTTTACCTGAAATCATTAGTCTCTAGTCTTTTACTCACTACAAAATTTTTAATTTCAATACAATGTCACGCAAGCAATTAGGAAATCTTTACACTTATATCACACATTAGCACATTAAAGAACTGAAGTTGTTTAAACTCTATGTATGAATCCAAGTAACTTGACACACTATTTATATTATCACATTATTTATATTATACTATCAAAGAAACTGAGGAACCACCTGATCAGCATCCTGTACAGCAAACAGGTAAACATCAAAAAAGAGCTTTCCAACCTGGAGACCTTCATAAACAACCAACCTTCCACACAAACAGACTTTACTAAAATAAAACAGGAGATCTATTTTACACACTTCACCTCTCTACAAAAGAAAAAGGACTGCAAGCTATCTAAAATCCTATCTGCCACATGGGGCCACAACAGTGGTACCCCTAACTCACCCAGCAATATCGTCAATCTATCCAGCTACACACTCAGCCCGGCAGAAGAGTCTGTCCTATCTTGAGGACTCTCATTCTGCCCCACCACCCCCACAAACATGATACAATTCTGCACTGATCTGGAAGCCTGCTTTCGCCGTCTCAGACTCAAAGAATACTTTCAAGACAACATAGAACAGCGCACTGATACACAGACAACATCCCACCAGCAACACAAGAAGAAGAACTCCACACGGACTCCTCCTGAGGGTCGAAATGACAGTCTGGACCTATACATAGAATGCTTCCGCCGACGTGCACAGGCAGAAATTGTGGGAAAACAACATTGCCTGCTTCACAACCTAAGTCGTGCAGAACGCAATGCTATCCACAGCCTCAGAAACAACCCTGACATCATAATCAAAGAGGCTGATAAAGGAGGTGCTGTTGTCATCATGGACAGGTCTGACTACCAAAAGGAGGCTACCAGACAACTCTCCAACACCAATTTCTACAGGCCACTTCCCTCAGATCCCACTGAGGAATATACTAAGAAACTGCACCATCTACTCAGGACACTCCCTACAGTAACACAGGAACAAATTAACATACCCTTAGAGCCCCGACTGGGGGTATTCTATCTATTACCCAAGATCCACAAACCTGGAAATCCTGGATGCCCCATCATCTCAGGCATTGGCATTCTCACTGAAGGACTATCTGGATATGTGGACTCTACTCAGACCCTATGCCACCAGCACTCCCAGCTATCTCCGTGACACCACCAACTTCCTGAGAAAACTACAATGCATTGGTGATCTTCCAGAAAACACCATCCTAGCCACCATGGATGTAGAGGCTCTCTACACAAACATCCCACACAGAGATGGAATACATGCTGTCAGGAATAGTATCCCTGATGATGACACAGCACAAGTGGTTGCTAAGCTCTGTGACTTTATCCTCACACACAATTATTTCAAATTTGGTGACAATATATACCTCCAGACCAGTGGCACCGCTATGGGCACCCGCATGGCTCCACAGTATGCCAACATCTTTATGGCTGACCTGGAACAACGCTTCCTCAACTCTCGTTCACTCAGGCCCCTTCTCTATCTACGCTACATTGATGACATCATCATCATCTGGACCCATGGGAAAGAAACTCTGGAAAAATTCCACCACGATTTCAACAGCCTCCACCCCACCATCCACCTCAGCCTGGACCCGTCTACACGAGAGGTCCACTTTCTAGACACCACGGTGTAAATTAATGACGGCCACATCAACACCACCCTATACCGAAAACCTACCGACAGCTACGCCTACCTTCATGCCACCAGCTTCCATCCCAGAAACACCACACGATCCATTGTCTACAGGCAAGCACTGAGGTACACTCACATTTGCTCCAACCCCTCAGACAGAGACCAACACCTACAAGGTCTTCACCAAGCTCTCTCAAAACTACAATACTCGCACAAGGAAATAAGGACACAGATCAACAGACCCAGACGTGTACCCAGAAGCCTGCTGCTGCAAGACAAACCCAAGAAAGAAAACAACAGAACACCACTGGTCATCACCTACAGTCCTCAGTTAAAACCTCTCCAACGCATCATCAGTGATCTACAACCCATCCTGGACAACAATCCCTCTCTTTCACAGGCCTTGGGAGGCAGGCCAGTCCTGGCCCACAGACAACCTGCCAACCTCAAGCATATTCTCACCAGCAACAGCACACCACGCCATAACTCCTCTAACTCAGGAACCAATCCACGCAACAAACCTCGATGCCAACTCTGCCCATATATCTACACCAGCAATCACAGGACCTAACCAGATCAGCCATACCATCACTGGTTCATTCACCTGCACATCTACAAATCTAATATATGCCATCATGTGCCAGCAATGCCCCTCTGCTATGTACATTGGTCAAAATGGACAGTCCCTACGAAAAAGGATAAATGCACACAAATCAGATATCAGGAATGGCAATATACAAAAACCTGTAGGAGAAAACTTCAATCTTCCTGCACACACCATGAAAGACTTAAAGGTCAGCATTTTGCAACAAAAAACACTTTAAAACCAGACTGCAAAGAGAAACTGCAGAGTTGCAATTCATTTGCAAATCTGACACAATCAGTTTGGGACTAAACAGAGATATTGAATGGCTAGCTAACTACAAGAGCAGTTTCTCTTCTCTCGCTGTTCACACCTCCAATTCAGCTGCTAGAGGAACACCTCACCCTCCCTGATTAGAAATAACAGCTGGTTCAGCCTCATTGGACCCACCCTGTTACCTTTAACCTGGCTCTTGCCTACCTATTTATACCTGCCCCTGGATTCTTCCACTGCATGCATCCGACAAAGTGGGTATTAGCCCACGAAAGCTTATGCTCTAATACTTTAGTTTGTCTTTAAGGTGCCACAGGACCCTTTGTCACTTCTGCAATTCCAGACTAACAAGGTTACCCCTCTGATTCTATTTGTATTATCTGACTCTTTCACATTTTCAAGAGAGGATGTCAAGGGTAATTCCCCACTCTGGCACTTCGAGTGCAGAAGGTGGGGACCTACAAGGATTCTAAAAATTAATAATAGCCCCAGGTGCCCACTTACTTCCTTTTACCTATGCCTAGCACTGAGACTACTTGCTTTACCTGTAAAGGGTTGAGAACAGCTGCTAAGAGGGATTTTATAGCTAACTGGCCGGTTGAGTCCATAAAAGGGAGCTGGCCCTCCCCCTGCTTCATTTATCACAGAGGTCTTTGTCAAAATGTTAATTTTGTTGTTTCTCCTACCTCACTCAGTACATAAAATTCATGCATTTTTTTCTTGTTATAGTTAAGAACTGAACACCAACTTCAGGCTCTTCAAACCTTACCCTTTTAAAGTCACCCATATGTCTGGAAAGAGGAAGAATGATTGTGTCCCCTTTTTTAAATAATGTCAAGAATCATTTCAGCTTTGAAGCAAAGCAAAATAGCAACACAGAAAGGTGTGGTCCATGCAGAATAAGCAATTTCAATTGTTTGTTAAGAAGCCTCTTGTGACGGTGTACCCCATAAGGCTCTATGGGCAGGGGGTTGTGCTTATAAATGTATGTGTGATATAACTGGAATATGGTTTTGCTACATATGCCCTGTAACATACCACTATAAAGGTTATGGTCTACTGGTTATGTTCATCCTATTTGTATGCATGTGCCATTTTTGTCCTCAAAGTTATAAATCTTGGCCATGTACTTGATTAATTTTAAACAGCCTCAGCAAAGCAGCTGGCCAGCTTTCTGAGAGAAAACTATTCTCAGTAAGTGGCCAATCAAGAATCAATCAAGCCCACAGTGAACACGGAGACGCCAATCCACATCTGAGCTTCCTCGGGGATGTGGCTTGGCTCGTAAGGAACTCAGTCTGGCAGAGACATGTAACTTGCTCATGTGGCTCAAACTCCATTTTGCAACTGCAACTGCATAGAAAGGAGTGGAAGGTCTCCACCTACAAGAGAAAGTCTATTTAAACCCCTGGGAAACCCTTCCATTTTGTCTTCAGCTGGTTCAAAGAATAGTCACTCCATCCCGCAAGGATACCTGAAGGAAACTGGAACAGTGGACAGTGACTGCAGCCTGGGTGTGAGTGATAGCTGGACCCAGGCTAAAGGCAGGTTAGCCTGTAAGGAGAAACAGCTCTGAGGGTGAGGCGAATAATCTATGAGTTTGCCCTGTATAAGCTTATACAGGGTAAAACGGTTTTACTCAGGGTTTGGACCCCGCTGGGAGTTGAGCATCTGAGTGCTAAAGGCAGGAACACTTCCTAACCTGTTTCCAGGCAAGCCTACAGCTGTTAGGGGATGTGACATAAACCTGGGTCTGGGTTTGGAGCAAGCTAGCGAGTCTGACCCAAACCAGGCAGGTTTCTGGTATCCTAGGCTGGAAAAGGAAGGCAAACAGGGGCAGGAGTAGTCTTGACACATCAGTTAGAAGTTCCTAAAGGGGTTTCTGAGATCCCAATCCATCACACCTCTATTTTGCTACCCCCTATGCCACTCATTCACAGATTCTTCCTCCCACTCCTTAAAAAAACAACAACAAACCACACAAATATGTTTAGGGTTTTGTTTGCAGATTACTAGAACGCTTCCAAGCCTTTGCAAAGAGAAGCAGCAAACATTCTGGATGACAATAATGGGAATAATAAGGATTAAGTTACTTCGTGAAGCCATCTTTTTAAAAATAGCTTTCTTCTGTAGTTTGAACTTCCTTACTCTGCACCCTGTCTTACAGGTGAAACACGGTGAAAGCTACCAAGAGATTTCCTGCCTGCTGGGGGACTCCATGCTCACCCAAAATGTCAAGTGACCACATAATGCTCAAATGAAGAACTCATCTCAAGAGGAAGGAAAGCAGGGGTGGGAGGGTGTAGCAGTGCGGCAACTCACCCTGCAGCGCCTCCCGCTGGTCTGTCCAGGAATTAGCTCTCATCAGCACCCAGAGTGCCCTCTGCAGTCTGCTGTCCCGCTTGTACAGGCCCTGTGTCCCTCCCTGGACCCCGGTGCCCTCTTCCCTGGGGTGCTACACCCCTGAAGTACCCCCACAGTCTCACCCTGGGTCTCCCCTCCCTGGGGAACCCCCACCTCCTATCCCCACCTTGCCTCAGTCTAGGCAACTGCCAATCACCACTTCCCCCATTCTCTGGGGCAGACTGCAGTACCATTGCCATTCATCACTGGCAAGGGGAGTTGGCCTGCTGCCTCCACTACTACCCATGGGCTGCCCCCTGCAATCCCAGTACCCCTTGGTTGGACCATCTCCTAGACTCTGCAGCTGGGGGTTTCTAAGCTGGAGCTTCCCCAGCTCCTTCTGCCTTGTCCTAGCCCTGCTTCCCTCTAGGTACTCTGTCAAGCTCCCAGCAGCCAGGCCTGTCTACCTCTACAGCTAGAGGAGACTCACTCTCCACCAAACTCTAGGCCCTTTTATCAGGGCCAGCTGGGCCCTAATTGATGCAGCCACAGCTGTGGCTGCTCTGCCCACTCAGCCTGGGAGCTTGCTTGCTCTCAGCCACAGCCCTTTGCAGGACTGTTTTAAGCCCTTCTCCTGGAGTGGGGCAGCCACCCCACTACAGAGGGACAAGCCAGGTGTTCTGGAAAATAGATACTAATTTCAAAAGCTACATATATATTCAAGTTAACACTCTGCAATGTTTCCCCTTCCCATCTGGCATCTATGGATATTATTTCCTGTTGGACAACCTAGAGGCGTATTTGTATCTGTGCAGCTTGGAGCACAATCTCTGCAGGTAACACACGTGAAGAACTGAGAGAGGGGACTCACGCTGCCTGACTGATCTGACTCAATGTACTCGATCGTCTTAAAAAAGGATCAACATACCAAGCTGTCACAGAATCCCAAATGTGACTAACTAACCCAGTCTTTAATTGCTTCCATTTTTTCCCTAAAATAATCCGAGGACTGATGAAACCAAACTGAATTACAATGTGAAGCTGATGGACTACGTTAAATAGTCAGACAAGACTGAGCTAAAATCCCTGCAGAAATCCAGTAAGATCATTGACAGCCCAGGAGCATCATCTTAGAGCAAGACAGATGAATCAGTTCTTTCCCATTAATTTACTGAGAGTTCCAGTAAATGAAAGTGAAAAACAGGATTTGTTGTGTATGAAGTCTGATTCACTTCCCTTATACAAAAGGATTGTACATTACTTCGAATCCCTAGGTTGTGCAACTGTTTCCCCTTATAGAACCATACTGCTGCAATTATGGTGGCCTCCTCCACCCCCCAGCCCCAGCCAATGTTCCCTCTAATTTTTGACAGGTCGTGTACGCAAAAAAATTCTTTTTGTGCAAATTTTTGTGCTTCTGTACAAATTTTTGTGTGTGCAATGTTTCGCCATGTGCGCAGGGTTTAGGATCTGTGTGTGCGCGCATATGTGCACAGCTTAGAGGGAACAGTGCCCCCCCACACCCCAATGAGAGTTAAATGCTTAAGCAAAGAGCTTCCTCGTCTCTCTCCCACTTATAAGAATCATCTAGTAAGAGCGAGGAATATGCATTCTGAGCTAATAAGGGTAGTAAAAGCTGCCGCAACAAAAGAAATATCACAATCCCAATGTCTAACATAAGGGAACCACAAAAACCTGCAGTTATACTGGACAAATTCTTGCTCGTTAAGGAGAGAGATCTTGTATCAGCAAGACTAGTAGTCTCCTTGGTGGCTATAGAAACATACAATATTTGAGCACAATGGGAGATGTGAATAGGCCGAATAATCACTTCCAAAGTTCAATTGTAGATGTTCTGACAGACTAGCTTTCAGCATAAGGCCCATTTTTGATAGGCAAGAATAGGATGTAAGGCTGTGGTGGGCAGCCTGTCAGGGCAATCCACTGGCGGGCCGTCAGACAGTTTGTTTACATTTGCACAGCTGCCCGCAGCTCCCAGTGGCCACAGTTCGCCACTCCTGGCCAATGGGAGCTGCAGGATGCGGCGGCCAGCAAGTGCCTGCGGCCCATGCCGCTTCCTACAGCTCTAGTTGGCCGGGAATGGCGAACCGCAGCCACTGGGAGCTGCGGGCAGCCATGCAAATGTAAACAAACTGTCTGGCGGCCCGCCGGTGGATTACCCTGACAGGCTGCATGTGGCTGGCAGGTTGCCCACCACTGATATAAGATATCCTTTTCACTGCAATGGAAAATGTCATTCTTACCTCTGATTATGAGTTAGTTCTACTACAGGTTAGGGGGTACAATAAACCTGACAGAGCTACAATATGTTTATTTTCTCCATGAGTCTCTCACACCAGTGCAGTATCTCCTAGAAAGTATGACATTTAAAGAAAGATTCTTGGTCATTTGTAGCACATATCTTCACCAACATCACGTGACCTCCCCCCCCACAAGACAAACGTTGTTATACGTTTATCCCTAGACATCCTTTTTCACCTTAATTTGCTTACTTTTTGTGTCCTTTACAGCATTTACTCTGTGTAGTCAGTTTCCTCTTTTGTTTGTGTGAGTTTCCCCCTTTCCCTTCATCCTCTGAAAATAGCAAGAGAGGAGAAAAAAATTTTAAGGGGGAAAATGACTATTAAAAAAAAAAAAAAGCAAAGAAATTGGCAGGGTACCTCAAGGTCAGATGTACTGCCTAAAGAAAGCTACTACTATTTTTTTTTTACAGTTGACTAAATTTCAAATTGCTAGTGTCCCTTTAAATAGAATCTGCTTTTTAATTTTAATATCTACAGACATATTTCACTAACAAGCTTCTCTTCTGATTGAAACCTAATATCCCTAATCATTTTAATGTGTACAAAAAACTTGACAGGGAAGTTGCACTCAAACTGTCTAAAGCTTCAATTTAATTTTGGAAGCCACAATCTACAAATGATAAAGAACAGCATACAAGTGACCCCAGTTGAGCTGGTGGGTCTTCACTTGAAATTGCTAGCACTTAAGAGGCAAATTATTTTCACATTTCACAGGTCTATTTGCTTTTTAAGCCTAAAAGATCATTTGATGTGAGCCAGAGTATAATCAGACTTTTGTCTACTATCATATCAAAAGGATGTGCCAACTGGAGACAATGAAGTATATCAGCACTATCCCCATTCTTGTTTATATGAGAGCCCAGAATTAATTTCACCATTCAAAGGACGGTAACAGGGATCTGAAGTTGCTTGGTAATTTGTTAATTTTGTGTGTTGGTCTGGCTCCTAGGGTGTTTCCTGTATGAATATACTGGTTTTGCTCAATAAGTAGCTGTCTGAAAAAAGAGCCAGGAAAGAAAAGAATGGCTCAAGACCTATAAACTGTTATGATGTTGCCTCCTCTTCACTCAACTTACAAAACTGTTTTTGACCAGACTAGGAAGAATGAAGGAACTCTGGCAGGATTAAAAAGGGAGACGGGCAGTAAACATCTGGAGGAACCAGACAGACACAGGACCCTGTTGGGGTGCCTGGAGAAGCTAGACTCTAGGTCCCCAAAAAAGGATGGCAGTGCTTTAAGTAAAATAGGCATGCATGTAGACTGTTTTAATACTTCTAATCTCTAATGCTTTGTTCCTACTGCTAAAACAAACACTTTGGTTTTAGGAAGGCTGGTTGATCATGATATACCAGTGGTTACTGATTTCTGAAAGGAAGAATCGCAGATGCCCAAACTCGCTCCAACCTTCAGGATAACAACGGTTGATACACAGTGTAGTGTAGCCCAAGACTCAGTTTAGAAGTGGCAGAATTACAGAAATCACTGCCGGATATATTAAGGCCCAGGGCCTACTACCTGAAATGGTACACTCAGAGACCAGAAAGGGACAGAACAACAACTCACTCGCTAACAATGGAAGAAGCCTATTGCTAATCCAACTTCTAGATGCCTCCCAGAAGGATTCCCACTTTTGCTATGGCTTATGTCGACTGGTAAGGCGATAAACCAAAAAAACAAGCTTAATGATTGCATGAGATCCGCCTCATGAGTCATCAATATAATCCAGATCACCAGACAGATGTTGCAGTTGCCAGTGTCATTAGTCAACTTTGTATGAAATGAGTGACATTAGTTCCCAAACTACATCTACCCAATCAAAGTGGAATGTACATCTTAATAAAGTTCAGCTTTTGCCAGGTCCCACATATGTAAACCAGGATAGACTTTTCATGTGTCCACCTCAAATCACACTTAATTGTACAGTAGGTAAGCAATAAATACAGCCAGGAGAGTCTTCTGTAGGACATTCAAGTATGGCAGTAAAAAGAAGCCGCCTGATATGTCTGAGGGCAGGACTAAGCTGCAAACTTTCATCAGAACAGCTGCACCGATGCAGCTGCACCATTGTAGTGTTTCCTGTTGACTTAGAGTATCTTCACCAGAGAGAACTCTTCCGCTGGCTTAATAATTCCACCGCCACGAAAAATGCTAGCTAAGACTTTGGGAGAACATATCCCACCGACAGAGTGCTGTCTACATGGGGGGTTCCGGTTAGTATAACTACATCGCTTAGGAGGATGGATTTTTCATATCGAGTGACAGTTATACCAAAGTGCGTGCACAGTGTAGACTGGACAAATGCTCAACCTGAGGAATGGGATAAGCTCCAGCATATTACCTGAATTAATTTTTTTTAAAAAATTAGAAGAATAAAGGCAGAGAGTGAAACCTTCTGATTGCACCTATATTCAGTGATCACTCCTCCTTCATCAGACTGACCCCAGCCTCTCCCATTCAGTCAAACATAGCTGCCCTATCCCCATGTGTCCCTGTACTTCCTTCGGCCCCCATCCCAGTCTGTCTCCCCACTAGCTCTTCTGAACCACAGTCTATGTGACCCGCCCCCAGCAGTTCCATATGCCCCGCTCTGTCCATCTCGTCCTATAATCTGTGCCTCCTAAAATGGCTCCGCAGGCAAGATGCGGTAAGGAACATAGCTGGCTGCTACAGCCAATGAGCCAGCTGATCTCTGTTCTGGCTCCACACAGCTCCTAGTGGGCAAAAGGCATAATTGCAGTGCCTCTGACAATACATTTTCTGCAGAGAAAAAAATCTGCAGGGGACATGAATTCTGCGCCTATTGTGTAGTCAGTTTAATTGGCTGCTATGTCTTTCCAGAAAAGACATAGCAAAAATAAAACTGGTATGATAGAATGCTGTATATAATCAATATGCACTTAGAATGCAAGTTTTTATTTTTAAAGTCAAGGAGACGCAGTGTCAAATTCTGAGCTAGCATAACTGCGGATGGAAGTCACGAATCTAGCAGGTAATGGCATCTGACAGAGTTCTAAAACATGCCTGTGAGAGATTCAGTGCTTGTGGGAGCAGATGTAATTGACGTTACCGTGAGGGTGAAGAGGTCAGAACTGGGCAGAAGGGAAAACTCATGAAAGAGGTGGGATGGAGATGCACCAACCCTGAATTTGCTGTAAATCAGAGCACTGTCTAAGAGCTGACAGAAAATAAACCTGTCCTAAATTGGTATAATTTGGGTGGCGATTACACTAAGTAGCAATCCACATTCCAAGGAAACAGCAAAACTATCATATGCATGTCACACACAAAACAGAGATAAACCTTAATCCACAGCAACAAAACAGAATGATAAAAAAAGGAAAGAGGGAGAACGTGAGGCTTCTTCCTATTTCTTTCATTGGGCCACCAGGGGCTTTTCTAGCAGCCACAGCTAGGGGTGTGTGTGTAAGTAGCAATCCCTCCCTGTTGCTCCTGGATGCACCAACCTGGTGTCGGTTGCTGAGGCTGCCAACAGGGGTTGGACCCTGTCCCCCTCTGGAGACACCTGGGGCACAACGCTGGAGGAGCAGGCAGGCAGTGAGTTCCCCACTGTCCCTTAGGCAGTGGGGCTCAGGCTTTGGGCTTCAGCTATGTGGAGGTGAGGCAGGGCTGAAGGGCTCCAAGTGCATGGACGCACTCTGAGGCCACCAAAAAAATTGTCCTGAGAACCCCTGCACTGGATAACCATACAGGCCTGAGTCCAAGGCCATGCTGTCACAGCACACCCATTACCTATGTCTAGGAGTTCTTCAGGTAATTAAGAAATGAAAATATAGGAGTCACAGTAAAAATTGTTATCATTGACCTACAAAGAGAGTAGTAACTGGACAGCTGAAATCAAAGACAGGGCTAAGGTGTTGCATACATCCTTACTTTTTGGTATTCAAATACACTATAGGTGCTCTGAAGAGAATACTACGACAAAACACCCACAGGCAGGGCCACCAAACCCAAACGCAGCATGTGGTTGCATTTCAGATACACATGATGGTGCGGCATGACGTGAAGAAAGTTGTGTTATGGCAAGATCAAAGATGTGACTTCACTGGATGCATGATAATCAAACAAGTAATCAGCAAAACATCTAATATGCTGCTCCCAATATTTTGGCACTAAAACAGGGTACACACATAGCAATTAAGAACAGTTATTTTTCCCATGCTGCCTTCAATGCCTGGAACAACCTCTAACCCTACGAGAATAACTATTCACTCTCCTTTTCTCCTTCACATCCATTTTCAGTGTTCACTTCTTTTGGTTACACATCCAACACTTCATTCCACCCTAAGCCTTATTGCAAAAACTGTCACCATGTTGGAATTTATCAAAAATTAGCTTAAAATACAAAAAGGAGCAACAAATTGTGTCCATAACAATAAATATCTCATCAACCGCCACATTTGTAACCCTAATTCCCCCATATTCCCTCCTCACATCCACTGAGGCTTTATACAATCGATACACCGTTTCCCATATCAGAGAATCATGGAAATGTAGGACTGGAAAAGACCTCAAGAAGTCATCAAATCCAGCCCTCGGTGCTAAGCAGGACCATGGAAACCAGCCCATCCTTAACAGGTGACTGTCTAACCTGTTCTTAAAAACCTCTACTGATGAAGACTCCACAGTCTTCCATGAAAGCCTATACCAGAGTTCAACTACTCTTATAGCTAGAAAGATTTTCCTAATATCTATTCTAAATCTCTTGTTGCAGGCTAAGCCAATTACTTCTTACCCCACCTTCAATGGACATGCAGAACAACTGATCACCTTCCTCTTTATAAAAGCCCTTACGTATTTGTAGATTGTTATCAGGTTCCCTCTCAGTCTTCTTTTCTCAAAGCTAATCATGCCCCATGTTTTAAAACCTTTTCTCATAGGTCAAGTTTTCTAAACTTATCATTTCTGTTGCTCCAATTTGTCCACATATTTCCTAAAGTTTGGAGCACAGAATTGGACACAGTACGCCACCTGAGGCCTCATCAATGCCAACTAGAGCAGGACAATTATCTCCTGTATCACATACAACACTGCTGTTAATACATCCCAAAATGATATTAGCCTTTTTTGCAACTGCATCACACTGTTGACTCATTAAATTTGTGATCCTCTACAACAGCCAGAACCTTTTCACTAATACTAACACCTAACCCAGCTATTCCCCATTTTCTAGTTGTGCATTTGATTTTTCCTTTCTTTATTGCAGTTTATCTTGTTCATTTCAGACCAATTCATTAAGGTCATTTTTAATAAGTCCAGTCCTGCAAAGCACTTGTAACCCCTTTCAGCTTGGTGTCATTTGCAAATATTGTAAACGCTCACCACCCAATTTTCCAGGTCATTAGTAAGATATATTCAACAGTACCCAACCCAGGACTGACCCTTGCAGGACCCCCTTTTGTAATCTCCTCAGAGCACGGAGCTGTCATTTTGTTCACCCATAAAGCAGTATCTACAACTTTGGTCTAAGTGATTAATACCTCTGCAGTAAACTGGGTTGGGAATGCATACAAAGCCTGTATAGAGAAGACATACCACACACAAACACCTCTTGCCAACACACTCCGATCTTGCACTGATGGCACACTTCTCTTAACTTCTACTGCAAACCAATGGTCAACTGTCTTGGGTATACCACCTGCACTGCAGCAATGGATTCACGAGCTAAGCTGCACAGTATTGCACTCCACCACATCCTCTTCGGGGTGTTGCATTCAGACCACTGAATTTTCACCTCTTCCTTAAAATACTTCCCAGGTGTGATTTAAAATAAAATTCTTAAGATATAGCCTATGCCACGATATGCCCAACTTCCTGGACATGGCCAAGAAGATAAAGGGAACCAGAGTTTATTCTGAGTATTTAACAGTTGAAAGGCCAAGTTTCTGTACCTCACAGTGTATTTCACAAGGGTGCTAAAAAGCACGCTGAAAAATTATGTTGATGGCAATTATGGTGAAGTGTGCTTTCCCTACAACCATATTGAGCAACACCAGTAACGTGTGGAAATCTAAATTCCTTCCACAGATTAAAACCCTTTGCCATTCAAATTCTCTAACAAAATTGCTGACTAACATGCCCAGAAGACAATCCATGGACAGATGTGTTAAGACAAACTATACTGACGTAAATTGAAAAAGCCTGATGAAAACCTCAAGTTGCAAAACAGCATGAACAGTACAAGTTAATTTTTTACAATTCATTGGATGTGGAGTGAACAGAGAGACCAATATGAACTCGGAAAGCAAACTCTCAGAGGTCTTCATGTATTATGTTTGTACTGTACCTAATACAACGAGGGTGCTGCAGCAATACAACAGAGTAGAGGGGCCAGTACACATTTATTTGTATAGTTTACTTCTTTATGGCATAAAATTACTTTAGCATTTCAACAAACTCTAGCTCTTGTGCTTAGTCAGTGACTTACACCAGTGGTTTGATTTCCTTTAAAACTTGGCACCCAAGTTTAATATTTTTTAAATTATTTTAATGGATATTAAGTTTAGGCCTTGACATTGGTTGTCGATTTCAAATAGATTTAGTTTTTTAAAAGGATATAAAGAAAAACATCAGATTTTTTTTGGTTAAAAAAAAAATGTATTTCTATCCACCTTGATTTCCTCCCAAGTTGATGGAAAGTAGGAATGCACAACACCTTTGAGAATTTGGCCAATATGTATCATTAAATTTCCAGAGCCCCTTGAACTTAAGACCAGTAACAAGACATTCAGTTCTGGAATCTTAAATATTCCAACATTTACCCTTAAGTATAAAAGCTTTGGTACACTTCCATTCTAAGCTATGTATGACACAGGATTCTCCAGGCTGGGACCTAAGTGGCTGCCAGCTCCAACAGTTTATTAGCAGGCAGGGCAGTGTGGAGGAAAGCTTGTAATCTTGTTCTCAGAACTTCACCTTATGAGATTTAAACAAACATTCTTAGATAAGCTTTAGCTTTCACCAGCGTAAGCAGGTATACTCACTTCTGCTAAACTGAAGAGTCAAAATGAAGTTACACCTCAGATACATCATAACATTCCTCAATATCCCATGTCATGATAAATACCAACCCAAACAGTTCAGAGACTATAGACACACTGGAAGATGTTTTGGTTTAACAAACTGATGATCTCCACTTTAAGATCAGGATTCAGAAAGCAATTGCGTAGAATACAGAGAGGTCATCAGATTTCACGTTTTTCCAAATTTAAACAAAAATCTCAAGAATTTTAAAAATAAGCTAATACATTCTTTATTTTGACAGAGTCAACTTTAAGAAAGTTGCTGTTATACAAAAAAAGTACATTCTGTATAGGTTCTCATATTGCATCAGCCAGGAGGGTATTAGCTATTGTTCAAAATGATCCTTAGAAGTCTACAAAGCAAAGAACCCAGGCACAACTCTGGGCATTGCACAAAATACAGAAAGACATCAAGACCCCCATCATAAACAGTTTATGAAATGAAGAGCCAGATGATGCAATACAGACACCCACCTTAAAGACTAGCTTTGACTGTTAAACATTGAGGGTGAGTTAGGAATAAAGAGCCAGTTGATGACTCCCTTGCATTGACAAAAACTTCCTGATCCCAAACATTGGATACAAGTCATTCCATCTGAAGCTGATTAATACATTTCAGAATATCTCAGCTACAATTGATACACATAATTAGAGCCCTGCTCGGATACAAAATTTCGATCCACATCCAATCTGCAATCCACAAATGTGGTCTGCAGATATCCGTATCTGCAGATTTGCAGAGCTCTACATATAATAGGTCTCACCTCAGCCAGAACTTACCACCTCCTTCTGTAAGTAAGAAAACAGGCATAAACTCTCCACATTCATTCCCAGCTCTTTATAATGTCCAACCATCTCTAAAAGCAACTACATAATTGGAGTACATAAGCCAATACAGAATGAGAGTCAATGTTAAATGGAAATCAAACTAGGAGGCATCATAGCACTGAAGTGATGACAGCAAACATTGTCACTTGGCGCATTCCCCTACCGTGCTCTTGTCGAAGGGTTACAAGTTTACTCCCATGTGGCTGTTTCCTCCAAAGAAAGTTTAACACAGATCTCTGAATTCCTTAACTGCAATAGAAGCAGGGACTACTGAAATAAAGTATTACTTCAGCCATGAATCCAGAAATGAACATCCACTAACATAATTCATTACTTTAGGGAAATGGATTTCAAGTGTAGTTAATGAAAGAATGTAATAGCATCAAGTGGAAGAATCAGGTTTCCAGATTACCTAACAAAGGCACCTCTCATTTTCCTAGTTCCACACTGTACTGCCAACAGCACTACAAACATCTACAAGTAAGAAGCAAAAGAATCACTTTTAACCAGTTTTACCAACAGGCGATTAATCATACCACAAGATTTTAAAATACCATGTTCCTTGCTGATATTCTCCAGATCTCCACTTTACTATGGGCTCCTTCAGACCAAGGCTCCTTTTAACAGAGAATCTCCCGATGGAATACAGAAACATAACCGTACAGTGTATGCTGCTATTCTAGCACCTAAAAATTGGAGGGAGTGGGGGTTGTACCTTGTAAAAAGTAGAGCAAGAAACAATTGGACCCCTTACTCTCTTTCTTAAGAGGAACTATATCAGGTACATTCATTCTATTAAGTGAAAGAATGAGAAGTATTTCCTTACAGTGCAGAACAGTGGGATCAATCCAGCACATCACTGTGCACCAACTCATAAGAACATCCCAACTGCAGGGGTAGGAAAACTATAGCCCACTGGTCACATCTGTCCCATGGCACCATCTTGCCCAGCCCCTGAGCTACTGGCTGGGGAGGCTACTCCCGGCCCCTCTCCCACCTCTGGGGGGCAGGGCTGCGTGCTCTGGCAGGGCAGCATGTCTGGCTCCAGATATGCTGCTCTGAGCAGCAAGGTAAGGGGGCCAGGGAGTCCCAGGAGGCAGTCAGGGGACAGGGAGTGGGGGGGAGTCAGGGGACAGCGAGTGGGGGTGAACAGTAGGATAGGGCATGGGAGTCCCAGGGGCCCTGTCAGGCGGCAGGGGTGTGGACAGGGGTCAGGGCAGCCAGGGGCCAGTTGGATGGGGCAGAGGTTTGGGGGGGCGGTTAGGAATGGGGGGGTTAGGTTGGAGGTGAAGTTCTGGGGGGCAGCTAGGGGACAAGGAGAAGGGGAGGGCTTAGATAGGGGGTAGAGTCCCAGGAGATGGTTAGGGGTGGGGGGGTCTTTGGAGGGGGCAGTCAGGAGACAAGGAGCAGGGGGTGTTGGATGGGTTGGGGATTCTGAGGGGGGCAGTCAGGAAGCAGTCAGAATACAGGGAGCTGGGAAGGGGGGATTGGCTAGGGGGTGTGGTGCTGGGACGTTGTTAGGGGTGGGGGTTCTTGGGAGGGGGCAGTCAGGGAAAAAGGAGCGGGGTGGTGGATGGGTTGAAGGTTTTTGGGGGGGGGGCAGTCGAGGGTGGGAAGCGGGAGGATGTTGTATAGGAGGTGGGGTCAGGCTGTTTGGGGAGGCACAGTCTTCCCTAACCAGCCCTCCATACAATTCTTGCAACCCTGATGTGGCCCTCGAATCAAAAAGTTTGCTCACCTCTGCCCTACTGGTTCAGACTAAAAGTTCACCTAGCCCTGTATCCTGTTTTCCGACAGTGGCCAATGCCAGGTGCCTCAGAGGGAATGAACAGAACAGGTAATCATCAAGTGATCCATCCCCTGTCACCCATTCCCAGCTTTTGGCAAACACAGGCTAGGGACATCATTCCTGCCCATCCTAATAGCCATTGATAGACCTATCCTCCATGAATTTATCTAGTTCTTAATCCGACTATATTCATGCTTTACTCAGCGTTTCACGAAGCAAAATTTGGCCATATCACTTAAAATAAGTGGATTTCACATTTTCAGTCACTATCAATTCCACAGTATACCTGCCTCTAAGAAGCTTAAGTGATTTCTTTTCATAACAGACAATAGAGCTTACTGGAGTCAGGGCACAGATGAACTTTAATGAGATTCTGCATACTTCACATATCAGACAGGTAACCAGAAACTAACTTATGGTAGAACTTAGATTTTTTCAACATTAGCACACTGATAAAAAAGCATTCTTTTTAAAGACAATACTGGAGTCTAAAGTGAAGCACAACACACAGCAAAATCCTGAACCTGAGATAATTGGCCCATGGGGCAACAATTTAAAAAACAAAAAAACCAGTCTGTTGGGGCAGATAAGTGAAATGATTTTTGCTTGAGTGATGATGAAACTGCATTCTAGAATGGTTATTAGATGGGTTTCAATTAGGATCATGGGACAATTTTTTATTTTAAGGGAAAGCACTCCTGTGGAGTTAACAAAATGAAATCATTCGAGATGTAAGTGGAAATACCACTAAATAAAGTAAATTTGAACTATAAAAGAAAAGAGACGAAACATCATTGGATGGCTTAAGACATACTTTTATATCGTGGAATAAGACTACTAAAAATGCCAGATACTTTTGCAGTTTTACAATACGAGATATTGGACTAGTTCCTTATCCTTTAGATGCGTTATTTTTAAAAGAACTAGCAGGAAATGTTTAGGAAATGATAAGAACAAGAAGCGCTGTTTCAGCGAACAACACTGATATCTTCTGGCTAGTGTCAAAATAAATTGCACATAGATTTGTCAAAAGCTGCATGTGTTGAAACTGGTCTGACAAATTACATATCAAACATGCACACATTAAAAAGCAATATGAACTGCCCATATAGAAAGGCTAAAAAGTTTGTTGATTCCCCAATCTAGCAGTTTTACTTAATTGTAGTTATCAGACCAAAACACACAAAAGGCTATTCAGTGCAAATGTTGTAGCTCACTGTTATGAACTCTGAGTTTGACATATCTTTCTGAATGCTGATTTTAAAAATAACAATATAAACAGAAAATGAATGAGACTAGTAATGTGAATAACATTTTGCTACAAACATTAGCAGTTCCTTCTTCGCAGGCTACCAATCTACACACACAACACCACAACTGTTGTTTTAAAGGCCTGCTGAAGTACACTGCTGGACTGAAAAAACAAAACAGCTTGGGTTCTGAAAATATATGGATATGAATCTTCAAGGAGCATCATTTGTGAAATCCTCCACTAAATGTTATCACAAAGGAAGTCATGCCCTGACTTGTGCACCATTTCTGACATACAGTAACACAGGCATATTAGGGAAAATGACTCACTTCAATCTGCAGGACAGAACATTTTAGTGTGTGTGACCACAACACGAAATCCGTGAAGTATCTGATATAAAAGTTAATTAAAGATACGTTATTGGTTTTCACCAGACATCGGCCACAACAGATCCTTGCTCACGCCCCTGTAGTCTGAATCATGCACACCACAGACAGACGCAGCTGGGTTACCACGACACGGTGAGCTCCGTGGCAGAGCGAGCAGTGTGCACGCACAACAGGCCTGATCAATATTTCATCTACTCGGCGTCTGGTCTGCCCGAGCAACTCGTTCGTGTCTCCTCGTGCGAGACACGGGCCAGCCCGGCAGCGAGCGGATCGCCCTTCTCACCACGGGGCAGATTTGATGCACACAGAGCAACCCCCGCCCCCCCGAGCTTTTGCACGCACAGTCCCTTGTACCCCTGCAGCGAGACCACTGCGGGACCCCAGCTCCACGGCGGGCTTGGCTCATGCGCGCGCGCACACAAACGCAGCATCCCCGCGGACCCACACACGCGCCCCGGGGACCCCCGGCACGGCCGAAGCAGCGTGCCCGCCTCTCCCTGCCAGTACCTGTCCTCGGAGACGCTGATGACCCCGTCCTCCTTGGGCACGATCGCGGCCATGCTCACCACATCCTGGGAACCCTCCACCTTGCTGAGCAGGACCGGCTTGCGGGTCAGCGCCTTGGGCTGGATCTCAGCGGCCATGGGCAGCGCCGGCGGGCTCCGGCTGCGGCAGGAGCGTGGGGCGGGGGGGCGGCGCCGGGCTGCAGCAGCAACAACGGGGGAAGGAGGAGGGGCCGCGGCTCGCGCCCTGTGGAATCCCTCGGAACCAAAACAGCGGCTCGCGCGGCAGCGGGCGCAGCCCCTGCGACTGGAGCGCCCCGCCCTCCGCCGCCGGGCCAATGCGGCGGCGGCACTTCCGGGAGCCCCGCCCCCGCCTCCTCCCTCCGCGCGGCAGTAGGCGCCCAATCGGGAGCGGGGCCGCCTGCCTGGAGCGCGAGCTGGCCGGCCGGCGCGCACACGCGGCGGGGGTTTGCACCGGTCGACGGCGCAGGACGCGCAAGGCGGCGCTCGGCTTCCCCTTCTCCCCGGCGGGCGGAGGGTGACGCGGCGCTGAAGCCATCGGGGTACTTGGGTCGGGTGACGGGGGAGAGCCCGACCCCGATGGAGCCCAGGGCATGTTCCGTGTCCGCCGCTCTGCTGAACGGGCCGGGGTCTGCCCGGCCCCGGGGCTGAGGAGGCGGGAAGGGCGCAAATAAACCCTACAGCTCCCCTGGGCGACTCTCCCTCGGAGTCTGCGCCGGCTGGATGGACTCTGTCTTCCAGGGTCAGAACAGCTGATAATTAGCGCGGTGCAGGGGGGGTCTTCCGCCCATTTCCTCCAGTCAAGCTCCCCTCCCTAGAAGCAGGGAGGTGTGTGGGATAAGAGCATGGATGCCAGCTTTGCACAGCTGGGATCTCCTTTGGGCTGAGGGGGGCTTCTGACTCCAGAAACATGAATTTTATTAATATTAAGTAGTTATTTTCAATAAACATTGATCTTAGCTCAGAAGAGAGCTACATTCAAAAAGATTCACTGGACTCCTTCAAAATTGTCAGTCCTTTTCCTAATTACTCTGTCTTCTTCACATGTTGAATATCCTGCTGAAAGATTAATTCCTCTGCAAAGTATAAAAAGAAAAGGGTGTTTTACCAGTTGGGGTTTGAGCACCAAAGTAGCTCAGGAGGGTACAAGGAAAAAAAGAGGATCAGTGGAAGAGGAGAAAGCTGCAGGATGCAAGCTCTGCCCATACACGTTGCAGAAATACTAGGAATGTCATGAAATAATGGTAAAGAATGACAAAGAGTTGCTGTCCTCCAACAGTAAACAATACACTTTCTGCATAAATAATCTTTATCAAAATTAATAAATTATGGATTAAAACAGGTCACTAATTTATTATCTCATTTGCTGGATTTGGGAAGGATTTTAGTTTGTTGATTCACTTGGATTAGAAAATGTCAAAGTGAAAGACTCCTGTTTTGTAGGTTTAGAATTTCCCTTCACTAAGACAGTGTTTGAGCACCTTGGTTACTAGGGTCACATAGCAAACTACTGAGTTTGGAAGCATCTGAAGATGCCTTTTAATTCTTTGCTGAGTCTCAATCACATAGGATCACGAGTTACAGCTACATAGAGTAACAACAACTGATGTCCAATATTCTTCATAGTTTTATCAGGACTGGGTTCCCAGTGTAGGAAAGCACTTAAGCACATACTTTAAGAATGTGCTTCTACACTTTTTCTGAACAGAGCTGCATTCCTAAAGTGGGGCCTGGGTTGTCTGGTTTAAAGTGGGTCAAATGTCAGCCTCCATGCCAATGGTAAAGAATTCTGAGACCTTTTACCTTTGGCACTTCTCTTCCTCAAAGCTGGCAAGCTATAGCCTGTTGCAGCAACTAATAGAAAACCAGATAGGTTTGTCCCTTTTCTTCACAGAGGTCTACTGCTGTTATTTTCTAGTGCTATTAGCTGATTCAACTGGTTTGAGGGGTTCGCTGAATTTTTTTTCTGGCCATTCTGCAACTGCTTGTAATATACATGTCTATAAGGAATAGGGAGGACAAAGACTGGAGGGAGATATGTCCAGGGTCTCTGTGTTTATCTTATGTTTTCCTTTCTTCATATTTTATGATTGAAGGTATGCATTTGAAGTAATGATTAACAGAATTGTTGTAAAAGTTGGTGGCACTCTAAACTGTCAGTCCATATTAAATGGACATTTATATTAAAATTATTTTGTGTTATTACTCTTCTGCATCACACAAGGGCTATTTTATTGATTTAGGCTAGAGAACAGCATCTGAGTGTTCCTTAAAAATTATGCACAATGGGGTGGAATTAAACACAGATCCACCAGGTAAAATTAATTGCAAGAACATGACTGCAATATTTACATGCATTAACAACAGAATGTTTTTGTAATTCAGTTTCTTATTTTTGAGGAGGAGGGATGTTATTCCTTAAGGAAACTCACCATAATCCCAGCACCTGGTTTTCACCAAGTTTCAGCTTTTCAGTCAGCTTTTCTGCCAGGTAAACTGAGGCACAGAATGGTCAAATAACTTGCCCAAAGTTACATTCACATTGTGCCAAAACTGTTGAAAAGACATTTACTCTTGAAGTCAGTGTTGTTAGAGGCAAACTTTCACCATCTATTACAAGAATTCTGAAAAATCACATGAAACATCTCTTGGCCACAGTTCTTCACTACTGAAGGGCTTTTCAGACTTCAAGCAGTACTGCTGCTGTAAATTTGGGTTCATCCATAGTTACCACCAGGCAGCAGTTTTCCATGTGATTAGTGCTTCTACCCCATAAACAGAAGAGAAAAAAATTAGAAATACTGGATCTGAATCTGAGCACTACAAGGAGTATATCTGCTTCCTAAAAAGCATGTGGACTTGGGGAAAAAATCTACATGCCTCTCTTGTGAGTATCATGGAGGCTTTTGTATTCTTTTTGCAGCTGATCTCTGAAAGCACAGATGGAGAGAAATAAAACTGTTGATATCTTCCAAGGGTGTTTTGGGTTTTTATTTTTGTTTGTTACTGTAAATTGTGAAACAGAAAGAAATCCAGTTACAGGCATGGTATTCTTGAAAGATAGAACAGAGAGTGAGAAAGAAGTCATTTCTGCATTGGTCCTTACTATTCAAAATGTCCTAGAAAAATTTCCTCTATAAGGATAGTAGATTGCCTCTGAAAAAAATAACCTTTGTTTGTATATCAGTATAATTTAATCTGTGTTAAATCAACGAGAGACAAGATGGGAGAGGTGATATCTTTTATTGGATATTTTAGTCAGTATTGGTCCTTGTTTTATTTTGCATTTTGCTGTGAATGTTTGTAAACAGAAACATCTCTTCCTCAACTAGTTTTGGTCTTTCCTATTTGATGTACTTCTGTTCACACTTTTTTTTTCCAGTGGGAGTAAAATGAACATAGCCGCTAGTGACAGTACTTTTGGATTCACATATTTGATTATGTCAGCACAACTCTGGGAATCAGTGGTGGCCTCAGGCCATGGTGGTTACATACAGTTGATCCAAGCCCCATGTGCTCACACTAGGACAGTATACCAGAAAACCTTCTTTGATTCCTCATCTGCAATCCTGTTTGATACTCCTGGGTTGTAGTAAAAAGAAACTCCCTACCTACCACTGCTGTCTCCTTGCTTACAACGTTGCTCTCTAGGTCCATCTTCTGGCTTCTTGGACAATATAGTGGAATAAGAATCCGCAGTTTTTAAAGGAGATGTCATGAGCAGGCAATCATAGCCTAAGTCAATAGTTCTCAAGGGCTATGTGTACCTCTGGGGGTACATCAACTCACCTATATATTTGCCTAGTTTTACAACAGGTTACATAGAAAGCCCTAGCAGAGTCAGTACCAACTAAAATTTCATACAGACAAAATGAGAAAGTCAGCAATTTTTCAGTAATAGTGTGCTGTGATATTTTTGTATTTTTATGTTTGATTTTGTAAGCAAGTAGTTTTTAAGTGAGTGAAACATGGGGTACACAAGACAAGTCAGACTCCTGAAAGTGATACAGTAGACTGGAAAGATTGAGGACCACTGGCCTAAGTGAGAGTTCAGGAAGACAGGAGAGGATTAGAGAAGTGGCATAGGAAGGTGAAAGTGCAGTGGTCCAACATGGAGGGAGCTGGATGGAGTCCCCCACTGTCCGTGAGCAGTATTTTTAGTTAACTACACCTGCAGACTTGCCACTTCTGTACGTTTGAGTGGACATTCCTCTCCCAGCACAACATAACAACATTTGTCTGTGTTGTGTTGCCACTTTAGTTCATGCCTTTTTTGCTGCACAACTATTTTAATATTACATCATCATGCAACATGATGACACTTGATGAACCGCCAGGCAAATAATGGGAACTGTGGAAATCCAGCACGCCTTGGGATCATCCTGTTACAAGTGAGTCAATTTAACAAACAGGGCAACAGGAGCTCACAGAAACTGGTCATTTAAAAACATGCTCAACAATGAAGGATTCCACTAATTACAATAGATATTTAGAATCCTGAGAATATTCCCTTACTCAGTTAGGACTGTTTTTGACTGGTCAGTTTTGGGGCCGAAACTCCTTAACAAATGTACCTTTAAGCTATTAAGTAATCTGATACTAGTTCCTCTCACTGTACAAGGCTGTGTCTACACTGTCACTTTCAGCACGAAAACTTCTGTCGTTCAGCGGTGTGAAAAAACACACCCCTGAGTGACAAAATTTTAATACGGAAAAGCGCCAGTATATATCCCGGCAATAAAGCTACCACCGTTCATTCGGGTTGAGTTTTTTTATCGCCAGGAGAGCTCTCCCCCAGCGATAAAGCATGTCTACACTGCCCACGTCACAGTGCTGCTGCGGCTGTGCTGTAACACGGGTAGTGTAGGCACACCCCAGGATGGTAACTAGGGAGGAAGAGAAACTGCACTTTGCTTGAGTGCTTAGTTGACATGAAGCTGGATTTCAGCATTTTGAAGGCTCTCCAGCTCAATCACCAATGTGTGACACAAAGACCTCTTTACAAAGGGTCCCCTGTTCTTTGCAAACAGCTCTCACTTCAGACCTGGCAAACGTACTACACTAAACACGTCTTACAAGATACTTATTCATAAAGAGTAACATGTAGAGATCTTCAGAAAGCTTGTAAGTTGTCAAGACTCAGAATCATTGTGAGATGTATGTAAGGATGATATTTAAGGAACAATGTATTTATATTGAAAGTATGCCTAATGAACTTGGAGTAGAAATCAGTCCCCAGCAGATAAGAACATAACATAAGAACAGCCATACTGGGTCAGACCAATAGTCCATATAGTCCAGTATTCTGTCTCCAACAATGGTCAGGGGGAGTGTACAGAACAGGGATCAATCCACCTCCTAGCTTCTGGCAGTCAGCGGTTTAGAGTTGCCCCAAGCCTGAGGATGCATCCCTGACCATCCTGGCTAACAGTAATTCATGGACCTATACTCCATGAGCTTATCTTGGGTTATTTTTTTTTTTAATCCAGTTACATTTTTGGCCATCACAATATCCCATGGCAATGAGTTCCACAGCTTAATTGTGCTTTGTGTGAAAAAGTACTTCCTCTTTTTTGTACTAAGCCTGTTGTCTGTTAATTTCATTGGCTGACACCTGGTTTTTGTATTGCGGGAAAGGATAACACTTCTGTGTTCACTTTTTCCACACCATTTATGATTTTATAGACCTCTATTATATTTCCCCTTCATTGTCTCTTTTTTAAGTTAAACAGCCTTAGTCTTTTCTCTCTCCTTATATGCTGTTCCATATCCTTAATCATCTTTGTTGCACGTCTGTGAACTTTTTCCAGTTCCACTATATGCTTTTTGTGATGGGGTGAGCAGAACTGGATACATTATTTCAGGTGTGAATGCACCATCGATTTATATAGTGGCATTATAATATTTTCTGTCTTCCTTTCTATCCCTTTCCTAATGGTTCCTAACACTGTTAGACCTTTTGACTGCTGCTGAGCACTTAGCTGAAGTTTTTAGAGAATTATCTGCCGTGACTCCAAGATCTCTTTCTCGAGTGATAACAGCTAATTTAGAACCCATCATTACATAAGAGTAGTTGGGATTACTTTTTCCAAGGTGCATTACTTTGCACTTATCAATGTTGAATTTCATCTGCCATTTTGTTCCCCAGTTACCCAGTTCTGTGAGATCCCCCGGCAGCCCTTCAAAGTCAGCTTTGGACTTAACTATCTTGAATAATTGTGTATTGTGCAAACATTGCCACTTTACTGTTTATTCCCTTTTCAAGATTACTAATGAATATGTTATATAGCACAGATCCTTTGTGGACCCCACCGTTTACCTCTCTCCATTGTGAAAACAGACTATTTATTCTTACCCTTTGTTTCCTATCTTTTAACCAGTTACTGATCTATGAGAGGACCTTTCCTGTTATCCGGTCTACTTAGTTTCCTTAAGAGCCTTTGATGAAGGATGTTGCCAAAGACTTTCTTAAAATCCTAGTACATTACGTTGACGGACACCTTCAAAGAATTCCAATAGATTTTTGGAAGCATAGATTCCCTTTGCAAAAGACATGTTGACTTTTCCCCAACAAATTGTGTTTATGTATGTGCCTGATAATTCTTTTCTTTATAGTTTCTCCAATTTGTCCAGTACTGAAGTTAGGTTCTATTGCCTACCCCTGCCACATCCCAGAATAAAAAGTGGAGAACCATCAGAGACAACAACAATCAATCAAAACCACTTAAAGGTAAAAAAGAAACTCTGCAACATGCCAGGAGTTCAGCCTGCCTGTGAATAGAAACAAAGGACTGTTTTCAGTATAACATAGTTTAGAAAAAGGGACTTCAGTGAGGAAAAATCTTGGCAGAGGGGGACACTTTTGTGGACATTTGGATCCTGGTTCTTGAGAAACCATTCAGCTCTGCAAGAGACTGAACTTTTGGGAAAAATCTACTTTATTAGATAGGAAAGGTAACTGTTTATAAGTGTAGATCCAGGTTTGCTTTTATGATTGTGTTTCATATAGTAACATCTTATTTTCACAATTTTCTCTTGTTCCTAATTAAATCTTCATTATTTCTTAAATAAATCCTTTTTGTTTAAGTGCTCACAAGTGCTGTGTAATTTACATGAGCAGTGGTTTGAGGTAAAACTGGTAAACTGGGGCATGCCACACCTTTCAGTGAAGAGGATCAGGAAATTCAGTGAGTAACCAGTATCAGTGACTGGATATCACAGACACATGATTCAAAGGAATCTGGGTGCACCTATTGTTAACCTGCAAAGCAAAGGAAAGACTGGCATAAGCCCAGAAGAGCATGCTTGAGTGGTGAAGGCTGGCAGTGTCAGGGAGCTGACATCCAGTTGCCACAAAAAGACTCCCTTTTGCTGGATGCAGGGAATAACAAGGTGACTCAGAGTCCTGGATACCCCAAGTACCATCATACCATGCTAAACCAAAATGACTTGTATAAACAAAACCACCACCACCACATAAAAAAGGTAAAAGCAGAACCACAAATGACCATTTAATAGCTATCAAATTCAGCAGTCTCTTCTGTGCTCTCCAGTG
This sequence comes from Dermatemys mawii, assembly GCA_007922305.1. Taxonomy (NCBI): domain Eukaryota; kingdom Metazoa; phylum Chordata; order Testudines; family Dermatemydidae; genus Dermatemys; species Dermatemys mawii. The sequence continues at coordinate 18,316,489 of ML677348.1, forward strand.
TCCCCTAATCACTGCATTTTCACAAATTTAACTTAAATCCCAGACATCGTAAAGTAGGAAACAAATCTCTGAATAAAGCACCACTTAGGGCTTGTCTACACCACACAGCTTTTAATGACAAGGTTGCGTTGACACAAGGTTGACAATACCCTTATTGAGCAGCTGCATATGTGTGTGCTTGAAATGTCCTCCTAGGCACCACACTTGGTTTCTTTAGAGACGGTAGTCTTCTTAACAAATTTACTAGAAAGAAATTTTTAAATAAAATGCTTTTCATTGGAGATGATATCAACACTAATATTTAAAAAATGATAATGGGGCAAAGAGAGTATATGCAATTTGCTGGGGAAAAGACCAAATCAAACCACTTTGTAGACCATCTATATTCTGTGGAGCACTAGTTTGTCTGAACTTGTTTTAAAAATGGATTTCTAGAAAACAGCTTGAATAAGGAAGAATATGCATCTTCACATTCAGACATGCTTTCCTCTATGTTGTGATTTTGTTGTGCTGGCTTTAGCATTCTTATAGTGAATAATACTGGCTGATATGTTTTCTAAAAATCAAGCCTCACATGCTCGTAATGAGATTTAAGCTTCAGTTTTCGCCCATATTCCACTATTTTGTGTGCTTTTTAAAATAAATTTGGAAAATGTCAAACTTCTGTATTATATGTAGAAACTGATGGACAGCTGGAGTCCGAGTTATGAATTATGAAAAAATGTTTGAAAATGACTTGTCATCAATATCAACATACAGCACTGCATCTAAAACAAAGACATTGTTTAGCTACCACTAAAAGTTGTTGTTTCTTAACAGACTATGTACCTGTGGGAACAAAAGAGGGATGTTGTGTCAGTGTGTGGGATACAAATGAGAACACCTGGCTCACACATTTTGCTCTATAAACAGTCCTTGCTCTATACGCAGTCTTATTCCGGTTTTCTCTGTCCTCACTGACAGTCTCCATTTCTTTTCTAAAATATTGGGCCTCTAACCTTGACCCACTATAGAAACTTTTGTAAGTAATTCCATTATCTTTTTAGTGTCTCTCTCCACCCATTTCTTCTTCTTCTTCTCAGCTCTTTACTCTTGAACTTTTCTGGGCTTTCCCATTTCCTTTCCCATTTTCTCATATTCCTTTCCCATTTTCTCCTGAAAAAGTTATCAAGATGGGAATATCATTGATAAGTGTAACAGTGTATCTTCTATTTGGAAAGCAGAGAAAAAAACTGCACGCAAAATCTACCTGAAGAGATAAGTGAATTTCTTGCACACATAGCACTAACTATATGATGGTTCTGAAGTGCTAACTACCTGATCTTTCTCTGATTTAACTATAACAATTTAAAAAAATATTTCTCCAGGGACTCTCAAAGGACCTTTTCACACAGCCGTCTTTGTCTGCATACTAGATCACTAGATTTTTTTTCTTGAAATTTCTCTTTTGCTATTACTCATATGGTCCACTAGTGGGAGCTCTTACGTTGACAAGAGACTGGAAGCCACCGGAGTTTCAACTACCACGTCATCTAGATCTTCTCTGAGCAGTGTAAAACAAGATTATGATTAAACACTGGTCTTCATTAACACTAGCACTGTTGCTAGCTCACTTGGTGAGGTATATCAGTGGTAGTAGTGGGATATTCTAAGAAAAAAGTCTAGCCCAGGATCAATGGCATTTTAGGATGGTTATTACTAACACAATTGTAGCAGAATTTTTTGTTACCAGTGTGGACAGGGATTCTTTCCTGTGAAAGTTAGACAAATCATCCTGAAGACTATCCCTTACTGCAAGAGTATAGAAAAGCTTTATACCGCACAAATATTATTGCATGTCTGCCTGTGTGTCTAAGAAAGATGGTGGACCCTCAGTAAGGCTAATTTGTTCATTTAGGAATGTAGCAGGAGGTCAGTTCCAACTGCTTATGGTTCCTAAACCAAGAGCGTTGTCCTCCTTTCTATGGGGAAAAAATAGCATGGAAAGGCACCTTGAGAGTAAAGTGCAGAAGATTTAGTTTGCGTAGGAGGCTTAGGGCTCTGTGGAATAGAGTTATTCTGGATGTCAAAATGATCATATTCTTCCACACTTTAAGTCACCTTCTCTTTTGCAGATGAGTCAGCATCCCACTCCTTCAATCAAATGAGTACGTGACCAAATGTGAAAGTACCCGCACACCTACCTAATAGCTGGGCACCATCACAGCGTTAGTTTACACAACCTCTCTTAGCAGTTTGCAGATTGGTCCCCTGCAGTTCAGGTTGATTGGAGCCAAAACAGCCTCCCTACTTCAGGCCTGATGTAAGCACAGCAGAAAGGCAGGAGCTTCCTATGCAGAGCCCTGACTCAGAACAGAGGCAAATGGATGCTTAAAGGGTCCTTTCTGAGTTCAGACAGTGCTCTGAGGTCAAAAGAACTCTCTTTCTAAAGTAGAAAAGTTCCCCACAGCAGCATAGAGCTAAGCAGTGGAACCACTGAGAACAGCAGCAAACTTCAAAGCAGCAAGATGCACTATGAGAGATCTAGCACCTCCATTGGCTGAAAGGGTGCAGGTGAAGGGCAGGAACCCTTAACATGTAACAACCCTCAAGGCCTACAATATGGGAGTTGGAAATGAGTTTCCTTCCCAGCAATTCTCTCTTCTGTGAGCAGCTACAGAAGAGAAAAGCCCTATACACAAGTCAAAGACAGCTAGAGCGCCTGCAGCCAAAACTCTTCCTCTCCCAGTATAGGGTGAGGGAGCGAGAAAAAGGAAAAGCAAAGGAGAAACCAGGACTAACACATGGGGATAGAGGTGAAAGGACTTTTCTTGCACTGTGAGGGCTACATCAAAGACTGGAGAAGGGTGATTGTAGCAGATCCATCTCCACAAGAAGTCTTGACCAGTCCCTTGCACCTTCCAGCTAGTGGGTTGAGAGCCTCAGCTCTGACTTTTAATTTAATCTTTTCTTTCATCCAAATTCTTTTTTTATTTGTTCAAGATTTTTTCACTTGTCTCCTTCCTTCTTTGCCAGAAAAAAACATATACACAAAGAACATGAGGGCCAATGCCTAGGTTTCATGCTTCTAGGACAAAATAAATTTGGGGAGTGGGAGGACAGGGGGGAATCTGGGGAAATCCCTGAGGGAAATCTTTTATGCTCATTGCACTTTTGCATCTTGGTAAGTGGACACATACCACACTAATTCTATTTTATTGTAAAAGAAGAGAGAAAAATTCCCAGACCATCTATTTAGGAGCAAGAAACCACAGGACTGTGCACTCAGAGGTCATTAACTATCTAGACATCTATTAGGTAACAGTAATAAATACTGCTTGCTAAACATTTATCATGAAATGGTTCTTAAATTATGCAGAGAACAATTTCACAATCCAAAAAACAATTCAAACAGAGAAAAAGACATCCAGGATTTACTTATTGGCAGTCAGGAGGAATTGACCACAACATGAGAGTTATATGAAAGTTTGATACTAGTGACAATGGGCTACCTGAACTCTACATGCAAACAGATCTGGCCAATGGTCACTATTAAAATTTTCAAATTGAAATTAATTAACATTCCAGCAGACTTTGCTATATTAATTTTAGAAATACTGTGATTGTGTTAATTAGGCAAAAGTAAAAACTAAATATTTTAATGCAACTACTGTAAGATACACTAATACAAGTGTAATAGATCTCAATAATCAACTGTTGGGAAATTAAGAAACAATGAGCAGATGCAGTAATGGAAAGAATGTGACTGAATGTGGAAAAGGGCCACATTCAAAAGAACACATAATTATGGCACAAGACACCATAGTTCCTCTGCAAAGAAAAATGAATGGGCCTCTGTATAGTTCCAATTCCTTCTGCTTGTAAAGCAATGGTTGCATTTGCTTGGGGAGGGATGTGACTGAGTCCTACCTCTGTTGCACTGGACTGATTGGCTGTCACTTAACTCTGAAGTGATAGCTGGGACATAATTCACTCTTTGAATATTGAATCTTGCTTCACGATCAAGAATTACTGACTGGCTACTGTTAAAGATAGGTAGACAGCAAACTGAGAATGAACCTTCTTCTTATCTGCAGACGAGCGCTATGAAACTCAAAAGCTTGTCTCCCTCACCAACAGAAGCTGTTCCAATAAAAGATATTATCTCATCCACCTTGTCTCTCTAATATCCTGGGACCAACATGGCTACAACAGCACTGCATACAATGAAAAACTTGTAGGAGAAAATGTCTTTTTGATCTTTGATCTGAAGAGAGCTATCTAGTGTGTGTGATTGGAAATGACAAGAAAGAAGAAAGACATTATTTGGAGATGAATATAGGGAAGATAAAAAGTACTTAAAAGGGAAAGGTAATGATGTAGATAAGGAACTTATATAAACAAAATAGAGTTAAATAACAGTACAAAGGAATTAGCAATACAGTAGAACCTCAGAGTTATGAACACCGGAGGTACCAACTGACTGGTCAATCACACACCTCATTTGGAACAGGCAGTAAGCAATCAGGCAGCAGCACAGATTTTTTTTTAAAAAAAGACAAAGTACCGTGTTAAATGTAAACTATTACAAAACTAAAGGGAAAGTTAAAAAAAGATTTGACATGGTACGGAAACTTTCTGTGCTTCTTTCATTTCAATTAAGATGGTTAAAAGCAGCCTTTTCCTTCTGCATAGTAAAGTTTCTAAGCTGTATTAAGTCAATGTTCAGTTGTAAACTTTCGAAAGAACAACCATAACATTTTATTCAGAGTTACAAACATTTCTGAAGTTCTACTGTATATTTTAGATAGTTGAGAGTGAAAAGGGTTTAACAGATAAAGGCCTGATTCTGCCATCTACATGATGATTAGTACCTTATTCAAGGAGTAGTCTCTTTTAGATCAGTGTTACAAGTATTCCTCACATGTAGTGTGCCAGTATCAGGCCTTAAAAATACAGAAATATGAATTTAGCTTAAAGTAGGGAAGGAGCAGAAAAATCTAGAGGAAAGTGTTAAGTTAATCACAGAATAATATACAATATAAAATATACAGCACCAAAAGCGGAGAAGTATACATGTAATTTTCATTGGCCAGGGCATGGATTGTGGGACGTGCTAATTTGCTTTCCTGAGCTTTAAATTTTGGATGTATGCTTGGAAAATAACCACGAATTGTGTACTGCCTTGAGAGAAGGGTTTATGAACAGGTAAAGATCAGAGCCAGTTACAGAACAGTCAAGCCGCTCCAACTGCAGCATCATAAAATTAAAAGCCATTTCCAACAACTGAAGAACTCATGACTGAAGAAACAGCATTATTTGGTGCAGGACATTTTTATGGAAAGAAGGTCTTCTCATCACAGTTAACGTTTTTATCAAGATTACATTATAAGCCTGATATTTATACCCCTTCTCTAAATTGGAACATGGAAACAATTGTTGGCTGAAAATTGGCGTGATTAGGACTACAACAAAGTATTTTTCTCTTAAATTTCAAATAATTTCAAGAAAAGGTTTTGAATGTTCAGCTAATAAAAAGTTATCCCCTTTGCACATTTGAAAGTAATCCTTTCTCAGCGCCCACACTTCAAAATGGAAATATTTACAAACTAAGGTCCTGATCCTGCAAAGGCCCTGTGCAAGCAGATCCCTGTGCCGGGTTGGTGGTACGCTGACTTCACTGGGACTATGGGAGTACACAGAGCAGTTTTCAAGAGCAGAGCCTTATTGTATAGGTGTACAGTAATAAAAAACCATTAACAGATAGAGTAATTAAAAAGAGGCAGCATGCTCCACGACTTTCTAGTTTCTACTAAAATTGGTTGGAAAATGAATTTTCTGTCCTATGACAAACTTTGAGATTTCATCCCAAATTGTGACAAAGCCAAAATTTAAAAATAATTCTGTGAAATGAAATTCTGAATTTTTTTGGGTAAACTGAAACATTTCATTTTTTCAAAACACTTTATTTTTAATATTTTAAAGTATAGATTTTTTTAAAAAAAAACAATTTGTTTCAATACTTTTTTCTATTTTTTTTAATTGTTTCACCTCCCTGGGAAGTGCTTGCTTTTCGTAGATGAATCTCTGATAGCTGTAATCAGTTTATGCTCCAAATTGACTGTAACTGGGACCAGTATCCTGAACCATTTCACTGGCTAAATGAGTTCTTCAAGACAGTATCTGGCAGCCATGGTAACAGTATATGTTCCTGGTTCCACAACAGGGTTGTTATGCTAGGAAATGTGTGGGAAGGTCCACCAGTCCAGAAAGAACATGATTTCCCGAGCTACTGAAAATGCAATGTAGATAGGAAAGAATGTTTGCAGGAAGAGACAGAAGAAACCTCTGGAAAAGTCACAAACGATATTGCCCAGGTCAGCAGATCTTTGCAAGAAACTAGCATCCCAAGGAAGTTTTTCTTGGGAAGGGTTTAATTGGCTTTTTTTCTGGGTGACTTTTAAAAAGCCATGTTGCTGGAGAAATATTACGTGTTTGCTGTTCTAAAGAGCTTGTCATCTTGAATATGCCTGAATGGGAGTGTTGTGCAGAAAGGGATATACAGATATATATATACATGTGCATGTACCTTCTCTTCCTGGGATCAGCTATCAGGACCCCTATCACGTTAGTGAATTCACTGGGTAAGAAAGCAAGGCCAAACGGTAGTACCCTCTACTGACGGCAGTTTGCACCATGAAAGAAAAAGAGGTGTTTTCTATGGGAAGACTGCATTGAGATGTGGAGATATACTTCCCACAGGTCTATGTAGTAACCTTAAGATATGGCCAACAGGATAGTCTTCAGAGTTTTTATCATGAAGAGTGATTTTCTCACTGGATTTGTTCAACAGTTCAGGTCTAGAATAGCCCTATTTCCTCCAGAGTTCTTGGAGATTAGATAGAAAGCAGAGTAAGATTATCAGATGCTTTCATTTTGGGATAGGTTCCCTTTCCCTAAAATCCAGGAGATATGCGATAGCCTCTGTTCATTAAAGAGTATTTGGCTGGATTTGAGATGAGGCAAACAAAAATGCTTCAAGGAAGTCCGAAGAATTCTCTAGCATATCTCTTGCTCAAAACTTTCATCATTCATCTGTTTGAGGTGGTATTCACACCTCAAGAAATTTAAGTCTACTCCCCAGCTGACACAGCTGCACCAACAAATGAAAAAAAACCCCAATTATCAAAGAGTCCTACTTTTGGGTGGAGGTGGAAGAAGAAGATGGGCAGCCTGTTAACACCAATCCTCGTTCTTCCTGCTTTATTGTAATTCCAGTGTCCCTTGGAGAACAAATCACGATCACATCAACATCGCTGAGCCTAATTACTAAAATAAAAAAATAAAATAAAATGATTGTTTCACTTTGTTATAAGATCTATAAGCCCTCTTCTGTCTGGATGAAGTTCACGATTTATTTTCCTTATCCACAGCTTCAAACATGGCATGCTTTAAGGATGCTCTAAAAAGCTTTTCCCCTGCAATAGATAGAGGAGACTAACAGATGCATAGTCTGTATGTCCTCTTTTTAGAGCTAATCAATAGATGTTGTCTGATAGTCACCATGTTCCTAGCCATTGATCTGGATATAAAATGTAAGAAGTCCAAGGAAGCATCAGAGATGAAGATGCTAAAGAGATCTTGTGCAATATTATTCTGATATTGTTTGGTCTGATCGAGTGATATGATAGAGGATATCAGTTCAAGGCCAAATGGGTAGGATGGGGTCAGCTGTAGCTCAGATGGATGCCAAGCTGGGGAAAGTGGCGGCCAACACACCCCTCAGCCCGTGCCGCTTCCTGCAGCCTCCATTGGCCTGGAATGGTGAACCAAGGCCAGTGGGAGCTGCAATCAGCCGAACCTGTGGCTGCAGCCAGTAAACAAACCACCTTGGCTGGCCAGGGGGCTTACCCTGGTGGGCTGCATGCCAAAGGTTGCCAATCCCTGATCTATATAGTCTCCCTCTTAGCGTATCTTTCATTCAAGATGGAAGTATATCACAAAATAATTTTGATGAGAACATTTTATGCATCTGACAAAGTGGGTATTCACCCACGAAAGCTTATGCTCCAATAAGTCTGTTAGTCTATAAGGTTCCACAGGACTCTCTGTCGCTTTTGTGATTTTATAAGTAGATTATAATCACACTTGTATCGAACAAGAAGAGGAGAAATTAGACTATAATGTAAAACTTAATCAACAGCAAATCAGATACCCAAAATACCATTTTGTATACATTTTCAAGTTAACATTAGTAAGAAACACTTTTGAAATAAAGCCTTTCTTTAGACACTAATTCTGTAAAGTTGCCCCTAGATTTGCAAAGATGGCATTTTTTTAGACTGTCAGACTTCTTTTTAACTGAACACAATTAACTCCACATCTCAGAAAACAAATTACATAGCTTCAGATACTACAGCTGCTGCTCAGTTCCCCAGACAAATTTTGTGATTAAGAATTATTTTCCTCACTTCTTGTTGTGTGAAAGCCACAGAAGTAAATGGGGAAATAGCTCACTATATAGCGCCAGTGGTGACCCTGTTATATGCAATATGCTCTCAAATAAATACAGTAAACAAACAGAAAAAAATAATTTCTTTCTCAAGTCTTTCAGTTATAAAATAGGTGTGACATTCTCTAGGTACAATCTGGATTGCTAAACAGCTGTGCCCCCTTACTCTTTAGTCTAGGGTGCCTTTTACACTGCTTTGCTTTAAGAGCCACCACTCCCTAGTTTTGCTCATTTGCAGACGTGAGCACATAACTTGATCCAAGCTATACAGCACTGAGTTTTACTAGCTAGCCACTCATTAATTACATCTGGGGCAACATCAGCAAATTCTTAGTTCCAGCCTTGTTCCCCAGAAATGTGCATCTTATATTGCTCAGTACCCTCCTGAACAGTACTAGCCCATAGAAAGTCTGTCATTTCATCAAAGGAAAATGTGTATGCACCAACTTTGTTATCTCAAGCGGAGGTTCCCAAACAGTTCAGTCTAAACACACACTGGTAAACATAAAGGAATAGAACAAGTATATTAACTACAGAAAGATAGATTTTAAGTGATTACAAATAAGGCATAAAAGTAAAAATTGCTTACAAAGAAAATAAAAGATAAACATGAAAGCTAATACCTAACTTATTTAGCTAAGTATACTTAAAAACAAAGAGGTTTGTATCACCAGAAGCTGCAGTAAATTTCAAAGTCTGGATCTTCTTCCAGCCTGGGACTCCTCCCCCAGTTCAGAGTCCTTCAGGTGTTCATTGATGTCATAAGCAGAGAGATGGGAGGAGAAAAGGGGAAGGGCACAGTTTCTCCCCTCTTCGAGGATTACCCTCGCTTGGGTGGAGGTGACAAGCAGTCTCTTGTGTAAGTGAGGTTTGGATCATCCCTGTGATGAAATGCATATTTTCTTCTTCATCCCTTCTCCCCTGCTGAATGTTGGTCTGTGCTTTGTTGCCTCTGAGGAACTAATCTATGGGCATTCCCCAGAATTATGACATACTTAACATCATACGGTAAAATCTCATATCTTTACACACTATGTTGTTGCACAAATTTTAACAGGACAATGATGTTCAGCACATTGTGAGTTTTCAAATGATACCTCATAAGGCATACTTTGTATGAAATACATCAAATCTTATTAAAGTGGTGAATGTAGGGTACAGGATGTCACAGAAGGAAAATATTTTTCAGACAGAAATGTGATTTTTAAATTGAGATTGTTCCTTTATGTTTCAAATAAAACAGGTGACTATCACAATAGCTAATTTAAACTGTATATTAGATATAAATATGCTTATTATGTAAAACAGCTGAGAGGTCAATAAGAGCTACATCTGTTACAGTGATGATCTCAAGGTAACCCCTTCCTCAGATGTATGTGTTGTGATATCAGCATTTGGAATTAGTTGCCCAGAAATCAGCTGGTGTACCCATTTCCTATAGGTATAGTTTGACTTCTATATTTGGGGGACAAGAGGGGCTGAATACTATTAATAATAGGTATAGGTCTAACCTCCGGATTTACTGATTGTTAGTAGTACTGAAATTACAGTGTACTTGAAATCACAAATACAGTTTAAGTTCATCACACTTTATTTTTTATTTTAACTTAATTATTTGACACCTTTACCAGCTACCACTTAAAAATCAACATTAGCATGAAAACAAATTCTTGAATAAACAGACCCGAGCACTTTCATGTAAGTATGAATCATGTCTCTCTGGTTTTAGAGCTACATAAGCATTGTTTTAATATAGAAATACTATATTTACCTTTTAGATAGGGTTACCATATTTCAACAATCAAAAAAGAGGACACGGGGGAAGTCCCGCCCTATCCACTCCCTCCCATTTCCTGGCTGCCTCCCTCAGAACTCCCAACCTCCCTGCTCCTTGTCTCTTGACTGCCCCCTCCTGAGACCCCTGCCCCCAACTGCCCCCCAGGACCCCACACCCTACCTAAGCCTCCCTGCTCTTTGTCCCCTGACTGCCCCCTCCTGAGACCCCCCTCTAACTGCCCCCCTAGAACCCTACCCGTCTCCTGACTGTCCTGACCCTTATCTAAACCTCTGCCTCCAGACAGGCCCCCAGGACTCCCATGCCTATCCAACCACTCCCTACCCCCTGACAGGACCCCCAGAACTCCTGACCCATTCAACCCCCGCTGCTCCCTGTCCCCTGACTGCTCTGATCCCTCTCCACACCCTTGTCCCCTGACAGCCCCCCCGCCAGGAGGGCTGGCGCCGGCCAACCCCCCCACACGTCCTGACTGCCCCCCGGGATTCCCTTTACCATGCCCACGCCGCTCAGATGCTGGCTCCGCATGGAGCCAAAGAACACGCTGCCGAGCACACAGCCCCTCCCCCACAGAGTGCTGGCGACGTGGCGCTGAGGCAGTGGGGGAGAGGGGAGGAGGGGCTCTGGCTGCTGGAGGCCAAATGGGAGTGGCTCAGTCAGGTACAGCCACCCTATCAGCCGCGATGCATTCTGCATGGTGGGGAGGGGATGGGAGGAGGGAAAAATCCCAGACCTTTTAACCTTATTACAAATTCCTCCCGGACAGCTATTTAAAGATGAAAAAGCCGGACATGTCCGAAGAAATACAGATGGATGGTAACCCTATTTTAGAGCTACATAAACAGTATCTTAATATAGAAATACTGTATTTACCTTAATGTAGATGCAATCGTCTTTCCTTTTGGTTAGCGTAAATGTCCAAAATATTCTCTGGAATCAGTTTTGCAGTTAAATCAGCTTCTATGTGAAGAAGAGCCAGTGAAGAAAACCTTTCTTTTCCCATGGTTGAAAACAACCAGTTTCTAATCTGTCTCATTGCAGAAAAGCTTCATTCCAATGTGGCCATCCCGACTGGGAATGTGAGAGCTAACTGAATGAATTTGTAATAGTTTTGGTACATAATCTGAGACATTTCTTCTTGAAGTCTTTGAAAGGTAACAGGAGATTCCATGCTGGTAAAAATGTCCATTTCTCCAGCTGCAAGGTGAGGATTTATGTTGAGTAGGTCTGCATATTTCTGCAAGAGTGGATAAATACCACTTTTGTCACAACTTAACAGTGAGCCACATGCTTCAGCAATTTCCATTGATTCTTCTGAGAATCGTCTCTCTAACTCTGCAATTAGAGTTCCAAAACAGGAAGGTTCAACTGGTGATGGCACCTATTTTTTTTTTTCAGATGCAGTTACAGTCTTGGGCATTTGAGATACATCTTCTACACAGTCTCTCTGACCCAAAGTTATTGGGACAATGAAGTCCATAAGAGCTGCTGAGGCTTTTATTACTTTTTTTCTTTTTGGTGAGTGAAGTGTCTTCAGCTGGCACTGCAGTGTTATGGTCTTGACAGAATTCTCTAAATTTTTTCCACATATCATTCCAGCCTTCTTCACTTCTGCATTTCTCAAAGCACACTTTCATTTTCTCTATGACAGGGAAGCTCTTAAAAGTGTGGTATCGATGACTTGAAGTCCTTTATGAGCAACATGAACAACTTTCATAAAATGTTGAAAAATAATTAAGCATGCAATGAATGAAACTCTAGTTACGTGATGTTAAAGGCCATTTGTCTCCACAGACCACTTTTTGCCTTGTTCACTCAGATCTTTTAGACACCGCATGATGGCAGTGTATTGCGTTTTTACAGCAAACATACTTCTCCACTTACATGCCCAACGTATATTAGTGGGCTGCACGATCTCTTGATGCTTGAGACCCAAAGCTGACTGCATGTCAAGAAACATCCAATGTTTGTTGGCTCCACAAAGACTGAATACAATTTCTCAAGTACATTTAGAAAGACCACAGCACTACAATTTACTTTACAGCACACCATGAGGATGAGGTTGAATTTGTGTGTCATGCAAACAGAGAGTCTTTTTTCATTTACTGCTGAACCACAGCGATGTGTCCTGACATCACAGAAGCACCATCATAAGACTGAGCAATTATCAGCACGTTCTGCAATCCACTTCAAAGCTGTCTTTATGGCAGTACGAGTGCCATTTGCATTTCAGGAAGACAAGTAAATGATGAAGCACAGGAACCTTTCTTTAATCACTAGATTTTCTGAGTATCTGATATGAAGTGGACGCTGCTCTGTCTTAAATGACCTGGCCTCATGTACAATTACAGAAAAAAAAGTCTTATTCACTGCCTGTACAGTTTATTTGCAAACCAAATCAGCACAAATCTGCAGTACTTTATTTTGAAATTCAGGGCTTGTGTAATTAAAATAACTTGCCTGAGTTTCTTGAAAGTTTCATCATATTTTGAAAAGAAATCACAACATTCATGGAAATTCTCTTTTAATTTAGATTCCTTTCCCTTATCGTGCCCTTGAAACGGTAAACCAAGTTTTGAAAGTATTTGACAATATCACAAACCTTAATAAGTAATCCCATTTTCTTTCATTGGTACTTTTATGACTTGCCAAAAGCTTCACTGCTACTGATACAGTTCCTTTGCTCTGTTTGAAGCATTGCCACTTTTCCATATATTTTACATGAACCTGGGAAACAGCATGTTTAGACAATTTTTTCAGAGATTGCCATCCAATCTCTTCCACTATTTTTGATTAAGGTGTCAACCACATAGGCTGTTTCAGAGTGGAAATGATAGCAGAATACAGCATCCTGTTGAACAGAATATTCATCTCAAGAAAATTTATTGTAATAGAAAACTAGAAAAGAACTATTGTGTTTCCCAAACATTCTCCTTGGAAAATCAGGCAGATGTGGTTGATTAGGCCCACTACTTTTTCTCCAAGATCTGTAGGAACAGTTACACTTCTCACATCATACATCAGTCATATATATGCTGAGAGAACCTGTACTCACTGCATGCAAACATTCAAGATCCTTTTGCTCTACTGTGTGTCCGGTGTGTCCAGACTCTGTAAGGATACAGCCTTTTCCTATAGCCATATTGTAAGGCCTAAGGCCTATGTCTGTACCCATATTAAGAGAGAAGCAGCCATCAGCTAAGAAGCAAGAGATCACATCCTCACATTCCATCTAAACTACATTAAAGCAAGTTAATATCAGGCAGTTAAGAAGGCAGTCCTGTGCTAATAGCACCCACTATCCCACTAGATAAAGAAACAGATCTTAAGATGGCTAAAGAAAACTTAGTTTGATAGCTTTCTGTCTGGAAAGAAATCACTTAACAATAGTTGTGGTTGTGAAATCCTCATTTCTTTATTGTTTTATCTTTATGGTTCCTCCTTCTCTATTGTTTGTCTGTATGATCTCTGTCTGGTTCTTTGTTTCTGTCTTTTACATAATTAATTTTGCTAGGTGTGTATTAATTAAGGTGGTCAGATGACTAGGTTAGAGAATTTTGTTACAATATATTAGGATTGGTTAGTCAAATTTTAGTAAAATGGTTGGTTAAAGTTGCAGCTAAGCAGGACTCAAGTTTCACTATATAAACTGGGGTTCAAAAGGATGTTTTTTGGGAACCAACTCCAGGACTCAGTCCAAAGATCACAGCTGCCAGACCTCAACACGGGGCAGAAACTGGAGTCCATATGACCTGATCCTTATTGGCCATCAAGAAAAAATCATCTGTTTTATCAGGAGGGGTGAGTACTATATGTGTAGTGTGTGCGTTCTGTTTTGGTGATCATTAATAAATAGAGGCGAAGCAGGATATTACTGTGTAAGGCTCCTTCACTGGTAAAAGACCCTATAAACCTGCAAAAGATTAAGCCCTGAGTCCACGGGGAATGGGTGTTTGCTCTGAGTCCACATGGACCCCAAAGAACTGAGAAAGCTGGAGCCCAAGGAACTGAGAAAGAGTGGGGGTGCCTAAATTAACCGGGTTATGCCTTGAGCCCTAGGAACTAGGTAGAGGTGGGATGTCCAGAGTGTGCGAGAGGCAGAGAATTTGTGCGGATACCAACCCGAGGCAGGCAGTGGCAGGGCCTGGTTTGCAGGTGTTGTAAAATCCTGAATTGAATTGGCCACTGATGGTTCAAGAGTCACTGTCAGAAAAAACTTGCGACTATCCATTTTAGCTTGTCTCAGTTTTCGATAGGTCCATCACATTATTTTATTCTAAGTTAAAACTTTCAAAGGTTAGTTTAAACATTTTACATTAGTGTTTACTGAGTAAGTTGAACTAGGATGTTCAACTCTCACTCAAAAGTGATTGTTCCCTTTGTGATCCATCACTGTCGTTTGCATTTATACATCTGTCTTTCTTTCATTGCTTGTTGGTTCCTCCCTAACTTCAGAGCACAGGCAATGCTGTATTTATTGCAAGAAGCCATGTTCACAGAAGAGAAACTGCTAATGAAAACAATCTCATTTTGTATGCGAAATGTACATCGATTTAGATGAAACTCCACTCAGAATTCACAAGAACAGAAAACCAGCAAAACACTCTTGGGGGCAGGCACTTGCACCCCAAGTGAGGGTGACCAGCTCCTTTCCCTAAGCAGACATGCAATGATTGGGGGAGGAGGAGTCCTCTTCATTGTACTTCCTGATGGTCAGGTGCCTGGAGAAGCTTCACCCATCTTTGGACACACTTCACCCCCATACACCCCGGAGTTTATCCAGCTGTGCTCTGGGCAGTGCTTTTGGATGCGGGGGAGCAGAGACCTGACTGCCCTCCCCTTCTGCCACACACTGATGGGACTCAGCTGCATGGGCACATCCCATGTGCATCACGGCTGAGGAGGGAGTGCTTCTGGTAGGCAGTGATCACCAACTGGAAGATTGCGATTGACTAGTCCAGGGGTGGGCAAACTTTTTAGCTTGAGGGCCACATCTGGGTGGAGAAATTTAATGCAGACCATGAATGTAGGGCTGGGATGCGCGAGGGAGTGTGGGAGGGGGTGTGGTGTACAGGAAGGGACTCAGGACAAGGGGTTGGGGCAGAGCAGGGGTGCGGACTGTACGAGGGGGCTCAGGGAAAGGGGTTGGGATGCAGGAGGGGGTGCACAGTGTAGCAGGGGTCTAAGGCAGGGGTGCAGGGAGGAGTGTAGAGTGTGGGAGGGAGCCCAGGGCAGGGGGTTGGGGTGCAGGAAGGGTGTGAGGTGCAGCAGGGAATTCAGGAGAGGGAGTTGGAATGCAGGGTGCAGCAGGAGTTTGGGGTGTGGGCTCTGGTCCGGCACTGCTTACCTGGAGTGGCTCCAGAGTGGCAGCAGTACACACTGGGGCCAGGGCAGCCTCTCTGACTGCCTGCCCTGTGCTTGGCTCCACGCCGCTCTGGGAAGCAGCTGGCACCATGTCCCTCCGATGACAGATGATGAAAATGAACGATACAATCCAATTACTTTGGATTGTATCGAACAGAACCCATCAACAACATGAACATATGTCCTCTGGAATGGCGGACAAAGCAAGAAGGGATATGAATCATTAGCGCATCTAGCCCTTAAATATCTTGCAATGCCAGCTACAACAGTGGCATGTGAATATCTGATCTCATTTTCAGGTGATCTTTTAAATAAGCAGGCAGCATTATCTCCTACAAAAGTAAACAAACTTGTTTGTCTGAGTAATTGGCTGAACAAGAAGTAGGACTGAGTGGACTTGTAGGCTCTAAAGTTTTATATTGTTTGATTTCTGAATGCAGGTTTTTTTTGGTACTTAATTCTACATTTGTAATTTCAACTTTTGTGATAAAGAGATTGCACTACTACAGTACTTGTATTACATGAACTGCAAAAGACTATTCCTTTTGTTTCTTTTTTGACAGTGCAAATATCTGTAATAAAATTAAATATGAAGTGAGCACTGTACACTTTGTATTCTGGGTTGTAATTGAAATCAATATTTGAAAATGTAGAAAACATCCAAAATATTTAAATAAATGGTAATCTATTATTGTTTAATCACACAATTAATTTTTAATTGTGTGATTAATTGCTTGACAGCCCTATTAGAAAGTCTGATACCACGATCGAAAGACATGGATTGATCTACAAGGACCTATATCCTTTCCTTCCACCATTTAGCTATCACCTCTTTCTTTCTTTGATGCCTTAACTAGAACTATTGTTACACAAGGGTTATTTAGTTCAATTTCAGTCCTTGCCAACTCCTCCATTCTTGTCCCTTTTCAGATATTCCTCTCACAAGATACTACTAAAGCAAGAGGCAGATATCCTTCTACAACTTGGTGCAATGGAGAGGGTACCTTCTTCTCAACAAGGAGTCTTACTCCTATTAATTCCTTATCCCAAAAAAGAAAGGAGAATGGTGTCCCATTCTAGATATCAGATAACTCAACACTTTAGGTTCAAGATTGATCTCACAGCATTCATAATTCCTCCCCTAGATCCCCCAAGACTAGTTCAGAACTCTTGACTTAAGGATGCTTGCTTTCATCTGATCATCCACCCAGCTCACAAAGTACTTATTTTATAGTGGCACACATGTATTATTAGTTCAGTATGGTACTGTTCAGTCTTTCCACAGTACTGTGTCTTCCAAATACTGTCAGCATCAGCACGGGCACATTAGTTCTGGTACAGAGAACTGATGCGTCTATAAATTCAGCTGCCCCTTACTCTTACAGATTTCTGGACATTGTTTGAGAATCATGGTGTAACCCTACACAGCAGCCCATAGGCACTAGCTTCCTGATTTCCCTGGGAGTGCTCAACCTTCACTCCATTCCTTCCTCCAAGGCGCCCCCCATTCCCACTCTCTTCCCCAAGGGCATGCCATAGACAACTGGTGCCTCCCCGTACTGTGGGGGGCATGATCTAAAGGAGAGGTCACATGTCCTCTTGGGCCAACCCCCTGCCCGTGTGTGCCCAGCCCATGGCCACTGCACTCTCCCTGCCACATGTTACCTGCGGGGGAGGGGATGCTCTGTCCTCCAACGGCACCTGACTCCCCCCTTTGGCACATTCTGCCACTCTCCCTGGAAGGAAGGAACTCTGGCAGGGAGTGGGAGGAAGGCACTTCTAACAAACACCAGCCTCTCCTGGTTGCTGCTCTGCAGCCCGATAGCTGCCTGAAAGAGCCTGGCTGGGGAGGAGGTGGCTTCTGCTGCCATCCCAGGCTTGGTTGCTTGGGATGAGTAAGCTTGAAACTTGCTGAGGGTGGGGGCGCTCCAGCTTGCTTGCCCCCAGCTCCCAAGCCGGGAGCAGAATCTGCCTCCCCAGGCTCTCTCAGACAGCCACCAGTCCACCACGCTGCAGAGCAGCATCCCAAAGGGGCTGATCCCACCTCACCCACTCCCCGGCATCGGTGGCATATGTGCCCTGGCCTCATCCCGTTCTGCCCCTCCCCCTCCCCGCCTCCTGCATGCTGCCAAACAGCTGATTACAGCGGGTGGAAGGTGCTGGGGAGAGGGAGAGTTGATTGGCAGAGCCTGCCAATGGCGGGAGGCACTGGAGGAGAGGAGGGGCCTGCTGATGGGTGCTGAGCACCCTCTATTTTTTTCTGCATAAGCTCACCCTGGAGCACCCACAGAATTGGTGCCTATGCCCAGGTTCATCACCCTCATATCTGACAGCATGGATGCTAGCTGCTTAAGTGCAGTACACAGGAGTCATTCTAGAGAGGTACAAGATATTCTGACTCAGAACAAAAAGTTTTCTACAAGGCTAATTGATATAGCCAAATGGCAAGATCTTTCATTTTGGGCTGCTCACAACGTCAATAGCTGGAGATATCTATTCCTGTTGTTCTACATTATTTTATTTTTCTTGAAACACTGAGGATTTTCCATAAGCTCAGGGAGGGTGTATTTAGCTGCAATACAGGCACATCGCCATCCAATTTGGGATCACACAGTATTTTTGCACCGACATCTTTTAAATTTCTGAAGTCTCTAATCCATATTTCCATTAGAAATATAACCCTGTTATGCTCAGTTTGATGCCCCTGGTCCTCAGAGAAACCCAATTTATGTCTATAGCACCATGACCCTTTTGTCATTTCACATGGCTAGTGAGTCTTGTTCACATCCTCAGGGTCATCCTGACTGCCATTTTGGGGGTCCAGAAGGAATTGTCTCCCAGGTCAGATTGACAGGGACTTTTTTGGTTTTGCGCATTCCTCTGCAGCATGGGGTGTCAGTCACGTTAGGATCATCTGGGTACATCTCACCAAATCAGTTCCCTGCCCTGCAGGGGTTGCAAGCATTGGTGCACCTCAGTCCCTCCTGTTTTCTGCCTGTTGCACAAAATAGTCTCCTGAAGAGTACAGTCCCTTACTCTAATCCAGGCTATTGGGCTCAATAAAGGGTAGCTGGCTAAGTGGCCTGTGACACAGGAGGTCAGACTAGACCTGTTAGACCCTTTTTGCTTTATACTCTATTACTATCAAGAAAACATTTCTGTTGGCTTCTCTAAGGATGAGTGAGATTGAAGCATAATGGCAAGTTTCTCTTATGCTGTACTTCACAAGGACAAGGTGATTCTAGGACCTTACTCGAAGTTCTTACTCAAAGTGATCTCAGACTTTCATCTGATCAGTATATACACCTATTGTTCTTTCCCAAACTGCTTTTGACTCCTGCAGAAGCAAAACTCTTTAAGCCTGATTTGTTGAAAAGACTCTCTTATTACCTACACAGAACAAGACCCTTCCAAAAGTCACCATGAACACATGTAGTGCTTAGGGACAGGTCTAGAGGGGAAGCTATTTTGATCCACAGACTCTAGAAATGCATAACAGATTGTATTAGATCTCCTATACTAAACTAAATAAATAGCTCCTTCTCAGATTAAAGCATATGCAGGTAAAGCTCAAGCAACCTTTTTGATATTTGATGAACATCCCTCCATCAGAAATTTTCAGGGAAGCCACTTGGAACTCAGTATATACTTTTACTCAACATTACTCTCTAGTGGCAGTTACTAGCTCTGATGCTCAATTTAGTAGAGCAGCCCTACAGTCTTACCATGGTACCCAACTCCTTAGGGAGACAGCTGCTACTCAATCACCCACTGTGGGATTTAAGTGGGGAAAAAATTAAAAGAAAAAATAATTAATTTGCCTTACAGTAACTTTAATTCTTCAAGGTGTTTTGTCCCACCCTTCTTTGCTGCTACTGTGGAGTCCTTTAAATTTAGGATTCTACATTGGCAAAGGAACTAAGAGGCAGTTGGACCCACTCATTTATATCTTCAGTAAAAGCGGGGTGCAGGGTGGTGGTGCAGGACACATGCATGATACTGGTGGCCAAAAAGCGTTCTTACACATGAGATGTGTATGAATCTATAGCAGGATCTAAGTGGACAAAACATCTCAAAGATATGGCTGTAAACAGCAATTTTTTACTTTGCAATGAGCCTGGGAATGTGAGCTGAATAAGGCTGGGAGCTCATGGCTTCTTTTCTGGAGGCAAGAAAGGAAGGAGTATAGCAACTTCTAAGCTTCTGGTTCTTTGGGAGTGGTAGGAGCAGATCAACTGCAGCTGGTACATTTTTGACAGGAAGGGAAAATCAGATAGGGAACAGAGCAGCCCCTGAGCTGTTGCTAAATTCACAAGTGAGAAGAGAAAAAAATGCCTCTGATTTCCTTCTTCTTTAAGGGTAGGGGAATAGAAAGGAAAAGCAAGAGGCCCAATTGCTGGAGAAAGAGCTGGGAGCAGAGGGGCCTAGCATAGTGATAGAAACCTATCAGTATTCTGGAACCCTGCAATGAAAACAGCCTCAGCATCATGATTTATTGGAAGTAAGTTCAGGTTGCCTCAGCACTGACCGAGGAAAGGTTGAGAAGAGGTTAGACTGGGGTTAGTTAAAATGCATCCTCTAACCTCAGCCTAGACTTTTCCTAGTCTAGACAAACTTTAAGAGACACAGTCTTGAGCCCCTGACACTTTATAATTGAGATGGTTCTGCCTGTGCACTAGTCACAATTGTTCATACATTAAAACCCCTAAACAAAACAGATTGGGTTGTAAATATTTAATCCTGCCATGAGTGCAGGGGACTGGACTAGGTCCCTGTTGAGGTCCCTTTCAGTCCTGTGATTCTACCTTCAACTTCTCGTATGCACACTCTTAACTCCCCACTTTAAATTAAATGAAGTGTCAGATCTTTGCTTCTGTAGCCTGGCCTCAGATCTTGTGGCCCTACCTCCTAACCTGAGAAACAGCACAGCCTTAGCTTCTTTAAGCTAAACAAGATCAAAATCTTGTTAGTCTTTTAAGTTCTTTGAGTTGGCCCTGAATGATTTGTGGGGTGGCAGTTTTGTTTTTACTGAACAAGTTAAGCATCACATTTCAGATCCAACAAGAGAAGCTGGAACAAATTTTATAGCGTGCGTGCTGAAAGTGGAAACCATGTATTTGGTTGTTATTACTACTTCAAGCCAAGGGGTGCAGCACCCCCAGTTCCAGCACCCCAGCAGAAGAAAAATGCAGCTCTTCTAAGGTCACAATCACAGCACTCCAAGCAGGCAAGGCTGTTTCGAGGTGTGGGAAGCTGAAGGCACTGACTGTCTCACTGAAAGATGCAGTAGAACTGCCCCAGCCTAGTCCTGCAGACTGTAATACTGAGTTCCCCCACCCTCAGACAGGGCATCTACCCCAATCCTCCCCCTTCCCCCGTGGCTGCTACGCCCTAGGCCTGGCAATTGCCTCCCCCTCACCAATGGGGGAGTCACTCCGC
Organism: Dermatemys mawii; assembly: GCA_007922305.1. Lineage (NCBI taxonomy): Eukaryota > Metazoa > Chordata > Testudines > Dermatemydidae > Dermatemys > Dermatemys mawii. The sequence goes on from ML677348.1 coordinate 18,337,578, forward strand.
AAAGCCTCTGTCCGTGACACTCCCACGAGACAGTCCCCTCCCCCCAGTCCCCGGGAACGGATGCGTGCGGCCGGGCGCGGTTGGCTGGTCTGTCGGTGGGTCCCAGCCCCCGCTACAGCTCAGGTCAAGCGGGAGCTTCCCCCCTCCCCCCGCCAGCTCGCCTTCCGCCCACTCCCTGTTCCGGCTACCCCTGTGCCCGCCCCTGCCGGGGACTGCGCCGCCGTCAGGAAGGATCCCGGCGAGGGCTCCCCGCAGCCCGAGGGAGACTCTGGGCGCCTGCGTTACAGGAACAGGAGCGGCTCGCGGACGGCAGCAAGCGCCGCCCTGTGACTCACCCGGGAGTCGCGGGGGGACCGCACCGAGCGAGCTGCCAGTCCAGCGTGCAGAAGCCAGTCAACGCCCCGCGCGCTGGACGAGCGGCTCCCCGCGCCAGGCCCCGCCGCCTCCAGCGCCCGCTCGCCCCCCGCCCCGCCGACAAGCAGCTTCCTCCGTCCTCTCGCTTGAGCCCCGTCCCCGCCGGTCACTCCCGAGCCGCCCCTTCAGTCCTCAGCTGCCCGCGGTCCGGCATCCTGCCCCGCACTAGGCCGCTCTACCAGCCTCCCTAACGGCCGAGAACTGCCTACGCACCCGCAGACCGCCCCCCCTTCTCGCGGCCCGCCCCGTAGGCTCCCTCTCTCCCCCCGGGCCGCACCCTCTTCTCGCGGCTCGGCCCGCAGGTCTCCTCTTCCCGCCACGGTGCCCCAACCAGCCCCACTGAGCATTTTCCTAGGGGTTGCTTCCTTCCTTGCGCAAGGCGGCCGGGGCTACTATGTCATTGCTACCCCCACCGCCCGTCACTGAAGCAGGGCAGAAACAACGCGCATGCGCGCCCCTAGAACGCGTGCTCATCAACTGCCTTTCCCTTAACGGCTAGAGCCACCTCGTTTCTCTTTCCCCACGATTTAAATATGCTAATTAGGGTCGTCTGGAGTCCTATGGCGGGGCAGGGATGCGTTCACGTGGCGCGGGGACGTGCCTGTAGGGGGCGGTTCCCGACCTGCCCAGGCTGCCTTAAAAGCGGGCTGCGAGCGAGGAAGCGCCTCAGTCAGAGAGAGAAAGTGCTCGGGTGGGTGGGTCGCGGCTGCTGTGCCTGAAACTTCTGAGTAACATCAACAGGGGGGCCAAGCGGCGGCAGCCGTGCAGCTCTGTCCGCTGCGTCTCATAAACCAGCCCGTGCAGGGCTTGAGCGGGGCCCCCACACAAAGGCGAGCAGAGCAGCTCCTTGGAGGGAGGGGGTGCCGGGGAGGCGCTGCTCCCCGTGCAGGGCACTCACAGCGCCTACTGCCCGCCCGTCCCCCCTGTCTGCCCCCCCGCCCCCGTCCATGTAGCCGCCGGCCCCGCTGCTGCTCCGCACTATGCCCATCTTACTCTTCCTGATAGACACGTCCGCCTCCATGAACCAGCGCACCCATCTGGGCACCACCTATCTGGACATAGCCAAAGGCGCTGTAGAGACTTTCATGAAGGTACCGGCTCTGCCTGCGACAGGCGGCGAGAGAGGGGGTGGGGGCGCGGGGCCGGGCGGGGGCTCGCATGCGGGGCGCCGCTGCGGGCTCCCTCGGGTAACCCTGCGCTTTGTGCCCGCAGCTCCGCGCCCGGGACCCCGCCAGCAGAGGAGACAGGTACATGCTGGTCACTTTCGAGGAGCCTCCCCACGCGATCAAGGTAACCCCCGCGAATCGCCCTCCTCCCCCCCGGGCCGGGCTGCCCGCCCCTCCCCCGCGCTCCCGGCGGCGCAGCGCAGCTTGCCCCGCACAGGCACACACAGGCTCTGGCAGCGGCGGCGGCGCTGACATCAACATGGCCGACATTTTTCCTGTGCGGTGTGTGAGCAGCAATGGACTGTGGGGGATATTGATTCAAGTTAGGAGAAGTGACAGCAACTCCAAGGCGAGTTCGGCTGCAAGGGGCGGCGAGGAGCGGTACCTGCTTCGGGCCGGGCAGCCTTGGCTGGGCACTTCCCCCTCGTCCTGCGTGGGGACCCGGAGCCTCCACATGACACATCAGAAGGGAACCTGCTGTAGGTCATTGACCGGCCCCGTCCGCTGCCGTGGACCCGGCTCTGGTTAGTCCAATGACCCGCAGTAAGTTGTAGGCTCACTCTTTGGACCGTGGAACCAAACGCTGATATTCTGCTGGGTGGGGACACGGGAGGGCCTGAAGGCTTGTGGTGGTGGTGATGGGGGCGAGTCTTTGAAGCCTTTAGAACAGAAGACGTTCTTAGTTACTTGTAAGAGGAGTTGGTAGTTTGGGGGTTATTTTTTAACCACACGCATGCAGGAGAGGAAGACACCATTTTTTGTAATCTGTAACAGAAAAGGCTCTCCTTGAACACAGTTAACATCTCTGAGGGATAAGCATTCTTGCCTTTCTCTTTGCAGGCTGGCTGGAAAGAAAACCATGCAACCTTTATGAATGAATTGAAAAACCTTCAAGCTGAAGGACTTACGACTCTTGGCCAGTCTCTAAGGACAGCTTTTGATTTATTAAACTTAAATAGATTAGTAACTGGCATAGACAACTATGGGCAGGTAGGTTGAATATAAACAGGGAAAACCTTCAAAAACAAACACCCTTTCAGAGACCACAAATGATTGACCAAAATATAACCTCTGTTCATGAAATATGAAGTATAAAACATAACAGGGGGGTACTTTACAAATAAACAGTTCTTAGACAATTGGGAAACCCATTACTAGGACGTAGTTTTGTACCCAGCTTTAATTCAGTTTTTATTTTATATCAGTCTACAACTTCTTGAGTTTTTTTTAAACACTAATGTAGGCATTGATTATTTTTTTCCAGTTCATACACACGTCAACTTTGGGTATATTTATTATGATCGAGATAATGAAACCTTATATTTCAGCACATTAGCCGAATGCATGCAGGGGTCATGAAGAATTTTTTCTCTTCCATGTACAGTGGTGCACAATTAGTTGGGTGCACTTTGAGGGTTTAGCTTTTTCTCTGAAGTACAGTTATTAGCCACGGTGGGGACCAAACTATTGGGCTAAATGGAGCAGAGGTTTAATTTTACATTTCAAATCTACTTTTACCCATTAATTAGACCACTGCTTTTGGTCTTTGCATACCCCCATATCATTCAATCTCTTTCCTTCATATTAAAGCCCTGAAAAGCTCTGGCTTCGTTGACAACCCTGTACTGGAGCTGCCATCCTTTTGGCTCAGAAGGATTTGAACAGGACTTCTTTTGGAGTGTGTCAACATTACCTTTTAATCAACCGTATGGCTCACTGTAGAACAAAGAGGCACTTCTTTACCTTTCTCCATCAGGTTGAATGTATGCCCTGGAAACACTCTCAGTTGCTCTTGGCCTGAAGAGTAAGAGACTGGGACTATGAATCCAGCCCTAGTTTTGTTTTGCACAGTAGTGGAGAGCACTGCCAGTGGGTACACATATTAAATGTATATTTTGCACTTGTTTGCCCTGTTAGCCTCGCATTTCCCCTTTCTGTTTTCTCCTGTGATGTAATGCCCTCCGAGAGGAAGAGAGGCTGTTGCTACTTGTTTCACTAGAGTGTGAAGCAAGTTGTTTCAACCAAATGCTCTGAGGCTAAGCATATTGTCTCTGCATCACTATGTTCTGCTTGTGTAGGAGAAAAATTCGGATTATTTCTCATGTTTCACTCTGTTGCACTGCCACTACCCAACAAATCACCCTAAACATGTTTTGAAATGCAATCCTAGTAATGAAACTTTGAAATACACCAATTCCACACACAGCTAATATTTTTAGTCTATTTCCATGCATTGCCCTCTTATAAACCTGTGTGCTTTCACTTGTTTTTCTGCTTTCCTTCATTCTGTTTTCAGTTAGGTCAACTGTACAAAGTTTGCATGAAAACTTACCCACCCAAGTGTGCCCCCCCCCCCCAAAGCCCATATCCACCCTTCACCATGGCTATTGATAATTAATGCAGCAGTGATGTTCATCCATAAAACATTACATGCCCTGGGTGAGTCAACTGTCCTCACTTAGACTTTTTTAACAAGAAGGCAATTGAGTTGATGCCATGGCTCTCATTGGCTGGTTATGCTATGGCGAAAAAGTGCTTTTTATTGTCTTTTAAGCATCTGCATTTTTTTCATTTGTGCCTGGTCTGTTTTGTACTTAGATCTTTGATTCCAGGTCTCTTTCTGTCCTCAGAAACACCCTTAATCTTCTGGATATTATAAGCTGATAACTTCTAAACAAAGTTTATTAGGTACTTCACTTTGTTCCATGTGTGGTAGACTTTTCAGAAGAGAATGGCTCTGGTACATGCAAATATTCACTCACGTGATTAAACAGTCTTTTCTGAACTTTTTTTAGTGTCCTTTACAAAAATAGGTGGCTGTTAAATTGATTTATTCTGCTAGATCCTGTGCTGCTGAAGTCCCTAGTTCCCATTGTAGTACCACTGTCAGACTAGAATTTTTTCATAAATTGGACTGAAATTTCAGATTACTTAACTGCATTGGAATTCACTTCTAGGACTGAACTGGTCCTTGAAGTTCACATTACCTATAAACAATACATATTGCCATCGTGTTAGCAATGGGAATATCCACTGTTAAACATCTCTTCTGAAAATCAGCATATTAAAATTTACATGTTGCAAAGGACACAAGAATAATTCAGGAAGATGAAAGTGTAAGAATACTCAATTATTGTTGAAATGCTGGAGACAGTAGCATATGCTTATTCATCAAATTTTTTAAATGCAACACTTAGGAAGATTTTTTTACACTGATGAGACTACTTGAATATCTCAACCAGTCTAGTTTAGCTGTCTAAAAAGAGTAGCTAGAGCTACTTTCTTGGGTTCAGAAGACAGGATGATTTACAGATAAACAAGGTCTAATAGGTATTAGCGAAGATATTACATGAAGCATAAATGAAACATTTTTTAATGAAGGATTTGGGAAATATCAGGCTGTCTTTTCCACTAAGTTATTTATCTGCCTCTCCCCTCATTAGATTGGCAAGATTCCAAAATATTTGTTCAGATGCCTTTTGTTTCTAGTATTTGAATTGTGGAACAAATGTGCTCCTCTTATAAATACTAATGACAAGACATGTCTCAAACTTACTGAGATTCAGTCCGTTTATCTAAATTGCTAGGACACTTGTTATATCTGACATCTTTTGAAGTTGGCCAGAGTTCACCATCAGCAGGTTTCCTGGATCAGACTGATGGCTAAGTGTTTGTTCTGAAATTAAACTTGAGGAAAACTCCTGCTACATATTTCCTTGCATCTCCTCTTTTTGGACCTTAATACAAATGTCTCAATTCACTATATGTGTGTTGCATTGCATTGGTACCAACTCATGAACAGATAACGACAATGTTTGATTACCACTTGCACAAATGTATTAGATGATCACATAATTTCACATTTGGATCTTAAAGGGACACTTAACCTATTTTTTTCTAGAAGTTCTACTTTCTAATAGAGGAGCTTTTAAACATGAATTTATAAACCCCCTTTAGTGTTTTTACAAGGGTTTTTATGCTCCATTGTTTTTTAAGAGTATTGTTAACAAAGGAGAATCTATCTTACTATAGAGGGGGACAGTTGGCCTGACTTATATTAGGAAAAATATTTTTCCTCTAAGTTATAATTTAAGGATTAACTTGCACCTACCGCGGTTAAGTTTTCAGACAGAAATGTGATTTTTTTTTTTAAGTTAGCTGGGTCCCTTTAGTTTGTAACACTTTCCATTTGATGTTAAGCCATGTATTATCCTTGCTTGCCTCTAGCAGCGATCACAAAGTGGAGTAGTTTTGTTCATGTATTTCACTGTCTATGACTGATTTAGATAGATGAACTTATGAGTTTTTTAAAGAAAGTTTTAGCCGTTTAATATTACAAGTAAAAGGTACTGGTCCTCTGCACCTTACTGTGGATCTTTATGAAGTAAGTTTCAGTAACAAAAACAGCTTAAATGGGAATGGGTACAATAGAGAACCCATTTAAATACATTGACTTTGTACATCTACTGCCTAACTGACTGTAACTTTGCCAGCCTAGCCTTGCACTTACCTAACTGACTTGTTTTAGAACATTTTATGTCTGATCAGCTTCCCTATCCATTGTCTACAGTAGGCTGAATTTCTAGACCTTTACCTAGAAGACTTTCCTCAATCACCTCTTGCAATTCAGTGATGTATCTTGTTCCTATGATTTTTCATGATTGCTAGATAAATTGTGACTACCGAACTTAATGGATAAAGTTAAATATCACTAATACTAAATGCAGCTTGCAGTAACTGGTTATAGGGTTAATACTACTGGTGTTGTTTGAAGTTGTGGTTAATACTGAAATGGAAAACATTAGAAGTATGTAACTTCCTAAATAATACAGCAGAAACATAAGCAGGGTAGACCATCTAAATACCTATCCTGACAAATTGCAACATTGAATTTGATAATGAAACCATAAACTATTGATACTGTAAGATATGTAACACCAAAATAGTAATTAATGCATATAAATGAAAAGTATAATAGTGCTGCAAGATTTAGTCTGATGGATTTGATTTAAGTCACTAAAACTCTGATTCTGTGCAGCCTAATGCACTTTGTCTTGCAAACAGTTTTTTCTGTCGTGAGTCTGTCATTACCACACTCTCTCTCACTGCAGGACCAGTGCAGTATGAGGTGCATGCTAAGAGAAAATGTGCTTGTTTAAACAAATATTTTCACAAAGTACTAAGGCAATAGTGTTTCAAGCTAATAACTTTTTTTTGTATAACGTCCTCTTCAAATTTTCACCAACATGAAATTTTCTCTAGTGTTTTGTATAGAAACTTCTGTTATCAGACACCAACACAGTATCTCTACAGATGTACTTTGCTTCTAATCAAGCTTCTGACGTATGTGTCTGATTCAGTGAAACTGACCCATGAGATGTGAACTGAATTTGGTGAGCAGACTTAATGTAACAAAAGACAGCCCAGATTACAGATTTCTGAAAGAATATTTTCCTATAATCAAAGTGAACTCTCTCTAATGTAGAAACTCATTCTTCTTCACACTGAATGGCACATTACATGGTATAAAACATAAATCCCCTGAAAAATATTACTGTAATACCACGCAGAATCCTTGTTCAGTGCATTTCAGATAGAGCTGGCCAAATGGCCATTTTTTATTAGTTTGCAATTTAAAAAAGTTGAACAAAATATTTTGTCAAAATTGAAACATTTTATTTCATTTTTGATCATTTTTAAACACTTGATTTTTAAAGTTACATTGTTGAGAAATTTTAAATAGAAGGTGGTTTCAAACCTGCAAATCAAAGTTGTATTCTGAAAATGTTGAAACAAAATGTTTTGAAACTTTTGGAAGGTTTTTTTGTCCACCCCCGAAACAATTTGGTGAAATCAAAACAAATTATCAAAATTTTGGTGTCACTGAAATCCATTTTTTGCTGAAAAAAGTTTTGTCTGAAAAATTTTGCGAGCTTTAATTTTGGGTATTTACAAATACGTGGGAAAGAAGCCTTGAAGCAGAAAATAACTTAAAATCAAATTTGAGTCTTAAATACATGATGGCTATCTCAAGCCATTTTGGAGTAAGCCAAAAGCTGTAAAGAGATTTATCATCCTATACATTGAGGGATTTTGTGCATATAATGGAATTTTTTTAAAACAACCCAATTATCCAGATTTTATCCAATTTGCAAGCTTCTCTCAAGTAACCTCATTTTAGATTGATTGCTACTTGAGTATTTTTTACTTAATTTTTCATTAAAGCTATTTGTAGGTGCAAGACATTTTTTTTTATTCTGATCATTGGAATGTTTACTCAATAAAGCTTGTTTCACATTGGTCTGCAGAGGATCAGTATTTCTTGGCTTAAATATGTGAACTATTACTAGTTTGTAGCACATTTAGATTGTGTAAGCGAAGCATCTTATTTTGTCCAAATTGTTGGAATTGCTATACACTTGAATCTGGCTCCTCACACCGGTGTCACTGAGTAACATAAATTAATAAGTTTCGGAGTGATAACCATGTTAGTCTGCATCAGCAGAAACAGCGAGGTGCCATAAATTAATAAATATATTTGGTAATTGAGCTTCAAGTCACAACCTTGGTCACTTTTGGTAAAAGGGGTTGTATATGTATTTAATGCCACCTTACCTGAACATCTTTTGAGTAAGGTGTTGTAAAGAATGCCTCACTGTATCATGCTGTCTTAATTTGCATGTGTTACATATTTAGCCTCATCAGGCTGAGTTTGATTTTTGACTTTTCTATAAACAGTCACTTAAATAGTAGTGTTTGACATTGCAGGTTTGTAGTTTTTTGACATAGAGAGGTGGGTTCTGGCTAGATGTCCTGAAGCTGCTGGGCTATTTGAAGGTATGGAATGTGTCTTTAATGGGCTTCTGGCTTGTGCATCATGTGACCTAGAACTCATGACTTTGGGCATGGGTAGAGAATGTTATCTTGTTTGCAGTCACTTGCTTACAAAAAATCAAAATCCCACAAGTATAAATCTCTTGGTATTCAAGGGTAAAATGTATTGCAGTGGAATGACCTGTGCTTTGAGAGTACATCCAGATTTGTAACCCAAGTTTAGACTAACATTTCCTGCTTTGTCAGACTTGTACTGCTGCAAAGGCAGTTTTTTTCTCTTCGATGTCAATAGAAGCTTGTACTGCTCTAGCGTAAATGCATCTTTTCTCTCCTCTGCTCTACCCATTTTTTTTTTTTTAAAAAATTCTACTCAGAGTAACTCTGGAACACAGTGTAGGGAGAGGTTTCAGAGTGGTAGCCATATTAGTCTATATCAGCACAAACAACAAGGAGTCCTTGTGGCACATTAGAGACTAACAAATTTGTTTGGGTTTCATCCATTAGGAAGCAGGAGCACCACACTTTTAAGGCATTATATTTGCGAAAACAAGAAGGAAATTGGTAGCAGTAGGTACACTGAAGGATTATCTGTCCTTCAAAATCTTGCTATTAAATGGAATTGGAACAGGCTACAAAGTAGTGTTAATGTAAACACATCCAAAGCCTTCTATCAGTAACTGACTCTAGGCTTCTGTTAAGGGCATTGATGCAAAGTGCTTGGATGAGCTGGAATTTTTGTATTTCCATATTGGGTGGTATGCACTGAGCTTGAGTATTTTGCCTTCTAACTGTGTATTTTTGGCATAAGGAGTCACATTCTCTGATCTCTAGGCATGCCATCCCCTCCACTGCTTGCCTAGAGTAGTTTAGATTTTGAGATGCAGTGCAGACCCGTTTACATGCAAATACATTTAACGCGCGGTAGCACCATGCCTCCCAGTGCTACCTGTTTAACACACGAGGCTCATTAAGACGCGGTACAGGTACTTGCTGTGTGGTGCTACAGATTTGCTCACTAGCTCATTGACATGGAAAACGACAGGAAGTGCGGAGCAGAAACATGTTGTAGGCCTACTGGTGTTTTGTCTTCCTTTTGCTCACCAATATTGGTAAAGACGTATCATGCAAGCTTAGTCATTGTCACGCTAGAGAGAGGTAATATATAGTCTATGCTAATACATTTCAAAATTGTTTGATTCTTGTTGATTTGATTCTAATGGGGAACCTTTCTTTCGTGAAATGAATGCTGCTTTTGCATTCTTTCGCTGAAAAGAAATTCCTTAGTGGCATTCCTTTTGCCTTTCGCTGAAAGCAATGCCGCTAAGTGGGCCAGTTCTTCAAGCCCAAGCGACAAAAGTTGGAAATTTAACGGGGGATGAATCATTCCAAGCCAGCAAGGGGTTTATAAGTCATTTTAAAAAGTGTTATGGCATAGCGCAGGTATTAATTTGTGGAGAAAACTGATCAGCTGTTGAATCAGCCATGAACATGTTTCCCGCCAAGTTAAAATCCTGCAGTATTTGGGACACCGTGAATACGTATGTAATCCTAGATAATTGTACATGTCCTCTCTATATAGATATCTTAAGATATTTCTGCATGGCCCTCTTAACCCTCTGTCCATTAACACACAGTTGTGACGGCTTGATTCCCGACATCAGCGCACAAATGGGTCTGTACTGTACCTCTTTTGTACCACAGTATCAGTTAGCAGTAAGCACCACTGGGTGACCATTGCAAGAAATCACGCTTAGTTTTAGATCTCTAGCCAGAGCTTGGGCCCAACTCAGTGACCTGTTTTGCTCTGGAATGAATGAATAAATATCTAAAGCGGTGACTAGATTTTGAGCCATGGTCATGTATTCTTAAAATACATTGCCTCATTTATGTAGCCATAGGCTGATTGATGTGTTTTTAAAGGAAGTTCTAAAGAGTAAGACTTATCCTGGTAAACAAGGTTACATGAAGTCTACCTTATTTTCAAAGATATAAAACATTCTTACCTCCTTTCCACTAATGGAACAGGATATCTTTTATTTGAGATATTTCCTGATGTTCCTATATCAGTGAGGCTTTGATTATCTTGATTCTTAAGGCACTCAAGTATGTACTTGTAATTAAAGGAAAAGTGTACGTTGGGATGGACGACTGAATCCCCTGTTGTCTATGCGCCCTGTTTCTTGGATATATCCATACTAGTAGTTTTGCCTTTCCACTAACCTATTTGCAAGTCATCAGACCTAATTGCCATCAGAAAGGTAGGACTATACAGTAGGGAAGCAGGTGGAAAGAAAAATAGCTTTTTGTTTAGGCCTTAACTGGTAAGGCTGCAATTCAGAGCTTTATTATATCCTGAGTTTAGTGAAATATTTTCTGAGCAAGTGTCAGGTAAGTAACCGCAAGTTGAATAAAAACAACTAGTATAATTAAGAAGACACTGAAAAAATTCATATACCTTAAATTATGATTGATTTGGATAAATCCTGCTCAGTATTGTGCTTTCTTTGTTCCTCTCCTAGGGGGTTAAGAGGAACTGCTACTATTACACACTTCAGATCTCTCCTGTCCACAGTTAAAAACTCACTGTTACCTCTTGTGTAACCTTTGTGATTCCAGCATTCCATCCCATTCTATCCCTCTTCTGTTAAAGATACATTACACAAAATTCTACTTGTTTGAATACTAGTAGGAAGAAAAATTGTACAGTATGTCTCATTTTACACGGTATTCTCAGCTCTGTACAAATTTCCTTTATAGGAACATGTTTCCAATTCAAGCTGTTGCCTTTTAACCTTGTGTTATCTGGGCATGTTTTCAGTTGTTTTCAGCCATTGTTCTGTTATTTATTGAGCAGTCTGAGAACACATTTGGTATGCCTGGCTATTTTAATAACTGGGTGATCCAGGACCATATCAAGCTGTACATTCTGTATGCATTGAAATGAGAGTGCTGGAGTTAATTTTAGTTCTCCAAAGGGAGGGTCAGTCTTCCTGTCATTTTAAGTATCACAGTTTTTCTTGGGGTGGGTTGAACAGAAAGTGGCCTTTCTGAAGGCATTTAGAGCAAATCTTTTCTATCAACAGATCCCTTATTTTAAAAGTAACTTCATCAGTGACTGTTCCACTATTTTCGATCACCATATATTTTTTCTCTGTGGTATTTTCAAAAGATACACGTGTATCAGTAGTCTTAACTTCATACAGTCTTATAATCGTATAAGTCATTTTTCTCTGCTGTATCCCACCCTAGTTGAAAAGTGTGTAGACTTGTAGATTCTTCACTGTCAAAACATTTTATTCAATTTAGATGGGGAAATGTTTAATGAATTTTGTACTCTGACTTTGGCTCCTGACTGTGCTAGACCCTTGAAAATATCTATTGTACAGCAGTTTCTCTAGGTACGTCTATATCCCCCATTACTTGTTGTATTTGAGCACCTCACAATCTTTAATATGTTTATCCTCCCAACACTGCTATGGGATAGTTAATAGTATAATCCCTGTTCTATAGATGGGGAACTGAGGCACAGAGACAGTGCGTCTCAACCCAGGTCTCAAGTTCTGGACTAGTGTCCTAAATTGAATTATTATTATTACAACTAAATGGAAGGTCACTAATATTTTGTAGCATAGATATTAATATCAATAAGAATAACGTGAGCCCTTGTGTTCGGGAACAAGGCAGTAAGACTTTCTGGATTGCATTTTATCTTTCATAAGAAGAAAACCTATGTAGTGAGACTCTGGTCCTATCCATGCTACAAGCCATGACTGTTGTAGCTACAATGGTTGTTCTAAAATGGTTGTCAAGTATGGATGTGGCAGAGCTATGTTTGACAAGCGTCTTCTGAACATGGTGATAACTAGCACAGTTACATGGCTTTCAGAGTCTTTCTTAAACAGCTATGCTACCAGAAAACGTGATATAGACTCTGTCCCACTTAGTACTATGGTTTCCAAATATATATGTGTTCCAAACATATACAAGTCAGATTGAAAACACATTTAGCTGTAACTAACAACTCAAATGTGCTTAAATGTCCTGTTGTTGACGAGATCCTACATTTTCACCTGAGTCGTCAAACTGAATTTTCTGGGCATAAAATAATTCCCTTTAAGTGTTTTAGTTTTTTTACAAGTGTTACGTCTTTTTCCTGTGTCCATCCCAGTCATCTCCAATTTACAGCATCTCACAATTGCCCTGATCTGCTATGGGTTTTTCTTTCTTTGTGGTATTAGTTACTGGCTACTGCGAGAGGCAATATGCTAATATATTATGTTTGGTTTGGTAACCCCTATGGAGGGGTCATCTTGAGATTCCCATATATTATGTGAGCAACTATTCTTTGTGGTCAGAGCTACGTGGAACTCAGCCAGGACAGTAACATTGAGATGAATCTAAGAGACTGACATCTTTTTTTCATGTAAATCGAAATTTGCTGTCTAAGTGAGCTAGAGTACTAAATATGAGCATCTTCCTATTCTCTGCTCTTTAATATGTTTGGAGTAGACCTAAAGCATTTGAGTAATGAGTATGTTACATGTAGCTCAGGTTCCAGAAGGAAGACATGGAAGAAAGTTGCTCGAAATCAGCCTTATGGTGGATAACATCACATCCTAAAAGGCTGATATACATTAGTATACCTTGTTGTTTGTCTCCAGTGAATGATAGCATCATGTAACTACACTGTAATACTGTTACATTAGTACGTTAGTGGTACACAAATGGCACACACACATTACAAAAAATCAGGCAGGATTAAACATGTACAGAATTATGACAGTAATGGGGTATTTTTTATATTTTTAAAAATCTGCCTAAACATAAAGTAATCAAAATAGAGTAACTTCCATCCATGCATCCTTTTTTCCTTTTAGTCCAATTCCTGGCCAAATTCTATTTGGCACTGCTGCTGGAGTACTTGGCTGGAAAATAGTCATGCTTGCTTGTGGAATCTAGCAAGGGCATGATGTTTTTGCATCTTTCTTGCCACTCCACTTAAGCATCTCAAAATGCCTTACAAACTGGCAAATTGAACTCTTAATACTGTGGTTCAGAGTCAGAGAGGAGTCTTTGGACCTGTTGGGAATACAACCTGATCTCCTAACTCTCAGTCCCCTGCCTAACCACAGACCATCTTTGCTCGTAGAAGCTCAGATTTTTTTACTGATTTTAATCAGCGTTGTTGGCTCTATCATACAGTATTTAGCTCTGCACCTTGCCACCTTTCTTCTTGGTGGCATTGTTTAGCAATACATTTGTTGGTCTCATTTTATTTATTCAGTGTTGTATTAGTGACATTTGTCAACTCCTTTACATGTCTTAAAAAAAACAAACAGCCTTCAAATGGAATCTGTTATGTTAGCTTAGATGAAAGGAGAGAGATCCCGTTTTTATTTTAATGCTCAATTTAAGGGGAATTGTTAAACTTGAATATGGATACCTCTTCTCACCCTGTCCTTCTCCCTTTCATATGATTGTTTTCTTAAATATGTCCTAAGTATGGAAAGAATTATAAACCCAGTAGAACAAAAAGGCTGCAATAATTAAGGATCCTGTCTAAAGCCCAGTGAAGCCAGTTGTTGGATTTGGATGAAGCTCTTTGCAGACGTCTTTAGAGGACACGACTAAAACCAGCTTGGGAATCCAAATTCCTTGGGCTAGGTTTTAAAGGTAAAGCTTCTAATTTTGGAGAGAAGAAGGGGTGAAAGGTAATAGGTATTTTTACTTAATATCCCTTTTCTCAACAGTGTATGTAGGCCCAAAATTAAAGTATGACAGATTTTACTTTTTTTGTACAACAGTTATAATCAAAAATATAACATTAAAAATATGCCTAGATTCTAAATAACTTTAAATACATTTGTTAGGCCACTGAGAAGATCTTGAAGGCAGAGAATCCCAGTTTCAAAGTGACTACACTAGCATGTATATGTGGCCTTCTCTTATTAATCTGCAACTGGCTATGCACATCTTTTTCTTTTGCATTTTAGTATCAGGAATCAGTACCATAGTTGGATAAGCTTTAAACTGAATACAAGAGTTCCATTTTTACAGTACTTTCACTCACAAATTATTACTTCTATATTAAAAAAAAAAAAGCAAATTAGATGTACTCTCAGTAGCTGTCACTCTATAATATTTTCAATTAAACTGACATTCTTTATTTTTCAATGCAAAACTTAATTTTCAATATTGTAGTGCAACCCAGTGTTAAACATCTTGGCAATAGTTTTGTTGAGAATTCTAGGTTTTAATCAAAAGTGATACTAAATGAGTACAACAGAACTGTTTGATCATTATTCTTATTTCCTGATCTCCACTGGGTGTATTTAGCTCAATGCTCTTGCCGTTACTTGACAGTGACCTGCAATATGGTTTTGGGAAAGATTTTTAAAGGAAGTTAGACATCGTGTGGGATTTTCGAAAGCATGTAGGTGCCTAATACCCATTGAAATTAATGAATTTTAGGAGCCTCTGTGTTTTTGAAAATCCCATCAGATGCCTAAGTACCTTTAAAAATCAATCCGATTATTACAAATTGCTCAGTTATTTCTCCAAATTTGTCAAGGAAGTGTAGCCTAACTTATAGCACTTTAAAAGTTTACTGTCCAAAAAGTTAAAATCATTTTATATAATCCTTTAGCTAGAATTCATTTAAATTAGCTCTTCTATAATTTCCTTCTCATTCATGTCTCTGATCCATTTTGATTTTTTATGTGGCAGCGGTATTTTTAAAAGGGTCTGTAGGACTTAGGAACCAAGTCCATTGGTTTTAGGTGAGGTGTGTGCTTCTATTTTGATTGACTCCTCTTTCCTCATTTCTATACATTCGTATTAACAAGCACTGAAAAATGTTGTTCCTTTTGTGTTAAATCTTCTGTGCTTCACCCTTTTGTGTCTGAGCAAAAGCTCACCAAGTTATTTGAGTTATTAGAGAATAAACATTTTTCTAGATTGTGTAAAACAATCTTTTTAAACAATTCTAAAAAGGCAGAAGTTTCACAATTGGTAGCTAAACAGTCTTAATAAGGAGTACCTTCTTAGATAGACGTGTGAGCTCAAAGTTTTTAAAGTTATGAACTTTTGAACATGTTGCACCAAACCCCCCAATAAAATGTTTCATTGAGCAGCCAGTTGCACAGATGGAGACGTGATGTCTGATGTGATACTTCTTGGGGCTGGGGGGGAGAGGGTCTCAGAAGATGTGCTTTGAGCTCTCACCCATTAGTTGTAAAGGTGATACATATTGCTAAATTTTTAAGGTAGCTCCTCTCTCCCAGCTGCTAGCCATTGGTGTTAAATTTTTGTTAAAAACAAAATGTTGACCATTGAAAATACAAATTCCTTCCCCTCAGTTTTCAGTCTCATGACATTTGTCACAGCACAATTTCACTGGTTTTCTGGTAACCATAGTCTAATCAGAATTGCCTGTTCTGTTCATTCCCTCTGAAACGTGGTGTTGGCTACTGTCAGAAGACAGAATACTGGGCTAGATGGACCTTTGGTCTGACCAAGTATGGCTGTATTTATGTAATAAGTTTATTGAATTTATTAATGTACCGTGTCAGAAGGATTAATACATTCAGCTATAAAGTAACAGTAGTGGGTTGCATTTTATTGCTCTGTCACTTGCCAATTTTCCTCAGACCTATCAGTGGGAGGAAGAAGTGGGCAAGAGCCTTTTTTCATGAGATGCTGTTCCAGTTTTTGACCATTTTAGAGTTTCTCTTAGAAAAGTTGTTGGATATTTTATTTAGTGACTATAGCAACCTTTTCATGAAGCTGTCTGTTTCTGAGCATAAAAACTAGGAGAGCAAATGCTGCTACTCTAACTGAATGATGTATTTCAGTTATGAGTCAGTTTGTTTTGATTGGGGATTATCAGAAGTCTCATATTGTACATATGCTCTGCTATGTAATATCACTTGGTGACTCTTTCATGTTGTGTATCACTTTTCACTTGCATATTTAATTTATATTCTGGCACCTTATTGGCCAAAGATTCTAAATTGCACTACAGAGTGACAGTACAAACTGCATATACACTGTCATTTAATCTACTGTACTGCAGCTACCTCTAGGGTACAATATAGCAGCCATCTGAAGCATCCAGTAATTCTCTACCAAAGTAAGCAAAATTTACTGTATGCCATTGACTCAAATGGGGAAAATTTTATGTAAGTGGCATGTGTAATTAGCCTAAAGAGAATTTTGTGAGGATAATATGACTAATGCTGCTATAGTATTTGTGAATGGCTGTCTTGTGATCTAATGTATTGAACAAGGGGACTTGATTCAGGAGACTAGCATTCTATGCCTGATTACTGCTGCATCATTCTGACCTTGGAAAAGTCATTTAATCTTTTTATTTCTGTTAATGCATTGTTTAAACAATGCTTAACTATCTCTCATGCTTTGAGATCTGTGGATGAAAAGTGCGGTATAGATGCAAAATGTGCCCTTGATTAATTTAGTTCCTTGTTTTAACTATATGATCAGAACAGCTCTGGAGACATATTCATTAGCTTGTGCTCCCTCTGCTGGCTAGCTATGCAATTACAAAGCAAAATTACAGGATCGTATATGGTCATTGTAGTGTTGTATTTTTAATTTGATTAGAGGTTTTGGGACATTGTCACCTGATTCACTACTTATAGCTTCAAATTATAATTTTGTTGTTTCGGGATCTATGCTATAGTACAGGGGTGGGCAAACGTTTTGACCCGAGGGCCACATCGAGGCCTGGGTAGGGAAGGCTGTGCCTCCCCAAACAGCCTGGCCCCACCCCCTGTCTGGCCACCTCTCACTCCCCACCTCGACTGCCCCCCTCAGAATCCCCAGCCCATCCAACCCCCCCATTCCTAACCCTCTTTCTTCAGCACACTTTCATATATGTTCTTTTCACACATCCTGTCCATTCTTTCCTCACTCGTGCAAAGTTCTGCTCTTTCTACGCAGAGTTTTTCGGTTGCAATTACACTTTCTCACTCTAGCTGCCCAAATTGTACTCAGTTTTTACAGAACCTTCTGACTCCACCATTCAGTCCCTCTTTCTATCAAAGAGACATACACATTTTGATTGCTACATGAAAAACAGTAGTGGATAATAATTCATTTTTTATACTGAGAATTATTACAATTTTGAACTTTCAGTTATTTCACGCTCTGCTTTGCTTTTTCAAATGTCATATGTTATGGTGCCAGTTTACAATCTTCAATCCTTTGTTTCTTACCTGGAACCTTGTAGATTGTGCAAGTTGTTCGGAACAGAGGCTGTTCCCTTTGTTGCGTGTCTGCATGGTGCCTAACACAGTGGGTTCCTGGCCCTTGATTGCATTCCTTGGTGATACTGTGTTATACATCAAAAAGCAGTCTCTTTTTTGCTGCTTAAAAGGAAAACTCCAGACTAGTTGGGGAAACTAACGTTATTCCTTCAGCTGCTGGCTGACAGAAGGCAGTAGGAGAGAGGAAAGCAAATATAAATGAATGATTTCCCTACAATAGACCACAAATTTCAGGGCCAGTGGAAATGGTAGTTTGTTGACCTCCACTAATTTGAAGATAATCTGGCCAGCTGGGAGGTGTAATTTGGAAAACCTAGTTAGGGAAATTTGTCATTTCCCAGTATATTCAATATTAGTCTAACAGATTTCAAGTTTTCCCTGTTATTTATGCCAACTTCAAATAGAATTTTCTTTAAAACTTGCTATGCTGAGCTAATGGAGCCTTTTTCTTTTTACTTCAAGACACATATGCACTTGATGGTGCAGGGAGTTGAGTGAAGGGGAGAAATTTAGAAGAGTTCTGCCACTTCCTGGATAATATCTGCTAAAGGAATATAATGAGTCAGTCTGCCATCAGTTGCTTCTTCCTCAGTCTTGGGTATTCTTTCCCCCCCTACTAGAAGGCTCTAGAGTAGGAAGAAAATTATTCCAAAAGAGTTGTGGCAAGATAAGAACTCTAGTAGCTCCTGAGTATTGGAAGCTGTTGAAAAATGCCAGCTGAGCTAATTAGTTGTCTATTTGACACAATCAATTGAAGTCCTTACAGGAGCAAGTTGCCACTCTGAATTCATCAACTAGAATCATCAATATGCATCTTCTGTAGGTCATAACTAAGTACATTTTTTTAGTTTACTACAGACTGAGTTGGAATTAGCTGTTCATTGCTTCTCGCCAGCCTTATGTACAGCATTAAATATAACAAATTAATGTTTAAAGCTCTAGACATATGATATGCATATTCATCTTCAGTGATTATAACAGTCCATCTTAATATCTTAAGTCTATTAAAGGATTTGGTATTTTTGGGATAAGAATATTTTTGTGTAGGACTTCAATACTCAGACAAAGGCCAGTGGCAAAATTAATTTGAATGATTGTTCTAAAATTTTAGAAAAGTAAATAAAATTCTACCGAGACATTCATGGAATAAATAGCCTGGTGTAGGCTTCCATTTACATGAAAAAGCAACTTTTTAGTCCACTGCTAACTTTTGATAACTTACATATATATGTTTTTTCTACAGTACTTGATTTAAAGTTGCTTGTCCTGCATACCTTCTTACAGACGAACTGAAAAGTCATGGCTGGTAAATCAGGATTTCCTCTGTTTCATTCAAGAGTTGATTACTTCTGTAATTGGTCAGAAAATTGAGAAATTTTAATAAAAAGACATTTTCAGCAGAAATCTTTTCCCAATATTTGCCCATTGTAAATGAGATCACTGTTCCTTAAGGCAGAGTGTTGTACATGTTCATGATGTTAAAAACTGTTGCATGAGGTACATGGGGTCCTGAACTCAGCTCATCTTTAGCCTTCAGTTGTCTGAGACCACAGAAGTGCAGCTGTGCATTAATCTACAGTCTTTGACTGCCAAAAAATATATCCAGCATCTAAATTATAGAGCATCAGTGTGGACCAGTTCAGTGTCATCAACCCTTGCAGGAGTGTGGTTGGGTGCGTTAGGTCTGGAGGCCATCTGCTGTAGGTCTCATGGCCTTGCATCACCTTGCCCCAGAATAGAACAGTGAAAAGTTCTCCAGGCAGCCTAGAGTGGCTGCAGAGGAACAGTCAATCGAAGGCGGTGCTGGAGCGACCAATAAGGGGCCAGATAAAAGACAAGCAGCAGAGCGGAGACATCAGTTGCTGTGTGGAGCTCAGTCAGGGAGGCCTGGGTGCCTGGTTGGCTAGATAAGCAGCTGGATTGTGGACAGCTCACTGCACAGAGTTCGCCAGACAGAAGCAAGTCCAGGAAAGGCTGCCATGGACCGGGTTCCTGGATGGCTGGATAGAAGAGCATCAGGACCATCCAAAGGTCAGTGTGGGTAGACTGAGCACAGAACTTGACCAGACAAGAGTATCGAGATGGGCTCTGCTGGTCTGATTGCAGAATGAGGCCAGGGAGGGCTGCTGAAAAGGACACCTGCTGAGGGTACTGAGATGAGCCCCAGCTGGTTGTCTGAAGAAGTCAGTGCCTCTGGGAGGAAGCTTAAGAGCTATTGCCCCATACCAGGGCCATGGTAAGAACTCAGGACTGTATACTTTGGAAGTGGGGACGGTGTATAAGGCTTGGCTGGAGGGCTGAGTTGCTGAAGACCTGCTGACAGAACCATCGGCTGGAGAAAGGGGGCGCCGGTGGAGGTAGAATTCTGATTTGGCAGTCATAACTGTTCTAGTCATATTTCTAAAGGTGTGCAAGATCAGTAACCTTAAGCGTAATTTGTTCTTACATATTCTGCTAGTGAACAATAGATTTTTATTTTTTTAGATAAATAGTTGAAATAATAACAATGTAAGTTCTTGAATAAGTACCTCCGTAGTCAGCTGTATTACAGCTAAAATGATTTTGAAATTAAAAGGCAAGAAATGTGCCAAGACTGAAGTCCTCGATCAGTTTAAAAAAAATCATTGGGAAGTTTGCCTGAATGTCTTCAGTAAGCCTGGGTTTTACTAGAGCATAGGGGCACCAAAGCTTGTCTAAGACGGAGAAAATAGTTCATCTGTTTGAGATGCATAAAATCATCCAAATAGGAAGTTTTGAAAAATTGGGTTGTTCTTATTAAAGAAACACACTTTTGTAGTCATGTAATACTTCGAATGATGATTCATCCAGGATTGCTGTTCTGGAAGAGTTTTTGTCCATCACGTTCCACACACAAAATCATGAAAAAGACTATGATTGTTCCCTTTCTTGTTAATGTCATTTATGATACGATTAGGTCAAGATATTTTTGTCCCTTTGCTGTATCAATAGATGTTCCTTCATCAGCTGGAGTACAAATGCTTTTTACTAGCGATTCCGAGCTACTTCTGTAATAATGAAATCTGTTTTAAATTAAATGAACTGCAGCATAATTAGCTTTCAGTTGTTTCCCAGTTGTAATAAACTAGTTGCCAGGACAGCATACCACAACTGTTCCTTAAAACTTATAAACAAGATTGGATACTCTTGGAAAACTGAATAAAAAAGAATGTGTACTTTAGACATTGGACAGAAGAAAGAACAGAGAGAGGTGCTCTGTCACAAGATTCCATCTTCAACCCCAGACACACTGAATTACAGTAACCCACCCTGAGTTGACACATGCCCAGATGGAACACTCTGGCTAGATCCTCCTCTCTTGAAGGTTCTTGGCAGGCTCATGGTGAAGATGGGAAGTGCCAGTGACAATGTAGGTCTGATGATCAAGGCTTAATGGTGAGTTGAACAGGACCCCAAGTCCTTCAATCCACTTTGACAGATGAGGTCACAAATGTCTTCAGTAATTTTTGACACTATCTTAAATGGTGCTGATGTAGAAAGCTTGTCAATGTTTGTGAAGACTTGACTAGTTAATGAAACAGGTGTCTATGTGTGCATGTATAAGAGAGAATCACTCTGGTTGGAATGTGACCCAAATAACTGGGTACTACCTTGTTCTAAGTAACCCTGTTGTTTCTAGAATTAGTGCTCAGCCTTTAGGTTGTGAAGATGTTTTCTTGAGATCCTATAGTATTCTGAAAATGTTAATTTTTGATCAGTAGTAGAGGAGGGAGTTGGAAGCTCTTCTGGTTATGAAGATAATGTTTCACTTAACAGCTGCACCATTGCATTTATTGAAGGTTTAGTATTTCATATGTGTAATTCATGAAATTCTCAAAAAGACTAAATTTTTTGTTACTTTAACATATGACATTATGAAATGTATAATCAATAAATTTAAATGCCTATTTTAGGTATATGTACCATACGTGGTAGTTCTAGGGTTGCAGGTGTAAAAAGGTTGAGGAACCTATTCATAGCCTAGAATATTGCCATGGAACCAAACTGTCTATCTACAACCCCAATCCAGCATCCTCTGAATTCAGTGGGAATATTTCCCTTGACTTCAGTGGATGATGGATTGGGCCTTTGATGCATCACTCTGGGTTTAAGCAAGAACCTTTCAAATGTGAATGTAGCATTTCTAATGTAATTACACTTTCTTTTAGGGAAGAAACCCTTTTTTTCTGGAGCCAGCAATAATTATAACAGTTACTGATGGGAGTAAATTAACTACCACAAGTGGGATACAGGATGAGGTAAGGTCTGATCTCTGTTTATCTACTGTACCAAACTTTCTGATAGAAGGCTGATATGTTAGGATTACCAGTTATTTAAATGTGTTCAAATGTACATATGGGATGAACTTAAACAGTTTGAGACATTTTTATGTAATCATACTGTACTAGAAATCTTTTGAAAGCCTTTTCAGCACTAAACTTGAGAGCATTTTTAAGGAGTATCTTTAAACATTTGAAGAGTTTCTAAACTACTCAGTTTACCAGTTTCACAGTCTGATTTAAAACAGTGGCAGACACATGCAACACAGTTTTATTTAAGGTAATTGGGATATTAGTGTAACACACATCAAATGAGTATACATAACTTTTTAAAGGGCTTGCCAGAATACTTTTATTGTACTGAAGCATACGCATCTGGAAAAAGTGTAAACATACATAACGTGTAAAAGCCTGATTTAATGTAGAGATCTTCCAAGGATGGGAACCATGAACCAGAGAGCAGATTGAGATACATGAAGTGCAGAAGAAAAAGAGATTACTTCTGGATTTTATAGCTGTCTGTTTAGAATTATTTTTTGCAGTCTGGAATGTCCTTTAACAATCTAAAACAAAAAGGTGGTCTAAAGAGGAGTTAATTTCAGTTTAAATCCACACATATACCTTAGAATATTTAAGATAAAAAAATACTGAGTCTGTGCTCACAATAAACTTTGTAGGTAACCATAGCTAAAGCTCTGAGGCAATAAGCTGTTTCATCACCAGATGGCATGAACCTCCCTGCTTGGGAAGTTGCAACTATTCTTAGTGGCTTTGATTGTCATATTGTCGTCTTAGATGAATGGTGAGGAGTTCTTTATGATACAATGGTTCTGGTCTGGTTTCTTATGCGTACAGGCCTTGAAAAAAAAGCATTGCTACTTGCTGGTCTCTCTTTTCAAAAGCAAAGGCTAATATCTGAGCCCTTTTCAGTGCTGGTGGTTTTCCTTTTTTCTTGATCCCGCCCCCGCCCCGGGAATAAGTTCTCAAATATTTTTGTATGGTGCATCACATTTTAATATAGAGGTTATCTTACAGACCACCTACCTTCCAAATTGTAATTGTGCAGACTTTCTCCTGTTTTCCTGGTATTACGTTCCTGTGGCAATTGGAGAAAGTGCTTTCATGGAAAAATGATATTAAGAAAGTGTGAAATGTATTTTTAGCTTTCTTTTAATGCACTTAAGTTGATAAGGAGCAGGGTAGGGGAAAGGGCAAGGTTGCATAATGTGCCGAACCAGCTGTCTGTGGACCACTAGTAAGTAGTCTATAATTCAGTTTGATAATTTTTGCTTTAGTATATGTGATGTTTTGAGGTTTTTTATGTCTTTGAACTAGTCTGTCTCTCTCTATTCCTCCCCCCACCTTTTTGAATGATGAATAATGAGATAGTACTGCTCCAAGTGTGATCACAAAACTATCAATGTTTTTCTAGGAAGAAAGTTAAGTTTCAGAGGGGTAGTCGTGTTAGTCTGGATCTGCAAAAGCGACAGTCCTGTGGTACCTTATAGACTAACAGACGTATTGGAGCATAAGCTTTTTTGGGTGAATACCCACTTCATCAGATGCAATGATTATTTCATATTGTTATCTCCTGCATTGGAGATCACCCTGATGCATCTGATTGTGAAGTTGACTTCAGGGTCCTTGAGATTATTTCTAACTTCCCATAATTCTGTTAGTCTAGAAATTTTTACATTTCTTCAAAGGCTACAGTGACACTGTCCTGTAGGCAGTTCATTCTATAATTGAACAGTCTGTTTCAATGCAGATGTTTGTCTAAATATCAGTACTAGACTAACTTTAAACAGTCTACATATTTCTGTTTTCCTACCATCCTCTGCGTGAGGGTAGTACCCCAGCCTAGTTGCTGTTAAGGGTCCCTGAGCTTTTAAGGCCTGACTCTGGACAGACAACCACAGCCAATAATCAGGAAAGCCACTTGTGTACCTTTTGGATTTTACCACCTAGTATTCAACCTTCCTTTTCTAGGCAAACTAACCAAATAGTTCTTGAAAGCGGTTTTCAACTAATCCTGTACATTGCTGAGATCTTGGACGTTTCCCAATCAGGTTTCATGCTGGGATGTGGAACAGGAACTGTTATATATGCAGGTGGGCTACCACTTCTTGCCCATTGATGAAGGGAAGGTGTTTTCTCATATTACTAGCTCCTTCTGCAACATTTGCAACTGTTAGCATCAGAATACTGTTGTTCTGCTTTGACGTTTCAGGGATTATTGGGAAAACACTGAGCTGGATAAGCTTCTTCGCTTAGGATTGTACTCAGAATGGTGATATAAGTAACTTCTTTTCTGCTACCAGACCACTCATCTGTGAAATCTCTCAGTGCACTCACTATAATTTTCCCCATCCTGTTCTTGGTCTAATTATGGTAGTCTCCAGGGATGA
This sequence comes from Dermatemys mawii, assembly GCA_007922305.1. Classification (NCBI taxonomy): domain Eukaryota; kingdom Metazoa; phylum Chordata; order Testudines; family Dermatemydidae; genus Dermatemys; species Dermatemys mawii. The sequence goes on from ML677348.1 coordinate 18,361,985, forward strand.
CTTTGTTGTGCTGCTTATGGTTAAACCAATCTTCTGGCCATACCAGTCCAGAAGATTCTGTATCATGCAGTGAAAATGTGGCTACTTTCTGTCCTACCTGCCTTTTAATATGTCTATTATTCTCGTTACAAGAATACAGTAGTGGATACTACATATAAAGCAATAATAACTTGGATGCATGGCTTTGGTGACATATGACTAATTTCAAATGACTGGTTCTGTTTGGGAAAATATTCATGTATCCTCTACTCTGGCCACTTGCAGCAGCAAAAATGAACTTACAGGCAAATATCAATTTGGCTATTGAGAGAATTTACTTATTCTCTTCTGTATAAATTGTGAAACTGAGGGTTATGTATCCATTCCATGCTTTCAGAGCCCATGTGTGGTTTTTTAAAGTTTTTAATTCCAATGGGCTATTGGACAAAGATGCTGTAAGTCAGTAAGGAGCAGTGTGACTGAAATTGTTCTTACAGGAGATGCTTGTAGTTCTGCAAGTAAAACAGAAGAACATAAACAGCTGAGCTCCCAGTCCACTAATCAGTTATGCCTAACACACTGTCATATCTGCCCTTAGAAACCAGTACACTTTTACCAACTTGTTTGCTTTTTCAGCACGTAACCTGTTAAAAATGTCTGACCAGATCAAAGAAGCTAAAAACAGTTGATGCAGAGCTGGCTGGGCAGGAGGTCTCTATTTTTAAAATTGACAATTCTAAATTCCGTGTCCTGTTGCCCTGACTTTCCAAGTTTTCCTACAACTCACAATCTCAGAAACCTCCTTTGCAAAGGTAGTTTTTGGGTAGAATTTTTCCTGTAGGGCTGTATTTTCAATTTTAAAAGCTAGAGGAGAAGAAGCTTCTGACTAACAATCATATTTCAGTTTCTGTTCTGTTCTGGTCTTAACCTATGACCTTTGTACATGTCATCAGACATATTGGTTAAAAAATGGAAACATGTCTCTCTGAATCATTTTTTTATTTTGTTCTTGTGTGGTTTCAGTTCTTTGTTAAATTTGATCAAGCCAGATTTCCACTAGTATTGACAGTAGTATTGTCAGCATGTCATCTGTCAGTTCCCTTTGAAACCACCTTAAATTACTTTTATATTTAGTGTCTTTAATACTCCTTGATTTGTCCTCATGAGTCTTCATGCTCTTTGTAAATTTCAACATTCTTGAGGTATTGGACGCAAATAGAGACACAACCTTGTTGTGAGGTCCACAGTGTGTAATTGAGAAGCTGGGGCATCAATCTCTCCCCTTTCAGTTAACTAGCTATCAGGCTTACTGGTTGCAGAATAACTTTAGGAGTTCTGCAATGTGGTTTAGCACTGTTAGTCAATACTGCTGTTTCAGTGAGTAGTAGATAGTGTTCTGAGTGCCAATACATTAGATGTTCAGAATGATTGCACCTGGAAAGTAGAGCCCTTATGGGTGCTCCACTCTAGGCGTGTTTGCATCCTTGTGCTGCTGATCGTAGAGCTTCGGTAGTAGTGTCTGTTGGGCCCACACATGCGTTGTCTCCTCGTGCTACACCACAAAACTATCCAGCACACATGGGTTAACCTTCCTCAGTTCCTTCTCAACCATCCTGGCTAGAGACGGAGCCAGTAGGAGTCCATTAAGATTGTCTTAATCTACTTACCCATTGTAGTCTCCTAGAACTTGTCTTCACTAGAGCGGGGAGAGATTGATCTTATGGCGATCGATTTATTTATCTCGTCAAGACGCCATAAACTGATCGCCAGCGGGGCCCCCGTCGACTCCGTAACTCCAGCTCGCCAAAAGGCACAAGCTAGAGTCGATGGGGGAGTGCGCCGCCGCCTGCCGCCGCCGTGAGGACGGCAGGTAAGTCAGCTGTAGATACGCCGATTTCAGCTACGTTATTAATGTAGCTGAAATTGCGTATCTACAGCCTATCCCCCACGCTAGTGAAGACCAGCCCCTAGTTATAATTCTAGTTGTTGTTTTTTCCTTTTCTTTATTCTTATAAACAAAAAAATAGATTTTCTTTTTCTTCCTGCTTTTTCTCCTCTGTCAGGGGCTCTTTCCACCAACAGCTTATACTCTGTTTGCCAGGCTTCAAGAAGTGCCTTATTTGTAAAGAGGCAATCCTGATTGCAGATAAACACTCTCCATGTATTCACTGCCTCAGGGAAAGCCACATACAACAGAAATGTGGTCTTTGCCAACAGCTCTGGCCAGGATTCCACAAAAAGAGAGCTCTGCCAAAGACTATTTTCATGGAGGCAGCTCTCCAATCTCAATCACCTGGTAGACGTGAGTCTTCCCTACAGCCTTCTGCATCTAAAGGCAATGGGTCAAAGAAGTAAGCTGCAGACCCCTCTCACAAATCTTCTAAGAAGAGAGCGGGAAGTCTCCTTCATGAGTCCAAAGATACCGAGCAAGATGGTGATTGCTTGTGACTATCTTCAGCACTGAGACCATCTCAGACCATCACCCATGGCTCACGGAAACTAACAGTAACCAGTAAAGCTGACAGGCCCTCGATGGGCATGGATGCAGAGTCATTGGCACTGTAGGACAGGAGTAAGCACTCCTCTAAAAAGATGCTCCTGATATGCAAGCCCGCATTTGTACCACTAGCAGTGGCTTGACCAGCACAGTAGCAACTGGTGTGGACATGATCCCCGTTTCCCCCCTCACCTCCACTTGGCACTGCCACTGATGCCAGATGATCAATACAGACAGAACTCCACCATTCAAGAGATCTCTGGATGCACCGGAATTCCCTCTTCTTAGTACTAAGACCTCTGCACCGAGTCTCTACAAGCAGAGGAAATATCCCTGCTACCATGTCATGCCATGCCCTTCTGCTGTCTGGTGAAGGTTCAGACAGCAAGCCCGAGGCAGTAGTGTCTCAGTACTCCTCCCAAGCTCCGTATGGTGCTCATTATCAACAGAGCTTAAGGATATGGCCCCACCACCACCGTTCTGGAGAAAGTCAAGGATACTCACGATCAGCTCCTTAATATCCTTTTATTCTTCTGCCTCCTCAAAGATCACCATCCTGATTAATGAGGCCATTTTAGAACTGGCAAAGACCATGTGACAAACCTTATCATCAATGACCCAGACCTGCAGGTGAGTGGACAAAAAATATCATGTCCCTGCTAAGGAATCTAAATTCTTAGTCTCCCACCACCACCCAACTCCATCGTTGTGGACGTTGTCAACTCTCTTGGCCAACATCACCAATCAAGGGCTTCTTCCTACAACATGGATTGGAAATGCTTTGATCTGTTCAGTAGAAAAGCATACTCTTCAGCCACTCTACAATTTCTTGTCACCTACTACCAGGCCTTCACAGCAAAATATGATTAAGTAAATTATTCAAAGCTGAATGACTTTATTGAAAAAATGCCGGAAGCACGTTGACTCATTCAGGGCCATTATCCAGGAGGACCAATTAGTGGCAAAGACATGGCTGCAATCTGCTCTCAACACGGCAGCCATATCTACAACTGAAGTGACGCAATGAGCGTGATGGGTTCATTTGTCGGGATTCCCAAAAGAGAAGCAGTCCACGGTTGAGGATCTTCTGTTTTGAGGGCACGAAGCTCTTTGCTGAGAAGACTGCCACCTCCCTTCATATCTTGAAGGATTCCAGGGCTACCTTCCGGTCACTGGGTATCTATACACTGGGACAAAAGAGAAGATTTTAGTCCCCTATTCAAGCATAGACCACGCATGTCTGAATACCAACCTCAGCTCCACTGTAAGCTGCAAATAAAGAAAGGGAAATTCCCAAACAGAAACCATCTTGCCCACAATTTTCATCCCAGCCCTCTACATCTAAACACCACTTATGATGGGCAGGTTGAGGCACCGTTAGACCACTCCCTCCAACTTACACAAACAACCATCATTCCACATCCATTTGGCAACTGATTGCAGTGTTCTGCGGTGCCTGGAAATGCATAACATCAGACCAGTGAGACTCTGAACTTCGTACTCCATTCATGTTACCTCCCTACCCCCCTCCACAACCTCCTTCTTCGTCCCTCTTCAGGGACCCTTCTCACAAGAGTTTACTATGATGCAAGATAGGTCACTTCCTCAGGCTAGGAGCCATAGAACCAGTGTTTCAGCATCTGAGGCGAAGGGTTCTACTCTCGTTATTTCCTAATACCCAAAGGAAGGAAGGTTGGAGACCCATACTAGACTTCAGAGCTCTCAAGTTTTTCAAGGCTCAAAAATTCAAGGTGGTCACCTTATTGATGATCATTCCAGCGTTGGAACAGGTAGACTGGTTTTCAGCCCTCAACCTCTAGGACATCTATTTTCATATCTCGATCTACCAGCTCACACACAATTTCTCAGATTCACTTTGGGACATGACCACTACTAATACAGACTGCTTCCCTTTGGTCTATCATTAGCCCTGAGGGTATTTTCCAAGCTTCTCTGAGTGATGGCCACTCATTTATGCTCTCCAAGGATAATGATATATTCATACCTGGATGATTGTTTCCTCAGAGCCCGATCGATCCAGGAAGCTCACCAAGTCACCGATACATTTGTTTATAGAGCTGGGTCTATAGATCAACACCCAAGATGTCAACCCTCATTCCAGTGCAATACCTGGAATTCATAGGTGCTGACCTCGACATGTTATAGGGGATAGGCCTAAGCCTTCTTACGTCAACACAGGTTCCTATCCTTTAGTCTTACTCATACACACCATTCAAAGCAGCTCACACACACTGGTCAGGCTTTGCCTCCAGCTCTTGAGAGATATGTCAGGGGCATGGCCGTGATACCTCATTCCAGGCTTCAAGTGCAATGCCTCCAATTGTGGTTTGGCTTGGTTTACAGACTGAACAAGGACAGGTTGTCACCAGGATCAAAAACTCTTTAAACTTGTGGAAGGACCCAGCCAATGTTTGCAAAGGGATCCCCTTCTTGAAAACATCACCGTCATTGCTCCTTGGCACTGACACATCACTCATAGGTTGGGGCATGCACCTTAATGGCCTCATAACGCAAGGCAAATGGTCGCCCACGGAGATACCCCTCCATATCAATCTCCTCAAACTAAGAGTGGTCAGAAATGCCGTCACCTCTTTCCTCCTACTGATCACAAACACAGATCCTGACAGACATTTCCCGTATGTACTCCATCAATTGGCAGAGGGGAGCCAGGTTGCCCTTCCTTTGTGCAGAAGCAGTGAGATTATAGAATTGAAAATCTCCCACAATGTTGCACTGTCTGCAGTGTACCTCTGGATACACAATATCAGCCCAAAAACTTTCCAAGTGGGTCTCAAACTGTGTAAGACATTGTTACCAAGTTAGTCATATAACTCCTCCAGATGCCACTCATATACACTCAGCAAGGTCAATCTCCTCATCTGTTATCTTCTTCAAGGATGTCATTACCTCAGAGATCTGGAGAGCAGCAACATGAGCATCAGTCCATACTTTTGCAGAACACTGTGCTATCGCTGGGGCTCTGCCTTTGATGCTGTCTTATGCTTCATGGTGCTGTCATGTGTAACAGACTCAACTCTGAAGTCCTGACCCTCCAGAAGAGATACTGCTTGGGAGTCACCAGCAGTGGAACACCTATAGGGACACTTTGGAAGAAGAAATGAATCATCTTGTGCAGTAATGATGGTTCTGTGGAGCACCCATAGGGGGACACACATCTTGAAGAACCATTGTTACTGCACAAGGTGAGTAACTTCTTTGCCCTTTGTTCAGACAATGAAAATAAAATGGGGATGCACTGTACTGTGTATTCTTGGATGGCATTGTTAGCAACTTAAAAGTTCTTCAGATGCTATGCATCGAGCATGCAGTAGGAAAGCATTTTACCTTGTGTGGATGCTTGTTAGACATTTTAATGTCCTTAAGTGAACATGAGGTGTCATCTTATTTTAATCTTATTTTTCTCTCTTCCTGCACCGTGTCGTGATGGACCTAAAGGTTAAAATCTATCTGTAGTATATCCAAGGTGAAGTGCTTCAATCACTTCTTTAAATTGCTCATTGTGTGCTACACTAAAGGATATTGTCATAAGAATTGCAGCTCTTATCAGGTTAAGACTTTGACTTATTATTCTTATGGTGTGATCACCAAATGAACCCCAGGAGTTGTCAAAGGATAAAGATGAGCAGGAACTACTCCTCGTTAAGCTGCTGTGGAAGCTGGAAGGCCTGTAACAGACACTTAATTTATCATTAGCGCTAGATTTTGATAACAATGGTACTGAAATTTTTCTTTTGCATTATCCTCATACCCACCAATATTGTGGTCTTCCACTTAGTTGATAGTTTCATTCATTGGTGCATTTTATCTTGAAGATGAATGCAGAGAAACAGACTTTCTGAAATGAGCCTGGATCCTTTCAGTGCTTACCAGGAACAAACTTCAATTTAGTACGCTTTAGATAAATTGGATCTTAATATTGCTGTGGAAAGAACATTGCAGTAATACAGTTTTGCTTGCAGAAATTCTCAATAAAACAAGTTTAAATAACTTAAGTAAATGCATATCTTCAGAACTTCATATTGCTGTGAAATGTGTTTATGTACAGTGCTAACTGAATTATGGATCTCCCATATTCTTCTTCAAGTGATTGCTCATGTGTATTCCACAATAGGTGTGCGTGCTTGCCACGTGCACTGGTGTCAGAAGTTTTTCCCCTAGCAGTACCTGTAAGAAAACACCACTAGCGACCCCGGGAGTGGCACCTCTGTGGCACAGCATAAGGTGCCCTGCATGCTCCCCCCAACCTTCAATTCCTTCTTGCCACCAGTGAAAGTGCTTTGGAACTGCTCTGCTCCAGCTTTGCTGTAACTTGTCCCCAGAACTCTTGCTCATTCAATGTGTGACTCGTACTTAATACTTGATTAGTTTTAGTTTAGTTTAGCTAGTGCCCCGCTCCCCAGGTTTTAAGCCGTGCGACACTTGTAGGCGCCTGATGCTAGTGAGTGATCCACACATGGACTGTCTATGCTGTTTGGATGAAACTCATCTCAGCGATCGCTGTAAGACTTGCAAATCGTTTAAGCCTTAGACCGAGAGAGAAACACACATTAGGCTCCGGGCTATCTTCATGGAGTCGGCATTGACCCTGACTTGAGCACACTGCTCCAAGTCAGCACTGGGCACCGCGATGTCGGTATGCGGCGACCTCCCTGCGCCATCTACTGGTTGGCACCGCTCCCCATCCACGGGGCACGCCAAGAAGGCAAAGAGGCCTTCTCCGCTGCAGCACTGGAATAAATCTGGGGCAGAGACTAAACCCGTGTTGGGCAGTCCTTGATCCCCATTGGCCTCTAGGCCTCCGAATCAAGTAGAGTGGAATAGCCCAGCCCAGTCGGAGCAGGCTTCCCCAGATGCCGAGATGCTCTTCATGCTGGAGGCTCTGCAGATGGCCTTGGACGTCATGTCCGTGCCGGTACCAGGAGCACCACCAACGTTGGCCCCGCGCTTCAGAAGCAAGAGATCTCCGCAGTTGCCCCCTGACTTGATACAAGTTTCGATCGAGGGAACGTTCCCGACACTGCTTGCTGCTCAGCGACTGTTCCGTGTGTAGTCCATCTGGGTCGCCATCTACTCCCACCAGGTTGGCTGGGTTCCATCTGACTGGGGACTTTAGGCACCACTCTGCCTCGAGGAGCGAACACTGACGGGACCGAGGCAGACGCTGCTGAAGGTCCTTGTCTCCGAGAGGCTATCATAGCTGGTCATGACCTGAATGTCGATGCCGTTCCTGTTCTAGGACCCTGCCACAGCACCATTCCTGCAGCCCCTGGTGTCTTGATGACGAGTCGCCATCACGGATCTGCCCGTCAGAGCTGATCGCCGAGCAGCTGTTACCGACGGTACCGGTCCTCCACATTGAGGTTGTGGTCTAGGGATTGCCACCGCTTCTCCTGGTCCAGGGACAGTTGGCAGGTTGTATGTCAGCCTGGCCTCTCTTCATAGCCCTCCACTGATGGATCAGGCCAGCCAGGCTGAACAGCCCACTTCTCTGGTGCCACAGCAGGTGCAGTGGCACTGGACCCCATGGCCAGCACAATGGTACTAGTGGGCACCATGGCCCTCCAACGCAGTCCTCGGTTGGGGTTTGCTTGGGGTCTGGAGCCTCAGAAGGGCCATCGGTCTCCCTCTCCTGACCTCTAAGGAAGGAGTCAGTGGGACGTGCATCCTCAGCACTGTGTCTGGAGACCGACCAAGTATTGGGTCCTCCGGTGCCAGTGGACACAAAGTACAGCGCCGGCCTCCTTGCCCTCCGCTGATGAGGCGATTACAGCCCCTCCTCCCTCCATCCTGCAGGAGGACTCGAAGATCCACTGAGAACTATTAAAAAGGATGGAATCAAGTCTCAATCTCCAGGCAGAGGAGATGGAGTAGCCTTCAGACTCCCTGTTTAACATACTGTCCACCTTGGTACCTTGCTTCTCCACTAAGGGGTGGCTAAAATTTCAAATGATCTGTGGCAAACCCGGCCTCATTGGCCCCCATCTCTAAGAGAGGGGAACACAAGTATTTTGTGCCCACCCAAGGGCCAACCAACCTCTACTCCAAAAAATAAAGATTCAAGGAGGCTGGACTCATTTGGAAGGAAAATGCATTTGTCCTTGAGCTTCCAGTTACGGGTGGCGAACCATCCAGCTGTCCTGGGCTGGTATGAGTTGAACCTGTGGGGCTCTTTGGCCAAGTTTGAGGACTTTCTCCAGGAGCGTGACAGGAAGGAGTTCAAAGCGCTGTGGAGCAGGGTACAGCGACTGCCAGGGAAACCCTCTTCAAGCAACGGCGGATGCAGTGGACACAGCTGGGACACCATGGCCTCCATGGTGTCCATGAGAAGGTCGTCATGGCCGCTGCTGTCCATGCTAACTGAATTATGTTAGCCCAGTGCTAACTGAATTATGGATCTCCCATATTCTGTCAATTCATATTCATGGCGGCTGTTCAATGAGGCACAGACCTCTTTGCAGGATCTCCCATTTGACGGCAAAGCTCTCTTTGTGGAACAAAGAGATATAAAACTACATGGCTTAACAGACTCCTGCATGATCCATCAGACTCTGGGCCTCTATGTTCCGGCTCCAGCTAAATTTAAGCTGCAGCAGGCTTCCACCCAGCCTGCCCACTCTAAGTACGAGCCCACTTATAAAAAATTTTGGGACTATAAGAAATGCCCGCAAAAGTAGTCTTGGCCTGCCCCACAGTCTGAGTCCTCCAAGTGCAAACAGGCAGGGAAACTGCTGTTTTGATGGGTTGGCCGGGGGTGCCCTGCCAGTTCTCCTCAACAGGGATCCACCCACAATAAAGCTTCCCTTCTCCAACCAGTTCTATGCTTTTCTCCTGGAGTGGTTGTGGTGGACCTCGTGCCGATGGCTTCTCAACACCATCTCCCGGGGTTACACCCTCCAGTTTACCTCCACCCTGCCCAATCACGCTCTGCCCCCGTCCCTCCTCGGGGACCCCTCTTGGCCTAAGAGCGGTGGAAGTGGTGCCAGTGGAGTTCAAATGTGCAAGGGGTACTACTACTGGTATTCCCCCATGTTATGACTGGCTGATTCCTTAAGAGATTGGATCGTCTCTTCCCGTACCTCAGGCCCCCAGTCCCACAGGGGGACCTGAACCTGGTGCTGTCCCACCTTATGGGCCACCCCTTTGAGCCGCTAGCGAAGTGCTCCTGGTCGCACCTCTTGTGGAAGATAGCTTTCCTGGTGGCAGTCACATTGGCTAGCCAGGTCTTGGAACTCAGGCCCCTGACTTTCGAGCCCCCGTACATGATGTTCCATAATGATAAGGTCCAGCTACATCCACATCCTTCATTCCTCCCAAAGGTGGTCTCTGCCTACCACATGGGTCAGGACATTTTCCTGCCAGTCCTCTGCCCCAAGTCCCATGCGTCCAGTGAGGAGCGCCATCTCCACATGCTGGATGTGCGATGGGCTAGGCTTTAACATAAGAATATAAGAATGGCTGTACAGGGTCAGACCAAAGGTCCATCCAGCCAAAAATCCTGTCTACTGACAGTGACCAGTGCCAGGTGCCCCGGAGTGAGTGAACCTAACAGGTAATGATCAAGTGTTCTCTCTCCTGCTATCCATCACCCCCCTCTGACATAAGCTGGGAACACCATTCCTTACCCATCCTGGATAGTCCATTAATGGACTTAACCTCCATGAATTTATCCAGTTCTATTTTAAACCCTGTTATATTCCATTTTATTCCTAGCCTTCACAACCTCCTCAGGCAAGGAGTTCCACAGGTTGACTATGAGCTGTGTGAAGAACAACTTCCTTTTATTTGTTTTAAACGTGCTGCTTATTAATTTCATTTGGTGGCCCCTAGTTCTTATATAATGGGAATAAGTAAATAACTTTTCCTTATTCACTTTCTCCACACCACTCATAATTTTATATACCTCTATCATATTCCCCCTTAATCTCTTTTCCAAGCTAAAGAGTTCTAGCATCTTTAATCTCTCCTCATATGGGACCTGTTCCAAACCCCTAATCATTTTAGTTGCCTTTTTCTGAATCTTTTCTTATGCCAGTGTATCCTTTTTGAGGTAAGGAGACCATATCTGTATACAGTATTCAAGATGTGGGCACACCATGGATTTATATAAGGGCAATAAGATATTCTCCGTCTTATTGTCTCTCTCTTTTTTAATGATTCTGAACATCCTGTGTTGTTTTTTGACTGCCGCGACACACTGTGTGGATGTCTTTAGAGTACTATCCACAATGACTCAAGATCTTTTCCTGATTAGTTGTAGCTAAATTAGCCTCCATTCTATATGTATAGTTGGGGTTATTTTTTCCAATGTACTGTACTTTACATTTATCCACATTAGATTTCATTTGCCTTTTTTTGCCCAATCACTTAGTTTTTTGAGATCTTTTTGAAGTTCTTCACAGTCTGCTTTTGTCTTAACTATCTCGAGCAGTTTAGTATCATCTGCAAACTTTGCCACCTCACTGTTTACCCCTTCCTCCAAATCATTTATGAATAAGTTGAATAGAATTGGTCCGAGGACTGACCTTTAGGGACCACCACTAGTTACCCCTTTCCATTCTGAAAATTTACCATTTATTCCTACCCGCTGTTCCCTGTCTTTTAACCAGTTCTCAGTTCATGAAAGGATCTTCCCTGTTATCCTATGACAACTGAATTTACTCAAGAGCCTTTGGTGAGAGACCTTGTCAAAGGCTTTCTGGAAATCTAAGTACACTATGTCCACTGAATCCCCCTTGTCCACATGTTTGTTGACCCCTTCAAAGAACTCTAATAGATTAATAAGACATGATTTCCCTTTACAGAAATCATGTTGACTTTTGCCCAGCCATTTATGTTCTTCTACATGCCTGATAATTTTATTCTTTACTAATGTTTCAACTGATTTGCCCAGTACAGACGTTAGACTTACCAGACTGTAGTTGCCCGAATCATATCTAGAACCCTTTTTAAATATTGACGTTAAATTAGCTATCTTCCAGTCATTGAGTACAGAAGCTAATTTACAGGACAGGTTACAGACCAGTGCTAATAGTTCTGCAATTTCACATTTAAGTTCTTTCAGAACTCTTGGGTGAATGCCACCTTGTCCTGGTGACTTGTTACAGATAAGTTTATCAGTTAGTTCCAAAACCTCCTCTAGTGACACTTCAATCTGACAATTCTTATTCGAGTGATTGCTCATGTGTATTCCACAGTAGGTGTGCATGCTTGCCATGTGCACCGGTGCTGGAAGTTTTTCCCTTAGCAGTACCCATAGAGGGAGTGCCTCCTACCCCTGTGACTCCTGAAGTGGTGCTGCCCTGACATGCTATGGCGGGTGCTGGGTGCCCCCCTACTCCCAATTCCTTCTTGCCATCAGTGAAGGTGCATCGGATCTTCACAGCTCCAGCATTGCTGCAGCTCGTCCCTAGCGTTTCTTTTAGTACCTGTAGTTACTCAGTCTTCAGATTAGTTCAGTTAGAATGCCCGGGCTGGGGCATGTCCCAGGTGTTAAGTTGTGCAATACTTGCAGGCGGTCTGTGCCGAGGAGTGACCTGCACAGGGACTGTTTATGCTGCTTGGCAAGACCCATATCAGAGATTGTTGCAGCATTTGCAAGTCATTGAAGCCTTGGACTAAAAGAGAAAGGGGCATTCGACTCTGAGCCATCTTGATGGAGTCGGTGCTGACCCCGGCTCCAGCACACCGCTCTGAGTTGGCACCACAGCGTCGGCGCGCAGCGATCCCCAGCGCCTTCGTCCAGTCCTCACTGCTCCCCATCCTCCCGCTGACAGTTGTGATGGCACACTTTACTAGGGTATAGGCCTTGGCTGCCTTTTTGGCTCATGTCCCTGTTTAGGACATTTGTAGGGCTGTTTCATTGTCTTTAGATCACACTTTCACTTCTAGTTACGTGATTGTCTCCCAAACCAGGGAGGAGGCCCAGTTCGGCAGGGCTGTGCTCTGTCCTGAGAATTTCTGAGCTCCTCCCACTCCAACAGATATAGCTTGGAATCACCTATTGAATACACATGAGCAATCACTCAGAGGAAAAGTGTTACCCTTTCTGTAACTGCTGTTTTTCGAGATGTGTTGTTTCTGTCTACCCCACATCCCGCCCTCCTTCCCCTCTGTTGGAGTTGTCTGACAAGAAGAATCTCAGGGTGTGGAATACCAGAGAAGTTTACAATCTAAATGAGACAGATAACCATGAGAGATTACAAAAGAACACCAGAGGAAGTGGAGGAAAATGGAAATTGCAGACATTTATCCAAAAATATTCTTTATTTAAGAATCTCCAGGAGTTGCTTGGGGTGCTCCCCTACAGTATTGCTAGGGGAAAAAATTCTGACACTGTGCATGTGGTAAGCACGCACACCTGTTGTGGAAAAGACATGAGCAACACATCTCAAAGAACAGCAGTTACAGAAAAGATAACTGTCTATTTATTATATGTAAAATATCTGATCTTTGTTATATTGTAAGCTTCTCTGGGTTCCATATCCATGTGATTGACTTGTACAATAAATTGCAGTCATGTAGCTACTTGAATTTTGAATTCATTGTTTTCTGAAGAAAAAGTTTAAATATTTTTCTTTTCAGCTCCATTTACCTCTCAATTCTCCTTTACCTGGGAGTGAATTGACTAAGGAACCTTTTCGCTGGGATCAGAGACTGTTTGCTTTAGTTCTGCGTTTGCCTGGCATCACAACTCCAGAAACCGAGCAGATAGCAGGTGTGCCCGTTGATGACTCAGCAATTACACCTATGTGTGAAGTCACAGGAGGTGAGTTCCTTAGCTTCACTTGACAAAGTAGATCTTTCAGAAAAGTGATCTAGCATATAGCTCAGTTGTATATAGTATTTGAAAATTTCTTATTCCTTTGTTTAATCTTTTTAAAACCTGGGCACAACTGGGCTAGATATTACAGCTCTCTTAGGACATATACGTAGTAAAATTACAAATAAATTCATGCTAATAGTCTTGAAAGGATGTGCATTTGATTTCTTAAGCAAATTTGACCAGAATGGGGAAAATATACATTATATATTAAGCACTCACCCAGAAGTCTTAAGAATCATGAAATCTGTTCGATAGTGAGATAGTGTTCAGTTTGCTGGCATAAGACATGCCAGCATTTGAAGGCCATGGAATATGTTTTCTTTTGAGAGCTTTTAAATATTTCTTAAATGAAGAATATTTTTGGATAAATGTCTGCAATTTCCGTTTTCCTCCGCTTCCTCTCATGTTCTTTTGTAATCTCTCATGGTTTTCTGTCTCATTTAGATTGTAAACTTTTCTGGTATAGTCTAGAAGCTGTCTTCTCTGTATAGTGCCATGGACACACACCAAGGATTAAAAAAAATCATTAGATAATAATTGGGGTGGGAGAGAGAAAAGTCAAGAATTTAAAGGTGTAAAAGAAAGTTCAAGCAGATGTAATCCTCACACTTTTCAGAATGTAAAGCAGATGCCTCAACCACTGGATTAAACAGGCTTTTTCATTTGTTGAAATGTGCCACAAGGGGGAGCTCGCATTCCAAGAATGTAATAGAGACCTTAAGTTAACAAGGAAAAAATTATTAAAATGTAAAAGGCAATCAAGTTTAAAATAAAGTGTGTTTCTTAGTTGTGACAAAGATGAGTGCAGAACTTCAGTAATGAAATTATTTAATAGACTGCTTCGTTGCTTCAACAAACTGATATATGTTTTCTTTGTGACTTGTTTATATATTTTTCCGTAACTAGATCAGCAAAAATCATAAGTCAACCCTTCTAGTTTCTTAATGAGTAAGAATTAAGAGCTAAATGTCAGCAGCTTGGCTAAGGGATGACTAAGAGGGGATATAAGTCTAAAAATACTTGTTAGACATAATCTCCAAAGTAGATGAGAAAATAGTGATATACAGAGGTATAACTAGGAGTAATGAGATGAAATTATGGATGGAAAAACATTGACAGATGTATTAGACTGTGCAGCATCTACCGAGGGAAGTTACGGATGCACCAGTGTTTTTTATATCCTTGTGTGGAATGAATTTTGTTATGTGCACCAGTATGGAGGTGATGTGTGGTGGGGGTGGGCCCAGAGGGTTCGGAGTGTGGGAGGAGGTTCAGGGCTGGGGCAGCGGGGTGTGGATTCTGTGGTGGGGCCAGGGATGAGAAATTGGGGTGCAGGATGGGGTTTAGGATTAAGTCTCTGAGGTTTGGGAGGGATGGGGGCTCTAGGGTGAGGATGAGAGGTGTGGGAGTGGGCGCAGGACTGGGGCAGAGGGTTGGGTGCATGGAGTGAGGGCTCCAGCTAGGGGTGAAGGCTCTGGGTGGGGAATGAGGTTTGAGGTGCAGGCTGCCCTGGGGCTGTGGTGGAACTCCCCCAGCAGTCTCTCACTGCAGCAGCATGGGGCCAGGTCAGAGGGGCCTCTCCCTGGCTGCAGCAGTTCCGGCTTGGCTGGGCTGGACCAGAGAGAGGGACGACTCTCCCTGGCAGCTCTGACAGGCCTGGGCTGGGCCAGGCCAGGGGAGGGGCTCTTCTCTTGGCAGCTCCAGCTGGGCTGGGCTAGGGAAGGGGCACCTTTCCCTGCTTGCGTGGTCCTTGATAGGTTGCTTCACAGCTGAGCAGCTTACAGGGAACATAGCATGCTCCCTTGGGAAAACAGACCTAAAGTATAGGGTAGGAGACAATCCTGCATTGATGTGGACTGCATGACCTTGTAAGTCTCTTTCCTTTGCTATTTTGTATGAATTTATGTTCTGTTAAAATGCTCTAGTTGTGCAATACCTTTTAAAAGAATTGAGTGCAATACTTAATGGTATTAGGGCAGTACCTCGGGTTCCCCAACAGGATATAATGGAAGTGCTCTCTTTGGCTTTGAGACATTGATACAAAGAGCACAGCAGGGCATTATTTGTCATTTGGATCATTTCCTTACATTGAAAAACACAATCCTTACTTATATTGACAAACATAATATATGAAGACATCATCTATTCTATACACACAAAACTTGTTACTTTAAGTAATTGTATAGTTTGCTGTTCCTTTTTTGATTTTTCTGATTACTGTGTGGTTAGTTATACAGTAGTTACCAATAAGATATTTGCTAACGATAAACTACTAACATAGTATTTGAGGTGCTACACTATTTCTTTACACAAAGTATTTCAGAATACTACATAACTGCAGTGCCTCAAATACCGTAACGTGGTAGATGTTAATATATGGTGTTATCTGAATGGCCACTGCTTTATAAACAAAAATAACTGCTTGCATGGCCAATACAATTTTGAGAATGTTATAAACATGCAGCATACTGTGTTAGTTCTAGAATACTTGTTACATTGGGAAAAGATGGTAGATGTCTTAAATGCATTATAGCTAGACTTCTATTAAATGGATTAGTTTGAAAAAAATTCGAAGGTGAAGGAAGAAATATAAAGTAGTAGACTTGGTCTTGAGACTTTTTCTTTCATCCTAGGTCGCTCGTATTGTGTGTGTTCTCCAAGAATGCTGAATCAGTGTCTTGAGTCATTGGTTCAAAAAGTGCAAAGTGGAGTAGTAATAAACTTTGAAAAATCTGGACCAGATCCTTCACCAATTGAAGGTATGTGAAAAATTCTGCATACTTTTGTAACCAATTAGATTTGCACTTGATATTCAATTTAACAATTGCCAGACATGTACATGGTTTAATCTGGAAGATGCATTACAGTTTAGGCATCATTGTTCCTTTCTAATGTAGTAATATGGCCACATTCTTCAGTGGTTTAAATTTCTGTAGCTTTGCTCCTTGTTGTTCTAAATATGAATAACTTGCCTCCTTCTTTTAGAACATGTTCATGGAAAATACTAGCTTTTTTCTAATCCTGAAATGTTGTATATTAAAAGTTTATTGGTGTCATTCATATTAGATTACTGTGTGTTAAATCTTCATGCATCAGGAAAATATTTGATTCGTCTAGTAGTATTTGTGGTAAGGAAAGGAAACTTCATTTGTGTTCTTAAAGTACATCAGATAATAGAAGAACTCTTTTTTTCAGACTCTCATTCAGTAAGCATTCAACAGTGTTACTCAACTCTAAATTAGTTAGCATTCCTGCTGGAAATGCTAAAAATTACTTGGAAACTGGTATGTACTATTGTTGTGGTTTCTAATATACTTTTAAGGATATCCTTCTTAAGGTGTATAAAAATCCTTGCACACTCCATATAAAATGTTTAAATAATTCGAAATCCTATATAATTAAATATAGAGTTATGGAGGTAATTTTGTTTTTTGTATAGATGGACAGATGGATATAGCTAGGTCTTTTGGACCCCATCCTTGGCACAGCTGTCACAAACTTATCTATGTCAGACCAAACCCTAAAACTGGAGTTCCCATAGGCCACTGGCCTGTTCCAGAATCCTTTTGGCCAGATCAAAATTCTCCAACTTTGGTAAGTAATTGAAGTGAGATGGAAGTGAGGAAAAAGTTATTTTAACTGCTTCCTGTTCATGAGTTTTAAATCTTGGGCTACCTGGTTCAAATATAAGCACTGTAAAGGAAATTCAAGCTGAAGTCTGAAAGGAAATACAGCAGACACAGATGTTTCAATTGCCGTGAATGAGATACTGAATGGCAGTTGATATGCTATGTTCATTATGGAATAATTGCATAAGAGACATCTGCTTCTTTAAGAAACAAACTGCCTATAAGACTTTTATTACTAACATCTGAACATAGTGCTATGAACATAAAAACATCTTACCTAAATGTATTTCTTTGGAGTTTGAACAAAGTTCAAACTGAGAATTTTCCCTTTGGGCACAATTTAGAATGCAAATGAAGATCCTAGAACTGATGCAGGTTCATCTCTTTATCTTGTAAGATATATTTAACCATCCAAAAGACACTTCTGCTGGTGAAGGGGTGGGAATGGACCTCTATATAAATATCTCCTAAACTGGGAAAAGGTGAAGCTAATGGTGACAGTGTTATTTCAGTGCAGAAGTGGCAGAGTTGGCCTATATCTCCTGTCCAGTGTAGCAGTGCTTGTAATCTACCACAAACAGTAGAAACTTTACCTCAAATTGTAAAAAGTCTTCACTAGCAATATATTCGTTTTCTTTGTGTTCTGTTTAATTATGAATCAAAGGATGTACCCATGCCAGTTTGTATTTGTAACGTAGTATATAATATAACATTCAATATTGATTGAAAATATTACAGTTGAACTGATGTAATTTTGAGCTATTTCCTGCTTTATAATAAGATCTTCACTGTTAGTCTTTATGCCCTACATCTGATTTATTAGTTTACAGACTTCAATGTGTTTTATGCGTCTGGCTTGCAGAAGACATGAAATACTTCAACTGTTTATAAAAAAACTGAAGATTAGTGTGGTGTGTGGGAGTATTCTTAAATTTGGTTTTTATTTAGCTCTTATATTCATTGTCTCATTGTGCACAGTCCAGTAAGACATACACAGCCTTCTGAGCTGTATGGCAGGCCAGCCTATTCTGAAGAAACATTGATCTCCTGCAGCTGTTTTTTTAAAAAACATTATACACTTGGATATTACAGATCTGTTTAGTGGGAGAAGAGCTCCTGCAAATGAGCTCCCTGTCTCCGATGCTTCACAGTAGGCAGATCCTGGATTTGTCTGCTTTTCTTCATTCTCCTGAGTCTGAGCTTAACACAGTTTTGTGAATTACTGCTTTGGCCCATGATTCCTACGCTTTTTAGTAGTGTGACTGCCTTACAAATATTTTAAAACTTGGTGGCTCCCCTCAACCAAATACCCCTCCCTTTTTTTAAAATAAAAACTAACTAACTTGGGACAGTAGAGTTCGGATGATTTTGTGACTTTATTGAACTACACACAGTTTGTTTAATTATATAGTCTGGGTTTTTAAAAAAACTAATTTGAAAATATGGATTACTTGACATGTTTGGACACAGACTAATATTTTAGTGACAAGAATGGGCCTGTTAAATAAAAGTTCTTCAACTATTGTACCTGCTTTGACCAATTGCACATAACATAGGCATGGTCTGTCTTAACCAACTACCTATCCAGTTCTTTCTTGCTGCCATATGGCCTGGTCAGAACCTCCAGCATCTGGAGCTTTCCTTTGATTCCTTCAATCTGTACATTTTTCAAAATTAGCCTTGGTGCCTTTTGTATATAATTCCTGGAAGTAAGTTTTAAATAATTTTTATAGTTTTTAGCCATTTTATAATTAGATTTCCCAATTTGGGGACCTTCTGTATCCTCATACCTCCTTGTGAGTATTGGGGAGAATTTGGGACTTCAAACTCTGTGTCCTGCCCCCATTTTGTCTTCGTCAGCAACAATGACCAGTTGTTTCTGTAGTGTCTTGGGGAGGTACACATTGCAGCTAGGTGTATTATCTGTCACACTTTCCCTAGCCATAGGCATGACATGAGGGAATTGTGGCTTAGAGAAGACCTCATGTAGAAGGCCACAAAGCTGCCGTCGGACACAAGCCTAGGCAACCCTCGAACATTAGCCTGAAAATGACCCAGAGCTCATTTTCTGCCAGGTCTGACTGTTGCGGGACAATCCATTCCCACAGATTCTCCCCTTCGACATCTTGTCAGGAGACAAAACACTTGGACGAGCATAAGAGTACTCTCTAATTCTGCTTCAAAGATATGCAATACAACTGTGCCTAAATTGAGTGAATCTGCTCGTTCAAACCCTGAAGACTTTGTACATCCTGAATTCCAGGGCCATGACTCTAAAGCTCATAAATACATTGTTTTATCGATATTGGACTCCCACTCCACTCCCACTGGTACTATCCGAGGCAAAAAACAGGATCCATTGGTTCCAGCATGATCAGCTTCTACCACTGAAGGTACCATCACTTTATCGCACACCAGCCACACGGAGCCTCCCTGCTTCAACATTGACAGCATAAGTGGATTGGACTCCTCGTACTCCGGAGAGATCATACTTCTGCTACACTGGAAGATACCTTTGCTCTTTCTGAGTCTGTTTCCCCAATCATTGAGACCTTCTCTCCTGATTCCACCAGGGGATGTACTTTTGACAGAAGCTTATTCCCTCTTTTATCTGCTAGCTGTGCTTTTCTTTTGCCAAAACTGTCGATTCTGCTAGTGGATTCAGACCCTTTTTTTGTCCTGTCCTCAGAAGAATTCAAACCTCTAGGAGAGCCGTCATTTCCTCCCAGAAACGATAGTCCAGATAGAAGACCCAGAGCCTTCTGGTACCAACTTCAGCCTCAACATTTGCCTCAGGACCATTGATACCCCATGCCTTTGAGACCGCCACAACTGCCTCCTGAACCAACATGTTGGCCATACTGGCGAACCTGGGACCTGTTTGTCAGATACAGAGAGCGTATGCATTCTGCCAGGGAATCACTTCACCATTCTCTTCTAAGGGAACAGTCAGAGACTCCTCTTGAGACCTCATGGAAGAGGAGGAATATGAAACAGTTCCATCTATAACAACAAAATTGCCGCCTTTATTGCCCAATAAAGTAGTCATCCTGGCATCTCCGTCCCCCTGGAACAATCGTAAACAGATTCACGGCGAAGGGTGGCAGAAGAACTCTAAGTAGAGCTGGAGGAGGTCCAGGACACTCAAAACAAACTCCTGGATATCCTACAAACCACCAGCTCCAGTTAATAAAACTATTTTGGAACCCGCTATAGTAGTGTGGCGGACATCAATCACATACCTCACTACTCTCAAAGGGGCATAGAAGTACTATTTTCCTCCAGCTAAGGGAGCAGAATTTCTTTTTACCCACTCTGTGCCAAATGCTCTGGTCATGAAGGCTGCCATGGAAAGATCTAGACAACATTTTAAACCCACTCCTCCTAACAAGCAGGCTAAACATCTAGACCTATAGGGAAGGAAGGTTTTCAGATCTACCACCTTTCAGTTTTGTAAAGTGAACCATCAAGTACTGTTGGCTAAGTACAGCTATCTCAAATGCACAGATTTTGTAGACAAGCTACCACAGCAGGACAGAGCTCACTTCCAGGTTCTTATACAAGAGATTAAGCTGGTGACCAGAACCATACTTCAGTCAGTGATTAATGCAGCAGACACGTCATCTAGGGTGATAGCAATAGCTATTGTGATGCACTGAGAGTTATGGTTGCCCACTTTAGGATTTTCCAGTGAGGTCCAAATCCCTTGTGAAGGTTTTACCCTCTGAGACCTATTTTTTCAATGAAAAGACAGATCATGCTTTATCCATCCATGCTTTAAAGGACTCTAGGGCCACATGCTGTACCCTGGGAACATGTACACCTGTCCCCCCAAAAATATCACAGGCTGCCTTTCAGATCTAGACTGGCTCCTCAACAGTTGTATCATCAGTGATTTTGTGACCTTCCTTGTAAGAGACGCAAGGTACAGAACACTGGTTTCTCTGCACCACGATGTCATTTCAATCCCATCCCCCAGTGAAAAGATATTTTTGACAGGAGTTTGAAAGTTGCAAACCAGTTGAGGCTGCCACTTCCCAACCCCCATATATTCTTGTGAGTTGTTCAGCACTCTGATTCCATAACTGGAGGGCCATAACAGACAAGTGAATGTTAGATATCATTGTGTCTGTGCATTTGGACTTACTTATCTACCTCTTCCAAAACCCCCATCCCCATTCCTCTTCAGGGACCATCTAATGAGGATATTTACAGTTAGGAAGTGGGATCCCTCTTCCAGTAAGGAGCAATAGAGCACTTAGAGAGAGATTTTTGCTCTACGTTTTTCCAGGTTCCCAGAAAGAAGGTTGGAGACCTATTCTTGAACTTCAGGATCTCAACAACTTTATTCACAAACAGATTTCACATATGAAAGACATTTCTTTCACATGGCTATTCACCCTGCCCATAGTGGTGTTTTCTCAGATTGATGGTGGGCCCTGACCATTATCAATACAGGGTGCTCTTATTTGGCCTCACCATTGCCCCCAGGGTCTTTATCGTAGTAATAGCTCATTTCAGACAGAACAGATTCACCGTTTCCCTTTCTCTCGATCAGTTTCTCATTGCAAAGAGATCTCAGGAAACCCATAAGTCAACCACTTTCTTTCCAAGGAATCACTGTGAACTTTGAAAAGTCCCTCCTTTATAGAATATCAGGTTTGGAAGGGACCTCAGGAGGTCATTTAGTCTAACCCTCTGCTCAAAGCAGGAACCAATCCCCAACTAAATCATCCCAGCCAGGGCTTTCTCAAGCCTGACCTTAAAAACCTCTAAGGAAGGAGATTCCATCACTTCCCTAGGTAACCCATTCCAGTGCTTCACCACCCTCCTAGTGAAAACGTTTTTCCTAATATCCAACCTAAACCTCCCCCTGTGCAACCTGAGACCATTACTCCTTGTTCTGTCATCTGCTGCCACTGAGAACAGTCTAGATCCTCTTTGGAACTGCCTTTCAGGTAGTTGAAAGCAGCTATCAAATCCCTCCTCGTTCTTCTCTTCTGCAGACTAAACAATCCCAGTTCCTTTAGCCTCTCCTCATAAGTCATGTGCTCCAGCCCTCTAATCACTTTTTGTTGCCCTTCTCTGGACTCTTTCCAATTTATCCACATCCTTGTAGTGTGGGGCCCAAAACTGGACACAGTACTGCAGATGAGGCCTCACTAATGCTGCATAGAGGGGAATGATCATGTCCATCGATCTGCTGGAAATGCCCCTACTTATACAACCCAAAATGCCGTTAGCCTTCTTGGCAACAAGAGCACACTGTTGACTTATATCCAGCTTCTCATCCACAGTAACCCCTAGGTCTTTATCTGCAGAACTGCTGCCTAGCCATTCGGTCCCTAGTCTGTAGCAGTGGGTGGGATTCATCTGTCCTAAGTGCAGGGCTCTGCACTTGTCCTTGTTGAACCTCATCAGATTTCTTTTGGCCCAATCCTTTAATTTGTCTCGGTCCCTCTGTATCCTATCCCTACCCTCCAGCGTATCTAGCACTCCATCCAGTTTAGTGTCGTCTGCAAACTTGCTGAGAGTGCAGTCCATGCCATTCTCCAGATCATTAATGAAGATACTGGAAAAAAAACAGCCCCAGGACTGACCCTTGGGGCACTCCAGTTGATACCTGCTGCCAACTAGACATGGAGCCATTGATCACCACCCGTTGAGCTCGATGATCGAGCCAGCTTTCTATCCACCTTATAGTCCATTCATCCAGCCCATACTATTTTAAATTGCTGACAAGAATACTGTGGGAGACTGTATCAAAAGCTTTGCTAAAGTCAAGGAATAACACATCCACTGCTTTCCCCTTCATCAACAGAGCCAGTTATCTCATCATAGAAGGCAATTAGGTTAGTTAGGCATGACTTGCCCTTGGTCAATCCATGCTGACTGTTCCTGATCACTTTCCCCTCCTTTAAGTGCTTCAGAATTGATTCCTTGAGGACCTGATTCATGATTTTTCCAGGGATTGAGGTGAGGCTGACCGGTCTGTAGTTTCCTGGATCTTCCTTCTTCTCTTTTTTAAAAATGGGTACTACATTAGCTTTTTTCCAGTCATTGGGAATCTTTCCTGTGGAACATCCACTTTCCTTGACTTTCTTCTTGTTCCTAACATACCTGAAGAAACCCTTCTTGTTACTCCTAACATCTCCTGCTAGCTGCAGCTCCAAGTGTGATTTGGCCTTCCTAATTTCACTCCTGCGTACCTGAGCAATATTTTTATACTCCTTAGTCATTTGTCCAATCTTCCATTTCTTGTAAGCTTCTTTTTTGTGTGTGTTTAAGATCAACAAGGATTTCACTGTTAATCCAGTGAAATTTACTATTCTTTCTATACATCCATATGATTTGTTCCCACAAGCTCAATAAGGATTTGTTAAAATACAGCCAGCTCTCCTGGACTCCTTTCCTCCTCATGTTATTCTCCCAGGAGATCCTGCCCATCGGTTCCCTGAGGGAGTCAAAAGTCTGCTTTTCTGAAGTCCAGGGTCCGTATTCTGCTGCTCTCCTTCCTTCCCTGTGTCAGGATCCTGAACCCCACCATCTCATGGTCACTGCCTCCCAGGTTCCTATCCACTTTTGCTTCCCCTACTATTTCTTCCCTCTTTGTGAGCAGCAGGTCAAGAAGAACCTCACCCCTAGTTGGTTCCTCCAGCACTTGCAGCAGGAAATTGTCCCCTACACTTTCCAAAAACTTCCTGGATTGTCTGTGCAACCGCTGTATTGCTCTCCCAGCAGATATCCGGGTGATCGAAGTCCCCCATGAGAACCAGGGCCTGTGATCCTAGTAACTTCTGTTTAGTTGCTGGAGGAAAGCCTCGTCCACCTCATCCGCCTGCTCTGGTGGGCTGTAGCAAACTCCCACCACAACGTCACCTTTGTTGCTCACACTTCTAAACTTATTCTAGTGACACTCAGGTTTTTCTGCAGTTTCATACTGGAGCTCTGAGCAGTCATACTGCTATATTACATACAGTGCAACTCCCCCACCTTTTCTGCCCTGCCTGTCCTTCATGAACACTTTATATCCATCCATGACAGTATTCCAGTCATGTGAGTTATCCCACCAAGTCTCTGTTTTTCCAATTACATCATAATTCCTTGACTGTGCTGGGACTTCCAGTTCTCCCTGTTTCCCAGGCTTCTTGCATTTGTATATAGGCACTTAAGATAACTTGCTGATCATCTTGCTGTCTCAGTATGGGGCAGAAGCCCTCACCTCTTGCTCTCTCCTGCTCGTGCTTCTTCCCAGTATCCCACTTACCTCAGGGCTTTGGTCTCCTTCGCCACTGAACCTAGTTGAAAGACCTCCTCATTAGGTTAGCCAGCCTGCTTGCAAAGATGCTCTTCTCTCTCTTCATTAGGTGGAACCCATCTCTGCCTAGCACTCCTCCTTCTTGGACCACCATCCCATGGTCAAAGAATCCAAAACCTTCTCTCCAACACCACCTGCATAGCCATTCGTTGACTTCCATGATTCGACGGTCTCTACCCAGGCCTTTTTTTGCCACAGAGAGGATGGACAAGAACATCACTTGAGCCTCAAACTCCTTTATCCTTCTTCCCAGAGCTATGTAGTCTGCAGTGATACACTCACGGTCATTCTTGGCAGTATCGTTGGTGCCCACATGGAGAAGCAGGAGGGGATAGCAATCTAAGGGCTTGATGAGTCTTGGCAGTCTCTCCGTCATATTGTGAATCCTAGCTCCTGGCAAGCAGAACACTTCTCGGTTTTCCCGGTCAGGGCGGCAGATAGGTGACTCAGTCCCCCTGCGGAGGGAGTCCCCGACCACCACCACCTGCCTCCTTCTCTTGGGAGCAGTGGTCATCCCTCGAACAGTACATCTTGTGCCTTCCAATTCGTAGAATCTCCTTCTGCTCTCTTCCCTCATATGCATCATGTATACCGCTCTTTGCATTAGTACCTATGGGGAGAACATGAAAACAGTTGCTCACCTATATCTGCATTGGTGGTACGTGGATGCTCCTCTTTCTTCTTCTGGAGGTCACATGCTGCCAAATGTCTTCACCAGCCTTCTGTCTCCGCTGCACAGCCTGATCTGATCCTTCAGAATGTTGTGCCTGTTGAAGCAAATCCTGACGTCTGTCCAGGAAATCTTCATTTTCTCTTATGCGACACTGGGTAGATAAGTGTTTCTCCTGACCTTGAACCTTCTCTTCCTATATGGAGACCAGCTTGCACTTTGTGCAGACAAAGTCGCTTTTATCCTGTGGAAGAAAGACAAACATGGCACAACCTGTGCAGATCACAACAGCTGATCACTCATCATCCATAGTATCTTCTTTCTAAGAGCTTCCTCAGCTGTTACAGTAACTACTCAGAAAAGCCTGTAAGATGAAAGCCTAGTGGGCTCTGCCTAGGCAAACTCCATGTATTAGCCTTGCTGCTGTTCACCACTCAGCTGGTTCGCAGCTGACTGCCTTTTTATAACAGTCAGGCCCACTCAAGACCCGCCTGGAACAAAGCACTCCCAGTTCACACTTTTCAGACACAGTCAAGCACATGGTCAAACTGACAAACTGTCTCCACAACAGACACTCAGATACTCACCAACACAGTCCCCCTCTTGCACCCCAACTCCCTGCCCTGAGCCTCCTGCTGCATCCCGCACCCCTTCTGCACTTACTGCCCTGAGCCACCTGCTGCACCCTGATCCCCTGACGCACCCCTCATCCCTCCTGCACCCCACACTCCAACTCCCTGCCCTGAGCCCCTGCCACACCCTACACCCCTCCTGTGCCCCCTGGGGGCAGGGAGGGGGCGGAGTTGGGGTGGGGACTTCGGGGAAAGGGTTGGAATCGGGGCGGGGAAGGAGTGGGGCCTCATGGAAGGGGTGGAGTCGGGGTGGGGCTGAGGGCAGCACAGCGGGGTGTCAGTGATGCGGCCCTCAGGCCAATGCACTAGTCCTCACGTGGCCCTCGTGATCATTTGAGTTTGACACCCCTGCTATATTCCATAATGACAAATGTCTGTCTAGAACTATGTCCGAAATTCACTTCCAGAGTAGTTTCGGAGTTTCCCATGAGCCAATCAATACTTTTTTCCCCCCGAAACCGCATCTGTCTGAAGAAAGGAGACCTCACTCCCTTTATGTGCATGACATGCTCTTGCCTTCTGCCTGAAAAAGGACAAAACAAAGTAGAAAATCACCTACCTAGTTTCGTGCTGTAGTAGAACGTGTCTGAGGTCAAGCTATATCATTGCAGAGGATCTCTCAGGATCTTGGGCTATGTCCTGTTTTACCAGTAGTTGCATCTTCCTTCCCGGCATAGGGTGAGGGCTTGTTTTAAAAGAGCATAAGCAACTTCAGGGGTATTGCTTTAGGAAGTACCTTTATTTATTTGTGGGGAAATTCTGCACCAAAAAATTAAAAATTATGCGCACAATATTTTAAAATTCTTCATATTTTATTTGTCAAAATAACAATATAATCATCAGAACATAACTAAGGCTATGATTTGATCACGGAGGTTGCAGACTGCAGCAGCTGGGAGCTGCAAGGTACCCCCAGTTCCTGTGGTGGTTGGGAACTGCAGGGTCCCCCTGCTGCCTGGAGTGGCTGGGATCCTCCCACAACTCCCCAATTCCCACAGGCAGTGCGGGATACCTGGCAGCTCCCCAGCAGGTGAGGGAAGGGGAGTCTCCCTGGCAGCTCCCCAGTGGGCGGGGAAGGGGTAGGTGGAGTGGGGTCTTGGGGAATGGGCGAGGTAGATCCTTGGTTGATCTTAAATTCAAAACGGGATTCTGTGCCTAAAAGGGTTGGAGACCACTGCTGTAAGACATGTTTTCTAATCATCTTATTCTTGTGGCTATGCTCTGAACTTTCTCCAATTTATCAACATTCTTCTTGTATTGTGGGCACTGGAACTGGACATAGTATTGCAGCAGTGGTTGCACCAGTGCCAAATAACTACTCCTACTCAAGATTCCCCTGTTCATGCATCCCAGGATTTCATTAGCTCTTTTGGCCACTGCATCACATTGGGAGCTCATGTTCAGCTTATTTATCCCCGAAACTCCATCTCTGTCCTCAAATCCTTTTCACAGGGCTTGTCTTCACTAGAGCCGGGAGAGATCGATCTTATGGCGATCGATTTTATCGTGTCTCGTCAAGACGTGATAAATCGATTGCTAGCGGCGCCCCTGTCGACTCCGTAACTCCAGCTCGCCAAAAGGCACAAGCTGGAGTCAACGGGGGAGCACACCGCCGACCGCTGCCACCATGAGGACGGCAGGTAAGTCGGCTGTAGATACGCAATTTCAGCTACGTTAATAACGTAGCTGAAATCGGCGTATCTACAGTCGATCCCCCACGCTAGTGAAGACCAGCCCTTAGTCACTACTTCCCAGGATAGATTTCCCCCATCCTGTAAGCATGGGCTAGTCTTTGTTCCCAAATGTCTATATTCAGCATTTAGCTGTATCAAAATTCATATTGTTTGCTTGCACCCAGTTTACCAAGAAACCTAGATTGCTCTGAATCAGCAATCTGACGTCTTCAATATTTATCACTCCCCCATTTTTTGTTTTATCTGCAAACTTTATCAGTAGTGATTTCATTTTCTTCCCAGTCACTAATAAAGACATTGGAGTAGGATAATCTACTCTATTTGCAAATCATTGTCCTGTTGACTTAGCAGTTAAAATTCTTAGCTTTTACTTTCTAAATATACTTAAACTCTATATTAAGGATAGTATTTACTACCTACCTAAACCCAACAGCTGTTCAAGGTTCAGTAAGATGAAATTTTAAGTTAGTGTTCATATTCCTTTATTTCAGAGACACATTAACAGATATGAAGGGACAATTTTCCAAAATACTTCTATATTGTTTCAGAATAAGATTTAGTATGAATAGATCTTGTATTTGTTGGTGCAGACCCACACTTAACAGCTGAATGTTTCTGTTTAGCCACCTCGCACATCTCACCCTGTAGTGAAGTTCTCCTGCACTGACTGTGAACCAATGGTCATTGACAAACTACCTTTTGATAAATATGAGTTAGAACCCTCACCGCTGACCCAGTTTATTCTGGAAAGGAAATCTCCTCAGACCTGCTGGCAGGCAAGTTGAATATGTATTAACTAAAGGACATTTATCTGAGAAGTAGTATTCTGTAAATAACTTGGAACGAAATTCTAATTACATGTGTTGATTTACTGTAAACTTACTGACATCACACCTTTTACTTAACTCACACTTTAAAAATATTTATGTACAACATGAATTATATGAATTTTTCTTCTTGCAGGTGTATGTGAGCAATAGTGCAAAATATAGTGAACTTGGCCATCCTTTTGGTTACTTGAAAGCCAGTACAGCACTGAATTGTGTGAACCTGTTTGTGATGCCTTACAATTATCCAGTCCTCCTTCCCCTCTTAGGTAAATACAGCTTTCTCAAATCCTTCTGCTGTGGTAGCCGGATGAAAAATGGCTTCAGCGTAATTATATTTTTTGTGTTATTAATGTTGCTTTTAATAATCATAAGCCTATACAAATCCAAAACATTAAGAATATAATATTCCTACTGAAAAGAGAACTTCTAATTTTTCTGGCACCTACTGTATTCATAGGTGTCATGATTCACTTATCAAAAAATTACTACCATTCCTGAATCTGAGTGTAATCCTATTGATTTTTAAAAATGAATATATTTATTGTTCAGAGATTTTACTCTCCTTCCAGTATGCTGTGGCTGCCGCTTCCCGCCCTGCTGCTGTGAAGGCATTCTTTCCCCACTCCCATGGATCTGATAACGAGTTAGATTTTAAAAATAATAAATTACAAGATTCTGCCTTCCTTACACACCTCTGGATTGCACCCAATAGTGATTAGCTCTGATTACGCCTTAATGTAGTAGGATGAACCTTTAGAAGAAATGTTCTTAGCAAATATGTGCTGAGTGATGCCTTCATTTAGAAATGCACCTCTCATTTAACTTTATCTCTGTTTATATAACTTGTTAGATGATTTATTCAAAGTACACAAGGCAAAGCCAACCTTAAAATGGCGACAGTCTTTTGAAAGCTATTTGAAGACAATGCCTCCTTACTATCTAGGGGTAAGATGATTTATTGTATGTATGTTTTAAAATTTCTGCTGTATCCTATAATTTATGGTGAACTTGTATCTTCCGCTATTAGCTTGTTCTGTTAACTGCCTTCTTTTGGGTTATATTTTATAAAGCAATTGGGATATTCTGAACATAATAAAAGGTTAATGTATACAAATCTAGGATTTCACATTTATGGCATCATGTATGCCCCGGGAAGAATAACTTTGCTAAAATTTACCTTAATGTCTTGACTTTTCCCTTTGACTGTAATGTTCTTAAAACATGGGCAAGTGTAACTACTGCTTGAACTATACTTCCACTAATGTTTAATAATTCCACATTAATGTTGCGATACTTAAAGGAAAAGGAGGTTATGTTGCCTTCAAGGGTTACAAATTCATTTGAAATAAACGCAGTAAGCAATAATTTGCTTTAAATTCTTGCTATAAACTTAAGAATATAAATATGTAAATGTATGTATTGTTTCAGCCTTTGAAGAAAGCTGTAAGAATGATGGGAGCACCTAACCTTATAGCAGACAGTGTGGAATATGGACTTAGTTACAGCGTCATTGCATACCTCAAAAAGTTGAGTCAACAGGTAATGTTGATGAAAAAGAGTAGTAAAAAATGAAAACTAAAATTGAAAAACACTGTTATACTAATATCAGACTAATTTGAGAATATCAGTGAACCATATTGGTTCTCATAGTAAAGGGGCAAGAAACCTTAAGGTACCTGAATTCCTACATTTGATTACCATTGATACATTTTCAGTTCTCTGAATTAGTTGAAAACTTTATTTATAGACTAAACTGTACATAAATACTGAAATGTGGCTGATTGGATAACTCAAGATATGTAGTATGCAAACAGCATTTTCATATGTGCCAACTTGAATATATTGTTGGTTAAAAAGGTGTAGTCCTTTCTGTTCTGTGCTAAAAATCACCTTGCATGAGACTAGTGATTTGTGCCTATATATAACTGGGCCAAAATGTATCCACTTTTCCTATTGGGCCTATAGTTTTTGAAGTGCTTTCAGGCTCAAGGAAAAATGAAAGGCGTTAGCTAAAAATGAAACCTAGTAAACAGTGCCTTTCATCCCTATTGAAGTGCTTGTTTATGAATGAGGAAACTGGTACAGAATGGACAACGTTACATTCCAAGCCACTGGCAATGGTGGGGAATAGAACCCACATCTTCTGGCTAGTCTCCTGCTCTAGCAGCTAAAAAACGGATTTCCCATTATCGCTTAGTGTTCTGTTGTGTGTGTCAACCTTTTTTTTTGGATAATCACAAAAATGAGTAGCTTTGACACAAAAGAATGTAGAGATGTAGTATTAATGACTTTGTATGTTAAAATTTCATAAATGAAGTTTAAAAATCTTCAATATAAATCTTATTTTTTTAAACTCCTTGTTATAGCCTGTGAAAATCTGTGATGAAGCTTACCAAATTGTGTGGTCATTTTGCTCAGTAATTAGCATAATAGCATAATCTGTAGATTTATACATTTTTAGCTCAAAATACATAAAATACATTGTTCTACAGTATGTTATAGCTACATTAGCGTATACAGAGATCCTTCCTAAGATGTTTGTTTCCATTTGAAGGAGTCTATCAATTTGAGTTCTGTTTTAAAAATGGTAAATAACGTTTGAACTTTCAGGATGGAAGGAACTTCTCAAGTGCAACTTCCGAATAAACATTGTATAGCAGTCAGAAGTTCTCAAAAAATTTTTAGTTCATTGTTCAACTGTATTCTGCCAAACTACTAGTGATACATTTGAGAGCACATCTGATTTTGAGATATACGGGCAGGTGAAAAATTACTGGCTGTGGTGGATTGTCTGTCAAATGGAGGAAGAATCAAACGATTGCTGTGTGTTCCATACTTTTATGGGAGTTGAACTGTCTCTTCCTTGCTTTAATCTCGGGTTCTTTTCCTGTCTTCTATTGACTTTTTTAAAAAAGAAATTGATAACATCATATGAGTCAACAATAAAAACAGTTAAATGAGATAAGTTACTTTTTGAGAATTCTCATAAGACTTCAGCTGTTTTCACAGAGAAAAGTGAAATCATTGAACACATGCAGAAATTGAGACACAGTTTTCCAATAATCATGGCCTTTTTATGAAAATAAAAGCATTGCATGCATATTGGTGCTTAGATACTATGATAATGGGCACCCTAAAAATACCTGAAAGAGCTGACACAAAAGCTGTTTACCATATTCTAATGATTTAGAATTGTAGTACAGTCAACAAACCACCTTAAACACTCATCCACATAATATTTTTTTATAGTGTATTAGCACATTGCCAAATCTTCTAGGTAAGAATTAGGAATGAATTTAATATTCTGATTAATCCTTTTAAGAGTATATTGTCAATTTTATTTATTTATTTATTTCAAATTAAGGCCAAAATAGAGTCCGATAGAGTCATTGGCTCTGTAGGCAAAAAGGTAGCGCAAGAGACTGGAATTAAGGTCAGAAGCAGATCACACAACCTGTCTATGGCACATAGGAACGATTTTCAACAACTGCTACAGGGGATTACTGGGGAAATTCCTCATAGACTTCTAGACCTCAATATGAAGGAGTATGCTGGGTTCCAAATAGCTTTGCTGAATAAGGTAAGCACCATTATGTGTAATGTTGTTATTTTCAATACACTTCCATTGAAGTATTAGATGTTATTTCAGATGTAGTATTAATAAAAGCTTTATTATATTGCTGCAACTGCAGGAATTGAAACCTCAGACCTTTAGAAATGCTTATGATATACCCAGAAGGAATCTTTTGGATCACTTAACAAGAATGAGGTCTAATCTTATGAAGATAACTCGCAAGTTTCTCAAAGGGCAAGATGAAGGTTAGATTACTTGGTTTATTGTTTGCATATCTTAATATGTGTAGTAGTTATACTATTACTATAACTGTACAGTGTGCTGAATGTAGTAAAGTTGAGACTTCAATAGATGCTTAGTTGGGAGGTTTTCTTTCTGAAATAAACTTATTCTCAGATTGCTGCTACTGCACACGAACCCCAGTGGCTTTTCTTGGGCTTTTCTACCACACCTTTATTATAGGTTAGACATGTTCCATTCGCTCATGGAATACAAAACTTATGTCTTCCATTTAATTTGACTGTCCTTGTCTTAACAGTCTTGTTTTCTTCAGCTTTTGATTATTTTATTTGTTTTTGTTTCACTTTTTTCCAGCTTTCTGGATATATTAAAGGAAAAATATCTTCTGGACAGTCCTGGACACTCAAGTCCTCTGTCCATATAATAGGTACATAATAGGCATTGTCAGAGCAAGCTCCTTCCCCACCCCCCCATCCTACCAAGTTGCGTCACCTTTGACCTGAAAGTGCACTTCGCTGGGTGAGAGAGTAGTTGTCTCCATGCTAATTCATTTTTTTTCCTCTGGTGACTTTAAACAGGCAATACAAAAACCTGTGCTAGCCATAAATAGCAGTAGTAGTAGAGCTAAAGAGGAGTGATAGCTCAGTGATTTGAGCATTGGCCTGCTAAATCCAGGGTTGTGAGCTCAATCCTTGAGGGAGCCATTTATGGATATGGGACAAAAATCTGTTGGATGATTTAAATGGGGATTGTTCCCCCTTTGAGCAGTGGTTGGACTAGATGGCCTCCTGAGGTCCCTTCCAACCCTTATATTCTGTGATTCTACTCTGCCGTTAAAGTGCTTCATTACACTATGGCACCTGATGAGTAGAAGACCATAATGGAAAGAATGAAATAAGAATATACATAGAAAAAGGAAAAAAGACAAGAACAAACAGGACTTTTAACAACTTTTCTAGATTATGAATATTAATCTGGCCTAATAGTGATAGACTGTCACTACCATCCAGTGACTATTAAAAAAAACTGTGTCCAGTTCCTGGATAGATGCCCATATTACAACTGGCATTAATTCTGGTGTAATCTGCTACCCAACCTACGTCCTTGCTGAGCGAAGGATTGTTGGGTGAAGTTTGACATGTGTGATCAAGAATACATTGATGACCTGAATCAAAAGGACTCTTAAGAAAATGCTGAATTTTGTTTTCAGTCTGTACAAGATTACAAGTATCTTGCTGGCAATATTAGAAAGGACATTTCTCAAGTTGTTGGTGTTTTATTTCTAATTAATAAAATGTCTTCATGTTTTTGACAGTTAGGAAGTGGCCTTTTTTGTAATCATAGTTCAGAGTAGCATGTAAGGTGGAATATTGCATAATAATTTCATACATCACTGTAGTAGTAGCCTGTGCAGTTTACAA
This sequence comes from Dermatemys mawii, assembly GCA_007922305.1. Taxonomy (NCBI): domain Eukaryota; kingdom Metazoa; phylum Chordata; order Testudines; family Dermatemydidae; genus Dermatemys; species Dermatemys mawii. The sequence continues at coordinate 18,395,333 of ML677348.1, forward strand.
TTAATGTATTCAGATAGCCTACTAGGTACAATTTTTGTTTTTCCAACATGATACACAATTCTTTTTGAGTAGGATAGGTGAAAAGAAAGGAATGGAGACTATCACTTATTTCTAGGGTGATCAATACACACATTGCATATATTGATTTCTTCAACTCCAAGGCAAGCCTTCCGTAGTATGTGAAGTAGTATATTAAATATTTTAACTATTATGTTGGTAGTGAGGAAGATGGGTTTTGGGTTGGTAGGGAGGAAGATGGGTTTTCTATGTACTTTTATGTTACTATATCCTGATAAAAAGATGGGATAATGTGAAAACTGGATGTGTGAAGTGCAGCCAGAATTAAATCCTGACAAAACAGTGTCATGTTGTTTCTACAGGCATAGTTTTTTGATAAAATCTATCTTCAATTCCAATAGATCAAGTTCACAGTGTACCAATAGCACAAATGGGAAATTATCAGGAGTACCTAAAACAGATACCATCGCCTCTTCGAGAGCTTGACCCTGATCAACCCCGAAGGCTACATACATTTGGTAATCCATTTAAATTGGACAAGAAGGTAATTTCTCTATAGTACTCATTTTGTGTAAAGCTAGTGCTATGGCATTTGTATGTGTTGCTAACTAGAAGCCATCCAAATGCACAGGAAAAGGCGGCCACTATATTTCTTTGAAATTTCCTCAACCCTTTCTAGACCACCTATTTTTTCATGGAGGATCAGACTTGATTAGAAATCACTTATGAAACCTCTGCATTTTTTAGTTATGAAATACTCATATGTTGTGAAATTGCCAACACCCTACCCTTTTTTTAACCCATTACTCCTTTTTTATTAAACCCTTCCTTACCAAAAAGCTTCCAGTAACTTGATGACTTCTCTAGTTTTCCACTAGCCCAAGAACATGAATTCCCAATCCCTCACAAATCCAGGCTTTTGACTTGACTTTGAACTACCAAGATAGTTGAATATTTAACTGACTAAAAATTACCTTCCATCTGACTCCAGTTTAGAGGTCATGTTTTACAGGCAAATTTTGTAACCATAGTCAGTTTTCTTGGCATATTGTTTATAGAGTGGTCTTCAACACATCGTTACCTAATCCCTCCCACAGTAGGTTATTTGCCCCGTTTTTTTTTTATTGGCATTTGAGAGAAGTCAAGACAAAGGGTGTATTTTTTCTGATTGGATTGTGTTTATCTGGCAAAAGTCAGGTAATTGTTGGATATGTGATATATTTTTTGTTAAACTTGCTGTGCAAGATAGCACAAATTTGAGAGCTTTTTTTAAAAAACCAGATTTATTTGTTACAGGGAATGATGATAGATGAAGCAGATGAATTTGTATCAGGGCCTCAAAATAAACACAAACGACCTGGAGAACCAAATATGCAAGGGATTCCTAAAAGACGTCGGTGTATGTCACCCCTTCTCAAAGGCCGGCCACAGACTCCTCCTGTCATGAACAATCATATTGGAGGAAAAGGGCCACCTACAGCTGTAACGCAAGCACAGCCAGATCTTGTTAAACCTATTCCTATTCACAAATGTAAGTGTAATTTTATTTCAGTTAATTTTTGCTGTTGCCTTCATTTGGTTCCTCCCTGTTTAGATACTTGGCTTTACTTTTTATGCAAAAGAATATTTCAGTTGGTTTACAGCAAATACTCATCAAGAAAGTAAACATGCTGTAGATTTCTCACATTTGTGCATTTGAATATCCAGTTCCAAAAAGTCAGTATGTAAATGTTCAGGTTTTATTATCCAATCACTTTGCGTATTTGGCACCTCCTAGGTGACTAACCTCTTCTATTCTTTTGTAATTTCAAAGCAATATAAAGATTTCTGAAATTTGTTAACTATCTGCCATTGAAACACCACTTTCTAAAACTACCTTGATATGTACAAGGGAAAGTACAGTGGATTCTGGTTAATCAGGCTACCGGTTAATTGGGGCAGCCACTAATCGAGACACATTGCAAAGACCGGAAACAAAGTGTCCCTTTTGGTTTACTTCAGTTAATTGGGGCAGCTGCTTAATTGGGCCAAATTGTTCCAGTTCGGATGTGTCCCAATTAACCGGAATCTACTGTATTATATAATGTATACAAAGATGTTTGTCCTATAGCTTTTAATTGTTTCAAATACTTACATTTTTCGGATTTAGTGATACATAAATTGACTGTAATTTTATAGTAAGTGACATTTATAGCAGTTAACTTCCCAGCAAATCTGTGAAGGGGCAGAATATGGGAGGGTTTCATATTTGTAGACTTGTCGTATTTGTTGATTGTCTGTCTGTACTCTTTATATTGAGGATTTATATTTTCTTCCATAAATCACTCTTTTTTTCCTCAACATTTTTGTAGTAAGAAAGTGGATGTATTAATTTAACATTTAAGGTTCATTTGCACCAGAGACAAGTAGAGGGGTCCTTACCTTCCTATTCTGTGATGTGCTATCCCTGTATAAATGAAGAGTTTAAAAAAGGAGTTTGGTATTCCAGCCATTACATTTAACTCCTTTCTTACATATAGGCCTACTTTTTTCTAGTACTCTTTCCTTAGCAACATGTAAAAGCTTTTTACTTTCCCCTTAGCTTTTTTAACTAGCATTTTAACTCATTTTCTTGTGTGCCCCATATTTTTTCATATATTACTAATTTCATATTCTAGTTTGGTTTCCTTCTGTCATTTGACTTCATGTATTAAGCAGATCCTTATGAAATCAGTTGGTTAATTCTTTTCTTCAATTTCAGAGGAATTGTACCTTGTTTTAATTATGGTATCTTTTAAGATTCCACAGCTGCATTGTACCATGGTACATTTAAAACCTTCCATCTTGTGCTATTCACTGACTTTTTTTAATTCTAAATTTTGTATTCAGGTGGTGGTTGCATTCTCTTATTTTTGGCTCATAATCTTTCCCCTTGTAACACAGGAATCTATTGATTCAATACAACTACACTTAAAATTAGATACTGCTATAACGCATTCAAGTAGACATGCAAGAGTAATAGCCAGCTCCTGATTTTAGCTGAATCTCAGCCTGGCCTCACTTGTAATTTTGTGCTTGCAACTAACGGTCATATGAAATCTTACTATTTAGATGGCAAAATATGACTGATTTGCAGACTCAAGTTAGACAGGCAGTGGATTTGGTAAGAGTTCTTCCTGTAGCTGTGGGCAGAAGAGTTCAATTTTTGCAGGCACAAATTGTCCCTCTGAAAGAGAGGTTAACTGAAAAATTAGGGTCCGTTGTCTTCCGTGGTGTGACTCTTTTCCAGGAGGAAGAGTGGTATACTTAACATGGCCTGGAATAATTTTTGGACTTTTGGTATATAAAGACATAAATATATATTTTCAATTTTTTCATATGGTAAAATAGAATACATTTTCAACAATTGTTGATTGTTTACTTTTCCACTTTGCTGGTAAAATACAGAACAAATTGCATTTTAATTTGGCTGTATGCAGTAATTTCCTCACTTCTTGGAGGTAGGACAATATTACAAATAAGCATGTAGTTAACAATCCTGTGGATATTTACTCTTCTCTGGGAATTGACACGAGGGCAAATTAGAATTGAATTACTCTATATAGTCAGACGTAATGGGATATACCTTCTTACGACAAAAATTATGACCTCTCCCAGTACAAAGAGTTTGTTTCCCTTCTCTTTTAATACAGTGAAAAAAGTAAAAAATCAAGGCTGGTATATCCATTTAAGAAGGGTGTCACTGATATCTGATATATTAGTGAATACAATCTCTTTGATCAGAGTCACTCCAAAATATTGCACCACCCAAGCTTATCTGGTGAGCTTCACTCCAGTGAAGAGTGAACTTTATTCCTTTAATGTGGGCCTGCATGTTGCATAGGGCCTTGAGCCAGCCCTTCTGCACTGAAGCAAATTTTATCCATTAATCTCAATGGGACCAGGTAAGTAATTTTTTGCAGAAACACTTTTTATCTTTTGTTCATTTGACTTCTTGCTTTGTTGCTAGTCTGTGTAACTCTTCCCTTTTCCCTATAAAGAATGCTTCCCTGAATTTAGACCACCACCCTTCAATGGATATTCCAGCATGTTCTGTGGCACCAATATCATCATCTTGTGACTCCCCGGTGTTGCAGAAGTATCTCTTACCTTCCTCTAAACCTACCTGCTGCAACATGACTGCACAAAACTAGATTACCCAGTACCAAATCATATATGATTTTGACAGTTTTTAATGCATGCTTGCCAGTTTGTCCGTCTTCATAGTCTTTATTTTTCAGCTTCAGAAACCAATAACGAGATTGCAGTGGATGATGTGATTGAGAATCATGTTGTAGATCCACTTTCATCAGATGTTTTTCCAAATGCTATGGATTCTGAATTTTCAGTGTCCTCTTCTCCATTCAATTCATTGGACGGACCAACAACTCATTCAGAGGATCTAGGCCATGAACATTTAGGAACTAATAACCTTAATGTTGATGAATTTATGAAAAATCATGAAGAGTTGGGTAGTAAAGAGCAAAATACTCAAGAAAACTTGCCAGCATCTTCGCCCAACAAAGGAAAAAAAGTGGTACATTCCAGAAGTGCGAGAGAGGTTAATATAGAACTAAAAGCACAAATTATGAAGGAAATTAGAAAGCCAGGAAGAAGTAAGTATAAGAACCCCAAACCACTATCTTTATTGTATCCTGATGATTGGAAAGACAACTAGACTAGATCATTGTATTTTGTAAGATACTGAGTCATTCAAGAATTATAATAGAGAGATATCTGTGATTACTAGCAGAAGTAAAAATAAGAGATGAGAAACCCAATGTGTAATAGAGAGAAAATCCTTTTAATTCAGCATTTATAAGGACTCTTTAGAAAGTTTGAAAATGTTTTCTTTCATACTTTCCTGAGTGGGTGGGTGTAGTAGGACTAAATCCATCTGTGTGTATATTCTTCAGATTTTGTACTTCCCTACTTTGACAGTAGCCTAGATTCAGTACACTTGGTTTTTACATTAAAGCTGACAAATAACTTAATTTTTCTTTGAGTGATGGTCCCTATGTGTATTTCACAAATGAGATAAGCATGTGCACCATGAGCTTGAGTCTGGAATTTTTTTTACAAGCAGTGTCCATTAGCCTGTATGTGCACCGTAGCTCTGCTTGTGCACTGAAGCGAGGGCATAAAAGGTGGTGTGAGCCGACACCTTTCCAATTCCTTCTTACCGCTTCAAGGTCTGAGTCAGAATCTTTGGTGTCTTCACTACTTTTTCTTTTTTTTTTTTTTTTTTTTTTACACTGTGTCATTGCTGTAAGGTATTGTCTATAGTTAGTTTTAGTAATTTACATAGTATAGTATAGTGTGTTTTTCCCCCATTTTCTTCTCCACTCAGTAACTTTTTTCCCCTGAGAATGTCCATGGTTCCAGGGTTCAAAAACTGTTTCCTGTCCTCATTCCTTTTGGTGAGCAACTAACAATGTTGCCTCTGCTGCCTGAGTGAGGCTCATATTTCTGCCAAGTGCAACATCTGCTGCTTCCTCCTGCAAGAATTCATGAGGGTCAGGAATTGAAATTCAGAAAATCTCATGAAGGTGAGAAAGAGCCAGTGACATGCAGGTTGGGGACATCCCAATACCTCATCTTACTAAGCAGCCATCGCCTCTCCAAGCACAAGCTTGGGAATGGAGTCTAAGACCATTATGCCTGAGGAGAAGGCTTCCCATGACAGCAAAGAGCACTCTCATAGATATAAGGACATGCTGTCTTTGTTGAAAACTGCCCTGAAGAGAGAGGATACCTCCTCAATCCAGTCAGTCAAGAGAGCTGGTGCAGGCGGGTGCTAAGAATTTAGGCCTGAGTAAATCTTCTCAACAGGAGAGGGAAGGATATATGGATCTTATGGTTCAAACATTGGGTCTGATGGTGAAGGCTCGAGATGAACAGCTTCTGGTGTACCCTTCCATTTCTAGAGCTGATCCAATACCAGTAGTAATGTAGCCTCAGAGGGAGCCGACTGCCACAGTGACCAGGGAAGCTCCAGTTCTGACGGCTCAGCCAATGGACTCTTCTCTGTCTCCCCAGACGACATCTTTTCTCTTCCGTATCTCCTTCATCCCTCATATTGGTTCCATCTCTACTCTAGGACGTTGATACACCAGAGGAAGAGCCTATTCCAGGGGTTCTCAAGCTGGAGTTGGGGTCCCCCAGGGGTCATGAGGTTATTATATGGGGGGTTTGTGAGCTGTCAGCCTCCACTCCAAACCCCAGTTTGACTTCAGCATTTATAATGGTGTTATACATTAAAAACACTTTTTCATATATTTAAGAGGGGGTCACACTCAGAGGCTTGCTATGTGAAAATGGTCACCAGTTCAAAAGTTTGAAAACCACTGGCCTATCCCAATGATGACGTGATGCATTGGGTGGAGGTGACATGAAGTTCAGGATTCCAACCTCAGACCAGATACAATTGGCCAAGAAACAAGTGATATCCTATGCCATAGGGTCCTTCTCTGCCTGTAGATCCATCCTGCTGTGAAGTGTGTGGGATCCCTAGACACCCAGGATTGGTGCAAGAGTCCTATTTGCCATCACCTGGACACCCGCTACTGGCCATGTTGGAATATGTGGAAGGGAAGACTGAGGAGGATTATGTGGTTCTGGGAGCAATCTTGTCTTCACCGGATGAGGCCGTTACTCCATTTTCTCTGTCTCTGCCAGATGACTTGAAATAATATCCAGAGTTCATGCCCAGGGTGGCTGCAGAGCTATAGATTTAGCTTGAGGAAGTCCTGGAGCCTCAGCATGTTTTTCTAAACATTCTGCAGCCTTCCTGTCCCAGTTGTGGCCCTTCCCATAAACGAGGCCTACATGGACCATGTTCAGGTAGTTGGCACACACCTGCTTCTTGTGCTCTCACATTTAACAGCACTGAGGCGCACTACTTTGTTTTAGCCACAGGGAGAGGTTTTTGTTCTCTGATCTACTGCTAAACTCTTCTGTGGTTTACGCAGCTACAGAGCAACCCAAGCAACAGCACCCAAAGGCTACTCCCTCTGAAAAGGGACACAAATGAGTCAACATTCTAGGGAAAAAGGTCTTCTCTTCCCCTTTCCTCCAGTTCAGGATCTCAGGTGATCAGGCCCTCTTTTCCAAATATGATTTTTACTAATTGGAATTTAAGGACATGCTCCCTGAGGGGGGGCCTAGTTCTAAGCCTTACTGATTGGGGGGCAAAGCTTTCCTCCAACCTGCAGTGGGTGCAGCAAATATTACATCTAGGGGAATAACTTACAGTTGTGTTATGAGGAGAGACTTGTGGTTACAGTCCTCTGATTTCCCTTCAGAATACCATCTTCACAATGCCATCCAAGATCTCTCCTTCAATACTGTCCAACTATTTCATGACAGCAGATAAGTCTCTACACTCCCTCAAAGACTCAAGGATAACACTTCACTTCCTGAGCATTTATACTCCTGCCCTTAAGAGAAAACTCTATACACATGAGTATAGGGCAAGGCCACCTCCTCAGCCATTTTACCACCAACATCCACAATAGCTGCCACACAAGAGACTGAAAGTTTATATATCCAGGAGCCCATCCTCCGCAGCATCCACTGCCATGTTATACTCTAATCCCCTAGTGAAGAATTTCTTTGGACAGGACCCATGTGCTTTTATTGATGCTGCTTTATTTCCCTCCACTGATATTCAGAGGCCGCCTTACCCAATTTGCCAAAAAACTGGAGGGCCCCTAACTACAGGCAAATGGTATTAAAGATTATTCAGGGCGGTTATCTGAGCTTCAGATACCCCCTACCCACAGACCCTCTTTCCAGGTTCCATTTCAAGGACGACTCTCTCAAGGAGATTCTATTGTAAGAGGCGACTTCCTTGTCCTCAGGGGAGTCACAGACAGGGTTCCGCCTCAACCTCAAAGGAAGGGATTCTGTTGCCGGATGGAGGTCAGTTCTCAATCTGATACAACTGAACAGGTCATTCAAAAACTAAAATTTTACATGATATCCTTGGCATCAGTAATTCCCTTGTTAGAGGAGGACACGTGGTTCATGGCTCTTGAACTGAGACACATATTTGCACATAGACATCCAAAGATTCCTCTTTGGTCAAGAACATTACTAATTCGGAGTCCTTCCCTTTGGTCTAGCTCAGGGGTTGGCAACCTTTCAGAAGTGATGTGCCGAGTCTCCATTTATTCACTGTAATTTAAAGTTTTGCGTGTCGGTAATACATTTTAACATTTTTAGAAGGTGTATTTCTAGAAGTCTATAATATATAACTAAACTGTTGTATGTAAAGCAAACAAGCTTTTAAAAATGTTTAAGAAGCTTTATTTAAAATTAAACTAAAATACAAAACCCCCCAGACTGGTGGCCAGGACCCGGGCAGTGTGAGTGCCTCTGAAAATCAGCTCGTGTTCCGCCTTTGGCACCCGTGCCATAGGTTGCCTACCCCTGGTCTAGCTGAGGCACCTAACATCTTTACAAATGTTTTTTTCAGTAGTGGTAACATGGATGAGAAGAGAGATTTACAGCCATCCTTTATGTTGACAACTGGCTTCTGATGGACAGTTCCTATGAGGAAGTCCAGTGGTTCTGTTCAGTCTTTTTGCCTTCCCTGGGTCTGCATCAATCACAAAAAATCTATCGATCCTCACAGGGTTCATCAGTTTTGTAGTGGAGAGATTGGACTTGATCACAGCAAGAGCATATCTATCTCAAAAGGTTTCACGCCATGATCGCTTTCATATATAAGGTCAGTCAGTGGGCCACTGGACAGTTGAGGTGCTAAAGGAGCACTCAAGAAAGACAAGATCATTGAAAAGAATCTAAATGAATACTTTGTGTTGATCTTCACTGCAGAGAATGTGAGGTGAATGTCCACATCTGAGCCATTCTTTTTAGATGACAGATCTTAGGAACTGTCCCAGATTGAAGTGTCAGAGGTGGTTTTGGAACAAATTGATAAACTGAAAACAGTAAAAAGTCACTAGGACCAGATGTTATTCACCTAAGAGTTCTAATGGAACTCAGATATGAAATTTCAGACCTGTTAACTGGGTATGTAACCTGTCAATTAAATCAGCTTCTGTATCCTATCAAATGATCGGAGGATATCTAATATGATGCCAATTTTTAACAAAGGCTAGAGAAGCATCCTGGCAATTACAGGCCAGTAAACCTAACTTCCAGTACCAGAAAATTGATTGAAACTATAGTAAGGAACAGTTTTATCAGACACACAGAAGAGTACCATTTGTTGAGGAAGAGTCAACACAGATTTTCTAAAGGGAACATACCTCACCAATCTGTTTGAATTCTTTGAGGGAGTCAACAGTTGTGTGGACTAGCATGATCCAGTGGATATAGTGTACTTGAGCATTTAGAAAACTTTAAGAGCCTTTAAAAGGCTAGCAGTCCAAAGATGAGAGGAAAAGTCCTCTCTTGGATCAGTAATTAGTTCAAAGACAGGAAACAAGCATGGAAATAAATGGTCATTTTTCAAAATGGTGAGTGGTATAAATAACGGTGTTGCCCAAGATCTGTAGTGGGACCAGTGCTGTTCAGCATATTCCTAAATGATCTGGAAAAAGGGGTAAGCAATGAGGTGGCAACATTTGCAAATGATACAAAATTACTGAAGATAGTTGAGTCCGAGGCAGAGTGTGATGAGTTAAGGGATCGTGCAAACCTAGATGGCTGGTAATGACAAATTAAATTCAGTGTTGATAAACACAAAGTAATGCACATTGGAAAATATAATTCCAACTATTTATACAAAATTATGGGATCTAAATTGTCTTTTATGAATCAAGAAAGATCTTGGAGTCATTGTGGATAGCTCTCTGAAAATATCTAATTAATGTGCAGCAGCAGTCAAAGTTAACCATGTTGGGAACTATTAGGAAAAGGATAGATAAGATAGTAAATATCCTACTACTACTATATAAATCCGTGGTACACCACACCTTGAATCCTGTTGCCCCATCTCAGAGAAGATGCATTAGAAATTGAAAAGTACAGAGAAGGGCAACAAAAGTGATTAAGGGTATGGAACAGCTTCCATATGAGGAGAGAGCAAAAAGATTGGGACTGTTTAGTTAGGAAAAGAGAAGATGGGGGGGAAGGGGACAATGTTAGAGCTCTACACAATCATGAATTGTGTGGAGAAAGGGAATAAGGAAGCGTTATTTATTCCTTCATGTAACAAGAGAAATAAATGTCTCCCAATGAAATTAATAGGCTGCAGTTTTTCAGACAAACAAAAGGAAGTACAGTATTTCTTCACACAGCACTCAGTCTGTGGGACTTGCTGCAGGGGATGTTGTGAAGGCCAGAACTATAATAGGCTCAAAAAAGAATTAGGTAAGTTCATGAAGGATAGGTTCATTAAGGCTATTAGCCAAGATAGGTAGGGATACAATCCTATATTCTGGGTGTCTATAAGCTTTTAACTGTTAGGTGCTGGGACTGGACGATGGGATGGATCACTTAATAATTGCTCTGATCCGTTTATTCCCTCTGAAGCATCTGGTATTGGCCAATGTCAGAAGACAGGGTAGTGGGCTGGATGGACCATTGATCTGACTCAGTACGGCCATTCTTAGTTTTTCTATTAAACACAGGTCATTCGTCAGAACTTGCCTTTCCCTACTCTGCCACATGACCTCGTGCGCATAGTTGACGCTGTTTACCAGGCTTTTGCTTCACTGTCTACTGGCCTTTCTCCTCTCTGTGTACTCAGCAGAGAAGGGCAACATAAATGGTAATGCGACAATTCTGCCCAAAGTTTTAGACACTCTCATCTTGTGAACAACACCAGAGAGCATTCGTGTGAGGATTTCCTTTCCTCAGTCTGACTCCCAAGGCAACCATCATTACAGATGCTTCCCTCTTGAGTTGGTGCTCACATAGGTCATCATATGGCACAAGACATGGACCCTACAAAAGTCCAGAATGCATATCAATTTACTGGAACATCCATCAAGTCTGTAATGCTTTCTTCCTCATCCAATTCAGATGTGTGCAAAGAATGTCGGACAACTGACAACAGTATTTTATATAAACAAGCAGGGAGGAAGTGAGAGTTGTCCATCTCTGTGCATAGAGAGGCAGTCATCCTCTGTAACTGGTGCATCAATCATAGCATAACCCTACTGGCAGCAAATTTACCAGGCATGCAAACTCCATAGCAGACTGCCTGAATAGACATTTGTCCACAAATCACGAATGGGAGAGTCACAGCCTGGTTTTTGATGATAACTTTGCCCAATGAGGAACACTAGCCTGGGAATTTTTTTTGCCTCACGGCACGTACTTCCTTGGTACTTCTCTAGAGCAACTCTGGGTAAAGGCTTGATGGGAGATGCCCTATTGGTATCATGGAAGGGTCATTGGGGTATGTCTTCTGTCCCATCCCACTGATACCACAAATTCTACGGAGGTTTCACTTATCCTGTCACAGCTAGATTTCTAAAGGGGATTCTTGGATTCTTTCCACCATTAGTGAAGTTCATACCTCAGTGGACCTTAGTTTTGTTTTACTGTTGCTCATTAATTCCCTCTTACCCACTTTGAGCTTCTAGCAACAGTGCTATGGCCCATCTGTCCATGAAGGTGGCCTTTTTATAGCCATAATATCAGCTAGAAGCATCGGTGAACTGGGAGCACTTGTGGCAGATCCACCACATACTTCCTTCTTTAAAGAAAATGTCTCATTACCGACTCCACTCTAGATTTGTTCCTAAAGTAGTTTCTAAATTTCACATGAGCCGAGAAATCCACTTACCAGTATTTTTTCCAAAATTGCATGCCTCAGATGAAGAGTCAGCTGCATTCTCTAGATATCTAAAGTGCTTTGGGCTTTTATCTTCAAAGAAAATAGGATGTTGGAAAAACACCAAAAATTTGTTTCCGTAGCAGAGCGACCAAGGGGTCAAGCTATATCGGTGCAGAGACTTTCAAAATGGATCTTGGGTTGTTTGTATTACCCTTTGTTACCGACTAGTTCATATCCCCCTTTGGAGGGCATGTGAGTGCTCATTCCCCTGGCAGGGGTGTGGAATAATTCGTATAATGAGAGTACTAAGAGCCATTGAATCAAACTGTAAACCCCGTACATGATGGAAACCACTTCAAGCCAGGGGTGCAGCAGCACCCCTTGTTCCAGCACCTGTGTCCACTAGGAGGCAAGCTACTTCGGCTGCGTCACTGAAAGATGTGCCGCTCTTAGAGATATCTAAGGCAGCTGTGTGGAGCTCTTTGGATACCTTAATGAGATGATATGCTCTGGTCCAGATGTCAGCTGCAGTTACAGCTGTGAGGACAGTAGTTCTACAGTTAGCTACCACTGCTGCATCCTAGCCTCAACGCCCATCTGAGTACTGCTTGTTAATCACCCACATGTGGAATACACAGAGGGACTATCAAAGAAGAAATAGAGGTTACTTACCTGTAACGGAAGTTATTTGTGATGTGTGGTCCTGGTCTGTATTCGCTACCTAACCTCCATCTCCTCCAGTGGACTATTTGAACTGTGGTAAGAATGGGAAACTGGAGAAGTGTCTGCCTGCACCAGTTTTTCTGCTCACTGTCCAGAGCAGGAGGAGAGCGATGGCACACATGCAGGCCAATAGATGCTGCTTGCAAAAAATAATAATAATAATAAAAAAAATCCAGACTCAGGCACATGTGTATCCTACTTGTGGAATGCAGACAGGGACTATACATTTTGAAGAACCTTCAGTTACAGGTAAATAATCTATATGTTTATTTGATGACTTAATACAAATACAGAACCATTACTTAAGCTGTGGAAAAGCTGAACGAATCTTGCAATTATGCTCGTAAAGCAGGGTGTTGCAACAGATATATCTGTGTAGGTTTCACCTAACGAAGTTTTTTGATTTATTTTTTTAAGAATATGAAAGAATCTTCTTTTTACTGAAGCATGTACAAGGCAGTTTACAAACACGACTAATATTTTTACAGAATGTTATTAAAGAAGCCTCCAGGTACGTAGCTACCCCAAAAATTTTGTAAAATTATACTAATGTACTGTATGTAGTCAGAGGTATGTCCATAGCTACTGTATATGTCTGCTCGACACCCACACCTTTGTAACGATCATTCACATTTTGATTAACTTATCCTAGAAATTAACCACATAAATGCTTCAAATTACAGGCAAAAGGCCCTGGGAGGAGATCTGTTTTGTTCTAGTTCATCACGATCTATGTCATTCTTGCTCCCTTTTTCCCCCAAACCTTTATACTTGTACAAATTTGGCTCTTTGCTGCTGCTTTTCAGTTTAATGTCTTGGAAGTGACGACTGGAGATGCTAAAAGCAGGAAGTAGATAAATCCACATAAATCTAGCAATCTGGGGTGTAACTTTCCAATGCATTTGTTAGCGTGCAGCAAGCTAGCCATGTGGACCCTACTACTTGCACACTAAAACTTCTGTAGTGTGCTTTGAAAAAGTTCCGTAGTATACAGTATCAGGGTCCACACAGCCAGTTACCGTGTGGCAACCTGGTGCATTGTAGATTTATACCCTGGCTTGCTGAGCAGTAAGTCTCTGGAGATAAACCCTATATGGACAAGAATGGTGTAAAATGGGGGAGAATCAGTCCTATTCCACAATGTGGAGCATTGCACTGCTGAAGGATGAATTTGAATGTGCTTCCCATTTCAAAGAGCTGTGTATTATAACAGTGGTTCTCAACCAGGGGCAAGGGGATGTCAGTTCTAGATATTTTCCTAGTGTTACAACAGGCTACATAAGAAGCACTAGCGAAGTCAGTATAAACTAACATTTCATACAAATAATGACTTGTTTACACTGCTCTTTATACTATACACTGAAATGTAAGTACAATATTTATATTTCAATTGATTTATTTTATAATTGTATGGTAAACCAGAAAGTGCTATGACACTTGTGTTTTTTTATGTCTGATTGTGTAAGCAAGTAGTTTTTAAGTGAAGTGTAATTTGGGGGTATGCAAGACAAATCAGGCTCCTGAAAGGGAACAGTAATCTGGAAAGGTTGAGAGTCACTGTATTATAAAGACTGTGGGTCAGATTGTCAGATGTAACTCAACATAAACTCATTAATGACCATGGAACTGTGTGTGTGTGTGTGTGTGTATATATATATATATATATATATATATATGTGGCTCAGGATCTGGCCTTATATATTTTGATATAGGAGCATCATTCATCTTGCTCCAGAAAGATGTCTTTCTGCTCCTCATGTTGACTTTCTCCAGAAGGAGCTAAACCCAAACTTCCTTAGTCGGAGGTTAGATTTAGTGGATAGTGGGCATCTTGGTCCTTGTGCTTATTATAGATAGGGTGTCCCCATCTCTCTAACCATTGGAACACTTCATGGAATCCCTACACAGCTCCTCTAGCCTCCATGCCTTGCTACGCCACTCATATGCTATGCCACCCATCCTCAATCCTCCTTAAGAGGTGTGCTCCAGCTTGTAAGGTGTATGGAGGCCTATGCATAGTGTTTGCTTCCTTACTTTCCCAATACAGTGAAATTATGCGTTAGGATCTCTTGCAGCTTGATGAGTTGTCCATTCAGAATTAGTGTCTTCAAGATACTGCGTAGTTTCTCTCCTCATTCATCACTAATGGGTTAACAATCCCAATCAATAGAATTTGGAGGCAGTAACCAGTGTTGCTGGAGCCTTCAGCAACAAATCCTGACCTTTAGCTCAGAACACCAATTTTTCTGCCTTGGATGGTGTAACAAATTGGCAGTTCAGCTTCTCTTGATTATTTTATTCCTTCATTTTGTGCAGTAACGTCTATGCTCTTTTTTTGTTCTCCTCCTCCCCTGGATCTGGTTTTTGGCAGCCTGGTAGTTTCAATCACCTGGTTCTGCCACTGCAGCATCTCCTCTCTGGGACTCCTCTTTCAGTCCCACACCTCTCCTCCCTCTATGTATGGCAGAACTATCCGGTCAACACTGGGCTAAATCTAAGCAGTGTTCTCTATATGAGAAAGCATTTACAGGCTCTATAGAGGGTGAATTATGCCCTGCCTGTTCACAGCCAGGTGATCATTCTAGTGCTAGGGCATAGGGTTCAGAGTTGGACTAGCATGTCTGGTCCCCTCCTCTGTTCTGAGGAGCCATGAATCCAGTGCAGAAAAGCCTGTTCAGGAACTCCTGAGTATTTTTGGGAGAGACTCTTAAGGACGCTCTTTGGCCTCCTGAAGAGCAAATCCTGCAAAAGTCCCAGGTCAGTGGGTACAAACCCCTGAGAGGATCCAGAGTCCCTCCAGATAGTGAAGTGGGTCTGGAACTTCCTGACAAAAGAAGCAGAGCTTCTGCACAGCTTCCCTTCCTCCCACTGTGAACCAGGGGATTTTTATGAAGATATGAAGTAAGTCTCACAAACCATAGACCTCTGAGTCCCAAAAAGGCAAAAGCAGGTATTACCTTTGCAAGGCAGCAGTTAGTATTGAACAAGTGGGATAAAAATCAAGGTTAGACCCTTTTCCTTTGTGCCCGGAAGGAATGTTTTGGGGGGATTTTCTCAGTGGTCATATTAAGCTCACTAGCCCTACCCCACCCAGAAGCACGTAGGGAAGCTTATTACTGCTGTGCCCGTGAAGCCCTCCCTCAGGCTGCAGTGTAATGGAATTGTACCTGTTTGGCTTTCCGCCCAGGGCCCCTTGCTCTGCCAGGAAAAGAGGCTTGGATTTCAGGCTTCAGCAGAATGGGAGTTGTGCCTTCTGGTCATCAGCCAGGAGCAGAGACTCAAAGTCTGAGGAAGAAATGGGTCTCTCTCTCTACCCCTCCCCTGTTTCACAGGCTGGCTCCACATTAAAGTGTAAGGGGCATTTCAGTCCAACTGACCAGACCAGAGGCATATGAGAATTCCACTCTCCATGAAGCTGTAAATGAGAAATTTCCAATGTTCAAAACAATTCCCGATTTACTGAACAAAGCCCCAAATTGTATTAGGTTGTTCCTCAGGTGCTAGCCAGAGTGGAAGAGCAAGCAGGCAGCGTTTCATGTTTCTAGGGACTTTTAGCCATTTACTTCCACAATTGAATTAAGGTACTTGTAACAATACCCTTCCTCGGAGTGGTCCTTCGGCCAGAATGAATAACATGCCACCTCTCTCTATGAACAACATGAGCAAATACCACACACAAACCATCAAACGCCATCGCCACCAAAAAAACAAAGAACCTGCAGGACAGGATACCAGTTGCTTACAAGGAACTCATTAATAGAATATATTCTATTTCAAGCATTGAGATGCACAGTTTCCCATAGAAGCCTCTTTTGGAAGTAAGATCTGAATGAGGACTTCTCATTAAATCCAAATGTTAAACTGAAGTATATAAAAACAAATTTTCAAAGTTTGGTGCAGAAGTAGTTCACCTGTTAGACCAGGGGTCTCCAAACTTTATGAAACAAGGGCCATATTAGATCTTTGAAAGGGCTTCATGGGCCGAAGCAACTGACACAAAATTCAGTATATGCAAAATCCTCCCCTTTGCTCCTCTGGCCTCTACCGTGCCCCGCTCTTTACTCCTATGGCTGCTGCTGTGGGGGCACTCACCCCTCTGCACATGGGGCCGCCAGCAGCAGCTTTGGGGTCAGGGGGGAGCAGCAGCTTCTCGGCATGCCTGCTCAGCTGGAGGGCCAGACAAATTGAAGCCGCGGCTGGATCCGGCCCCTGGGCCGTAGTTTGGAGACCCCTGTGTTAGACAGTTGATAGGGGTTGGTTCACAGAAACCCCCTTGGGGCTGCCAACTGATTTGCCAAGACTACTTCTGCCCCTGTTTTCTTGCCTGCCTGCTTGGGATGCCAGAGTCCTGCCTAGTTTGAGCCAGACCCGCTAGCCTGCTGCAAACCCAGACCCAGTTCTGAACCACGTCCCCGAACAGCTGTAGGCTCAGTTGAAAACAGGTTAGGAAGTGTTCCTGCCTTTAGCACTCAGATGCTCAACTCCCAAGGGGTCCAAACCCCAAATGAATCTATTTTGCCCTGTATAAAGCTTATACAGGGTAAACTCATATATTTTGTCACCCTCTATAACACTTAGAGGTGCACAGCTGTTTGCCCGCCCCCCCCCCCCCCAGGTACTAATACATACTCCAGGTTAATAAGTAAAAAGTGATTTTATTAGATACAGAAAGTGAGATTTAAGTGGTTCCAACAAGTAGCAGACAGAACAAAGTGAATTATCAAGTAATATAAAATAAAACATGCAAATCTGTCTCTAATTCAGTAATAAAACTGAATACAGATGAAACATCTGAGGGTGAGATTTTAATAAGTTTCTTTCACAGACTGGACGCCTTCCTAGTCTGGGCACAATCCTTTACCATGGTTCAGCCCTTGTTTCAGCTCAGGTTGCAGATAGGGGACTTCTCATGATTGCCACCCACTTTGTTCTGTTCCACGTCCTTATATGGCTTTGGCATAAGGTGGGAATCTTTTGTTTATTTGGGTCCCCACCTCCCCCTTCTAAATGGAAAAGCACCAGGTTTAAGATGAATTTCAGTACAAGATGACATGGTCACATTTTCTGTGAGACCCCAAGCCTTCATTCCTCCCAGCCTGACTCATAGGAAGGCCTGCTTGCAAACAGAGCCATCCATAGTCAGTTGTCTTGGTTGAGGGGAGCCATCAAGATTCCAGTCCAGCATTAATGGCCCATGCTTTGCGTAATTAAAATAGACCCTCAGAGTTATATTTCATATTTCTAGTTTCAAATACAAGTGATACATTTATACAAACAGAATGACCACACTCAGTAGGTTATAAGCTTTGTAATGATACCTTACAAGAGACTTTTTCCATGAAGCATATTTTAGTTACATTATATTCATGCTCATCAGCATATTGTCATAAAATCATATAGAGTGCAGCGTCACAACAGTCATGCCTTCAGAAGGGGACGTTCTTCCGAAAGACTCTGAACAATAATTTCAAACCCTCAGCTATATCCATTCAGACCAAAAAATGTTCATTTATTTTAGTAAGGGAAGCCTACTAGGTGGCACGCAAGTGCTATATCTAGGGGTATGACTTTTGCCTGGAGTGAAACATCTCTGGTTTTGTCCTGGTCAAACCCCTGATGTGATTTTGTGAGAAGTGCACTGGCTTCTAATGTGATAGATACAACAAAGCAGTGACACCTGTGAATAGCAATCAGTCATGCCAAACAGACACTGATGGGTGAGCAGCCGTTTGGAGAAACAAAGGAATTAGTTGCTGACAACGCAGAGAAGTCTCAGCCCTCACTTCAAAGCCAGTATAGCAATACATTTGTTGCTATCCAGGAAAGGACTATTTCCCCAGCAGAGCAAAAATTCTGAAGGAGAAGCTTCCAAGAGTATATTAATAGAATATCCTCCAAACTAACAATCTTCAGCATGACAAAGAGCATTTTTGTACAAGAATTCACAATTCCTGTGCAAGACACTTCCTTCTGATCCACGCTCTGCATCCAGAGTCTTAAAAAATGGCTGTTAGTAGTCAAAGGAAGGCACAGGTCACGGTTATTATATCAGTTGCTTCCTGGCAGTGGTCATCCATAGCTAGTTATCTCCAAAGGCTAGAGTTTCTGGTGCAACGCATTGGCTTCAGCCCCTTAATAGGTTATCTAAACTGTGCCTGCAGAATTTTCTTTAGAAGACAAGGAACTACACACCTGATACAATGCAAAATTAGGTGTCATTCTCAGATCACATCTGAATGTCCCTTTGCGGGCAAGTAAGTACAGACATGCTGAAAGCCAACCCAATTTTCACTCTAGACCCTTGCACACTCACTGTGGAAGCAAGCCTGTCAGGTAGGGAGCGCACATAAAAGACACATTTTCCAAAATTTTGGAGTATACATCCTTCTAACTCCCTTTTATAGCTCTATGAGTGGTGTGTTTGAACCAATCCCTGTCCTCAATGTGGCGATACAGGATTGAACCAGTGTCCTGTATGACAGTGGTCAGTGCCACTTCAGAAGAAGGTACAAGAAAACTATGTAGCAGACAATTTATTGTGGTTACTGGAGAAGTCTGTTGCTTCATATTAGAGGTTGGCTTATGATTGAGGTATGAATGTTTATATCGCTTCTAAAACTAGGAGGTACTCAAAGGACAAACTTCTCCAGGCCAGTGCAAATAATGTCCTGAACAGAGAAGAATCTATTACCTTTCAAGACAGTTAACATAAAGGCCACAGGAAAGGGGAGAATTGAAGTTCTCTTCCTCTGCTAGCCTAGAAGGCACTTGAGACTTGCAAAGTACCAAGGAACCCATGCTGCACATGTGGTAAGGACCAGAACTCTTCTGGAAGCATGGATTCCTTTATTTGGACTAGGAACAGCTACAGTTAACTATCTGGCTATTGGAAAAGAAATGTAATTTAGTATGGATTCTCCATTACTTCTTGATACGTTTTGGTATCTAGACAGAACTCAATCAGGAAATTTCATTAATTGATCTGGTAAAACTTAAGTTTCTGGTGCAAGAGGAAACAAAGCTCTGGAGGCAGGGACTGCTTCGTTTGCACAGGGCCCAGCACAATGGGTCTCTGGCCTCTCTTCTATACAAGAACCCCATTGTGGTTGACATGAGGAAAAGGTTATTCTTATAGCTCCAGACACCTTTTGTTTAAGGGGAGTTTCTCTTTCCTCAGTTCCTGGGACGTACTGCTTCACTACGAGGGTAAGTTGACTCCAGCTACATGAATAATAGCTGGAGTCAGCATAGCTTAGGTTGACTTACTCCGGTGTCTTCACTGCGCTGGATCAATGGGAGACTCTCTCTGGTTGACTTCCCTTACTCTTCTCAGAGAGCTGGAGTACTGGGGTCGAACTGAATGTGTTCTGCCGTTTTCAGCGGGTCTTCACTAGACCTGCTAAATCGACCCCTGCTGCATAGATTGCAGCAGCATTGATTTTCCCTGTGGTGAAGACAAGCCCATAGTTCTCTCATTGTTTTGTTCTAGCCCTGAGACCTCCTTTGGAAGGTTGTGGCATAAATGGGTATTCCAAGAGCTCTAAAGATGCATCTCAAGAATATGGAGTACACAAACCATTTATACTCTGTTCATCTCATTGTATTAAAAATGCTAAGGCCTTAGAACCTCAAAGTTGTGGCAGTCAAGGTATTAAAATCCCGCACCAGTTGGCATGCTAGGCATCTGGAAAACTATTCACAAGTCCTTAGCTAATAGCTGTTGATGGACCTGTCTTCCATGAACTCACCTAGTTCTTTTATGAACCATGGTAGTCTTGGCCTTCACAACATCCTTTGGCAAAGAGGTTGTGCATTGTGTGAAGAAATACTTCCTTTTGTTTTAAACCTGCTGCCTATGAATTTCATGTGGTGAACCCCTAGTTCTTGTGTTGAGAAGGAGTAAATAACACTTTATTTATTTTCTCTAACAAGTTTATAATTGTATAGATCTCTATCATCTCCCCCCTCAGATGTCTCTTTCAAAGACCTGGAAAGTCACAGGTCAGGGCAACTACACCTGTTTCCCCTTTGTGGTTCAGCAACAGCACCCATTCTCAGGCTTCCGGCTCCCTTCCCATTGCCTTTCTTGTGTATAAACATGCATCTCTCTCTCCCTTCTGATGGGTATCTCCAGGCTGAACAGTTCCCTGCCTTCTCTGTTATTCCCCGCAAAGACAGACTTTCTAAACAGACCTGCTTGCTTTCTCTTCAGAGCCTAATAGTGTACCTGCTCACAGTTAATCACACAGTTCTTTTAAGCAAGCATATTTTATTCTTAAATTAAAAGCACTACAGAGAAAACATTAAAACAGTCTACATGCATGCTAATAAACTTACCAGATATCACCCACCCCAACATGGGTTCTGGTAGGAGTATTCCTTTAAAGCCTCACCTAGTGGTTTCCCTGTGGTTTCTGTTTCATCCAGAGAATCTGTGCAACAAAATGAGATTTTTCTGTTAGCAGCCTCTCTTCTCATTTAACTCACCCTGGTGGTCTGGAAAGTGACCAGAACACAAACTGAAAATTTTCTTTAACGTGAGACTTAAACATATAATTGTCTTAAGTTGATTGTTATATTAAGTTGTTGTCTTACTGCTAATAATTGGTTGCAGAAATGTTTCAACAGTGTTGAAAGAAGTCATCTTTGCTGAAGGGTCGGGCTGCCCCTCTGAGGGGATCTCAGCCCCTCATGCCAAACCCTGGAATGTGGGAGCCTTGACTCTGAGTGTTCTGAACTCGTTTCACTGCCATGTGTGTGTTGGAATTGTTGGGTGGGTAGTGCGTGGTGTGGCTGCCTCTCTGGATGGGAAGCTGAAAATAGGCATGCTTGGAACATGGACCAAGCACATAGTGCTGAGACCAAGGTGAAGAGTTGAGAATAGGCATGCTTGGTGCATATCACAAACTCACAGCACTGCCAAAGGGGGGACAAATACCAACTGAGGTGAATAGAACCCTTTGCATGTCTCAGAGCTTTCTAAATGGGGTGTTCTCATTCAGCTGAGAACATCTCACTGAGATGAATAGGCCACTTCACACATCTCTGAGCTTCCTGTGCTGCAGATGGATGTGTAGAGCCTCCTCCCCACACACTTGGTCCAGATCCACAGGGATTTTTTCTTTCCCCTCTCTCTCTCTCTCTCTGCTTACAGATGATCTGGGTACTTCTCAGGCACACCATTTTGCCAGGGCCAGGGGCATGGAGAAGGGTGAAGGTGCTGTGTGAGGGGAAGGGGGAAAAGGTAAATAGGGAGATGGGTTTCAGAGCAGCAGGATATGTGGAGCTGAGGTCAGAACAATGGGTGTGATGGAGGGAATGTTGGGACATTGGTAGGGAGTCTGAGCATTATCTCAGGAGTATCTTGTGCCCTTCTAGAAAACAGAGTTCAGCAAAACGCCACCTTCTGAAAACCAAGGAATATAGAATTAATGTGCATGCCAGCACAACCTTAGCTCTGCTGCCCCAGAGCTGGCAGTAGCCAGTGGGAATTATCTGCATGCACTCTAGCTGTGTTCACTATGTTAAGTGTAGCTCTACTGAATGTTCGGAGAATTGGTTGGAGCAGTATGGCACAGCTGTGATTGTGACGAGAGATCTGGGGACTTCTGTGCCCCTCTCCTTATCCCTCCTTGTGTGTGAATAAAGGACAGAGGTACATGTGTACCTGTTGAGATCCGATATGCTCCTTTTAGCAATGAGTTTGGAAGGTTGTGTTAGTACCTGTGTACTAGGGCAGGCGTGGGCAAACTATTTGGCCCGAGGGCCACATCGGGGTTGCAAAATTATATGGAGGGCTGGGTAGGAAAGGTTGTGCCTCCCTAAGCAGCTTGGCCCCGCCCCTTCTGACCCCTCCCGCTTCCTGTCCCTTGATTGCCCCCCTCAGAATCCCTGATCTATCCAAGCCCTTCTGCTCCTTGTCCCCTGACCGCCCCCGCCCAAGACTCCCCACCCTCTACCAAAAACCCCACTGCTCCCTTTACCCAGAACACCCGGGACTCCCACACCCTATCCAGCCCCCCGTTCCGTGTCCCCTGACTGCCCCCTCCCGCACCCCCCCCCCGAACTTCAACCCCATCCAACCGCCCCCTGTCTCCTGCTGACCGCCCCCTGGGACTCCCTTCATCTTATCCAAGCCCCCAGCCCCTTTACCCCATGCTGCTCAAAGCAGCGCGTCTGGCAACCGTGCGGCCTGCCGAAGCCAGCCACGCTGCTGCAGGGCTGCCCAGGACCGGCAGGCGAGAGCGCTGCTCGCATGGCATGCTGAGGCTGTGTGGAGGTACAGGGAGGGGCTGAGGTAGCCTCCCTGACCGGGAGCTCAGGGGCCAATCAGGACAGGTCCACAGGCCATAGTTTGCCCACCCCTGCTCTAGGGTCTTATTGCTGTGGGAATTGTCCACAGTGAGGCAGGATACGAGTGGTCTGTGGGCTTAATGAGGGGGTAAGTGAAAGTATTGTGTTAAATGACATCCTATGAATAAGGGTGAAAAGGTTTGTAAATGGGACTGAAATTGTTAAATTGAGCAGCAACAGTATGTCTATGAGTGGGCTTAAATGTAGGTAGCTCCTGTTCAGTACAGTTCTGTCTTATATTGGTCATGTATTCCCCAAATGTTCTACAGTGACTGCAAAGGCAGTGTGCATATATGTGCATTATGGATGTATTTGGTCATTGATCAGAGTGTAGAGTTAAGGTTTCATTGGCATATATGTTAGTTCTGTATTTCCTGGTTTTTAGAGGTTTGAGTTTTGCTGACTTCAATGTTCTGGAAAGGCACATGGCACCACTGGGTAATCTTGACTCTGTTAATTAAGTTTTTGTCGGTGAATACATACACAGGAAAGGGGGTCAGAATAAATAATGTGCTATGACACTAGCTTGCCAGAACTACAGACAACAGTGCATATACAGTGAACCTCTGATGTATGCAGTGGATAGTGAAGAGTTTTTAGAGTTATATCTGGTTTTGAAAAGTCCATTTCTTTAAACTGTCAGTTTAATTTCAACCGCATTATTTTTGTACTTTCTTTTCCATTCAGATTTAAAAAACGAATGCTGATAGAACAGCTTGAGGGTTTTCTGGACGAAATCCATCGCAGATCCAACCAAGTGAACCATATCGACAGCAGCTAAGAGATGTTTTACACATAGAAAAGCCACAGTAGGGCACGGCTGTATTACCTGCATTCATTTTTGACATGCACTCTTGGCTCAAGACCCTATCTGAAAGACTAAAAGCTGCTCCCTAGTATGATGGAAAAAGTATACGTAATCTTTTTCTTCATTTGTTATTTTTGTAATGTGAAAAATATCACCAAAAGCATTTTTATTTAACAAACTAAAAATAGAGACTTCCTTGCTTGTCATTGACTTAAATGTCACTTTCCCTCAGGTTCTATTTTCTTAACCCAACCTTCAAAACTGTCATCTCTGTTAAGGTTGAACTTTGCCAAAAAGAAAAAAAAAAAGGTTGCTTTGTAATTTTCAAAAAAAGCACATACATTAAACAAGGTAATGTTTTGTATATACAGTTATTTTGGATATACTATTGTAAGTTGTACAAATGTATTTTGAAAAATATTTAAGAAAAGCACTTTTGTTATTCCATCAATAATAAAAAAAACCAACCTTCTATTTTAATCTTTGGTGGTTAGGAATGAGTACAGTTTTCATTGAAGTGGCTCATTTCTCTCCTCCCCTTTTTAGATCTACACAGTTTTATTGTCAGTTTTGAGGAACCAGCTACAATTTTAAGCCTTATTGGAAATGCTGACTCTTTGGTTCTCAGAATAAGATATACATTACAAAAAGAAATTAAGAGAACTGCTGTTTGATTGACCGTATAGTTATGGTGATATGTTGGCATAGCATCATGTATTCTAAGTCTTATTTTTACCGAACAGCATCACAGATCACATGTATGGTATGCATACCAGAGAAATGGCCAAATGTGGGATTATTTAATTTCTCTTTGAGATTTAACAATCTTTCCAATTACGCCAACCTCATCCTTTGCTCCTTAACGAGGCTGCTTGTATGCCCAACTCTTTCTCCCTTCCGAGGCCCTGCGCTGTCAAGTAAAAGAGAATATTTTTAATGTAAAGTCTGCATTGGAAGTAGTATATGTGGTAGTACTGATTCATTTGTTTAAGTGAGTAGAGGCACTCAGGCTATTTCTGCTTCAAGTAAAGGTGTGAATGTAGTACAGGTATGTCTACCTGTGCTGTTAGCTTTAATTTAGCTTGACCGGGGGACAACAGTATTGTAGACGTGATGGCTCAGATTAGCAACCCAGATCCATAGTCAGAGTCCCCAGTGGTCTTGTCCTCTGGTGTCCTGGAGCCAATTCCTTAACAGCCTGTGTCTCAGCTGGATTATTTTTTTTGGCGGCACGTCAGGCTGCTTGTTTACCTCACCACTTCAGCTTGGTAATGTAACTGATTCTGGAACCTAATTCAGTTTTTAATTTTTTGTTTAAAACTTTAATGTCAGGAGCAGAAAATAAACCACCACTTGAAAAATAGTAGATAATGTAGAACTTTGTGTTGGGTTGGTATTGCCTCCTTTCAGCTGATTCAGTCTTGTGAGCAAAGAACACAAATAACTGTAATACATTCTATTAGTTTTAGCCAGTCTCTTGTTACCTTGTGCCTCCAGCCGTTTTTTAAAAGAGTAAAAGATGCTTTTATACAGCTACAAAATAAAAGCACATTACACAAAATGCAAAGGTAATACATTTTATTTACAAGGTTATTTGGTTAAACATTTATCCACTCTTCCTTGTGGATTTTTTGCAAAATAACTTTGAGTATCCAGTTTTTAATAAATATGCACAAGTGTGCCTCAATTTCACTGAAGGAAAGATGGCTGCAGAAGGAATAACAGTAGGGTGCATTGGACACACTTATTCTGAGGGATTTGTAACTCTTCCTATAAAGAGCACTGAACCTGTGAATTGAAATAAACACTTTATTAAAATTGCACACTCAAACACTTATGGCCTAACATTCAAAGTGTATACATGTAATTGTGCACCTAATTTGTACATGCAACTGGTAAGTTAACTGTCAGGCGGTCACATACATGCAAATACTGGTTTTGTGGGTCCAATTGCAATAAGTGTTGCATTTTTAAAAATCTGTGAAACCAGTTAAGGGCCAGGTTAATTTGTTACTTTTGCACATTAGAGTTAGTTGCTTATTAAAGGTTTGGCAGCTGAACAAGAAGTTTCCTTATCTAGTATGACTAAATCTTGGCCAAAATGAAAATGGCTAGTAGCAGTGGGTCAAATTCATTCCTATGTATATGTATTAGAGGTACAACAGAGATGAATTTGGCCCACTGGGTTACTGCCTCATTACATTCAGTAATTAACCTGTGCTTTAAATCATAAGATATCATCAGATTTCAGCTTACCAGTTTGACCTTTTTCTCTAGACAGAGAGATGTTCTGAAGTTGAATATCATAGAGGAAAGTAGTGTTCTTAATTGTATCATAATTGGGAGGGGCTATATTTTCCACAGTATTTGGAAATCACCTAGCCCATTGCAGAATATAAAAATGAGGGGAGAGTTCCTGGCTTTTGTTCTGTAGTGTTCTACTGTTAACTTGCAGGTGGTAGGAGTTTGGCGTGCGGTTTCCCCCCAAATGGATTATAAGCCAAACATTAAACATCAGTATTTTTAATAGTAGCTTTATTTACTCTTTTCCCCTCCCCAAAGATGACACGCTTCTATCAAAAGCAACTGTGTATTTTTACACTTTTTTTCCTTCCATTTATCATCAAAAATGTGATTTGCTATGCTGTGACTGTTTCTGATTAGAATACTGTTTGGTGTGTTCTTTCTTGCTCTACTTGATTTCTCTGAATTCATATTTTACAGTCCAATTTTCATCCGATTAAGTGCATAGTTGAGTATAGTAAGTTTTAATTTTTGGTTCAATTTGCTTTCTAAAACCACTTTTAATACTTACAAGTGGCAACTTTATTGCTTGTCTCAGCAAGAAACCAAACAGTGACAGGACAGATTAGGTTCCATGCCTCTCCAAATAAGGAGATGTTTAGATTTGAGGCATAGGGGTAGGACGGAGAAGGAGAAACTTGCACTGCCCTGCATTCTTCGGATAAGCGGATGAGAGTCCCCAGGGCCATCAGAGGGCCTTTGGGCACTACATTGATGCCAAAGAAAAGTCTAACTGAAGTCCCATGATTGTCAGTTTTTCTGCTTCCACTGTTTGTAGTTGAAAATTTATTCTGCAGATTGTTTTTAAGGAAGTTTTATGGAAATTGAAGACATTTTTGCGGATAGCTCCTTATTTATTTATGGGAAACACTAGTAAGATATTTTTTTACTATTAGGTGAGTGACTCCTATATTGAATAAATGAATTATGCATACCTGTATTGCTGTGCCTTAGAAAAAAGATAAAAGGTCTGTTTGCTTTGAAAATAGGAGTTCGAGATCTTTTTAGTAGCACCATAGCTGCCATGCAAAAGAGAGAAAACATTCACATATCAGTTTGTTTTGCCTTCTCTTAAATAGAGCATCCTCCTAAAACTCTGATATTTACTACCTTAATCACCATATTATTCATCTACCCTTACTGTGATAAAAATAAATGTGATGTTTGTTTAACCCAGCAGGAAAAAAAAAACCCCAGGTGAACAGGCAAGTAAAAGTTTGCAAAGATGTATCACACAGGTAATGCAGTGCTTTCTGCTCACTGAGTAATTATGCCTGCTTGCCTTTGAGTTTTGAGACTCACCACTAATATTTTTTTCATTGATAGTACTAATGCCTGGTTAAGACACGACTGCACCAATTTCCCTGTTCATAGCCATCTATGCACAGAGACAGAGTTTACAGTAAGTTGACAAATGATGCAAATTATCCCCTTTTTGCAGATGGGAAACACAGGCACAAAGAGATGAAGTGATTTCCCAGGATCACACTGGAAGCTTATGGCAGACCCCTGAATTGAACCCTAATCTCCTGAATCCCAGTGCAGTGTGTAAACTGGAAAAAAACTTGCTCTCCGCAGTTATTTTCTTACTATCTATTTAACTTACATTTTTAAAGTTATAAAAATAAAAACCCTATTTAAATATAATTGCTAGGGCTGTCAATCGCAGTTAACTCAAAATTAATCGCAATTAATTGCCTGGTTAATAGAATAGCAATTGAAATTTATTAAATATTTTGGATGTTTTTCTACATTTTCAAATATATTGATTTCTATTACATCACAGAATACAGAACATGTTCATTTTAATAACACTTTCACTGCAGGTTTGACAAAATTCAAAGAAGGTACCAGTGTGTGATTTCTAAGAACAGCTACAGCATTCAACCCAAGGTTTAAAAATCTGAAGTGTCGTCCAAAATCTGAGGTGTGGAGCATGTTTTCAGAAGTCTTGAAAGAGCAATACTTAGATGCAGAAACTACAGAACCCAAACCACCAAAAATGAATATCAACCTTCTGTTAGTGGCATGTGACTCAGAAGAAGAAAATAAACGTGTTGGTTTGCTCTGCTTTGGATTGTTATTGAGCAGAACCCATCGTTAACATGGACACGTCCTCTGAAATAGGGTTGAAGTATGAAGGGACATATGAACCTTTAGCACATCTGGCACGTAAATATCTTGAAACAGCAGCTACAACAATGCCAGGCAAATGCCTGTTCTCACTTTCAGGTGACATTGCAAACAAGAAGCGGGCAGCATTATCTCCTACAAATTGTAACCAAACTTGTTTGTCTGAGTGATTGGCTGAAGTAGGACTGAGTAGACTTATTGAATCTAAGGCAGGGGTGAGCAAACTACGGCCCATGGGCCGTATCCAGCCCTTCAGACATTTTAATCCAGCCCTCAAGCTCCTGCTGGCCAGCAGTGTTGGGGGCTTGCCCGCTCCATGCATGCTATTGCTCCCAGAAGCAGAGACATGTCCCTAGTCTGGCTCCTATGTGCAGGGGCAGTCAAGTGGCTCTGCGTGCTGTCCCTGCCCCAAGCGCTGCCCCCACAGTTCCCATTGGCTGGGAACTACGGCCAATGGGCGCTGCAGGCATGGCCCCTGTGGACAGGGCAGCATGCAGAGCTGCCTGGCCGTGCCTTTGTGTAGGAGCCAGATGTGGGGGACATGGCACTGCTTCTGGGACCTGTTTGAGGTAATTGCTACCCAGAACCTACACCCCAACTTCCTGCTCCAGCCCAATCCCCATCCTGCCCTCCTAACCCCTTGGTACCAGCGCAAAGCACCCTTCTGCATCCCCAACTCCTCATCCTCAGACCCCACCCCCACTTCAACCCGCTGTTCCACTCCAGAGCCCCCTGCTGCACCCTGAACTTCTCATTTCTGGCCCCACCCTCTCTCTCACCCCAACCCCTAATTTTTGTGAGCGTTCATTTCTTGCTATACAATTTCCATACCCAGATGTGGCCCTCAGGCCAAAGAGTCTTCCCACCCCTACTCTAAAAGTTTTATTTTTGGATGCAGTTATTTTTTGAACATAATTCTATATTTATTCATTCAACTTTCATGATAGAGATTGCACTACAGTACTTGCAATGGGAGAATAGAAAAATACAATTTCTTGGTTTTTTTTACAGTGCAAATATTTGCAATAAAAATGAGCACTGTACACTTTGTATTGTGTTGTAATTGAAATCAATGTATTTGAAAATGTAGAAAACACCCCAAATATTTAAATAAATGGTATTCTATTATTAACAGCCTGACTAATCATGATGAATTTTTTAAATTGTTTGACAGCCCTAAATGCTCAAACGCACTTCTAGGTAGTGTAACTAATACGTTGACCAAAAATTAACAAGCTTGAAGGCTTTTTAAGATAAAACCATTTGCCAAAAATAATTTTAATCCAAGATGTATATTAAAAATACTTTACAAATCTAGTTTGATTAGAATGATTGCCTTTCATCTCCCATCTAATTATTTCCAAATTTTTCTTTGCAATAAAATGTATGACTAGATGTTCCAGGTTTTTAAGTAACCAGATCTTGTACAATTTCATGTAGCTGTACACGTTAAAGCTAGCCCTCACTGCTCTAGCAATGGAATACAGAAGGAAGAGAAGAGAACACCTGGGTGGTTAAAGAGAAAGTTAATCAGGTAGAAGACAGCGTGATCGAAAAGAACAATGGCAAAGACGCCATCAAACTGACCACATTTGGGACAGTAGAGAGAAGCAGATGGCACTACCCTTAATATGTGCAGTGCTAAGTTTACAAATATTCTGGTACTGGACCTCTTGCTCGCCTTTTGCAGCCTCTACATCTGAAAAATCAAATGCACAACTACAAAATAAGGAATAATTGGGTAGGTGATAGTACTGCTGAAAAAGATGTGAGGGTTATAATTCATGACCCATTGGATGAGAGTCAGCAATGTGATGCAGCGGCAGAAAAGGCTAATATTCTGGCATGTATTAACTAGTATATGTAAGACACAAGAAGTAAATGACACTGGTGAGGCCTCAGCTGGAGTACTGCATCCCATTCTAGGCACCACACTGGAGGATATATGTGGACAAATGGCAGAGAGTAGAGGAGAGCAGCAAAAATGGTAAAAGGTTTTAAAAATAGAGAGTGGGAGGCATGTGTAGTCTTGAGAACAGAAGATTGAGGGGGACCTGATAAATATTCCAGTATGTTAAGGGTTGTTAGTAAGAGGACAATGATCAGTTGTTCTCCATGTTCACCGAAGGTAGGATAAAAAGTAGTGGACAGTAGTCAAGGAGATTTAGGTTAGATATTAGGAAATACTTTGTAACTTTAAGGGTAGTTAAAGTCTGGAATAGGCTTCCAAAGGAGGTTTTAAAAACCAGGCTGGACAAATGCCTGTCAAGGGATGGTGTAAGTATACTTGATTGTGCCACCGTGCAGGGGGGTGAATCTGATGACTTCTTGAGGTTCTTCCAGCCCTACATCTCTCTGATTCTATGAGAGATTGCCCTCCTGCTTTTCCAGCCCTTCCCGAAGCCATTCTCTATTTCTGAAAAGTAGTTCTTTTCAGTGGGCCTGCTGCTGTTGAAATTAATGTGACTTCTGTCATTGACTTCAGTGGGCCAAGGAGTGGGTGCTATGTCTGCTGATTGTATTTATACTTAGTCTGATATGTAAACATAAGTATAAGATGGTCAATCTTCTATAGGGCATTTTATTGGAAACATTACAGGTATGTTAGTTTACCAATAAGGATGAAAATTTAAGTCAAGAAACTCAATCTTTGTCTCCACAGCAAAGTTAATTGTATAGTGCGCATATGGACACTAGCATCAAGATAATGTTACCACAGATATCTTGAGATAGATCTTTGTATAATTGTGCAATGCTTTAGTACTAGACACAAGGGAAGTAGAATACATGTGTCTTAAAGCCACCTCTTTGCTCCCCTCATTTCTGTAGCAGCAGGGGACCAAATTAGTCCCTACACAAGATGAAGCACCTTCAGAGTATTCTGGCCCAGGATTAAAAAGCTGTAGTATGTTCCAGGTATTCTACCAACATTAGGATAGCCAGCAACGGGTGGCATAGACATGGATGTGCCATCTCTGCAACCTGGATATTCCCATATGCAAGGAGAATCCCCAGATGCTGTGGCAGGGCTTTTGTGGCAAAAAGAGGATAGAGCAGGAATTGAGGACAATTTACTTTTGAATCTTGCTATTTTAAAATTCCCAACAGTCAGATAATATGAATGTAGTGCTTTCTATTTACATGTCAATCGTTTTTGTTCTTTTAAAAAAAAAACCCCAAAAATATGAAAAAGCCATTAATTTAAACCACAATCTATGATGGAAGGTGGGATTTTGCATAGAAAGCATTTTCCTTTTAATGTAGAATTCCATCTGCCCCCGGAAACTGTTGCACATGGGAAATGTGACTCCAAATCAAATGAGAAACTAAATCTGCAAAGCATGTACAAAGATGAAACTTCAAATCCTTAATTTTAACGGTATTGTAGGGCTTTCCTCTAAACACTGGCTCCATAAAGCAAGTGTGAAAGGTCAGTTGCCGGAGCATCATCTCAGAAATACTGTGGGAGGGTGACAATGTTGTATCAGCACATAGAACATTAAACATGATTATATTTTATCCTGCAAAGTTGGAGGGAGGGAGGGGAGTGGACGACATAATGGAATATATCAGCCTATTAAAAATAGAGGTGGAGGAGGCAGTAATGGTCCTCCTTGCCCCACAGCAAATGACACCTGTGTCAGTTGCCTTTCAGTAAAGTTACTTGAGCATAATAGGTTTGAATTAAAAGATGTGCTTGCTAATCTGAAAAATAGGTGGTTGGGTTTTTCTCAGACTATCCCATGTTGCAAGACTACACTTGAAAAGGAAAAGGTTTTTAAGAAGTTATGAGCAACTGAAAATAGGAGGTAGAATGAAAATGGTTTCTTAAAAATGGGCCTGACACATTAAAGCACACAGGGGTATGTTTAACTTTGGAGTTAATGGGGCTTCAATAAAGGATATTCTTGTGTGCCTAGTTGAATAGGGATGGATTTAAGCACAAATTATTTGGTAAATCAGGGCCTTTAATTATAACATTTGTTGCAGCTATGATACAGCTCAGATGCAAAACATTACTGAAGTTTGTATGTCTGATTTACCTGTAGCTCCTGATGCTTTCGTACCTTCTTCTGTCACTTCAATCTTTGCTTTATGAATAGCTTCTGAAATATAAAGCCTGCCTTGCTCTAACAAACCAACCAAAAGTAAGTATTAATAGTTACTTGTTTGTCATTGTAAAATAAACACAACCAGTGTAAAAAAAGAGACACTTCTATCTTAGCTTTTCTCTTATACTGCTTCTCATTCGCATAGTATCTGAACTCTTTCTAAAATCCTGTAGATACCAGACATTTAATCCAGGGGAGGTAGGACAGTTTTTGTTGAACTATTATATTCAGAGATTAATTTAGATCAGTTAATTCCTCTTGCCTAGGCCTAATAGGACGTATTGGGTATTAAAGAGAGAACAGATAATGCATTTTATCTTAACCAAAAATGATATCCGTAAATATAATTTTCAAAGACGATTTCTGAATAGTGATCAAAATAAACACATCTCCATTGCTGTCAAAATCCTTTAACCTGTGTAATTCATTGGTGACTTCTTAGGGCATTCAGAATTTACCAAATGACTGCAGTTCGAATTTTTAATACGCCTTTACCAGCCTTATGTTCACAATGTGATTGGTTTGTGGAGTTACTAATTACAGATATTGTTTCTAACACTGCCAGACAAACAACAGGACACATCAGAATATTTTCAACAAATGGCACTTACTTCTGCTGTTTCAACCAGAAACAAATGCTAGTTGTAACCCCCTGCAATCCTTCCTTTCACCTTTTCTCAAATTTAATTTTAATTATTGTAAACTATATACAAAATGGTATTAACTGAAAAAAGTTGAATTACTTTGTAACATTAGTCCAACTTTTATGGAGTGGTTAGTTTTCCAAGTATTTTACTGCAATAATGTAAAGTAATAACCTGCTCACTAAAATCTACATAGTAGGTACAACCTTTCCTTTTGTCACAGATGTCTTCCACTGGTCTCTTCCCTCCATGATGTTAAAATACATTTTCTTCAAAAAGATGGTGGACAGAGAAACTTGCATGCATGGTGAGATTTGGTTTTACTCTGCTTGTCTGTTTAAATGTGTTGTAGGGAGATGGTCTGGAGGAATAAGCGTGGGCTTGGGCATGGGAAGAGCGTGACTTCTAATCCTGATTCTGTCACTGTGTAGCATTGGGCAAGTTACTCTGTGGGCCTATGCCTCTGTCTCCCCATCTGTACAGTGGGGATAGTATGACTTATTTTTCAAAAGAGATTGGGGGTTAATCAGTTAATATTTTGCTATATAAATGCTAAGAAAAGAACAGGCATGTTGCGTCTTAGGGGTATTTAACATACGCGATTTCAGCTTTACGCAGTCGGCAAAAAGAAAAGAGAGGGGAATTTTTTTAAAAAAAGAAACTTCCTGTAAGGGGCACGATTTCACCTGCCATTGAAGTGAATGGGTTCTGGCTATCCGCGGTTTCCGCTTTGTGCAGTAACTGTGGAACGGAACCCTCGCGCAAGACGCAACATGCCTGTAAACACTTGTTTGGGAGTAGTGGTGTAGTGGTTAGCAAGAACAAGTCACAGGAGCAAAACACCTGGGTTCTGTTCCCCTGCCTGTCACTGGCTTGCTGTGTGACTTTAGATAAGTCACTCGTGAAACAGCAATGATGATGTTTTCCCAGCTTTTTGAGACCTGGTT
The DNA here is from genome assembly GCA_007922305.1 of Dermatemys mawii. NCBI lineage: Eukaryota > Metazoa > Chordata > Testudines > Dermatemydidae > Dermatemys > Dermatemys mawii. The sequence continues at coordinate 18,429,151 of ML677348.1, forward strand.
TGAAGATGTTCTATATAACACGACTACCAATATAAATTATCTACAGTAGAACCTCTGAGTTACGAACACCTCTGGAGATTGTTTGTCACTCTGAAATTTTTGTAACTAAAGAAAACGTTACTGTTGTTCTCGCAAAAGTTTATAAGTGAACATGATTTAATATAGCTTTGAAACCTTACTGTGCAGAAGAAAAATGCTGCTTTCCCTTTTATTTTTTTAGTAGTTTACATTTCACACAATACTATACATGCATTTTTTGTTTGTTTGTGTGTGTTTGGTTGGTTGGTTTTTTGGTCTTTGCTGATGCCCGATTGCGAACTTTTGGTTCCAAATAAGGTGTGTGGCTGACTCCTCAGCATAACTGATGTTCAGAACTCTGAGGTTCTATTGTATTTATTACAGTTTGAAACGTATTCTTCATACTCAGACAAGTTATTGGCTCAGTGCCAGAGTAATGAGGTGTATTTATATGGCTTGTGCTATACAGAAGTTAGACTAGATAATCTAATGCAGGGATCAGCAACCTTTTGGATGTGGTTTTCCAAGTCTTCATTTAGTGACAGAGTCCTGTGGCACCTTAAAGACTAACTAAAGTATTAGAGCATAAGCTTTCGTGGGCTAATACCCACTTCGCCGGATGCATGCAGTGGAAGAATCCGGTGGCAGGTATAAATAGGTAGGCAAGAGCCAGGTTAAAGATAACAATTCCAGACTAACACAGCTACCCCTCTAAGTCTTCATTTATTCACTCTAATTTAAGGTTTTGCGTGCCAGTAATACATTTTAACGTATTTAGAAGATCTCTTTCTATAAGTCTGAAATATATAACTAAACTATTGTTGTATGTAAAGTAAATAAGGTTTTTTAAATGTTTAAGAAGCTTCATTTAAAATTAAATTAAAATGCAGAGCTCCCTGGACCAGTGGCCAGGATCCGGGCAATGTGAGTGCCACTGAAAATCAGTTTGCCTGCCGTCTTCGGCACCCGTGCCATAGGTTGCCTACCCCTGATCTAATGATCTCTTCTGGGTTTATAATCTGTGAATGTTATTAAAGGTGAATTGATCCAGACAGTGTTTTTGAGCAGCCTCACCAGTATTACAAACACTGAACATCTGATAAAGCCTGTATTTCACAGACAACTCACTGATTGGACAGTTCTAAACATTTGTGGCTGTTAAAACCTCAAAGTGCAATAGCTATAAAAAGATTAAATAACTATATAATATAAGTATAGGTCAAGTAACACATGACCATAGGGCAGAAGTTCCACATAAAATTCTAGGTCTGGTTCAGGCTGTGCGTCAATTAAGTGTTGTAGTATCATCTGTATAAAGCAATTTTACCATGTACAAATGAGTAAAATTGATTTAAAACCAAATAGAGCCAAAAAAAGTCACAGCTCTACAACAATTGAGAGAGCATCTACAGGAAAATTTAATTGTCATGATTGCTAAAGAAATTTTTTTTTCACTTTAGTAGCAGTCATGAACAACTATGGAGGAAAACCTAGTCTAAAAGTTATCTGCCTACCTTATGGAGAACTAACTGCTAGTAAGAACAACATCAGGAAGCCTGTAAGAATAGGAGACTGATTTCTGTCCCTCGGTCTGCCAATAGTTTGCTATGTGACTTTGAACAAGTCACTTAACCTTTCTTGTATCATTCACACCAAGACCTTTTTGACAGCTAGAATTTGTTGAAAGATGCAACCAACCCACTATTGTCTGGTCATATTTTTTTAAGGATTTTGTTTTGAAAATTTATTGGGCCAAATCCTGATCTGTTATGTCAGTATGTAAATCTGGAGTAACTCCAGAGATGTGAAATGAGCAGAGTTTCTACAGTGTTATATTTATATAACAGATCTGAATCTTGTCCCTGTTTTCTGAATAATCATTTTGCATATGTGCAAGGCAATGGGAATTGGGCCCACTGTCTTCCTAGAGAGGACCCGCACAGCAATGCAGCTTATAAGCATGGGACAAGATTTAAGAGAGAAGAGAGCATAGAGACTTTGTTTGCTTCCTTCCTGTTCTTTCATCTTCATGGAATCACCTTGTAGAATAGACAGAACTTGGGTGAAACTTCAGAGAGGAACCATCAGAGAGACTCCAGCTGGCAGGAGCAGGAACAGCCACTGTGGGGACCTTCAGACATTCACCAAGCTTTCTGCAGGTTTGACTGGACTTTCTCTGCCCAGTGCTCACGGGCTGTTTGCTCTAACCCTCCTCCTACCCATCCCTAACCTTCACACCTGCCCCTCTTACTCCCTTCTTTCCTGCTCAGTCCCCTTCATTCACCTCCCCTTCAAAGTCCACTCCCCTTCCCTTTTCTTTCCACTTAGCTTACCCCTTACTAACTAACCCTCTTCCCCCTCCCCACCAATAAACGGTGGAACTAAGTGCAGTTTGCTACATTTACATTGTTCACTCTGCTTGTGTATTCTACCCGCTCCCCCACCCTGTGTCTAGCTTGTCCAGTTAGAGGGTATGGTCTTCAGGGTATGGACACTGCTACTCAGTGTTTATACAGCATCTGGCACAACAGGACCCCATTCTTGGTCAGTCCATAGGCACTACTGTAATAACCATGATTAATAACACTGAATTAAATGCTGGATTCTACTGGTAAGTGACCAACCAGTGGTTGATTGTTCTTTCACTAATTCTAGTAATCAATAAGATTTCTTGGTACGAATGGCACCTGCCGACTGTGTTGGGAACAGTGAACTAATGCTGGGTCAACTAAGCAATCCAAAGAGACTCCCACAAACACATGTTGAGCAGGAAGAATCACTGGTAAAACAAAATAGACCTCTGAGAAAAGTGACACTTAGATTGCTGAGGATGTTCTATAAAACCCCAGTAGTAGCTCCCCCATTCAATATTTATTATTATGGGTAAAAGGCAATTGCACTGCTTTTCTCCTTTGTGCTTGAGCCTGTGGGCCAACACAGAATTATACCCAGGATTTGGCAGGGGCAGGGGGAGGACAGGGAAAATAAAGATACCTTTAAATAATATAACGAGTAAAATTTGAGAAAAGGAACTCAAATTCTCTTAACCGAAAAGCCACAATGGGAGTAAATCATAGACCGTACAGAGAAAGCTCCCCAGTATGCATTGGTCCATTGTAGTTCATCCTCCTTAAGCACTCATCCTATCTAAATAGCTGTTATACGTATTTATAATGTGAACCATCAGTGAACTTAGTCAGCATATTAACACCTCGTTTCTAATTAACAAGGCATTCTGTACAATTAATGATCACATTACAATGAGCACATACTCAAATTTAATAGGGGGTAAAAAACAAAATTTGTGCCCTGAGCTTTGTCCCATGGAAGCAAACTTCCATCAGGAACTTCCTCTAAAGCAGTTTCCACTGTACCAGAAGAAAACACAATCGTTGGCATCACTCAAGGGAAAAAGCAGTTCTAAAGAACTAGGTGGCTCAAGGCACCTGTGCAAGGATACGGAGCCTTTCACCACTAAGTCACTGGCTTGCATGTGGACCAGGTGGTTAATAAATGAAGGTCATTGGCTCACATGAACAGATTTAATGGTCTCAGTGTGGCTATGCCTCTATTTAATGACAACCACACACTGACCACAATCACATTAGAAAGGCTGAGTGTCTCACCATAAAAATCTCCATTTAAGAATCTTTGCAAGTGCCCAAATTGGAATTGTTTACCTTGCTGGAAGTGATGTCAGTCAAAGCACATGGACAGTCATGGAGTCTTTTAATATTAAATCAGGATAAAGCTTTCCAGTGAGGTTTTTGAGAAATGGTAGTCTGTTTCTATCTTATCTACATGTGGTCATGGGATATCGTGGGCTGGGTATTATGTTGATTGTTGGCTTGTCGGACAGAAACAAAGGGAGATTACAGGCATTCATAAAGGTTGTTTGCGTGAGTGACATCAGGACTCAGAATAAAGAGGCCTGTTGTTACAGGCTATTTAGAACCAATAATAAATGCTTGAGCTGCAGCGATCCTTGTAGACGTCAGCTGGCACCTAAGCAAACACATTTCAGCAATGTTCTGTCTCGCTGGCTTTAATCTCTAAAATCTCTACCAGATTTTGCTTAACCTAAAGTGCAGTAGTTTGAAAGAAATTTCAGTTCTACCATAGCTCAATAGAATGTGCTTTGTGTTCTTAATTTTCACGGAGCCAGAAGTAATACAGAAGGATCAGCTCTCTTGACTCAGTCAAACAAATATTGAGTAAACATCTACAACAAATCTATACACCGAGTGATCACTTCCTATATAGGGAATAATCTTACCTGAAATACCTTTAAAATCAGCCACAGTTGGATCAAACATGTCTGTAATTCCCAAGGCAGGTAGAACCATCTTTAAGTCAAAGTGACTTTGAATTCTGAATCTAAAATTAACACAGATTTCATTTAAATATATATATATGAACTTTGCATTTATCCCCATTTGTGCTTGCTTTTTCTAAAAACTGTAATAAATTTGGTTCTAGGTAGGAATGCATCTGCAAAACATTAGCTTGGAAATAGAACATTAATGCACAAAACATTTTTCAGGGTTTCATTAGCACGGGGAATGTATTTTTGGAGGTATATAATAAAGCTTTTCTGTGCTGATTGATGTGCTAAGTACATCCAGGAAATGCCCTCCCTCTTTTTGCACCAAGATGGTACATCTTAATATTCTATTCGTTTAAAAAATGCTGTTGGGGTGATGTGCAAATTCTGGCAATATTGAAAGACTGGAGTGATGGAGAGTGTGAACTTGCCCTGTACACAGAAGAAATGCAGTGATTGATAATTGCTGGAGCTCCATTTAATATTTCTAATAGTAAAATCACATCTTAAAAAACTTCTAAATATTTAGACAACTTTTTTAAAAAAATTTCTTTATGAAGCAAAAAGAAGCAAGAATGGACACACATAATTTTGTTCCCTTTGTACATTTTTAAAGCATTATTGTTCCCCAAATACGTTTCTTACATATAATTAGGATTTGTAGAATCAAATTAGTCATTTTTTAAATAATGGTTTAGTTATAGTATATAACAGCGATTCTCAAACTGGAGGTTGGGACCCCAAAGGAGGTTGCAAACCCTTTTTAATGGGGTCACCAGGGCTGGCATTAGACTTGCTGGGGCCTAGGGCTGAAGCCCTAAGGACTTCAGCCCTGGGTGGCGGAGCTCAGGCCACAGGTGTCCCATCTGGGGCTGAAGCCCTTGGGCTTTGGCCTCCCCACCTAGGGTGGAAGGGCACAGACTTTGGCTTTGCCCCCCCCCCCCCCCACACCCCCCCAGTGTTCTCTCTCCCCCCGCTGCCCAGGGAGGCAGGGTTCAGGTAGACTCAGGCAGACTCAGGCTTCGGTCTCCCATCCTGTGGTCATGTAGTAATTTTTTTTTGTCAGCAGGGGGTTGCGGTACAATGAAGTTTGAGAACCCTTAGCATTCCTGAGCTCACCACTCCTGGCTAAAGAAGGGAGAGAGGGTGCTTTGCTTTGCTGATCATGTGATCAGGAGACTAGAGCTGAAAGTAGTCCTACCCAAAGGACAGATGTGTTGTCATTGGTTATGCCAACAATAATGTACACAACCCCACTCTGACAATGAAATACATGGTTTGAGGATGGCCAGGCCCGAGAAGTAGACTGTCACTTACCTAGGTAGAAAAATATCCATCTTCATTCTCTTTAAGCTGTTGGCCCAAACAGTAATGATTTTAACTGAGAGGTGTGACTCAATCTGGGACAGAGCTGTCCTCCTGTCACTGGGAAGCACCACAAACATGCTGACTGTCTCCCCCAGATAAGGCAACTCGGCTACACTGAAGCGCTCCAGCGATGCGGTGTGGAACTGACCTGCGGGTTTGAAAACACAATCCTTGGCATCACTCAAGGGAAAAAGCAGTTCTGAAGAACTAGGTGGCTCAAGGCACTAGTACGAGGATATGGAGCCTTTCACCACTAAGTCATTGGCTTGAATGTGGACCAGGTGGTTAATAAATGAAGGTCACTGGCTCACATGAACGGAGTTAATGGTCTCAATCCACTTCCAAGCAGACAAATGTCCACCTCACTCATTTGCTAACACAAATAGCAATAAGCTAACATCCTTTGTGGATGTCTCATTGGCCAACCCAGTGAAGCATGGCGATTCAGCTGTTTTCTCACCCTAATGGTACTCCCTTTGGGTCAGGGCTGAGGAACTTTGGTGAGAGTGGGGGAGTTTACAGTGGGACTGATCTTACAACAACTCTTTTTGAAAAAATAGATGACTTCATTCTCATTCTTTCAGTGTCACCTTTCAGCAGAACTACACTTACTAGGAAAACAGAAAAAAAAAGCAGTTCCTGTTTGATTCCTTGAGAAGTACTTTGCCCAGTGCTCTCATCCCTATACCCAAATCCATAGCACCTGTTAAGCTGCTTTCAAGAAGCCCACAGCTTTATTGAACTACAAAGCATTTAGAACCTGTCAAATTCAGACAAAAATCTTTAAACCTTTAACCACAAAAGAGAATACAACTTAATGGACCTTCAAATGAATAATTGGTTAGGCAACAGGGTACAGGATCCATTAATTTAGGTGTCATTAATATTAACTAGCTGCTGAGTGCATCACATTACATGCATATAAAACTTTTCACAGTGCAATATCAAAGCCCCGCTACACCCCCTTTAAGGAGCTGGTGTTTCAGTGGAATAATGGCATGTCTAAGAACAACTCCTGCAGTGGTCAGGGCAGAGAAGGAGTTAAATATAGTAGCTTTAAGAGTAGAGGTGGTTGGGTTCTTTTGACTCAATGATCATTAGTTTTATTTGCAGTCTCATAAATACTGGTGTGTAACACATAATGTCTGTGTTAAGTAATTGGCTGCATTGGATTACAAAATGTCAGTAAGATTTAGTTGGTGGTGCTCGTTAGTTCTGAAAATCATGGGTTCCAGTACGGCATTAGGATTTAGATTCCGACCCAGTGTAGCCTTTGCAATATGCACAAGAGAGGGGACTGCACTTTTAATGACACTTTTCTATCCATGAGATGTTAAAATATCAACTGTCCTTTCAGCCGTCCTCAAATGGTTGTCCAGGCAAAGAGATCCCAGAGCGAGCAGGGGAAAATCCCAGTGTTTTGTTCAACATTCCATCTCTCAATGAGAGTCCACTGAAGTCAGCAGGAGTTTTGCCATTTACTTCAGCAAGGGCAGGACTGAGACCTAAAACAAGCTCTCCTGTTCAAGTTTGTGCTACTGTAGAGCAGTGTTTTCCAAACGTACATCATTTATGTACCCTTTTTGAGACATTTGTCTTACCGGCATACCCCTTCTCCGGCGAAGATAATTTTTTAGGGGGACGGAAGGGGAGGGGCCCCATTTTTATAACACACTCCTAATTTATTTGTCATAATTATCACTAACATTCATATTTCCTTCATAATTTTCTTTTGTACGTTTCAAACTTCCTGTTTTTAGCTAGCGATCCATTGTAAATGGGTTTAACAAAAAAGAAAAGAGAGAAATTTTGTATATTTGTAACCGTGGAATAGTCCTGCTATTGTGGGGGAACTTTCCTGGCTTCTGTACCAACCCAGTGAAATGGGCTAGCTAGTGGAAGGATCTGAGTCCTTGCTCCCACTTCCTTTACCCAGAGGCCTCCCTGCCCTCGAGGACTCCCCTGGCACTCTCTTGTCTTGCAGAGTCTTCATAACCCCAACAAGGCTGGGCCCAGGTTTCTTGAGGGGGCTCGACCCCCAACCTTGCTGCGGTCACCTAGATCAGGGGCAAGGGTGTCCCCAATCCAGGGTACTCTCTCTGTACTGGATGGTTCCCTGACCCACTGATCACTGCATACAATTTAAAGCAAATGCAAATTATTTAATCAACAATTAATTTAAAATGAATAAGAAAAAATGGGAAAGATTAAGGGAGACGCATCACCCTGCTCTGTGGCAGGCCACATCACAAACAGTGTCTCTGCAATGCCAGGGCAATTAACAGTCTGTTCCTTGTAGGTCCCAGGCCCCTTCTCAGGCCCTGACTGTGCTTCTGGGATGCTGTAGCTTGGACACTTGCTCTGATGATGGTCACACACACTCAGGCTCTGGAATGCTCCAGCCTCAGCTCCACTCTTCCTCAGCACAGCTGCTGCTGCTCTGCCTCCAGCCCTGGGGATGCTGCCCTGGCCCCTCTGGCTCTGGCTGTTACAGCTCTGCTCCCAGCACAGGTCTGCTCTGCAAGCTGCTTCTGTTTTTCTGCTCCCAACTCTGACCTGCTTCCTGGGCTGCTTTCCTGGCTGCTCTGGCTCTGGTTGCTGCAACTCTGCTCCCAGCACAGGATCTGTTTTTCTGGCCCCCTCTGCATCTGGCACAGCTCCGATCCCCAGTTCATCTTGGGCCCCTGCTCTCTCCTTTGCTCGGCCCCACTCCTCCTGATCCCGGCAATTCCAGCTCACACAGAGAACGGGACCCACCCTGTCCTCCTGACTCCTTGATTAGGCTACCCGCTCTGTCAATCAGGCTGACCTGGAGTGCTGGCCTCTTCCCATTGCCCCAGGGGACTGTCAGTTTCAGGGTCTTGATTTCCCATGGACCCTTCCCCTTTTGGTACTGGGAGCTAGCAACCAAAACACCCCACTGAGTGTTCATAAGGGGATAACAGTCCCCTTACATATTAATACACACCAAGGATGTACTTGCTACAATCTTTAGGTTACTACGAGTAGTTATTCACTTTTATCTTTTATCTGTCAGTATGACTTCTGTGCATGCCACAAAGGCAAGTGTATTGCCCGAGCCACGGTAATGCACATACATGGTTTGCGGTGGCTCTGCTGTGCTATTAGATGTTACTAAACGTGTTTTATCATATTAGTTACAATGTAAACCTGTGTGTATTTCTACTGTACAAGCGTACACCATTCTTATATATTAAATTCTAATGAATTGTTTTCTGTGCTAAAAAAACCCCAACCTATGATAAAGTAAAATAAAAAATTCTGCCGCGTACCCCTTGAAACCCTTTTGCGTACCACCACGGGTACATGTATCCCACTTTGGGAAACACTGCTGCAGAGCATTACTGGCTCCTACTTTCATCTTCAATCATCGTTAAACTACAGTATCTATCTCAGGAGAAATTTGGATAGAAGCATAACACACACAGGTTTTTTTATGTCAGAGGAAAGGTCTATTTCTGAGCTATTATATTTTGGCGCTTTTCCAAAGTGTGTTCCTCCCTGTTTGTGCAGCACCTAGCAGATTGCAGGCAGTGCTGGAAGTAAATCAATTTAAAATGTCTGTAGTTTACAGTAATGTTTCATATGTCAGATGTGGCATGAAAAGTAGTTACCATAATTGACTTCAGCCGTGTGGTACATTGTGGGCACTTTCAGGGTGACGCCCTCTGCAGTAGTAAAAAGCAAGGACTGAGTATCTGTGAAAGAGAATTTCTTTTGCCACATGCTTTTGAAGTACATGGTGCTCACCACAGCCATCTGGGTAAGTGGTGAACCAGCTGTATCCAGATATATGCAGTCTGCTTCTCCACCTGCAAAAGAAAAAAAGAATTATATTCTTTCTCTCACACTCATACACATACATGTTGCAGAGGTAATCCTGCATATCTCTTGCTCTCGCTCTCATTTTTTAAATGACATTATACATAGGATCAGATAATTTTTTCAAACTTTTCTGAACCTTTTTGTCCTGATGTTCTACACAAGTGACCAAGTCACAGAGGTGAACATCCTACCTGCAACAAATTGGATCAGGCTGACATCAGTTTCAAACTTCTGTTCATATTTGAGCTCAGAAAATTAATTTATCCCTTTTTCTTGGTAGAGACCTAGGAGGTTTTTCACCTTCGTCTGCAGCTTGGGGCATGGGTTACTTGTTGGTTTGAACAACAATAAATGTTGGCGTCTCTGTAACTTGAAATCTTTAAATCAAAATTTGAGGACTTCAGTAACTCAGCCTGAGGTTAGGGGTCTCTTATAAGAGTGGTGGGTGAAATTCTGTGGCCTGCAATGTGCAGGAGGTCAGACTAGATGGTCAAAATAGCCCCTTCTGACCTTAAAATCTCTGAGGGTAAATGTTCAGAGTCTTAAATGACTGCATAACTGCTTCTAGCAGTAATGAAAGAAGTGTGGCTAAATCTATGTGCAATAAGTTGAACATGAAATTATGCCCAGAGACTCTTGTAGTGTGTATGGTAGAAAAGAGGCCTTGGGCATGGTTGTGTCCTCTTTCTCATGAAATAGGGGTTCTAATGTGAAGTTTTCTAACTGATCATGCCATTTTATTCACCTCCTGACTTCGAAAGCCATTGCCAGTGTCAAAAAATATAGGAAAATTTTATCAAAGTGTGAGCTGACATTGTCAGCAATGTTTCCTGTAGCAATCAATTTGTATCACAAAGTCTTATTATAGTTCTGTTGAGGAAGATATAGGAGACTGCTCAAGAGCAACTAGTATCAACTTCAACATGCTTGTTTAAAATCACATTAGTTACCTGCTAATCAAGTTGATCGCCAAATTCATCCTTAGTATAACTCATGCAAAATCAGTGGCATGAACCAGCAATGCATTTGGCTCAGTGATTCTAATGGCTTAGTCAATTTTTCATTGACTGGATTTAGTTTCATTAAACTTCCTGCCCATTTAAAGGAATAAGTTAGCTAATTTCATCTTCTATTTTTACTGTATAAACTAATGGGTCAATACTGCAAACACCTACTACTGAGTTTACTGGAAGAATTCATCGTGGTGACTACTACACTCAGTGAAAGCTGGGAGAATTTGGCTCTGCTAATTATTCTTGGAACATCCCTGCGAGGTCGATATTATTATCCCCATATTACAAAGCAAGGGACTAAGGTAGACTGGTTAAGGGTTTGATCCCGTAATCCTTTACTTAGGTACCTAGACTTCCTGCAGTCTTGCCCAACTTGCTGTGAGGCAATATCAGAGTTGTGATTAGAGCACACATGTTCCTGGTTTCCAGTCTTGTGTTCAAGATCATTAAAGTATGCCTTTCTGTATAGAGCGTAGTACTAAACACTATTACATTTGGTTAAATGTTAGAGTGCTAAATGCTGGTATCTGTACAGTTTTTATTACTACGGCCAGCTCCTACATAATCATCTCTGTTAGTTTTTATTTTACCTTCAATGTTACTGGTAACCCATTCATTTATCTGTGCAGCAGTGCTGTTAGGCTCACTGAAGTTGATTTTTTGCAGGCTGCTGTTTGCCCAGAGTTCAGTATGTTCAATGAAGTCAGGAGACAGATGAACTTCAGCTTGGACAAATAGGGCACATGCCAGCCGAACCACAGGACCTTGGCTAGAGTTGGTCACTTCTTCGTATGAGGTATGCAAGAAGTCCTGCACTTTTGGATCTGCCAGCCAGGAGAAAAATCAATGCTGTAATTCTCACGTTGAACTTAACAAGAGCAAAAATAAAGTGTTAATGATAATTCATTGCCGAGAAAATTGTCAGCCCTGAACAAATAGCAGTGAACCATTTCTTCCTATGCGATTGCACCAGCACTTCACATAATGCTAATCGGGGCCTCTGGATGCTACAACAATGTAAAGTAATTCAAAATTCAAATGTGAGACTATTAGAGAGGCAAAGACTATTGCCTAGGGATACCCTGCAATGCGTTAAATGTACCAAGAGCTTTCTGTAGCAAAACACAGCTGACATTAATGGAAAGAACAAAGGTCCACCAATGTTAGCTCCTCCTTCACTGCAACCACAGGAAAATGACTGTGTGGACATGATCACTTAATTCTAAGGGATGAGCCCTGCTCACTGCTCCAGAGGAAAGTGAAGAAAGCCTAAGAGGTATCTTCCAATATGCCTTGGCGGAAAAATTCCTTCCTAACATTAAATTGGGCTATGATTGCCAGTCTGTGCATGTGAGCAAGAATCGCTGTAGCTACAGATCTAATCTATGTATACGGGCAGGTGCCTTGGCTGTTCAGGAAACTGCCCGTCTTTTTCATAGAAAGTTGAAGAGTATTCAAAACACTGATTAAATTCAGAGAAAAAAAAAGCCTTTCTGTATATTTAATCCAAGCTCTGTAGCGTTACTACTTGCAGCTGTATCATAGACATTACCTTAAAAATGGCTATATTGTGGCTGCAGTACGTAGTTGACCTTTCATTGCATTCTATCAGACTTTTCTATTTGCCCTTGTTTTAAAAAAAATACTCTTCTTCCGGAGCCCTGTGGATCCCCACTTAGATGTCTTCTACTGCTGTGAAAGTTGAGCTGCTGAACTGTGTGACACAGCTGTAGCAACTTGTGGGAGAAGAAATGGGGAAATACAGTAGTGCTTGTGCTAGAATAACATCTGGCTCCATCTGTATAAGACAGTGCATCTCCCGTCTATCTCAGTTACTTCTCTGCTTCCAGAGACCTAAACAGAACTCTCTCTTTTTATTGTTAGTTCCTCCGTTGGCCCCTTTGGCCACAGCTTTGCACTGGGAGGTCATGTTCAGTGGCTTATCCACCATAACCCACAATTATTTTTCAGAGCCTCATAGACTTTAAGGCCAGAAGAGACCATGGTGATCATCTGATCTGACCTGTATGTTGCAAGCCACAGAATCTCACCTGCCCATCCTGTGATAGACCCATAATCTGTGGCTGAGTTACTGAAGTCCTCAAATCATGATATAAAGATTTCAAGTTACAGAGAATCCACCATTTACTCCAGTTTAAACTTGCAAGTGACCTGTGCCCTATGTGGCAGAGGAAGGCAAAAACTTCACTGGGTCTCTCCCATTCTGATGTGGGGGAAAACTCCTCCCTGACCCCAAATATGACAATCAGACCCTGAGCATGTGGACAAGACCCACCAGCCAGATACCTGGAAAAGAATTCTTCGGAATAGCTCAGAGCCCTCCCCTTGGAGATATCTCCAGCCCTTGGAGATATTTGCTAATAACACTCACAGATTAGCTACATGCCAAAAATTTGTACATGTAGGCCACTGTAGCACAGCACTGTCATTAAAGAAGCCCTTTGCCTCTACATTAGCTCCAGGACCTCTTGCTCTCCCCTCAAATGGAGACGTGATGCTAACACTTCCTCTGCCAGCATCTGTTTCCAGAATCCCTTCTGAAAGGGGGAGGGTGTCCACTGTAGCATGGATGGGGCCTTGGGCTGCACTGATTTCTTCATGGAGTTATGGGGGGGCAATGTTGTTCCCAACCTTTTCCTGCCCCATATAAGAGTCTAAGACCCTGTGGAGTGTCCTCTGTGGAGTCAGGGGTAGAGGAGAAGGATGCTGTGGAAGTGGTGATACCTGACCTACCCTGTATTAAGAAAAGGAGAGATCCTGGAAGACAAGCTCCCCCTTGGGTTTAACACACATAATCAACTTGCATAAACCTAAAAGTCACTTAACAGGAGACTGTCACATCCAATTTGACTTTATACAGAGATTTTGCTTAAATTGGTTTTTACAGAATCTAAATCCACTAGAAAGGTGTCAATGAAATTCTGTTTACAAATTCTAATTGAAACAGGTTTTTATTTTGTAAATTGTTTAACATCTCCCTGACATGTCTGCAACTTAAACACAGCACCACTTTGCGAGTGCAGGAGAACCTGGGACAGTGATTGACTTGAATTTACTACAAACAAAAATGAACATTACTAGCTTCTCTACCACTTTTCAAAGGGAGAGAAATCCAAACAGGAAACAAACAGGATAAATGGGGAAAAGCAAAGTAGATTTTTCAAAATATTCTTCCCATTTTAATAATCAGAGGTGTTTATTAGCATTATTATTATTTCATTGTGTTAGAGGAGTGCCTAGAGACCCAATGGAAATAAGGGCCGTATTGTGCTAGGCACTACTACAAACACATAATAAGCAATCCCTGTTTCAAAAAGCTTCACTCTAATTGGACAAGACAAAGGGTGGGAAGGAGAAACATAAGCATAGAGAGCTGAAGTGACTTGCCACAGATCACACAGCAAGTTAGTAGCAGAATCAGGAATAGAACCTAGTTCTCCTGATTGCCTATGTCCTATGAATAGGATCCTTCTGCCTCTCAGTTCAGACATTTTAAGTGTATGGGGCCAGATTCTCAGATTCCAAATTAGCCAGTTTACACCACCTGAGAATCCAGTCCATGGCTTTTAATTTAATGGTGTCTCTTTAATAACATGCATGAAGACTGATACAGCTTAGTGTTAAAACTTGGCTCTGTTACTCTTTAAGGGGAAAACACTGAACTCCTTGAACAGATGTCAAGAAGATTCAGATACTTTTTAGGTGTAAAGTGCCTTTCTCATGTGTTTTGCATTAGTATGCTAGTGTTTGGCAAGCTCCTATAGGGATGTGAGAACTCAAAGATGGTAAAATTATAAGCAGATGTTATATGAGATGCAGTATCCTCAGCTAGTAACCTTAGTAACACCAACAATCTTAGCTAATCAAAGTTCTGAATTTTTGCTCATAGCCTAGTTCAAAACTGCTTTCAAATGTTTTATTTGATATTTATTATTCAGACAGACACATCTTTAGACATTATTTTGCTCAAACAGCCTGTGCTATAGCAGATATGAGGAAAGCTGCAGAACATTAAAAGAGGTTATTAAAGCCAGGGAAAGCTGATTCTCCCTAAAGAGTGATTAAACTTTCCATGGATACCGATGGCTATCAGTGTAATTTTTGCCAGACTGGTGCATTTTTGTACCACCATCCCTCATTATTGTTAAAGGCAGAGCTACAAAAAGGTTAGCACCAAAGTATGATAGAGGAATGCAATTTTCTATCTGTTATGTATGGCAGTGCATTCGTTTTACTCATCTCAAGGAAAACGTTTATTTGAGCTTTTTCTGCTGGATTTAGTCAAACATTTTGGGGAAACAGGTTTTCTTTTCTTTTTCTTTTCTTTTCTTTTTCTTTCTGGAAGTTCATCGTTGCTGCAGATTGGTCATAGATGCCATTCTGATTTATTTTCACATTAAACACAAGTATGTGTACCGGAAGTCAGAAACCTACATGGTTTGTGATGTGTACAACTAATATGGTGAGAAAATGCCAGCCTGCTCCTAGGGATATTCCATTTTATTAATATTATCCACAGCACGGAAGAAGGAAGGAAGGAAGGAAAGCATTGAAACAAGTAATAGGTTTCACCAGTCAGTGGAAAACCTCTTCATTGCTGTTTGTCACTTTTTATATGAATGGGACTGTTGCCTTAATTAAATTATCTAGTCCATTTTCTAAAGCTCACTCAATAATTAAGTCCCTAAGAGGCAATATCCATGGCAAACAGCAAGGTATAATGCTTACATAAATGAGTATTGGTTAAAAATGACTTTTATTGAATTATGGCAAAATGGCATCATTGTAACTAATACTTTTGTTTGATAGGGTATTCGTGCTGCAGATACCGTGCATGAGAAGCAGAGAAAATATACAGTACATACAGGTTTTATCTGGATATAATAGCTGGATTGAGCAGGAATGGTTATGTTTGAATACTAATGCTTTACAGAAAGGCAATAATGACTAAATAAGGTTACAGAACACAACATAGCAATCTCTATAGAGTTTAACTTATGCCCTCGTGATGAAAATAAAAGTCATGCTTAAGAATACTGATAGCTCTAAAGCTGGCACAGTATCTATAAGCTACAAATTTTGAAGATGAGAGAGTCATCTGTTTTCTATAACCGGTCTGCAGAGCATTTAAAAATAGCTATGGATATATTATGTCATGTGGTAGGATTAATCTTTGGTTAAAATGGAAAGAAAATCCTGAGATTCTAACACTGGTTTAGCTGGAGTTACATGTTCCTTCCAGATCTTCATTTTTTTAATGTGGTTGTTTTAAAGTGCAGTAGAGAGAGTGAGCACTGCTCAGAAAGAAGTAGGAAGAATACATACAGATCAGCTTGTTAAACAGTTCCTACAGTTCAATCAAATATGGAAAAAAACAATGTAGTATGAGGCTCTTACAGATCTTAATTAAAGAGAAGTTTAGCTTGATTGTGCAATTGCTTTCTCCTTACTCAAGGAGACTGTAGTGTGAATTTACAATATAATGCAAAGCAGTCATTGCTAAAAAATAATTTATCAAAGTGCACATTACCATGGATGTTGTATCCAACAGCATTTTCCAACTGCCTAAGGGTGTTTCCTTGAGCTCCAAACTGCAGTAGCCCCAGTGAAATGGACACACTTGCTGGTGCAACTATCAAGTTAGTTCTGTTCTCCGATTCTGCTAATCGCTGATAGAGATTGATGTCAAATTCAGTTTTCAACTCCTTTAACTCATTATAGAGGTCACAGCTTCCATTGGTTAAGAAGCAACAGTACAGAACAAGCACAGTAAAGACAAGGGGCAACATGAAGGCACACTATGGAATATCTCCCACAGATAATTACACCTGTAATTAATAATGCGAACAGTCAGAAAATGATAGGGATGGATGACATTGTGAACTATTGCTTTACATGCTCATTATTCTTATTATGGAAATAAATACTGGTAAAAAACCTACCAAGGCATAGTCCAATTGGTGTCACGCAGAAGGAAAATGTCTTTGGACACTGATGTGCTTTCATCAGCTAACAAGGTCCAGTCTTCCTCAAGATCACAATCAGTGTAGCAACTCTCATTTGATGGTTGTCCATTACAATACACGTGACCCAGATATGCCCCCACAAAAAATTATTCATACTTCATAATGTAAAAAGCTGAAGTCCAGCATATTAACTACCTATTCAATTCTGATTTTGATTCTGTAATAAATATTAAGCTACAATTTTGACCCTTGAGTGCTTACAAGCTCTATATCCATCAGAGGCTACAGCCATACTTAGGTACCTAAATAAACGTGATCAATTTTCAAAGTGCTGGACATCCATAGCACCCATTGACTTCCATTGGGAGTGGTGGTACTGAGCACCAGGGCTGAGAATTTTGGCCTTAGCTTCATAGAATACCTCCACTGCACACGGTCTTATATTTGCAAAAAAATCTCTGTGATTGCTGACAGAGTCACTGCTTTGGATTTTTATGAGGGGGAAACCATCTTTTTAATCAAGTCTGAGGTAGTGTGAGATTAAAACTATTAAGAGTGTTTCCTAGACAGCAATAAATCGATCAATCCTCCAAACTGCTGAAATGAGACAGTAGTTTTCTACCTATCATTTTAGATTCTGAGTATTTTATGCAAATGTGTATTTTTTAAAAAGTTACTCCGGTTTCAGTTTAGGATTTCACACAAATCTCTTTCTGTGCCCTTTGCTCTAGAGTGCACCTCTAACTCCTTATGTTTACTCACAGTTAGCTGTATTTAATTGCCTTGCTGTGTCCTGTGCGGCTGAGCTGGAACTCTGTATATACTTCTGTCCCCTTCTTTAATATGTGGTGGAGTAAGGTCTAAGTCATGCGACTGCATTTAAAGGAATAGTCAGTGATCGCAGTCTCTGTCGGCGATGTCTGTACCACTCTGTCCAAATTCCTGTAGGCTACAGACTCTAGATAGAGCCAGGCAAAGAGGCATGTCATTGATCAGCAAATCCAAGGCAAGGAACCAAAAGGTACAGGAAAAGCTTTGTTGTCTGGCATGTTGGGGGAAATGGGGGGTGCTGGTGAGTGAAAAATTCTGGTTAAATAAGAGTTATACTTAGCAATGGAGGGAGGGAGCTTGAGTGCAAAAGGGGCTCAGGGTTAGGGCATGGGGCGGTTGCAGTGCAAGGGCTCTGGGAAGGCGTTTAGGTGTGGGAAGGGGCTTGGGGTAGAGGTTGAGGTGTGGGAGGGAGTGCGGGGTGCCGGATCCAGGCAGAGCTCATCAAAAGTGGTGACGTGTCCCTGCTGCTCCTAGGCGGAGCCGCAGCCAGGCGGCCCTGTGCGTTGTCTCCACCTGCAGGAGCCACCCCCACATCTCCCATTGTCTGCAGTTCCCAGCCAATAGAAGTTGCGGAGCCAGCACTTGGGGCAGGGCAGGGGCAACACACAGAGCCCCTGTGACTGTTCCTCTGCCTAGGAGCAGCAGGGAGATGTCACTGTTTCTGGGGAACCAGGTAGGGAGTCTGGTAACCCTATTGAAGTTTTGATTTGGGAGATATCAGAAATGCTGGTTTCTAGAGCTTTCCGGTTCGTATAGTGCCGGATAACACAGCTTTTACTCTACACATGGAAATACAGTCAGCAACCTCCTTTCAAGGGATTTGTGACCCGCTTGTTCTAAGCAAAGCATCTCCAATATCTCATCTTTCCCCCTCCCCTTTTTATGAATTCCATTGATTCCTCTGTCACAACAGGAAGGAGACATCGTTCTTTGTGTACCAGGCACATAGTTACTTTTTCACTTTGAAACATTATTCAGAAACCCCATGCAATTAAAGGTCTTTGTTGTCCATGATATTTTTTAACATTTCAAACTTTTAAGGGTTTCATCTACTCTTTATTGTTTTTCTTCCTGAGAAGAGAGTTAGAAGTGATTAAACTAGCTTTGAATTAACCAGAAGTACAATACTGACAATTACTCATTTGAAACACAATTTCAAGATTTCATAGTTTTCCAACTATGACAGGGCCAGATCCTGCTCAGATAATTCATGCGTAGAAAGCAAAGAGATCTCTTACCTAGGGCAAGCAGGATATGGGTCTATAATTTGTAAAAAGAAAAAGAAAAATTACTTGTGACAATAAATGAATTCTAAACTACATGTCCCTGTAACATAAAATTCCCCTTATATTTGTGACCAAAAATCCACCAAATCTCTGGGAAAAAGGTGTAAAGATCAAACAATTTGGAGCACAGCAGCTATATTAATGCAATAATTAGATGCATATTATTACATTCATTTGTAATTGTTTTCTTCTTATCAGGTAAGGACTTAAGGGTAAATTGAACTAGTGCCCAAATTGAAAATCTGACCAAAGGCTGGTCTACACTGAAAAATTTCGTTGGCATTAATACATTTCTCAGGAGCATGAAAAATCCACAGCCCCTAAGAGATATAGTTAAATCAATCTAAGCCCTTGTGTAGACTGTGCTAGGTAGACGAAAGAATTCTTCTGTCTCTGAGGATTAGCTACAGCAAAGGAGAATGGCAAGTGTAGTATTTCAAGTATAGACATAGCCTGCATCTCTCCTTATTGTGCTTACCTGTCATTATGCTACTCCACTCTTTTTGTTTTTAAAATGAAGGTGAATTTAGTGCTAGGCGAAGGTGCTGGCTCGACAGTTCAAAGTGCTCAGTTTCAGGGTGGGACAGTAAAGAAGGGCAAGAGGATGGGTATTCATGGTCATTTAAGCTTCAGTTTTGCTAAGCATTAAGGACACGCCAAGAGGACACGCCAAGATGTCCTCTTGATTTTGATGATATTGTTCCCATGCTTAAAGTTAAGCACCTGCTTAAATGCTTTGCTGAATGAGGGCCTTAATTCTTGGCCCTCTGACTACTATACATCTGGATTTGGATTGGTGACTGAGGATATGTCTACATGGGAATAAAAAACCCATCGCTGGCCCAGCTCAACTGATTAGGTTCATAGGGCTTGGGCTCCAGGGCTGAAAAACTGCTGTGTTGACATTTGGGCTCAGGCTGGAGTCCGTGCTCTGGTATCCTGAGAGAGTAGCGGGCCCCAGAGCTCGGGCTCTGAGCTCAAGCATCTACACAGTAATGTTTAGACCCTCAGCCCGAGTCAGCTGTGCTGTGGGCCTTTATCCCCTTGTAGATGTACCCTGAGAGGTTAAAGGCTCTGCAGTGCATCCCAGTGCACCCATGCCCTGTCCTAGCAGACTCTTTGTACATTAAGGCTTAAGGAAAGGGGTAGGAAATGCTAAAGATATTTCATTTCACTTATAAAATATTAACAACCTTTTTGTGTCCATTCCCTTCATAGCCAATCTATCACTGAGCATTGACAAGCACGATATAATATTTACAATCCCCTGCTTTAGCGACACACATTCCCATGTTAAACATCGTTCAGAACTGACTGACACAAACTGCCGATACTCAGCAGATAAGTGAGATACCGCCAAGTTCTGAGGTATACTTTCTTGATCCAGAACCCACCTAATACGTTGTGGCTGCTGTCATTAGAATACATACACCTGGATGGGAATCACAAGAAAATGTATCTGGCCCCACCTGGTGGCCTGTGGCTCTGCAATACCATATTGTGGAGGATCAGTCTTAGGGTATGTCTACATAGCAATTAAACACCCATGGCTGGCCAGAGCCCAAATGTCTACACAACAATTTTTAGCTCTGCAGCCAGAGCCCCTTGAGCCTGATGATTCTTATTCCACTGTAGACATATCCTGAAAGGCTATAGCTCAGGACTTTACCTAAGGCTCAGCTTGGGCTGTGGCATTGTGGAAGCAATGAGTATGGTGCAATCAGAGAAGGTATTAAAATCCACCAGTTGGGGAATGCTAAAAGACACTGGGCCTGTTTGTGGACTGCTCTGCACCTTGTATATTCATTCACACCTTTGCAAAATTGGTGTCAAAGGCTACTATTCTGATTTTACACCCATATTGCACAGGGCTGACTAGCTATGGAAGATGTGTGGTAGTGAAGAATCAGGCCCATGATGATTAAGGTACAACAGACTACAAGTTCTCTGGAAAAGAAAAACAGAAGGAAAAAAATCCTGCTGGCTGCTGTGGTATCACATGTGATGCTGAGACATCTGAGCTTTTCTAAAATCCTATATTAGTATTGAAAAAGTGGAGAAGCAATCAAACTGGAGGAGTCGGACTTGCAGGGAAGGATAGTGGCATTAAGAAAATGAAGCCAGTCACAGTAGATATGGGAAATAAGATGAACTTTTATCAATGTAATGGATGTGGGGGAGAGTATATTCATTAGTGATTGAAGAGAGGGATGAAATGAGGGACAACCCAAAAACACAGTAAGATATTTGGACAATTTGGATAGAGCCTATTGCTAAGGAGCAGATAGGGAAGTACTAGGGATATAAAAACATATATACATCAGTTAATCTGGATGTGCATCCCAAGGTATTGAAATTAGTTGGCAATTGTTCTTGTTAAATTATGGAGAAAGTACTGAGAAGGGAGGAATTATTTTGTATAGGACAGTGGGATACAAGGAAGGGGTAATGCACTGAACTGTAGAAAGGAAAAAAATAGCCTATCAGGAAATACTTCCTGAAGCTGAGATACATTAGACCGTGGAATAGTCTCCCAAGGAACTCCCTGACATTTGGCACTCTTACGAATACCTTGGACAAAACATGGGAAGTAGGCTGGAACAATCATTGCATTGTCATGGGGCTGGACTGGATGATCTAATGAGGCCATCTGCGTCTGGTGTCTGTGGTTCTGTGCTGAGCCCCGAAGGTGAGAGTATGCTATGTGTTACAGCATTCTCCAGGGAACAAATCTCGCCACCTGCCAGAGCAGCATTGAAAGGCTTTGGAGGAGCTAAGTCCATCTCTCTTCATTGGAGGGGTACGATCACTGTGACATAGGACCTGGGAAGGAGAGGGGAGGTAAAAGGCAGCATCCAGATGCACCACTCCCTCCACCATCATCACCTCCAGCCAGAAAAGAAATCTGGGGAATTTGTGAACAGGAAAATATCAGAGAAGACAAGACTGGGTATAGATAGGGAAGAGTCAGACAAAACTGCTGATGGAAGTCTTAAGGGACTGGTAATAGACTGCAGAGTCTTTCACCATCAGGTCATCAGTTTTTCTCCATTGTGTTGCCAGCAGATGACAATTCAATGTCCTGTAAGGACACCATGGTGGATAGACACACTGCACAAAATCTATCACAGCTGGCATTAATTGGTATCCTTTCTGGTAGTGTCACAAAGTAAGTGGAGCGCGTTGTCCAAGAGCAGAGAGAATACAGTGACTGGGTGGACTGGTAGCTGAGGTAAGCCTGGAAAGGCATGAAGCAAGCTCAGAGGAGAAAAGCCTAATTCAGAGCTGTTGGTCTCAACATTTTCCTCTTCCAAACCTTCTCCAGGCCAGATTCTGTTCTTATTTATATCAGCATAAATCCAAAGTACCACCACTGACCTCTGACGGAGTTCAGAGTTAATACCTGATTTACAGTAATGAAAGTGAGAGCAGAATTTGGCCTAGAGAAGGCTTGAGAGAGAAAAAGCTGAAACCAACAGCTCTCAATTATTTTTTTCTCTTCATAACTTTCTATTGTTCCCTCTCCTTTATCAGAGCTTCTCTTCACTGTCATCCTCCTCTCTTCTAGGACGAGTCTGTAAACTGTGGAGTTACACTGTCGCAACCAAGAACAGGCATTGGCCTTCTGTCTGGCTTGCTCTCTCTTTCTCTCTTGGAGTTAAACTGAGTCAAAGATACCTTTCTTTCCCCCTTCCCTGCCCAAATATCCCTTGTCTGCTGTGTTCCAGGGAACATTCCTCAGAAAACATACCACCAACACATATGTTAAAATATCCTGTGAAACCTCTAAAGCAGCAGAGGAGATTATGGCACCAGAAAACACAGGAACTGGATGATTCCAGGGTATCGGTGTGCGGGGAGGAGAGGGTGTCTACTCATATTTATGCTCACAGTGTCTGAAACGTTTCTACTGCCAGCTCCCCTCCATTGTCCAATTTTGGGGAAAGAATGTGAGAGTAAAATCTGATTCTTCAAATGATAAGTCTTATGGAAAAGCCCTATAGAATGTGATAGGCTTGTGTACAAACTACTGTAAAAACCAATCACATGTAATACAACATGAATAGTGTCTACAGGATTGTTTTTAACCAATCTACATAATTCTGTAACAGGGACACACTCCCCCATTAAATTCTATATAATGGTTTCAAACAAAAACAACTCAAACTCTGCAAAGTTGATCAATTATTATTAAATTCTGTAGGACTTTTCCATTTAGGGACCTTAGGGAAGTGTTCCATGCCTAGAAAACTGAACTGCTGGCACACATGATCACATTACATCAGGGTTGTAGCACTTTGGCCCTTCTGCAGGTGTACAGATGGAGGGGCAGGGACTTCTGGCCTTTGCACAGCTAGGTAAGTATTAAATAGAATTGCAGTGCCTGCACTCAGGGAGCTCAGAAACTGCTCCATTCCTGTTCCTCTGGGAGCATAGGGTGGCAGATGGTTGGGAATATGGGGGAGTCATGATCATAACCTCTCGTTCCCTTGTCTGGGAAGTGGGACTGCCGCACTCAAAGGAGTAGGCTGCACCACCTAAACAGGCGTCATGTGGGAGTACGTCCCCTGTGCACCAAGGGCATTGCAGGAACATTCTGCCTCTGTGAGACAGAACACCTCCAAGTGCCCCATTTTGGGCACAGCAGGTTCACACCTCCCTCCAGCCTGGCACTGCGCCTTAAAGGCACAGTTAGCCCTTTACTGTTATTTTCATTTAACTGGATACATGTAGATCAATACTACTTCAAAGGAAGAGACCTAAAGTTCAATACCAATTTATTTTTTCAGCACACACACACACACACACTGGCTGATCTCCCTGGGCACACAATCCAGCCACAGGGCCAGATTCTGCTTCCCATTCCATCCGTGTAACACGGCCCAAGTCAGTGCACTGAAATCACTGGGATTACACAAGTGCAACCAAAATGTGACTAATCATTTCCCAGGGTAGATGTACTAATACACAGATGTGATTACTTAGGCAGTGTATATAGCTAGGTATTGGTACTGCACTTCTCGCTGTGGTTGCTGCGTGCCAAACCGAAAATCACTCTAAAGCCTTGGTTCACTCTCGTTTTCTCTCCCTTTCCAACAGTGTATCTCAAAGCCAGGGTTTTTTTTTAATTTGGGGGAAAGCCCTGCGGCAATGACGGGTTTTACGTTTCACCCGGGATGTGTCAAGCGTGAAGGTGGGTCTCAGCTCTCATGGAAGGGCTTTCCATACGCATAAGATCATTCTGTCCCCTGCTGCAGGGGTTCTCAACCTTTTGCTTTCTGAGACACCCCCACCCCAACATGCTATAAAAACACCACAGCCCACCTGTGTCACAAAAAAATGGTTTTCTGCATATAAAAGCCAGGGAATGGCATTTGGAGGTAGCAAGCAGGGCAATTGCCAGTGGCCCCACACCACAGGGTCCCCGGGGAGCTACATTGCTCAGGCTTCTGTTTCAGCCCCATGGAATGGGGCTTTGGCTTTCTGCCCTGGGCCCCATGAGGCTAATGCTGGCCCTGCTTGGCGGACCTCCTGAAATCTGCTCATGGCCCCCCCAGGGGGTCCTGGAACCCTGGTTGAGACCCACTGCCCTACTGGTACTAGTGTTACTGCTTCTTGACCATTCCAGTACCACTGAGGATTACTGTGGATGTGCTAAGGCTTGAACTTCGATCGAGAACTGGTCCCTGAAATTGTCCAGACCAGACTCATCAAAAAGAAGCTTTTGAATTTGAGCCAGTATTTGATAGGGAGTCATTGAAGCAGCCAGAGCCCTACCTAATGTGTCTGCATCCATGGGCTGCTGCAGGCTGAATAGGGTGACCAGATAGCAAGTGTGAAATATCAGGACTTTTTCTTCCAAGGGTGACAGAGTCCTATGGCACCTTAAAGACTAACTAAAGTTTTAGAGCATAAGCTTTCATGGGCTCATACCCACTTTGTCGGATGCATCCATACGATGCATCTGACAAAGTGGGTATCAGCCCACGAAAGCTTATGCTCTAAAACTTTAGTTAGTCTTTAAGGTGCCACAGGACTCTTTGTCACTTCTGCAATTCCAGACTAACATGGCTACTCCTTGATTCTTTTTCTTCCAAGGGCGGCAGGTGGATTGTGTATATAAGACAAAGCCCCTAATATTGGGGAGGATCCAATAATAGTGGGACATCTGGTCACTCTAATGCTGAACTAACAAGAGCTTATCCAAACCCACTAATTTCATTGCAGACACAGTGCTTTGCTGTTGCTGCGACGGAGGGTCATAAATGAATAGTTCACCATGGTGAGGACTGCTTCCCTCAGGAGGAATCATTGCCTTGCGGTCAGCCATAGCTGGAAGAAGAGTTTATTAGCAGCTATTTGAGTATTCACTAGCAGCAAAGAAGACTTTTAGGCCAGAGTATCATATTGATGACTGGAGAAGGGTCTCTTATGGTGCTGGTTTTCATACTTTCCAATCCTGTGCATTTGATCAACTTCTCTGGTGTACAGAACAGAAGCTAGTGATGACAAATAAGATGGATGAATGCCTGGTTCATTTGAGACTAATCTCCCCACATTTTTCCAATTAAGTGATATGAAAACTGAGTTTCCTTGGGCACAACTGGCCTCTGAATAGGACCCAGAAATTGGTCAAACCTTAAAATGAAGGAGAGTTTTCATAGACTCTGTAATAGGCAGAATTCAAAAAGAAGCAAGAAATTCAAGCATGGGGAAATGTTTGAGTTGGTCAAGCTTATTTGAATTTAAAAGATCCAGGGAAGAGTGAAAGTTGAGTATGTCCTTATTTTAAATGAATTAGTTCTCCTAGCCCTGCCTCATAGGTGAAGATGCTTAGTGGTGTCTGCTGGGAAGGTACAGTAAGTGTGACATCTAGAAGGATCATCTCTGCTCTTCATTCTTCCTTTGTGTATAAATTGACCTTCAAAGCTGTGTAGATTGTAAGGCCAGAATGGACCACTGTGATCATCTAGTCTGACCTACATAGCACAGGCCACAGAACTTCCCCAAAATAATTCCTAGAACAGATCTTCTAGAAAAACATTCAATCTTGATTTAAAAATTGTCAGTGATGGAAAACCCACCACTGGAGTTGGTAAATTGGTCCAATGGTTAATTACGCTCACCATTAAAAATATACACCGTTTTTCTAGTCTGAATTTTTCTAGCTTCAACTTCCAGCCAGTGGGTTGTATTATACTATAGCTTTCTCTGATAGATTGAACAGCCCATTATTAAATATTAGTTCCCCATGTAGGTATTTATATACTGTAATGTAACCCTTAATCTTTTCTTTGTTACAACAAATAGATTGAGTTCCTTGAAACAGTCACTATACTGTTTTCTAATCCTTTTTCATTCTCAGGGCTCTTCTCTGAACCCTCTTCAAATTTATCAAAATTCTTCTTGAATTGTGGGCACCAGAACTGGACATGCTATTCCAGCAGTTGTCGCACCAGTGCCAAATACAGAGGTAAAATAACCTCGCTACTCCTCCTTGAGAATCCCCTGTTTATGCAGCCCAGGATTGCATTAGTGCTTTTGGCCACAGCATCACACTGGATACTCACATTCAGCTGATTATCTACACACACACACACACAAATCTTTTTCAGAATCACTGCTTCCCATGATAGCGTCCCCTATCCTGTCAGTATGGCCTACTTTCTTTGTTTTGAAATGTATGCACTTACATTTAGCTGTATTAAAATGCCTATTGTTTGCTTGTGCCTTGTTTACCAAGTGATCTAGATCACTCTGAATCAGTGACCTGTCCTCTTCATTAGTTACCATTCTCCCCATTTTTGTGTCATTTGCAACCTTTGTCAGTAATAATTTTATGCTTTGTTCCAGATCATTGCTAAAGATGTTAATAGCATAGTGTAAAGAACCGAACCCTGAGGGACCCCACTGGAAACTGACCTCCTTTAATGACAATTCCCTGTTTACAGTCACATTTGAGACCTATCAGTTAACCTGTTTTTAATCGAGTTGATGTGTGCCAGGTTAATTGTATTTCATTCTAGTTTTTTTAATCAAAATGTTGTACAGTACCAAGTCATTCGCCTTACAGAAGTCTAAATATATTGCATCAATACTATTACCTTTATTAACCAAACTTATAACCTCATAAAAAAATCAAGTTAGTTTAGCACGATCTATTTTCCATAAATTTATGTTGATTTGCATTAATTACATTATCCTCCTTTACTCTTAATTAATTGAGCCCTATATCATTATCTTGCCCAGGATTGATTTCAGGCTGACAGATCTGTAATTATCTGGGTCAATTTCTGACATGTTTCAAAGTAACACATTTATACAGGATGATTAGTAGTGGAAACAGCAGTTTCAGAAACTGTACAGTAGAATCAGAGTTGAACAGATGCGCAACTTAGTGTCTGGTGGAGTAGGGTATGTAGAAAGAATAGCAAAGCAAGCACTGAACAGTAGTGCTTGCTTCTTATTCTGTATCCTCTCCAGTGTGGGCTGTAGTTTAAAAGCTACAATCTGGCCCCGAGAGCACTGTGCTGTACTACTGAATACTGTAGTATTGACCCATAAACCTTGCTTGTAATCTAAGTTTGGGCTGGACAGAGATGAAAAATGAGTATATTCTGGTGTGAGCAAACATTTGCGGAAAAAAAAATCTCTACAAAAACTTCACAAAGTTGTAAAATTGAATAGAAAGTGGCCCAAACATCAGGACAATTCAGATCTGAGGCATAAAGTCACCAAATGGCAGCCATTTTCATGACTGTCTCATCGCTTCCTTATGCAGGTTCCTGTACAGCACCCATCATTCTAAAGCCCACACCCTTGAGCCACACAGTCTTTGGGGACAAGTTTGGATCCAGATTCAGACTTTGCATCTCCACTCTTAATCACTGCTTATGACCCAGTCCTGCTGCCAGTGAAGTCAATGGCAAAACGTTCATTGTTTTCAGTGGGAGCAGAAAAGGGGCCTTTAAGGATCAGCTGACACCTCACGGAAAAGCTTTGAATAATGGTCTATTTAATAACAATCCTGCAGGTGTCATATTTTGTGCAGTTAAGGGGAGATGGTAGGCAAGGCTCTTCTTTCTTCTCTTATTACTAGGTCAGTCTATGTCAAAGCAGGGTCTTTATTTTTTAGGAGCTGATCTGTTCCTGCAGCTTAGACCCTACTTGAAGTCATAATCCTTTGTTGGTGACATCACAGTCATTGCCACAGTGACCGAAGTGATGTCACAAAAAGAAGATTACGACTTTAAATACGGAATAAGCCTTAAGAGGAGACGAACTCCTAAGGAACTAATGGCCTGTAATTATATAAATGTCTCTAATAATTATATAATTGTATAAGGATTAAAAAAAGATGAAAAGATGTACAATATAATGGTATTGACAGAAATGTTTCAAAATGTTCAAAGTTTTCCATGAGAATCAGTTTTCTTATATCTAAAATTCTATATACTTTTTCAAAGTTTTATATTACCATTTAGTTTGTTTAATCAATTGTAAAATCTCTTCAAATTTTAAAATTGTTATAACATTTTAAATCAAAAGGAAAGAACAAGTTCTGTACAATCCTTAACTTGCTATAGCCACTAAAGAATTACATATCAACACATAAGTAAAATATACCTTTTATCACTAGGAACTTGTTACAGAATTTGCACATCCATATGTATAAAATATTATCTAAAAGAAAATATGCAAACAAGAAACAAATCATTGCAGCTTTTTATGAGCTTGGCTATATAGTGACCTACATCTTAGTTTTTAAACAAAGGTATGTATATAGAAATTATACTCCCATGCCACAGGCAGTACCAGAGACTGATTGTATATACTAAGCTATATGATTATTACATTGTTTTATTTGTATGGTAAATAGGAACCATAATAATGGAAAATTAGGACAAGAATAGCCTAGATGAAGCTTCTCAGTAAGATATTCATTGCAATAATAATAGAATAATGTTGACTATTGATATATAGTTTAACAAGCCCAGGGTAATTTCAGAATATTTACTGAGAACTTTCTTTGCAGATGTCCCCAATACACGGGATGGTGTCAAAGCATGGTTATCCATATTCAAATAATTATTACAGATTTCTACTTGGGAATTTGAAAATTGATTTTCTTGCTTTGTAATGATAAGATTAACTTTAAAAAGATTTTTACACCAACACTTCTAACCACAGTTTGCATCTCCAATAGCTTTTTACATTATGCAAGTAGACATTTAAGGTACTTAATACCTTCTAACCGCTAGTGCCCTATTTACACAGAGACAGGCAGTCAGCATGGATTAATCTGATCCTAATTAACCTCAAACTCTTCTGATATTTGGTCATTGCACAGTAGCGTGCTGCCAGGTACACAGAGGTAAACTGAGCTGGATTATCTGCCAGTGCATGTGCTTCATGGAGGGAGGTCTAACACTTGGTATTGTGAATGAGTTATGTGAATAGATGGTTTTAAATCGAGAGCATGGAAATTGCTGTGCAAGGTTGGAGCCACAATGAAACTGGAAACAATTGCTTGTCAGGACTCTGCCTAAAGTCCTTTTTATCTAGCTAGGTTAGATTTTTCTTTGTGGCATCTTATCACCGGGGCAACGAAACACAGCACAAAATCAGGAGCACAAAAGCCCAGAGAAAAAGGCATTTTCTTTCCATTTCTCAGGGGCGAAGGAATGTGACTTTGTATGTATGGGTATAATTTTTCCTTCCTTTTAGCCTTCTTTCTTTTAAGTGGACATGTGTGACACATGCTTTGATTTGAACTCTGCCAGGCTTGGTTTTTGTCTGATATCTTCTGGCAAGGAGTTCTACAGCCAGGCTCACTGGCAACGTGAATGATATCTTTCATAAAAATATCCCTGTATATTTCATACTAACAGAATGACACTCTCTCTCTCTCTCTATATATATATATGTATACACACACTGTGTGTGTACACACATGACATAGATAATGGGTGCATTAAAGATCGCATATTAGATCTATGGCCAAGCAACACTTTATGGCAATAGCATGGATAGATCTCAGCTCCTCCTCCTCCAAAGCACTTGAGCTAAAGGAGAATCTCTGCAAGATGAAACAATGTCAGGACTCTTCCAGTCTGTGATAAGGTCAAGTACTAGCTACATTGCTGCTCAGCACAATCTTCAGTTTCAAACCACAGGTTTACAGGAGCATTTCCCCAATGTGTCAGCAATACGAGATTTATGATCCACAGTTGAGCAGTTCTAACTCCAGCTAACTCCTAAGATGATAGAAGACTGGACTGAACTATTTTTTGGTTTTTATTTTCCCCAGATATATAGAAGCATGTAAATCAAAAGAAAAAAAAAAGAACGGTATGAAAAGACACTGCTCTAGAAAGTGACAAGCTATAAAAATCATACAATGTTGAGATGTTTTAGGGTCTATGTACACTTGGAGCTGGAGGTATAATTTCTGGCTCGAGAAGCCATCCCTCAACTAGCTCTGATCGAGCTAATATGCTAAAAATAGACGGGTATCCACAACAGCACAAGTGGTGGAAGGGGCTAGTTGCCCCGCATACACACCTCTGGTCTTGGATGGGTACGTACCCAGGGTGGCTGGCCCCTCCTGCTGCTTGCACTGAAGTGGCCACATTGCTGTTTTTGGTGGACTAGCTCTATTACAGTTGGTGAAGGAAAGTCCTCTGGAGCTGGAAATCACACCTTCTAGCTCAAATGTAGCTATATCCCTAGAGAGCAACAGTCCAAGCAAAGATATGAACATGCCTTCTCAGAGCAAATGAGACGAAGTAGAGAAGAAAATATGAATGACGTGCAAGATGGAGAAAAACATCCAGGTTGCAAAGTTCTAGTGGTATAGACCAGAAGAGGTGAGAGGCAAAACTGGGTTCTCTCCTCTCCTCTGCTGAGAGCAACTCTTGAGGTCTGTCTCATTCTCCTTCTAGCAGCTGACACCAAGCAGCCAGCATCCTTGCCCCAAGCATCGTGTGTGTGTCCGTGAGCCGTGCACAGATGCAGGCTGTTGAGGCCTGTAGTTGGTTGCATTGGCATACCAGTGAGGCTTGTTCTGGCCCAGAAATGCCTCCTCTGTCCCAAGCCCCACTGCGGTTTGGGGGTCTCAAGCTCAGGTAGGCAGTTTCAGTTTTGGCAGCCCTGGTGCTGCTCTAAGTGACGAGGGGTCTCAATATATAAAACTGTAATGGAGGTTTAGAATTGAAACTGAAGGATGCTATGCAGCATGGCTCTAAGACAGGGTAGGCAAACTACGGCCTGTGAGCCACATCCAGCCCATGGGACCGTCCTGCCTGGCCGCTGAACTCCCAGCTGGGGAGGCTACGCCCGGCCCCTCCCCTGCTGTCCCCCCTCCTCCTGTAGCCTCAGCTAGCCATGCCACCAGCACTCTGTCCCACTGCTTCTGTGCAGCGCTGCAGTGATGTAGCTGGCTCCAGCAGGGCTGCAAGCTCCTGCCGCTCTGACCGGCATGGTAAGGGGACAGGGCTATGAGCTCTGGTGGGGCAGCATGTCTAGCTCCAGTGGGCAGCACAACTGCCAGATGCTGCTCTGAGCGACATGGTAAGGGGGGCCAGAGGATTGGATAAGGGTCAGGGAGTCTCAGGGGACAGGAGCAGGGGACAGTTGGATGGGGCGGAGGTTCTGGGGGGGCAGTCAGCAGATGGGGAATGGGGGGTTGGATAGGGCGTGGGAGTCCCGGGGGTCTCTCAGGGGGTGGGAATGTGGATAGGGGTAGGGGCAGTCAGGGGACGGGGGGGGTGTTGTGTAGGGGGTAGGGTCCTGTGGGGCACTTAGGGTGTGGGGTCTTGGGAGGGGGCAGTCAGGGAACAAGGAGAAGGGGGGCTTAGATTGGGGATGGGGGGGTCTCTGGAGTGGGTGGTTAGGGGACAAGAAGCGGGAGGTTTGGATGAGTTGGGAGTTTTGAGGGGGGCAGTCAGGGGACAGGAAGTGCAGGTCAATAGGGGTAGGGCCAGGGTGTTTGGGGGAGGCACAGCCTTCCCTACCTGGCCCTCCATACAAATTGGCCACCCTGATGTGGTCCTCGGGCCAAAACGTTTGCCCACACCTGAGCTAGAACTTTCTGAGGAAAACACTACAGAGAGGCTAGCTTCAGACATCACTAAAAGAAGAGGAATAGGGATCCCGTGCTGTATGCCTGACTCTGATGTTAACGTTGAGTTTGGCCTCGTGGAACTTAAAGACTGGAACACATAACTCTAGGCTATATAAGTGATTATCCTTTAGAGAAGCAATAAGTACAAAATATGCTTTCCAAATGCAGTAGCACCTTGTCTGTCTTCTCTTTTTATGTCATCCTCACAATTCCCATTCTTCAATCCTCCACTGTACACACATTTTCCCACTTATTCTAGTTCTTTGTCCCTGTTTTTGATCTTTACCTCTTCTTCATGTCTTCCATTTGACATACTTTTGTCTGTCTTTGATCTTCAGTCCAAATTTTCTGCTTTCCTGCTCTACCCTGTCAGTTATTCTCTGTATGTCCTCCTTGTCAATTCTAAGAGCTCAATGTTGTCTGCAAATCTAAAGTTATTCATTGTCCTCCCACATAACATGGCTGTAGCACTGAGAGATGAAATAAGGAGTCATCACGGCTTCCAAGGCCACGTTAAACAAATCTGGCGATAGGATGCATCCTTGTCTCACGCCTGTTCTCATCCTGAACATTCCCCAGCTTCTTGCCTACTCTGACTTCACTCATCCATTTTGTGTGTTTATATGTTCTCTGTCAGCTTGATCATTTTCCCAGGGATGGCATGCATTCTCAAGACTTGCCATAACCCTTTCTGCCAAACGAAAAGTCTGTCTGAAGATTATAAAGTTGTTGCAACAGACTTGGGGGTGGTCTACGTATTTCTCCGATAGATGATCTATGTAGTATACGTAGTCTTAGCTTGTTCTTCTGCAAGCACAACATCAATGTACCTCTTCATTCTCCTCTGCAATGTCTTGGTGAGTGCTTTTTCCGGCACACTCAATGATCTGATTCCTCTGTAGTTCTGACCTTCATTCTTATCTCCTTTCTTATAAATTGGTTCTATTATCATTTTACTCCATTCACTCAGCACTTGCTCTTGCTTGTAAATCTTGTTGAATAGCTTGTGCACTGTCTTTACTAGGTGTTTCTCGCTTGGTTGCAACAGCTCTGAGGTTTCGTTGTCACTTCCTCGTGCCTTTGCCTTTTCCAACGTTCTATTGAGATCTTTACTTATTCTTCTAAAAATTCTAGCAACTTCCCTCATTTGTACTCAGACGCTTTTCTAGGACCATTCCATCTACTGTGTTCTTCATGTCTTAAAGCTCTTCAAAATATTCTTTACATCATTTATTCTTTGCTCTTTCATCATCAATTATTTGCCCATGCTGCTTTCACTGCCAACGTTTTCAACTTCTATGTCCCACTCAGTTCTCTAATCTTGCACTGCAGTGTTGCTTTTCTCTTTGCACAGTCGTCTGCTTATTTACATTTTTCATTTATCCAGTTGTTACTCACTCGCTTTACTTTCTGTTTTATCTTTTTGGTCATACTACTGTACTTGATTCTTAGACTTTCATCTTCCCTTTTATTCTCCTTCTGTTTTCTATTCTTGTCACTCAACTGCAGCACTTCATTCTTTGATTGCTTTGATTTGCATTATAGCCCACTACTTGTTCAGCTGCTCTTGTAATCCAATACTTTACACTCACTAGTCCATGTCTCTTTAGCATTTGGTTCTTCTTTGTCAGAGATCTGATATTTTTCCATAGGGTTTCCTTGTATTCTTTCCTGATATCTGGCTCTTTCAATTTGTCCACATCATAGATCTTGTTCTCAGTACTTTTTCAGTTGTTCTCAGCCTCAACCTCATTGATGACAACAGTAACTTATTATCTGATCTGTTATTGGTCTCAAATGATCTGCAGGACAACAGACCTGATTTCCATCTGCAAGTGACAAGTACAAAATCTATCCTGATTTTCGTTTGCCCATCAGGTCAGTGGCGGATTACTGCATGGGTCCATGGGACCCATGCCCAGGGACCCTGGCCAATTTGGGCCCCCCCGCAAGAGTTCTGGAACTTTGGCACCACTCCGTGCTCCTCCTCTCCCCACCTGGAGCCCCGCCGCCCTGCTCCTCCTCTTCCCCCTGAGGTCCTGCCCCCTGGCCAGCTGGAAGCTGGAGCCCGGCAGTCATAGGGTGAGCATATTCACCCCCGACCCCTCCCATGCCAAGCTGGCCTGAGCTCCTCTCTGCCCCTTCATGTGGAGCTGGCCCAAGCCTCTCTCCCCTGTGCACCATGCAGAGCCGGCCTGAGTCTCTTCCTCCCTCGCCCCACTGCTCACCCCTTCCCTCCCGAACCCCTTTTTAGCAAGACTGGGAATTTGTCCTGTTTGTTCTTGCCATCTGATGATCAGCAAATGGGCAGGGGCCCCGGGGCCCCAAGAGCAGCCACTTGGGCTACTTGTCCCCAAGGGCAGGTGGAGGGTTCAGGCCTCCCCCAAGCAGCCTGGGCTCCCTGGGCAGCTCTTGCCCCTGCCCTGGCTTCTGGAGCAGCCTTGGAGGGAAGGGGAGGAGCAGGGGATGGGGCCCCCAGGCTGGGATTTTGTTGGAGGGCCCAAATGTTCATTGTGCCCAAGGCACCAATAAACCTTAATCTGCATCAGGTAATACCCAAGTCCATGTCTTCTGCACTTTTCTTTGTTGAAATAGCCTATTTGTTATCACCAGGTTGCTAGGCTATTAAATTTCTTCCTTTCTCTTCTTTTTTTTTCTTCACTGAGCCCAAATCTGCCTATTGCTCCAGCCCAGGAATTCCACATGGATCCTTCTTTTGCATTACAATCTCCTATCACCAATCCCATGTCTCGTCTGGAAGGTTTTTGTATTGTTTTCTGTACATTGTTATAAAATTAACCAATTTCTGCCTTATGCCCCACTGAGGTTGGTGCATTGTGGGTGCATCGTATTTGACTGTGAATCCTACTTTCAGCATAGCAGGTTAAATGCCGTAAGAGCCTGACTGGCTTTTGGCTTTAGCACAAAGGTGACTCTGTCCTGGTGTCCATCATCTTTTCTTCCTGATGCGCACACACATACATGGCTAGTTCCAAATGGGATTTTACATTCAACAAGCCACTCATAACAGAAAAGAAGAGATCTTCAGCAAGTTTTTGTTTCCCATTCGAGGAAAACGTTTATCTTATTGCCTTAATGGATTCTCCTGGGACTGAGATACTATAGTCTGGTAATGTACTATATACAGTGTAAAGGATACGATTCCCTCTGTTCTTTCCAAATTCCTCATGTAGTTCTCTAAAATTAACATTTCCTGCTCTTTGTGACACATCACAATTCCTGTTTTGCATATGCTTATTTGCTTACACAAATCTATTATTTGCTGCCTCTGAGTGGTCTCAGTCTCTGAAGTCTCATGTTTTCTTTCTTATTTACTTTGCCTCTTGTATGCCACACTTGAGGCCATAGCACGCTTCTGATATTTTAAAGTAGCATTCTTCACTGATATTGCTGAGATATGGACAGAGCTGGGCATAAATACTTGATATATTTCACAGCTTAGAAACTGATGGTTGAGCTGGACCTCTGTGTTGTCTCCCGACAGAGTATTTCGTCTCATTGTATTTTCAGAATGCTGTCTTTTGTACCCATTTCTTTACAACGTCAGCTTCAGTTTGATTTCCACTGCTAATATTTCATTTTTCCTCTTCAATGAGTTCTGGAAACTAATGCTTATATCTGAGTTGCTGCTGAAAGGGAATAAGACAGCCAGTCTACAATAAGCCATTTAAACATCAAAGTGTGTAGATTCTGATGAAAGCTACATCTTACCGAATTGCGTGCTATGATAAATTGCAGGAAAGAAACTCAATGAACAGTCATGTCTTTCAGTACCTCTTCTCATTTGTTAGAGACTTATAATGCTAGTATTTAAAATCAAGGTCCCATAGAATCACACATGGATATAATAACTGAGTGAGCCATAAAAAAATGTTTTACGCTTAAACTCCCGTCTGCCCCTTCCTTCATCTCCCCCTCCTTCCACACTCAGATCTTTTCACTAGCCCATTTCAGCGGAGTAGTGTATAAGCCAGGAAAGTTCTCCACAATAGCGGGACCTTTCTCCCACTTACACAAAGGTAAATTTGATTATTATTATATCCATTTCTGATGCCATTTGCTTTTCACCTCAAATAATAAATATGGCTTCACACACCCATTTCTGTGGGCCTCCTTATATAATAAGATCAGTTCAGTTTTTCTCACTAAATGATGCTTCTGGACTTCCTGAAACACATATCAGCAGAGATGGCCTTGGGCAACAATCTGTCTCCATTCTGCTATACTAGTCAGTGTTGTCAAGCTGAAGGCTAGCAGGCATTACAGAGTATATCTGTGCTTCCTGTTTGCTATCCAGCAATAAGTCTGTAGCGTTCAGTCAGTAACCCAGAGTCAGGCAATTGTACTAGAAATAACACAGGTGCACAGCAAAAGAGAAGGTTCAAGTATCATTGTCTATTTAATGGACAACAAGCAGTAAAGAAAGTCAATAGCACATGCAACAAGGGGAATTTTCAAGTGATGAGCTAGGATGTCCCTGCCTGATGCTCACTGTTAAAATGCAAAGTCTTGTGTACTGTACAGCCTTTTAGACCTAAGTTATGCTCCCTCATGTTTATTTCAGTGGTACTTAGGGACTAACCAAGAATGGGGCCTCATCGTGCAAGGTGCTGTACAAACACATAGTAAGAGACAGTCCCCGCCCCAAAAGGCTTTCAATCTAAATAGACAAGACAGCGACCAGGCAGGAAAAGGAGCAGAACATGCAAACAAATTGTATTTTAGTGTCTTGGAGGGGGGCATAATTTTGGAGGGTTGGTTTTGTTGAAAGAGGATCAGCTAACTGGGAAGACATGGGAAAGGAGCTGGGACATTAAAGGGAGGCAGAGAGGGGACAGGAAAGGGGAGGAAGGAAGAGGGTATGAAGGGCAGGTAGAGACCCTGAAGTGAAGAGACTCTGAGGGAGGAGGCGGAAGTAGTGAAAGGCTAATCAGTACAGGGCAGAGAATGGCCAGTCAAAACGGCAGAAGATGCGTTATGGACATCATCCATGTCCAGCAACCCTTGTTATACATCTAGCATTTGTTCCAGCTGATGTCAGTTTCTTTGGCCCCAGACTAGCTCCTCCCTACTAATTTCTTCTTTCCCTGGCCCACATGGCTTGGGGGTAGAGGGCCCAGCCTGGGTCCTAGTGTGTCCAGAAGGGGAAGAAGGGACAACTCCCCTGCACAATTCTGGGTCCAGGAGTGTTGAGGTTGAGGGGTGGTCCATACTGGACCCCGTGGTACAAAATCTGCCAAAGCTGTGCTTGTGCCTGCTCCTGCTGGTGTCAGATGATTTCAGTGTCAAAGCTGCACTGAATTATGTTTCATCTGGGGAAAAGGGGAGCATTCAGGATCCACCTCTTTTTTGCAAGACTCCCCCATGCCCATCAGAGCTGTAGCACCTTCTGCTGTTGGCTACCCGTTACCCTGCTCCTGCAAAACTGCAGGGGAAGACTAGCTGGCTGCGTGTCTCACACCTCCCCTGGCCTCAGTGATGACAAATCCCACCCTGCCACCTATATGCCTTTGGAGAGGAAAATCTGGCTAAGCTCCTGAGCATACCTGTCCTTGTTGCTGCCTTTACTATGGAAAGATCTTCCTCTTGTCTTCCACTTTATAAGCAGAACAGCCTGGAAGCTAGCACATGCAATTCAGCCTCTTCCCCCTTGTGGAGAAACCCCAGGACAACAACAATAAAAAAGAGGCAGAGAGATAAAATGGCAGATAGAGACGAATTTATGGGGCACCTGTCCAGCAGGGAATTGTGGCAACTGAACAAAAACAGAAAGTATGCAACCATTTGCTGAGGCACAAAATAATTAATTTAAGCTGGGCTTTGTCCTGTCTAAACAAAACAAAACCACCCCTAGCAAATCACAATTACGTTATGGAGAACAATAGGGTGAAGGGGAAAACCCACCAAAACCTTCTCCAGAAGTTTAGAAGAAAACACGCCCAAGTCAGAGAGTCAGAGCACATATTAGCTGCAAATATATTGTGCAGTTCTGATTTTATTTTTAAGAAAAGTTGAAACCAAATGAAATTAATCCAATTCACCTGTAAGACACAAAATAACAAATAAGTTCTTATAAAACGGGTACTAGAACTTGTTTTCTTCCCTAAATTACTTGTTTTTAGATTTCCTCTCATCTCAAAACACATCTAGATATAAAGCAAGGCACACCTTGTACAAGTACTGTTTGTTGGTAGGACATAGAAAGACAGCACTACATTGGTTACACTTGGGTCACATTTGTGAGATTATCGTTGTACAAGGAGAGCTAAAATTTCCATTAAAATGACAGTTAAAAGTGCTCGGCAGAGGGTTATTGAGCTGCCAGGACTTTTAATTTTTAATTGCAAAAACTGTGGAATTTGTGACAACCTGCCAGCCTTATGCATTATAGGCAAGGCTCTGTTAACAGCACATGTGCACATAAATCCCAAGGCGTAGCTTTGAAAATTGACCTCACTTAACGTAATATTGTACACATATTCCTATAATGTGATATGTTAGCAAGATAAATCATTTTTTAAACTGTATTCTAAAAACTATGATGTTGACCAGTTTCATTTGAAAACCAATCTGGTTGCCCTGTCAATGTTTGGGTAGTTAAAGGGTGACCAATAAAACATAAGGACAGTATGTGCGCTTGTCTCCAAAGCTGCCATCAAATAATAATGAAATGCAGAACTAATACAGCATAAGGGCAGACAGATCTGTTTTGTAAATCAGTGAAATGCTAGCCATTGCTCTTTTGAGAGAATATCACCTCACAGCACTTACTTGGAATAGGTCCGCAACTTTTTGTGCCACTTAATGGGGAGTGTGCTTGGCTTTCAAAGGAGAAAATGATGATCATCAAATGAAGCTACTAAGGAAAGGTAGGACCGTGTCTTAATTCAGGAGCAGGTAAACCAAAAGAACCTAACCAGTGGATTGTTTGGAGGGCGGTTACTATTTTTTTTCTATTGCAGCTTCACCTCGTAGTGCCACTTGTTATATTTTTTAAACAACCACGAGATGGCACTAGCAGCATTCACAGACAATATTCAGTTACTTCCTGCTGAAGTTCCATAAGGAAGAGTAGCACGATCTGCAGAAACCCTTATATCATCACAGAACAGTACTGAAACATGCTGCAGACTTTGAGATACCTGAACTCCCCAAGCTCGTTCCCAACCTACAATAAGACTGGGAATTTTCCAAGTTGTCACCATGACTCTACTGAATGATCAGTCAGTTCTAATAGATTGTTTTGCTTCGGCAAACCTAGCCCAATTCTAATTGCACTCAGTATTAATGGTCAGTGATTTTCATTTATGACAACCACATTAGATTTTAAATACTGCCATTGAGCAAGATATTTCATATTTCATGCATCATATATTCAGGAGAAATTTAATTTAAATGGACAATTAACTCTAATTTGAGTCATTTATAATTCAAGAGACTCAAAAGAAAAGACGGAAGGAGCCAGTGTAATTTTGGAATTGTCTAGGGCTCCAGCTGTCCTTGCTGTGGCTTGCAGTACTGCTCAGAATTGTGGCAGCACGTAATGGAGGTGAGGGGAGAGAGGGAAAGGGTATTTGGGCTTCCAGAAAGATCTCCTCACACCATGGCTCCAGGGCTGGCGGAGCTGTTGTTCCCCACTGTGGCGTTGGAGCCACAGTGGGGACACAGAGCTTTTCCGGTCTCAGGGCTGCAGCAGGATGGAGGGGTAGGAGTGAGTGGAGCCTTGAGGGAAGCGGCAGAGTGGGGGAGGAATGGCGGGGAGGGGAGGAAAGGCAGGGCCATCTCTAACTATTTTGCCACCCCAAGCCAAAAAAGAAAGGGTGGCAGGAGGAGCGCCACCAGAGCAAAAAAAAAAAGGGGGGGGCGGCGGGGTTGGAGGAGCGCCATCCTAAGATTAGCTGGAGTGTCGCCCCTTACAGAGTGCCGTTCCAGGCATGTGCTTTTTATGGTGCTGCCTGGAGCCAGCCCTGAGGAAAGGTGTGGGGCCATGGGTGAGGCTGTGGGTGGAAGGAGGTGGAACGGGTGGGGAGGAGCTCCAGACTTGGAACTCCTGCTAGGGCAGAAAGCTTTGCAGCTGTCCCTGCCGAGGCTGAGAGCTTGGTCCCACCTGGGATCAAGCTCTCAATGCCTCCCCCAGGCCCCTCCTGCCCAACTGAGCTCTCTGCTTTCCCCCGCTGCCCCAGCTGGGGTCATGGGAGGAGGAGGGGAAGGGCTGAGCTTTCAGTCCCTGCTGCCCTGCCCGGGGCCATGGGGGGGAGGGAGGTGGCTGAGAGCAGTGATGTGGGGCAGGGCCTTGGCCAGAAGAGGCAGGGGACTAACCTCCCCAAGGGGAAGCTTCACCCACTGCTCATGGACTCGTGTATATTTCAAATCATTGCAGAGGCAAATATGCATACTATACTATGCAAATATACTAGTGTTTAGTTTATTATAGTAATTTCTGTCTCC
The DNA here is from genome assembly GCA_007922305.1 of Dermatemys mawii. Classification (NCBI taxonomy): domain Eukaryota; kingdom Metazoa; phylum Chordata; order Testudines; family Dermatemydidae; genus Dermatemys; species Dermatemys mawii. The sequence goes on from ML677348.1 coordinate 18,469,419, forward strand.
AGCACACCTTGTTTTATCACAGCAGCCATGCCACAATCCAGTAATTCTAATTAGGTCTGTAAAGCGATTAAAAAAAGTAATCATAATTAATCACGCTGTTAAACAATAATAGAATACCATTTATATGAATATTTTTGGATGTTTTACACATTTTCAAATATATTGATCTCAATTACAATATAGAATACAAAGTGTACAGTGCTCACTTTATTTTTTATTATAATTATTTGTACTGTAAAAATAAAAGAAATAGTATTTTTCAATTCACTTAATACAGGTACTGCAATGCCATCTCCTTATCATGAAAGTGAACTTACAAGTGTTGAACTTATGTACAAAAACCCTGCATTCAAAAATAAAACAATGTAAAATTTTAGAGCCTACAAGTCCACTCAGTCCTACTTCTTGTTCAGCCAATCCCTAGAAGAAACAAGTTTGTTTACATTTACAGGGGAAATGTTGCCTACTTCTTGTTCACAAAGTGAGAACAAGTGTTCACATGGCACTGTTGTAGCCAGTGTTGCAAGATATTTACGTGCCAGATGCACTAAAGATTCATATGTCCTTCATACTTTAACCATTATTCCAGAGGACATGTGTCCATGCTGATGATGGGTTCTACTCCATAACAATCCAAAGCAGTGCGGACCGACACATGTTCATTTTCATTATCTGAGTCACATGCCACCAGCAGAAGGCTGATTTTCTTTTTTGGTGGTTTGGATTCTGTAGTTTCTGCATTTGGAGTGTTGCTCTTTTAAGACTTCTGAAAGCATGCTCCACACCTCATTCCTCTCAGATTTTGGAAGGCATTTCAGACTCTTAAATCTTGGGTCGAGTCCTGTAGCTATTTTTAGAAATCACACATTGGTACCTTCTTTGCATTTTGTCAAATTTGCAGGGAAAGTGTTCTTAAAATGAATAACATGCTGGGTTATCATCCGAGACTGCTATAACATGATATATATACGGCAGAATGTGGGTAAAACACAGAGCAGAAGCCATACAGTTGAGTTGAGTCACAAATGTAATTAACACTTTTTTTAATGAGCGTCATCAGCATGTAACCATGTCCTCTGGAATGGTGGCCAAAGCATGAAGGGGCATCCGAATGTTTAGCATATCTGCCATGTAAATACCTTGCAATGGCGGTTACAGACATGCTGTCTGTTTTTTCAAGTGACACTGTAAATAAGAAGCGGGCAGCATTATCTCCTGTAAATGTAAACAAACTTGTTTCTCTTAGGGATTGGTTGAACAAGAAGTAGGACTGAGTGGACTTGTAGACTCTAAAGTTTTACATCGTTTTGTTTTTGAGTGCTGTTATGTAACCAAAAAAAATCTACATTTTTAAGTTATGATTGAGAGATTGCACTGTTGTACTTGTATGCAGTGAATTGAAAAATACTGTTTCTTTTGTTTAGCATTTTTACAGTGCAAATATGTGTAATAAAATAATATAAAGTGAATACTGTACACTTTATATTCTGTGTTGTAACTGAAATCAATAAATGTAGATAAACATCCAAAATATTTAATAAACTTTTATTGGTAATCTCTTAACAGTGTGATTAATCACAATTAATTTTTTAAATTGTGATTTTTCTGAGTTAATCCCATGAGTTAACTGTAATTGACAGCCCTAATTCTAATCTAACAAAGTTACTAACACAGTGTAAATAGTATTGTAAAAAGTGATCAATACAATATTATACAAATCTACAATTGAAGGGAATATTTTATATCATTGTAAATCAGAGCTATTGCAATCATTTAAAGTGCTGCACACATCCTGTGAAATCCTCATAATTAGGACCCATTCCCAGAAACTCATGGACTTAGATTACAAAATATCCATGCAGCTAAATCTGCCCTACCAAAGGTCATGGAATAGAAAACGCAGTTAGGGTGTGATCCTGCTCCCATTGAGGTAAATGGCAAAACTCCCATTGGCTGCAATGGAGTCAATCCCTTAAGCTTTTAAGTCACCATAACCTCCCACTAACCACAGCCATCAGCACTTTGACACAGGGATCAGCATCATGTCTGTGGTAAAAATTTTGAGGCTTGTGGAAATTTTTAAAAAGATTGAATGACTGAATGACATAACCCTCCCCCCCGATGTCTATCACTAAGTACGGTAATTTTGTAAAATCTCCATTATGCAACCTGGTGGTGCCAATCCCTGCTCTGACACCAGTATCCACACCCTCCAGACTGCCATCACAGGACTCTGTCTCTAATGAACGGTATAAAATCAGGAGGGAAAACAAAATTCAGCCAGCAGACGGATAGAATCGGACACAAGGAATTCTTGAGAGGTTATGGCCTGATGATGAAAGAGGCAAAGAAATCCTATCTTTCATCCACCATAGCAGCAGCCACTCATTATGCCCCACTGAACTATTCAAACCCATGAGTGCAGGGGACTGGACTAGATAACCTCTCAAGGTTCCTTCCAGTCCTATGATTCTATGACTAGAACAGCTACATTCCACTGGACTAATGTCAGGTTCAAGAGAGCAGGACACTGAATCTGAAAATCACTCCCAAGAGATCAGGATGACAATGAACCTCAGCACCTTTGGAGCAGAATGCAAAGCATACTTCTACAGGGGCACAATGTTAAACTATAAAATACAATAAAACTCCTTACAACTCTTTGTGTATACTGTGGAATTTTGAGATGCACTCAGATCCCATGATGATAAGTGGCTACAGACAGCTAGAAAGAGACTGTCATAGTGTAAATGTGGGACAAAGACCAAAAAATGAAGGCCATATAAAAGAAAGTGTTATCACTCTGACCAACAGGGAGGAATTTGTTGTGAATCTGAAGGCTGAAGTCACTTTAGGTGAAAGTGATCATGAAATAATTGATTTCATGATTCTATGGAAAGGAAGGAGTGAGAGCAGCAGAATAAGGACAATGGACTTCAGAAAAGATTAGCCAAAATTACTATAATGGAGGTGCAAAGCCAGTTGAAAGACTGTACTGAAAGAGTAGTTATGAATGGTTCATTGTCAAACAGGAGGTATGCATATGATGGAGTCCTGCAAGGGGGCTATCCTAGGTCCAGTACTATTCAATATTTTCATTAATGATCTAGACAATGGAGTAGAGATTATGCTTATAAAATCTGCAGATAACACCAATCTTAGCGGGACTACAAGCACTCTGGCAGACAGGATTAGAATTTAAAATGTCCTTGACAAATTTGAGAATTGGTCTGAAAACAAGATGAAATTCAATACAGATAAATGCAAAGTACTACATTGAGGAAGGAAAAATCAAACACATAGCTATGAAATGTGGAAAGAACTGCCTACGAGGTGGTAATACTGCTGGAAAGGATCTGGGGGTCATGGTGACACACAAACTGACTATGAGTGAACAACATGATGAAGCTAAAAAAAAAAAAAAGGTTAATATCACTCTGGTGTGCATTAACAGGAATGTCATATGTAAGACATAGCAGGTAATTATCCCTCTCTACTCAGCAATGGTGAGGACTCAGCTGAAATATTGTGTCCAGTTCTGGACACCACACTTCAGGACAAACTGGTGAGCATTCAGAAGAGAGCATCAAAAATGATATAAGATTTAGAAAACCTGTCCTATGAGGAAAGGTTAAAAAACTTGGGCACGTTCAGTCTTGAGAAAAGAAACTGAGGGATGAGGTGGGGCCGGGGGGGGCGGGCACCACCGCAGTCTTCAGCTGTGTTAATGGCTGTTATAAAGGGGACAGTGATCAATTATTCTCCAAATCCACTGAAAGCAGGACAAGAAATAATGGGGTTAATTTACAGAAAGTGTGATTTAGTTTACATAATAGGAAAAAATTCTAACTGTAAGAATAGGTAAGCACTGAAATAGGCTTGCAAAGGAGTCTGTGGAATCCCCATCATTAGAGGTTTTTCAGAACATATTAGACAAACACCTGTCAGGGATGGTCTAGGTTTACTTGGGCCTGTCTCAATACAGGGGGCTGTAACAGATGACCTCTCAAGGTCTCTTCCACCCCCACATTTCTATGATTTTAATACAGGTGACAAACTGAAGTGGGAGTCATGTATGTAGAATTTTTTGTAACTTCTGTTAGTCATTTAGCTTTACTGGGATAAATAATTTACAATAAGAAAAGAGAAATAAGACCTGCTCATAAAGGTAAATCAGAGTCCAAAACAAGAGACATCTCTTGTATTTAAGGCTGTGTTTATTATATATTTGCTCTATTGATCAACATTGCCCAGAAGTGATGTGCTTATCTCTGATACAGTGATCTTTTGAAATCTGAGGAAGGCCTTGCTAAAGTGACCAACATGACTTCACTGTGTTTAATAAACGAACACACAGAAGTTTAAATACAATCAATGTTCTGTCTCTATTTTATTTGATAAAAGCAACACATGCTGACATGAGAGAAGAGGGGAAGTTAAGGGGAAATCTGCAATGTTCATGATATAACAACAGTGATAGGATACATAAGCAAAATGCCGTAGCACGAAGCTTGAGCATCTCCAGTCATCTGGATGAGTTCAACTCCCTTTTAAATGACAGAAAAGGGAACTGACACTTTTTAAAATTGAAATAGTCTTCAAAAGCTGGCTTTTATTATTATAACATAAAAGGTTTCAGTACAATAATATTATTCCATTTCCTCTCAGTGGTGCATTCTGGGATTCCAAAATTTTGTTACACACCCCAAGAATTATTCATACAGAAGTTAAAAAATTAGAACATTATTTTCTAGTTAAATATCAGTAAACAGTGTAGAAGTACTTGGAAGAACAGAACCATCTGAGACAATATAAATTCTCTCTTCTGAGTCTGTTGAAATTAATTTGGCTTCCTTCCTATATATGTTTATGCGATACAGTCTGGAGTTTAGATATTCCCGTATAGTAACACCATATTAGTTGCTACTTGGTAATTTGCTATCTTGTGCTAATTTGAAGCCTTTCAACACCATCAATATTTCTGATAAAGCCAGGCTATTGCATTCAGCTATGCTGAGCTCCAGTCATAAGGTACACTGTAGGTTGACAGATATTTCCAAGTCTTCTCTCCTGTAGCAGAACAAGCCAGCTTCCTTCAGGAGTCTGAACACTGACATGGTTCCAGGAACAAATAGACATGTCAGCTGAAGTCAGTTCTCTGAAGATCTTTTGATTCCATGTTCTGACGACTTGTTATAAGTATTATAAATATTTTGAATATGCTTTTTCCCAAATAGTGAATGATAAAACACTTTTTTTTACAAGGTTGAGCCGATTCTTTCCAGTTTATTGTCATATGTGAAAATGGCTAGTGTTGGTAAAATGGCTTCACAATGTTATTTCATCATTTATCTTTGTACCACCACAAATTTTAGAGAAGAATATTGTGCCATTAGTCTAAACCAGGGGTGGGAAAACAATTTCTATTCCCCAATATGGAAAACTATTCCATATTGGAGAATAGAAATTGTATGGCAAGCCATGAATGATCACAAAATTGCGTTTAGAGTCCAGGAGGAGGTGTGGGCTCTGGTTGGGGGTGCGGGCTCTGGGGTGGGGCCGCGGATGAGGAATTTGGGGTGTAGGAGGGTGCTCTGGGCTGGGAATGAGGGGTGTGATGGGCAGGAGGAGGGATCAGAGCTGGGGCAGGGGTTTGGGGCATGGGAAGAAGCTTGGGGTGCAGGCTCTGAGTGGTTCTTATCTCAAGCCGCTCCCGGAAGCAGTGGCATGCTCCTTCTCCGGCTCCTACACGGAGGCACAGCCAGGTGGCTCGGCCCCCCAACCCAGCGCCCCGGCTGGAGCGGGGCAATTCCCAGACCCCACTTCCCAGTGGGAGCTCGCAGGCCAACTTAAAACGGCTTGCAGCCTGGATCCAGCTCGCGGGCCATAGTTTGCCCATCCCTGGTCTAAACCTATTGGGCCTGATTCTTCACTGCCTTCCACAGTCATTTGCCAAGTGAGTGCAAAATGCTACCATTCAGATCTGGTAGTGTTCTACACATATTTTGCCCAGCTGTAAATAATTAGATATAGCCCATAACAGTGGAGAATCAGGCCTATTGTGCTGTAACAGTTCTGAGACCCTGCAAAGGAGAAAGTTTCAGAGCCTGGGCTCCAGCCAAAGTATGATGGTTTACAATGCAATGTTTTGCTCCACAGTCCAAGCCCCACAAGCCCAAGTCAGTTGACCCAGCCTCTGAGACTTCATGTTGCAGGGTTTTTAGACATACCTTAAAGTCTGACCTAAACCCTAAGCAGTGGTGGCGTCAGCATTTTTGCTGCGCTAGGCGCGGGGGCGGCTCTATGATTTTTGCTGTCCCAAGTGCTGCAGTCAGGCGGCCTTTGGCTCCCATTGACACTGACTTTGACTTTGGGCTTGTCTTCATTACGCGCGGTAGCAATCGGTCTTTTGGTGATCAATTTATCGCGTCTCGTCAGGACGCGATAAATCGATCACCAGCGGCGCCCCCGTCGACTCTGTAACTCCAGCTTGCCAAAAGGCACAAGCTGGAGTCGACGGGGGAGCGCGCTGCTGACCACCGCCGCTGTGAGGACGGCAGGTAAGTCGGCTGCAGATACGTCAACTTCAGCTACGTTATTCACGTAGCTGAAGTTGCGTATCTGCAGTTGATCCCCCCGCCTAGTGAAGACCAGCCCTTTGGCTCCCATTGACTTTGATGAGCTTTGGAGCTGGCCGATGGTAAACATTCAAACACCATGTTAAATCCCTCATTCATGTTGCTTCTGCTTCCAAGCATCTCTGAACAGGGTCATTTATCAGAAGCTGGAGTGAACCCAAACAGCTCTGTATGGTAGCATTGCGGAAAGTGCTAATATTCAACTGGGTGTCCAGATCTGGAATAAAATCCTATTTTTATACTTAATATAGAAGACAAGGTTTCCACACCGTTCATGTTGTCTCAGTAGCTGACAACAGGCAGGAAACTCATAACTGAGGCAGATGCACCATTTTCTATCACTGCGTGGGGGAAAAAAAAGCAAAAAATGCTGAACAGCATAAAGGAGGGTCAATGAACTGATTGCCAATTTCTTCAAGCCTTTACTGTCAATTTCCTGCCTTTTGTGGATTTAGGTTACAACTTTAATGGTGTTTAAACAGAATGATTTTATATTTATTTCTTCCAGATTGCATTTTTTTTTAAGGATGGTTTGTGAAACGGTATAAACTGTATATTTAGTTGGGGGTTAGAATGGAGGTTTCTGGAGCTGTTCCACTCTCTTATGTAACTATTTATTTTGGCTGTTTTAAAATGAATAGTATTGTTCTGAGTAAGGCTGCTGAGTAATACACACACGATCATTTTTCCTCCCTAGACATTTACTGACTGATCAGAATGGATCTTCTGCAGCTGTACCTGTCTATTGATTAAATACAGATTTGTATACACTACTTTAAACCAGGTAACGTTCTCGGTATTTTTACTATCTATTTCAAACTGTTCTGACAATATATCTCGGTGTTAAACAGTACTGAGGCTGGATGCTGTTCTGGTCTAGGTGTTCTTAGTACCTAGACCAGAAC
>ML677348.1:18477361-18556748 GCA_007922305.1 Dermatemys mawii
GTTCTGGTCTAGGTACTAAGAACACCTAGACCAGAACAGCATCCAGCCTCAGTACTGTTTAACACCGAGATATATTGTCAGAACAGTTTGAAATAGATAGTAAAAATCCTTATAAAGGTACTCTGCCATTTCTCAGACTAATGGCTTCTCCATTAAAACTTCTTTCCAAAACACCAAAAGTAATTACACCATAACAACTTGCCACATTATACTGTAACAACTTGCCAAAAATATAACTTGATAAGAAGGCCAGTACAATTCTACATGTTTTTCCCTTTAAATAAATTAAAAATTCAGACAAGTTTGGCAAGAAATTTGTTTTCAACAGAAATTGGGCTGTGGCCACCAATACTGAGTTTATATATGAAGTGAATTTTTTACAACCAAAATAATAAACCCCTAAAAATAGTGAACTGCAGTGCATTTCTAACAGTGGGTCACCCCGCTCCCTTCCCATATTAGGAAAATCATTTTTGACGTGAGGGAGGGGAGGGAGAGGAAAGCTCCTCAAGGTTCCCCTCATGGCATTTTCCCACAACCAGTCCATCAGATTGGGGTTGTGGTGCAGCTTCCTTCTTCCCCATGGAACAAACAGGACGTTCTCTCCCCGAATCTGCAGATTCTCAAAGATCAGCTGGAGGCCTGTGCCTCTACATGGGTTCTGGGGCCCTCAGCCTCCTTTTCTGTCTCCACGGGACCCATTCTGCTAGGGTCTGCCTTTTTCATAGCTGCCCCTGCAACCTCATAAAGGAGGCGGGGAAGGATTTGCCAGTGTGGAGAGAGCTTCTCAGAAAAGTTAATGCAGCTTGAGGTTGTATTTTCTTTTCAGCATCTTTATAGATATTTGTCAGGGGAAAGTGGGTTACCATGTGCATCCCTGGGCACTTTCTGCTCTACATGCTAAGGGTCAGTCTCCCAAACTCCCTTCACCAGAGCTGAAGGAGAATGAACACAAACCCCCTACCTGCACAGCTATGGACAGATCTACACATCAAGGATCCCCTCCTCATGAATCCAGTGGATACAATCTCACCTGATATTATAATACACCTTTATGAGGCACCCACTAAGGTGGTGTGTGGGAACCTTTTACAACATTTAGCGCACAGTGGTGTAACACGTTCCCCTCAGGAGAAACAAAGAAGGAGCAAAGAACTTGCCAGCCCAGATGGCTCAGATGGTGGAAATGCACTGCTGTAATTCACATATGCACAAATTTACATGAAAAGGTTCAGCATGGAGAAAGCTCAGATGTAGAATTCCTCCTCGTTGGTTGGAGAGCCTGGATGAATGCTGCCAGATGTTTTCCTATCAGTCAGAGAACAAGGGGCTGCTCTTGGTGACTGTCTGAGTTGACAGTGAGATGCTAAGGGGGATGCTAAAGATGACAAGAAAGAGCTGGAAGACCACTCGGAGAGAGATGGAAGTGAACCACTAGGGAGGTCAAGGGTATTGCACATGGTTGACAGTGGCCTTCCTCTGGAGATAGCCTGTTTAGATCTACTGACACTTTGTCTTTGTGAGGGAAGAGAAGCTTCCAAATCACTGCAAAATCCATTAAAGGTAGAGTAAGCGGAGACCACAGACACATCCGAGAAGGACAGCTTCATCCCTGTGTCGACATCAGTCTCCTGTGAACCCTCCAAGTCCTCAATGTTAAGCTTGGGACTGCATCTCCATGTTTTTAACCGGTTCACAGGTGACCCAATATTTAAAATCTGGAACGGGTCACTAAAGTGAAAGGAGTCAGAGGCTGGAGAGAAGCTTGTTGTGGGCAAGCAGAACAGAGACTTGCTTCGCTGAAATGACCATGAAATGCTGGAGGCACTACTGGATCTTCGAGGGATGTCTTCTCGGTCACCATTTCTCAAGTCCTGCTGGGAGACGCCAAGGAACTGACCAAGGCCATTTGCCCGATGCAGCTTGATTTGACCAGCTGAGTTCAGATGCTCACTAGTTTGATCAGGGGCAGGTCTGTGACTGTGAGGAATGTAGCTTGGTGAAGGAGTGAAACGGGAATCCCTTGAAGATGGGAAATGAAGCTTGTTCTGTTTAGCAGACGTCCTATGCCAAATACGTGCCTGCTGGGGGTGGGGGGTGGGAAGAAAAGAGGAAAGACCACATTAAACACAAACCTGGCAATTTTACAACTGTAAGTCTCCACTATTGAACTGTTACTGCATGTAACTATAAAGCAGACTGTCAGTCAGTACACTCTCAGTAAATATTTCACTTTAATAATAAAGAGAAAGCACTGTGACAAAATCCAAATATTTATACAAGGGTCCTTGGAGAAAAACAAAATGAATAGGTCTGGAGCCTTAAAACTGTCCTGTCTCATAGGGTGAATTCCATGAAACAACAGTGAGATCCTGAGAAAGACACTCATCTCTTGGAAAACAGGTGAAATTTTAAGACTCTAGGACTGTAGCAAAAATTTCAGATGTGCTCTGAGAATTCTCTCTATACAATATACATATAAATCTATATGTAATATTTTTAAGAACTACAGTATTCTATATGAGATTTCAAAACACTGAGCTCAAAGACCCTTTTGAAAGGCATCTAATTTTATTCCAATTTAAAACAACCTGAATCTACTTGTTTTTATGTCTCATCTGAAATTCAGTAAAAGCCTGAACTGAATGATTTTTCACATACTATGCAAGTGTGTTAACAAAACTATAGGAAATGGACATAAAAAAGCCTCTGAAGCTTGTGTGTTTAAGCTCAGAGGAAAATTGGATGGGTGAGAAGAGCTAGTTACTCCAGCTCACCAGGTTTTTCTTTTTATCACAAAATCCCAGAGTTTTTCTCATTCTGAATTTTAATATATTGATTGGGTTTTACTTAAAAGGTTAAATAAATCAAAGAGAAACTGTTTATTGGTATTCTACAAGTTCAACCAGCATCGACTTTTTAATTAATATAGATTATTATACAACTTCATTCATACTCTACTTCCAGATTTCTTCTTTTAGTAAAGGAAGTTGAAGATGAACAGTGTAAATGCCAACCACTGTTACTGTTCTTTCTCCATTCATTTATATCTATAAATATTCTATAAATGAATGGAGAAAGAACAGTAACAGTGGTTGACATTTACACTATTCATCTTCAACTTCCTTTATTAAAAGAAGAAATCTGGAAGTAGAGTATGAATGAAGTTGTATAATAATCTATATTTCTTCACTAAAGGTGGTGACACATTTGCTACGTTCTTCCTTTTGATTTTGACCGCTGCTGTAAACCCAGAAATCTCATTCTTCCTCTTTTTCTCTGAAACTCACCACCCCTTCTACTTCTCTTTCCATCCAAATCATTCCCTACCTTATATTTTCTAGTAAAGAAAAGGGCAGGCTACTTACCTGTAACTGGAGGTTCTTTCAGTGCATGATCCCTATCTATATTCCACTGAGGGGATTCAAAATCTGTGCTTCCTGCCTACCTTTTGTCACTCTTATGGACCTTGGAATGACTCATTCCTCCATGGCTGGAATTTGTTGACATGGCAACGTCCTTCTTAGACTTGGAGGAAGACTTACAGCCATGCAACAAAATAGCAGATGAAATTTACTGTTGATAAATACAAAATAATGCACACTGGAATACATAATCCTAACTATACATATACAATGATGGGGTCTAAATTAGCTGTTGCCACTCAAGAAAGAGATCTTGGCGTCACTGTGGATAGTTCTCTGAAATCATCCACTCAATGTGCAGTGGCAGTCAAAAAAGCAAACAAAATGTTGGGAATCATCAAGAAAGGGATAGATAATAAGACAGAAAATATCGTATTACCTCTATATAAATCCATGATACACCCAGATCTTGAATATTGAGAGCAGATATGGTCACTCCATCTCAAAAAAGATATATTGAAATTGGAAAAGATTCAGAAAAGGGCAACAAAAATGATTAAGGGTATAGAATGGCTTCTGAATGAGGAGAGATTAATAAGACTGGGACTTTTCAGCTTGGAAAAGAGGTGACTGGAGCGGGATATGATATAAAATCATGAGTGGTATACACAAAGTAAATAAGGAAGTGTTATTTATTCCTTCTCATAATACAAGAATAAGGGGCCACCAAATGAAATTAGTAGGTAGTGGGTTTAAAACAAACACAAGAAAAGTATTTTTTCATGCAACACACTGTCAACCTCTGGAACTCATTGCCAGAGGGTGTTGTGAAGGCCAGTATTATAACAGGACTCAAAATGGAGCTAGATAGATTCTTGGAAGATAGGTCCATCAATGGCTATTAGCCAGGACAGGCAGGAATGGTGTCCTTAGCCTCTGTTTTGACAGAAGCTGGGATTGGGTGACAGGGCATGGATCACTTGACGATAACCTGTCTGTTCATTTCCTTTGGGGCACCTGCCATTGGTCACTGTCAGAGGACCGGATACTGGGCTTGAGGGACCTTTGGTCTGACTCAGTATGGCCGTTCTTATGCTCATGCTCATGCGCATGCTTCCATGATTCATGGCTAGGTCCCTGCATTGGGTCCGTAGCACTGGTACTGGCGGAGCCAGATGGAGGTTCCATGGTAGAGGGAGGGCTCTTAGGTTGGTCAGGCTGATGGACAGGGGGATTCCCTGGCCATGATCTGATTTTGGCCCCATTTCAGCCTCCATGAGGTGATTTTTTGAGGCAAAGAGCTCAGCTCTCCCATGTTCGGACAGGGAAGGAGAAGCAGCAGCACCTGGAAGTGATGTGGGATTTCCTCAAACAGTACAAACAGCACTGGTACTCATTACTGATGGAAAACAAGCGAGGTCAGGAAGCACATATTTTGAATCCCCTCAGTGGAATACAATAGGGATCATCAACTCGAAGAAGAATTTCATTGCCATCAACAGCCCTTTCTCCCCAGCCCTCCAACCTCAATTCTAATGACAGAAGGGCACCAATGTCACCACTGTCACCTACAGCCTTACTCTTATATCATTACCCTGAAACACTCCAATTCTTAATGTCAGTCAAAACCAGTATCTTCGACTCTTTGAAAAACATTTGCATCACCCTTCTTCTCTTTTAACATAGATCTTGGAAATAGGGCAATTGTCTGAGCATGGGGCCCTTCTCCTCTGCCCCACTCCCTCGCATCCTCCCTACTCCTAGTAAACCTTTTTTTGAGTGGTTAATGACTTCCTAGATTCTTCTCATATTGGTAATTTCAATATGGCTTTAACAGTTTGTATTTAAATCACTTCTTTGGAAAGCTTTACTGGAGTTTCTCACATGTTGCAAAATACCAAATTTTGTCCCCCAGATTCACTTACAAGCAATTCCCACAGATTGCAGCAGGAGCTTCACACACATCCAAAGTTAGAATTAGGCCCAAAGAAGCCAATACCTTATTTACTGTCCTCTACCTCGTGACTTAACACAGGATTGTTCAAATACAGTACCAAACAGAGAGCATATTAGAAATGAGAAAGTATCTCACCTCTCAAGCTTCCAAATCCATTACTTGACGGTTTGCTGACTTATTCAGCAAATGGCATCATTATTTATATTTTAAATGATGTTATTACTAGATACATTTTAAGGATTTTAAGATGGGAACAAATGGAATTTAGCGCAGAAAGCAACCTACTATTACTTTAATGCCTAGACAACCTTCAAGCATTGTTGTTGCTCATTTCTCACTAGTGCACACCCCCATGATCTTAGTTGCAAAGATGTGCTGTTTAAATCTTTCATTATCAATTACATTGATTTTAGAGGTAACAAGGTACTTTCACATCTGCAAAAAAATTGTTTGCTCATTTGTAACTGTCTATGCCAAGGGTACATTATGGGACATAAACCCTGTTGAGTTCATTTATGCATTGTAGATGAATACACTAACACATGAAGCTATGGTAATTCATAATACTTCTTTTCATAATATAATAAGCTATTCTTCTTAATGCTATACAGAAATAACTGAATCTTTGAATAAAATTAACTATGGTACTGTACCAGTTTCATTAATAGATAAGGGATCAAGATTTCAAGAGTCAAACAGAGTGGCTCAAATTGAATGGTGGTCAATGAATTTTTACTAAAGGTGAATTTGGAGCCACGTTTGCAAGCTATATTATTTTTACTTATGCAGAAGGCAAGATAAGTTATTTTAGAAATTACGCAGAGACTGTTAATAGACGTGTATTGATGAAAAAAGCACCAATTTGTATTTGAACACATTTCTACAGAATGCAGTATTTCATTTTCTAGGACACAAACAAATTATCCCATCACTTTGAGTGTTTGTGCAGGAAATTATTTTGTTATATCATTGTCCAGTATATGAATACAGTTTACACGCACTAATAGTTCTGATTTTCTCTGCAGAATTGTTCTACTGTGAGATAAACTGCATGGCAAACAGATAGATTAAGTAATTAAAAAAATAAATAATTGATAAATATTTAGACAAAACATGCACTAAACTAAAGCTAGACTCAGTGGGACTCCCTGAAGGTGTTAGAGTCCTTATCTGTGGATTCTGGACTGGGGCCTTTGAAAAATTAGATCACAAATACGGTTATCAAGTCAAATGACCTGGACTAGAAAATCTAAAAAATGCTTTGGGGGTCAGATCTAACAGTGACAAAGAGGATGGTCTTATGGATAATGCAAAGGACTGGAAATCCAAAGGAGATATGGATTCTGCTCTTGCACTGTGATGTCTTTGGCAAGTTACTATATCCCTGAACCAGTTTCTTTATGTAAAAATATTTGTGATGAGATGGATGACCTATAACTTATGGGTCACATTTTCAAATACCATCTTAAATTATATGGGCAAGTGCAATATTTGCTAGAACACTATCGGAAGCCCTTTATCTCACATCATGGAAAACCATCCTAACAGCGTGATGTATTAGACCGTGTAATAATTTCCCAAGTGAAGTAGTGGAAATTTCATCTCTTGGCTCATTTTATACCAGACCAGAGAAAACACTAGCAAATGTAGATTAGTGGATACTCCTCTAATGGTAGAGAGCTGGAGTATAAATGAATAGGACTTTTCCATCTCTAAATTCTCTGATTTGCTGGAGATCACAGAGGGATACCATATTTTAGCCTGGATTAAAACTCCTGGGAAATTGGCTCCCAGTCCTGTGCTGTGGCCACTACACTATGCCTCTACTTACTAGCCAACTACTGTATACCGAGAGCTAGGCAGTCTGCTGTTCCTCTTTGCTTTTACCAATTAAATATATATCAGTTGTTCAAAAATAATGTAAGAATTGGGACCCATTTTCAAAATGTGATGGACCACGATGAGAGATGAATCATGAGTGAGAGAGAGACTGATCTTCCTCTGCTATTCTGACCTTGGAGAGATGAAAATAGAAAAAACACTTGTTTTTATCTGTTAAAGTAAATGACATGGACATCTCAGATGTTCTTTTTAGCATAATGACTTTATATTCCCCAAGTGGGGCAAATCTTTTGTCTGACTTCAGAAGCAAAATCTCATCAGCTGTAACTTTTTTTTCTTCAGCCTCTTTACAGTTTGCGTGTTGCAATGCCCATTACCTCACTGCAGACTGACAAAGCACTGTCTGGTATATCCATGCTGCTTGTGTTAGAAACAAAGGCTCCAGCTACACTGGAAAAGGAGCAGCCATCTGACAGAACATAAACGCTGTGTACAAACTGGCACGCCACTTGTGCAGCCTCTAGAACACCAAAAAGACTGATTTTGATTGAAATTCCAAATAAAGAGGACGATATATCTGTCCATACCACCTGAGCCTTTGCATGAATACCCATAAGAAAACAATTGTTGATATGTTTTTTAAAACCTAATGCTTGGTCTGTTACTCGTGCTCACTGTAGTCTTCACAAGTCTTCATGAAGTCTATGGGAAATTATAATCTCTCCACATCATTACAGAATTTTTGGAGGCTATCCAGTCAAACGTTCAGAAATGAAGGACACAACTTTTGGTAAAAGTTACAGAGATCTACAGAGTCTATATTATTAGGGCCTCCTACATCTGATGAGAAGAATCCAGGACTGCTAGTTAACAATTTCTTCTGTCTGTAAGCAGTGTCAGGATGAGCTATACCCTACCTCTGGTGGTGAATTGTGGGAATTGCAGTGAGTTGTGGAAAAGAACTTTGGAGCTGATCTTATTTGCATAGGCACACCCACCGCACCTACTCTGCGCTCACAGCAGCCCAAAAGGTCACTTCAGCTGCTGTTGGTCCCCAGTTTCTCCGTTATTGGCGCAGAAATGACAAAGTATTGTTACCCTGATTATGTGAATCGAGGACTGTGGACATGTACTTGTTATGATGGAGGGACTCACCATCATCTAGGTAGCACTCACTGGGCAAAGTACAGGTGTTCAAAACTCACTGAGTTTGAGAGAGACCATGGGTAGGTTCTTATACTTTTTGATGAAGGCCTTGTTTAAGGGCCCTGCAGGTCTTTCTCTTCTCTTCTCTTCTCAGTGTGGAATGTTAGACCTAATTTTTGATTCTATTAGGAGTCTAGATTCAGCCTGCTAAACTGAATTCACTTTGGGTCTGCTGGTGTACCTGCACTAAGCGCTGTGTGCCCCCCCGCCCCAGCCACTAAAAGCTGACATCATGTGAGAGCTGAAACCACTGAGCACTATGTTAAGGGGAGGGAGGGGACTAAAGGCATGTTGGTGGCCCCAAGCAGTTTGTGTGGCTAGAAGAACGAAGCAGCGGACTCAGCCGAGCAGTTCCTGGGTGCAGTTTGTGCAACTGGCAGAGTGGCTGGCGCAGCGGAGCAGTTTGGGTGTTGGCTGGCAGGGTGGCCAGCAGAGCAGTTTGTGCTGCAGGCGGAGTGACTGGCGCCGCAGAGCAGTTCGAGTGTCGGCTAGCAGGACGGCTAGCAGATCGACTGGCAGAACGGAACCGTTCGTGGGATGGCTGGCAGAGCAGAGCGGCTTACAGTGAGGGCTGCAGCGGAACCCCACGGAGAGGCGGCGCAGTCGGCCTCGGACCATGAAAGATGCTCCTTGCCCTACCCTCCATTTCCACCCAGACTGGGAGGTAAGACTCTGCAGGTTGACTTTTGAACTCTGCACTGACCAGGAACAGAGACTCTTGGGCTGTTGGACTTTTGGGACTATTGGGTGATTTTTGGTGTTGTGGGACTCAAGAGCCAAAGGGAAGGACACGGCCTATTTGCTGGAAGGAGGGCTTCTGGTTCATGGTTTGTTTTATTAATCCTGTTTGTGGTGTTTCCCCAATCTAATGCCACATTGTTTCTCTCTGTTATTAAAAGGCTTTTGGTACACTCAGACTCTGTGCTTGCGAGAGGGGAAGTGTTGTCTCTTACAGACGCCCAGCGGGGTGGTATATGGTTGTCCCAGGTCACTGGGTGGGGGTTCGAGCCGGTTTTGTATTGTGCTATTGGAATGGAACCCCTGGATACTTAACCCGGCCCTTCTTGCTGCCAACTCTGATGTGCAGAAGGGTTATATGTCAACATGCAAAATTTCCACCTTTTAAAAAGAGATTTCTCTTATTAGTCATTATTTTTATTTCAGTAGTTCCTAGAGGTCTCAACTGAGACACGAGCCCTGTACAAACACAGAGTAAGGGATAGTCCTGACTACAAAGATTGAAGGGCCAGATTTTGACACCCTTCCTCACTCCAATTAGTATTTTACTCTGTTAGATGGCTGTTGTATTAATTTTGATGGAATATATGGACCCAAAGAGTCAAAGGTGTTAAAATGACTTTGTCAGAGAGCTCTACTTGTTTGGTACCATGGCAAACACATTATTACAGATCTGTTAAATCTTTTATTAAAGATACAGAAAAGAAGGAAACAGTTCAGCATTTGACACGTTAAGTATTAAGTAAGGCTTTTATTTTGATAACATCCCTTGCTTGCTTTCCCTTTAGCTGGAGAGAGTCTTTAGAAGGAAAACCCCACATTTGTCTGTTTCTTAGGGTAGGTCTACACTACCCACTGGATTGACTAGACTAGACTAGATCTAGTCTAGACGTGATAAATCAATCCCCGAATGTTCTCCTGTCAACTCTGGAACTCCAGCACTGTGAGAGGCGCAGGCAGAGTCGACGGGGGAGTGACAGCAGTCAACTCACCGCCATGAAGACGCTATGGTAAGTCAACCTAAATACATCGAATTCAGTTACGCTATTCTCATAGCTGAAGTTGTGTATCTTAGGTCAATATCCCCCCTAGTGTAGACCAGGAATAAGATTAAAGATAGTAATAACTGTCCTTTTTGTTGGCGGGGAGGAGAAGTTAGCTGACATGAACTAGAGCTGTTATTGCTATTGTTGTTGAAGTCTGATCCAGTTTCCTAGAAGACAAAACAAGACAAATACAAAGAAAAGGAAAGAGGAAAAGGAAGAGATCTCTGGCTGACTTTCACTTGCAATCTCACTGATGGCAAAAACACAGGCATGGCACTTAGTCTTGTTAGCCTCTCTGAGCCCTGGCAAACTCATATCAGCACCAAGCTACTTAGAGCATTGCTTTTAGTTTCCTCTCTGGTCACAGAGTTTCATCAATGTTGCAAAATATCCAGTCTTGGCTGGCTAAGAGAGACTCTTATTAGACAAGAAGAAAACAAGAGAGGGATACAAAAGAGAACAAAGTGAAGGAAAAGGACACACATGGGGTAGGGATGACAAAATCTCACATTCCAGTTGATGGCTGGGATTTAGCCAGAGCTAGTGGAGGAGGTGCCATCATCAAGATCCTTCTCTCTCTCTCTGGCCCAGTGTGGTCAGCACATCTCTCAGGATCAGGGCAACTAAGGCTGAACGGTATCATGGTAGATCCTGGGCTTCCAGGAGATGGCAGGGGTGGCAGCCATGATGGTAAAGCTCGCTCCTTCCTTGTCTTTCAGTCAACCAGCATCCACATCCGTCCGCAATCCCCCCCCAATTTTTTCTTTTTAAGAACCTCAAACCTATCCCCTCATTATTTTGTTTACTAATTAGGCCTAATTCCCAACATGCAAATATTGGTCCATTGATTTTTGATCCCACACTTTTCTTGTTTACCAGACATGATCCTTGAGTTATATTAATAGGTTTTGTTTGGACTAATTCAATCCATCTCCCTCCCTTTTGCAACTTTCCCTATCAACATTTGTTGTTATAGATTATTGTGACATTTTATAAACTTTCACTCATTTTTTTACAGGTGAGCTCTCCATTACAGTAAATTTGTAGTCCCAGTCATCACAACAGGAATCTTGTAACATTATATATGTAAGTTGGCTTTTTTTGACTGTACGTGATGTTTAAAATGGCATTCGATATATTAATATGCCATTAAAGATAATTTTTTACATAAAAGAGATATAAAAGAGGTTCTCTCTCACTCATGATAAGGGACAAAATGGCTGAAAGATCACTTACTGTTTTACTTAGCTTCTAAGACCTCTGTTTAGGATTTGTGTTTCTGTTAAAACCATCACTGATACTAGAGAAGCCACAAACATCTAAGACAGAAAAGGCAGCGCACATCTTGCAGGAGCAACACTGAGAGGATAAGATTTTTTTTAGAAAAGGAGGCAAAAGTTAGATTCTTATAATTAGATACATCTTATTCAGTCCACTGTTATACAAACGGTCTGCCATTTTCAGTAACATGTTCAACACATGCCTATCACATGATGTGGTATACTTCATCCAGTGCACTAAATTCCACAATAAAAACTATGGGGTGAAACCAGACAATCACTACGCTCTTGAACGAACAGACACAGAAAAATGATAAAAGATAAAAATACCACATCACCTATGGGGGAACACTTTTCACAAAACCATCACTCCATATATGACCTCTCAGTCCTTGTCCTCAAAGGAAACCTACTCAAAAGATCAGGCTAGAAGCTTAAATTCATAACTTTACTAGATACTAAAAATCTAAAGACACTGGATTTATGGCCACTAAATTTATAAGCCACTAATCCTCATTTTTGCCTTCTAAGTGCAGGAGTGTTAACAGGACACTTCACCTTGAATGGTCCCTTGAAATACATGTTAACTATTTATGCTAAACAATCTGTTCCATCTTGTACTTAGCTGTGATGCTCTGAGTACCTTTCTCAGACACGCAGAAGAGCCCTGCATGGCTTGAAAGCATGCTTTTTTTACCAGGAGAAGTTGGCCCAATAAAAGATATGACCTCACCCACCTTGTTTCTCTAATTTTCAGCACACTAAGAAATTAAAGGAAACTTTTGTAAAAGCTATTCCTTTTGTCCTTCTAGTCAAAATACCTCTGTGTCTTCCTTTCCTTTTACTGTTCATCAAATTTGTTCTATCCACATGCACTATTAATTTAAGTTGTCCCAAACTTTTCTTTAATCACCATCCTTTAGTTTTGTTCTGCAGAAGTCACACTTCCCCGCCTTTCTTGGGGGCTATCCTTGACTTTCTATTTCCTTTGCACTTCCTTTGATTTCTAGTTTGTTTATCCCTTCTCTTCCCTTTTTATTTGTTTTTTTTAACTGCAATTGCTCAGACTTTGAAAATGGAAATGCACTGTGCTCTTTATCTCAAAGTGTTTGTAGCTACACTGGTTTTGAAGAACACAAGCAAGATAGATAAAGGGAAACCTTTTACTGGATTAACAAATAAATTGTCATATACAAGCTTTTGATCCTTTTTTATACAGTACAATTTATTTGTTGATATTCATTTAGCTCAGTAACCTTAATTATTCTTGTCTTTAAATATTTTATACTGTACATATTTATCAGGACCACACAGAATGCTTTCATTTACATAGGAATGCCTCGGCACTCACAGATTTACTTCTGGGAGTTACACTGAAATGCTTGACAGTTATTTACTGAACTACTACATACATTGTAAAAATTCAACATATGAAAAATGACAGAACCAATACTGATCACAGAAAATCTTGGTCACACTAAATCCAACAAATGACTTCAGCTGGAATAAGATCGGGCTGGTTGAGTTAATTTGAGGGAGCGGACAACGCAAAGACGCCAACACCCCATATGGGGGGGGGGGGGGTTACATTTGCAAAGAAAGGATATCAAATGCCAGACTCATCCATTAATACATTTTTTTCTTGCTCTTACTTAATCTAAGCTCCTCGATAATTGCATTTGCAGAATGGGTTAAAAAGATGGAGCAATCTTACTGGTTGGCACGAGTCCCAACCCCTGTAAGTATACCACAAAATACACATAGGTTACATTGCTGAAGTATATTAAAGTCCCAGTCACATTAAATACTTTCTTATTACTGTGAAGTACAGATTTATTCGAGATGGGTATAATTAATATTCAGATTGATTATCTCCACATGCCAAAAGTATGTACAATCAAAAATATTCTTGTTACTAACACAAACCTAAATGCAAGCTGAAAAATATTAGAATGTCATTTTGATGAGAAGTGAAAATTAATATGAATACTATGGCAATAGCCATGGAATGTTTAAATCCCTGTACAGTACCCTATGCACAAATATTATAATTTTTTTCATTCATTCAATGTGCTGTAAATTATTGTATTTGGAAGATTCATTATTACAAACTGGAAATCAGAGAGAATTTCGCTGTTCAAGAGATTACTAATGGGACATGGACCCTTTAATCTATAGAAGAAAAGCAGTAAGTGAAGATGATCACAAGTAGTTACCATGTCAAGCTGGTTCATTGCCATTTTTAAATGAACTGGTTATCCCAACCTAGTGCCTATCCAGTCCACATCACAAAAACCAGTCCAACAACTAAAATTAGTGGCAGTCTCAACAGAGAGGCCAAGGACTGGATGGTCAGGAAGAGTGAACTGTCTTCTCAGCTGCAATCAGACTTGAGGCACCTATGTGGGGCAGCACCGTTGCTGCCTGTGGAGCAAGGGGTAGACCTACCACACAGGTGGGATCTGCAACAGCGGAGCAGTGATCTTGCCAGTGAGAAGAGCTATAGGCACACAGGCGCCACATTGCAGAAATGGGTTCTCAGCAAGTTCAAGCAGAACTTCCCACAGCTATCAGCATCCTGAGCTCCATGAAGCAAAAGATGGTGCCTGTTCTGTAGATAGAGAGCTTCAGTAGCAAAGGCACCTTTCACAAAGAAAATTCACTGTAAACCGCCCCTCTTTAAAATTGGAATGATTAAATTCATCTAAATGTAAGGGTCCAACTTTCCTTGACACATGTACTTAGCCCAATTAGCATTAATAGCATGTGGATTTAGGTGATGATCTGCCCCTGGGATTTTTAAAGATAAAGTGAGAATTAATAGTGAGTGGGGGCTGTTTTTATTGAGCAGAAACATAAATCACAAAATATTTAAGAATAAAAGATTAAGTCTCAGGAAACCTCTTCAGTGAAGTAGTGGCTTTGAGGCACATGGATAAGCAAAAAGCCACAATGTACATTAATGCAACTGTGAAGCAACATGCCTGAGTTCAAGCTGTTGCATGTATCTTGATGAAAAGTGAAGTTTTGGAAAGT
This sequence comes from Dermatemys mawii, assembly GCA_007922305.1. Lineage (NCBI taxonomy): Eukaryota > Metazoa > Chordata > Testudines > Dermatemydidae > Dermatemys > Dermatemys mawii. Next base: position 18,491,832 of record ML677348.1, read on the forward strand.
TTGCTATGTATTACTCTATTTAACTCACTAGCATACGTTGAAGTGACTCTGAGCAGCCTTAGATACAGTAAGGGCACTGTACCTTTCACAACCTTTTCCCTCCTATTGACCAAACTCTCCAAAGAATCTGTCTATGAGTACGTGCAGCTTAAGATAAGATTGAGAGGGCAGACTGCAGGGTGCACGTCACCTAAACAGTTCAGATTGCTTCTCTGCTTCTATCTCCTTTTTTCTGAACAAGAAGATTCTTGGGCCATCTATTGAGGTGCAGTTGGTCACCCAGTGTTTTAATACGTATGTAAGAAAATAATTTGTACCATCAAAAATTCTGTTGACCTCTAATAAAAAGCTAGTAACTAATAGCTATTTTATAAAAAGGTGTGGTCTGGGTAGTCATGTTTCTTTTAAAAATGGCAAAAACATGCACCTTTAGCTATCAGTTCACAATCTCTCTCTTTTCTACACTTGGCTCATCTCAGTCTCTTCTATGCCTAACATGGGGCTAAGGGATCTCTGAACATCCTGGTATCACCTATAGCTGTATTGATTTTTATATATTTACATGCATAAAGACTTTATAAGGTCTCTGTTTAGCAGTATTTTCTTGGATCTGCCTACCAGGATATTGTTATGGAAGCCCCACTCTTTATTTGTTGAAGTGACAAAGAGTCCTGTGGCACCTTAAAGAAAGTTAGTCTTTAAGGTGCCAAAGGACTCTTTGTCACTTCTGCAATTCCAGACTAACACGGCTACCCCTCTGATTCTTTATTTGTTGTTCTGGGACAAAGTAGCATTCTCAGACAAATTAACAAATATGTTTCTGTTTCATCACATACAAAATTAGAGATGTTAAAGAATACCTGCAAAAGGATCTTATTCCCATCATGGTCTTCTGTTTGCCACCTGCCTTCACTGATTGGGCTACAAGGACTGGGCAAGAGAGGAACAAGCTGTCCAACATCTTCTACTCGGAATTCCAGCACAGCTGACTCTGTAGGGGTTGGAATCTGGCCCTTAGGGAGTCTTTTTAAAGAGAACTGAATGTCTATATCCAAGTTAGAATAGACAGGAAAGACACAAAAGTCCACTTTTTTCTGACATACCGGTCTTTTCAGGATTAACTGGTACAGTTTCATAATGTCAACAAAGTTTTCATTCCTGCAGTAGATAGCAAAGCGAATAATTTCTCTCCCATAATGTACTGGTCGGATGGCCCACAAAGGGGTCCCTTGGGCCAAAGTGAAGAAGTCCTGACTACATGGCATATAAGGGAGGAACTTGCCATGCACTCGTTCTGTATGGTGGTAATGCCAAGGTGGTCTCTGAAAGGTTTCATGGAGCTGTAAGATTGGTTCTTCCCCATATTCCTCCTGCAGAAACAGAATGACCGCAAGGGCTGGCTGAGAAACAGTAGCTTTATCAGACTTCCTGAGCTTCTTTGAGACCCGTCTTTCTGAAACACGGAACAATTGGAGGTCTTTATGGATCCATGCTAACAGTTTATCAATGGCTTGCTGGAGAACGTTGGATTCACCAGGGTCTGTGATGATATGTATACTAACAAGGAAAGGGTCCTGATTGTCTTCCACAGAAAGTTCACCTGATAGGATAAAAACAAAATCTGTATTAGGTTTTACAAATTATTTAGTAATTCCTCATTTTTGTGTCGTGATTTATGTAGGTTTTGAAGGAGAAATACATTACTCAGTCAGTTACCGTGATTTTTCTATATCAAGCTTGCCTACAATAGTCAGTAATATCTAGAGGTAAATATAGCCATAAATAAAAGAACCTAACAGAAAACAAACTAGTATTTATCAAGACAGTATACTGCAATAATTTATTATTCATATTACTCAAAATGGGCTAGGCAAAGTACATTCCTGTGTAGAAAGAGAGTCCCTGCCCCACGAAGTTTACAGTCTGAAAGGCAAATATCAAAGAATTGGGAGAAAGCGATACAACCAACAAACAAAATAGTCAGGATCAAAATGGATATCTGGCTTCTTCATTCCATGTTTTTGTTCTAATTTGTGCCATCTGGCTTTGTGCATGGAAATTACACAATGGAATTCTATTTTATCACCTTGTCATTAGCATTTCCTACCAAGTTACAGTATTCAAGGGGCCTGAAGGCAAGCATCAGAAGATTTTATATGCTTAGTGAAGATGTATCTACTTAGTCATAGGAAGTAGCACAAACATCATGGTATTCAAAAGCTGAACGTCATTCAGGCAAAAATTACTTGTTACCCCTCAAATGCATGAGGGAATCTCTATGATGTAGTCCCTGAAATCTCCCTGACTACATAGTAGCAGATTGGGCTAATACCAAGTGACAGCTGATTGGAGGTCAGTGGAGACATTGCCAATTTTGCTCTGTTGAAGTTGTGTGTGAGGAGAGGTGAATGTAAGCAGAGACCCCAGACAGCTCAATAAATCACTTGGCTAATTTAGCTATTTAGTTGAAATTAGGACTGTCAAGCGATTGAAAAAATTAATCACAATTAAAAACTTAAGCACGATTAATCATGTAATTAATTGCACTGTTAAACAATAGAATACCATTTATTTAAATATTTTGGATTTTTTTTACATTTTTAGATATATTGATTTCAACTGAAACACAGAATACAAAGTGTACAGTGCTCATTTTATATTTATTTTTGAATTCTGTGTTGCAATTGAAATCAATATATTGATTAACTGCGTTAACTGTGTTAACTGCAATTAATTGAGAGCCCTAGTTGAAATGGCTCTTTTTGTTTGGTACTCTGATATTGCCTATATGCATGAGACTGGAATGGAGACACAATGCCTAAATATGGTAGAGTGACCAAGAGTTCCTAAGCTTTTAACTGTGTGCACCACATTTTAATAGCAAGATTATCTTATTGACTGTCTCCCCTTCTATTGGCACCATGTGAACGCCTTCCCTGCAGACTAAGAACTAATATGTACACCATATAACAAACATGCATTAACCTATAGGAGTTTTGGGCAAGTCAAGCTGATGATGAGAAATAATAGGGGCAGCAAAGTTCTCATCTCTGTCATAAAATGAGGAGTGACTGTGCCAAGTGGTTAATGGAAGAGAACAATAGCCTGAAGCAAATCAATCACTGATCATAATAATGTAGCAAGGCTCTCCTGCAGAGAATACTGCAAGTGCTATTGCTCCAAGGTATCTATTCGTGATGTCACTCTACGGGCTAGGAACAGTGGCTCTGAAACAAGAAATGGGAATGGGGACAGAGGGGGAAGGAAATCTAAGAAAACCAAAAAGAAAATAATGTGGATTAATTATACAATCGCACTTTTTCTAAGAGTGGAATGCAAGATGTTAAAATCTGTTCTCCCTCCATTTCCTTTGATAGCATTTATGTAACAAAGACTGTAACAAGGGACAGGCCTGATATTTATGCAAATAGATGGCTAAAGCTTTGTAAGAAGCCTGAGCAGAAGGATGTGAAGCAAAGAGCTGCCATTCCTGTGGACTGCTTAATTTGCATAAAAAAAATCACTGAGCATGGCCTTTTTGCTCTCTTGTGGCTCAGCATGGTAGAGGGGTCTACATGGTTTAAAGCATTTTTCAAAACCAAGCTTTGTGAGACCGGTATTAGCATTAGTATTCCAAAGCTATCACCAAATGTACCTGTCAGCACAAGATGCTAAAACGAACAGCCTCAGAGGACCACCAGAGTACAGCAGAAAGCCATCATTAGGTGGTAAAGCTACGTATACACCAGAGAAAATTATCTTTTGTTGAACTAGAAGCAACCATGAACTAAGCCAAAGGGGGAAATGAGTGTAACTAATAAAAGCTGAAAGAACTTCCATACCAACTTTACATTAGCAGGGACACTTCTACTGCAGTATTACTCCTACTTTTATACCTGCAAAAGACAGGCTTTTCATTAAGGCAAGAAAAATGTGAACAGGAGTATGAGAGGAGTTTGATGAAACCTCTCCTAAGCTGATTACATGGTGTGAACTGCTTCTGTGCTATTAGCAAAGCTTTCTACTTCAGCCTGCACTTATTAAGAAAGGGGCGGGGAAAGCACCACTGCTTCTCAAGTTTTTGCAATTCAGTTTGCCCTCTGGCAAATTGTCATAGAAGCAAATTAAAGTTCTGCATATATATTAGGTTCTCTGTGCAACTAATTAAACCCACCAACAACAAAATGCTGAAACATTTATTTGAACCTAAACCGTGCAGTTCTAACAACTGTTCTATATTTTCTCCATGGCATACAGAAATTGTTTCCTTTTGGGGTGGCAGAATCATTAAAATTGCTAAAAGGGAAATATTATCAAGATTTAAATAATATTTATATACGTTTTAACTTATCTGTGACCTTGTGACCAGTACCGTCAGCTGGAAGACTTATGTTAGCAAGCCAAGAGGCTGAACCCACAGGGGCTGAGCATCCTCAATGTCCATCAGCTTCCATGGGAGTTCAGGGTGCTCAGCATACTGCAGAACTGGATCCAGAATTTTTCTTTTTCCACATATACAGCTTGATATTCTATTGCAGTTGGCTTTGTTTAAACTATAGACATTTATTTCCTGGGCAGAGAAGGTGGAGGTCTCAGAATGGCAAGGTAGCAATCCAATCTTCCTTATATTCTCTCATCAGATATTACAGGTATATCTGGTAAGGAATTTTCAGCTGGAGTAATTTTCTGACAGAAAATGCAGTTTCCACAAAAATCAAAACTTTCTATAGAAAATTTCTGATTTTGCTGAAACTTCTTGATTTTTCCATCAGGAAAATTGAAATGAGATATTACATTTGGGGTCGGTTCAACATGAATACAAATATTCTATTGTTTGAATTGTCCCCAATTTTTTCATTGAGACACAGGTCAATAAAACATTAAATTGCATTTTCCTATTAGTTTAATTCTGGGCCCCATTCGCTTTTGTGGACTGGGTTCCACAAAAGAGAATGGGGAGAAGTACGAGTCCCATAGGTGAAGTGTTCATTTCACTCATGCAAGTCAGGTGATTCTGGGTGCATTACGGGAGATGCAGACCAACCTGGGGAGCCTGGTCCATAGTGGGGGAAATGAGGGCATCATGCAACTGAATTATAAATCCCATAAGGCAATGTGCCACACTAAGAAATGCAGTTTAATGTTGAAATGACTTGAAACTGCGTTTTGGGAATTTTGACACGTTTCACCTGAATCAAAAATATTTCCAAAACAAAATATTTTGGAATTTCCATTCCACAGGAAATTGTCTTTTTATCCCATTTTGGGACACAAACAAATCCTGACATGTTGAAATTTCTCCTTGGATGAAAACTCCACATTTTGCTCAAATCTAATTACAATATTGACACTTTGTTGCAGTGTTTCTTGAAAGATGTACAGTGACTCCTCGCTTAACGTTGTAGTTATGTTCCAGAAAAAGTGACTTTAAGCAAAACGATGTTAAGTGAATCCAATTTCTCCATAAGAATTTAAATAAATGGGGGCGGGGGGATTACGTTCCAGGGAATTTTTTTCACCAGACCAAAAAAAACCAAAACAACAAAACCCCTATATACACACATAGTGTATACTTTTTAAACAAACAATTGAATACTGTACACAGCGATAATGATTGATTGTGAAGCTTGGTTGAGGTGGAGGAGTCACAGGGTGGGATATTTCCCAAGGAATGCCTTACTGATAAATGATGAACTAGCTTTTAGCTGAGCCCTCAAGGATTAACACATTGTTAATGTAGCCTCAGACTCTAAAAGGCTACATAGCAGACAGAGACACACCTCATGTGTGAGAGAGATATGCGCATTGGCCCTTTAAGTATGCTGACCCCACTCTTTAGTACATTGTCTTTTTAAGTGGATCAGGAAGTTGAGACAGCAGCTGCTGCCCCAAGCTCTCTCTGTCTCTCTCAGTCCGTGTCCCCACCCTGCTCTATATGGAGAAGGGTAAGCGGGGTGCAGGAGCAGGGGGGAGGGAGACATCCTGACATTAGTCCTCCCCTTTGTCTCCTCTCCTCCCTCCCACCCCACAGCAAGCAGGAGGATCCCGGGAGCGCTCCAAGGCAGAGGGCAGGAGCAGCACATGGCAGTGGGGGGAGGACAGCTGAACTGCCCAGCAATTGATAACCTGTTGGGTGGCTGCCATACAGGGAACTTAGGGGAGCAGGCAGCTGATAGGGGGCTGTTGGTCCACCCTGGTTCCAAGCCCCCACCAGCCAGCTCCAATGGGCTGCTCTTCCTCAAAGCAGTGGACAAAGCAAGCTGCTGCCAAACGACTTTATAAGAGAGCATTGCACAAGTTTAAACGAGTATGTTCCCTAATTGATCAGCAACTTAACATCGAAACAGTGTTAACCGGGGCGACTTTAAGTGAGGAGTTCCTGTACAGTGAGGCACAGGAAGAAAAGTTATTTTATTAACAAATTGCATCGTCTCGGATCGCTGTGAGAGAAGCGGTCAATGGTCATCTCTGGCAGTGGCACTATGTTGTCCTTTGATAAATCACACACTACTGATAAAACAAGCAAGAGAGGATCACAGCAGTAGATTCACCAGCTCCTCCTTTTCCACGTTAGTGGCGTCTGATACAAGAAGGGCAGTAATCTATTCCTCAACACACACTATTATGCATACTGCCTCCGTTTATTCGAAAAGATGTTTGGGAACAATGTGAAGTCCATGGGATGCTCACTACAGCCTATATGATATGCAGTCTCTTCTGTCAGTCCTTCTCAACACATCTTCACTAGTAGCAGCAGGTGATGATCCCAAGGTGGAATTTCATCTTGCATACACTACAGTGGCTGTATAGGCAGTGCATAGCAATACAAGAGTTTCACATGCAGTTCAGGATAGCCAGTGCACATCTGCAGAGCCTCCTATTACAGAGAATTGGTGTGCCTCCCTATGGTCATTTCAGGATAAAATATGGATGGTGAGTCAAAATGATACTTACCTCTAACCAACTGTGCCACTCATCTGCTGCTGGAGATAAAAGATTTCTTCATGACCCATTAATATGAGCTGGCAGATGGCAGGCTGTCATAGTCCTTGATGCATGGGATTCAGTTAACACTGCAGAGTCAGTATTGTTATAAATCACAACTAATACCTACGCACGCATTGCATGTGGATATGATTGCTTTACCTGAGTGACATACTCAACTCTGTTGTACTTCTGATATTGGCAGGGGCAAAGTAATTGCAGCTCCTGGGATAAGCCACAACCTCAGATTCTGCTCCCCAGAAGGTCCCTACTGCAGCCACATCTTCATGCTTCCAAGTTTACATGGCTTTTCTCTCAACTAGGCTGTGGCAAACCCTGCACTGTTAAGGAGGGGGTAAAAAAGCTGCTCTGGGACCTGGTGGTCCCACCTCAATACATCTGCAAAGCATGCATGGCGTGGCTCAAAAGGAGGTGCTCAAAAGAAAAACAGGTCCTTATCCCTACAGGTGGGAGGGATAGCTCAGTGGTTTGCGCATTGGCCTGCTAAGCCCAGGTTGTGAGCTCAATCCTTGAGGGGGCCATTTAGGGATCTAGGACAAAAAGCCTGTCAGTGGATAGTACTTAGTCCTGCTAGTGTAGGCAGGGGACTGGACTCAATGACCTTCCAAGGTCTTTCCAGCTCTGAGATAGGTGTATCTCTCTCTCTCTCTATATATATATTATATATATAATTAGGTCAGATCAATAGGGTAGCAGAAGAGGGGCTAACTTAGATTCACAGATTGCAAGGCCAGACAGGACCACTGTGATCATCTAGTCCAGGAGTCAGCAACCTTTCAGAAGTGGTAGGCTGAGTCTTTATTTATTCACTCTCATTTAAGGTTTCACATGCAAGTAATACATTTTAATGTGTTCAGAAGGTCTCTGTCTATAAGTCTATAATATATAACTAAATTATTGTTGTATGTAAAATAAATAAAACATTTAAAAAGCTTCATTTAAAATTAAATTAAATTAAAATGCAGAGCTCCCCAGATTGGTGGCCAGGACCCAGGCAGTGAGAATGCCACTAAAAATCAGCTCGCGTGCCGCCTTCGGCACATGTGCCATAGGTTACCTACCCCTGATCTAGTCTGACCTCCTGTGTGACAAATGCCATAGAGCTTTCCCAAAATAATATGTAGAGCGTATCCTCCACTCTCAGCTCCTGGGAAGGAGCACTGCAGGCCCTTGGTTGCGATGACTACACCAAACCCACAGAGAAGAAAGACAACACTCAGGTCTCAGACTCTGCCTTTGATTTCAGTTTTTAGTGTCTTCACTTTGTGCACTGAGACAGAGAGAACTGGTAGGAAGGGAACCAGGGAAGCACCAGTATAGCACTTTTGGTTGCAGTACGTTGCTACCTATTGCTGGGCCCTGATTGGAAAAACTGATGGAGTAGGTGGGCCTGGGCTCCCCACCAGCCCTTAGGGACTGCAGAAGGCAGAAAGCCTACCTTGACAGGGGAAGTCTTGAGGAGAGAAGGCCCTGACGCCAGAAGAGTCAAGACCCTGAGAGCCTGACCAGAGGATGCCTCAAACCCCTAACCTGATCATAGGGCTATCCTGTGTCTGACTCTTTATATATCCTGAAAGGGATATATAAAAATATGTGACCTGGCCTGGCCACAAGATTGAGTCACAAGAAAGGGGCAGACCACTGCAGGAAAGCCTGTTAGCAGGTGTGCCAGGAAAGAAGAAGTGAGCCTGCCACACCTAAGAGTGGCCACAAGTGTTACCTCTCCAGCGGAGGGAACTCCAGTCATTAGGAAAAGGCAGCTGTTAGTAATGGGAGATTCGATCATTAGAAACAGAGATAGCTGGATCTGTGATGACCGGGAGAACCTTATGGTGACTTGCCTGCCTGGTGCGAAGGTTGCGGATCTCTCGAGGCATCTAGACAGATTTATGAATAGTGCTGGGGAGGAGCCGGTGGTCGTGGTACATGTAGGTACCAATGACGTAGGGAAGGGCAGGAGAGATGTCCTGGAGGCCAAATTTAGGCTGCTAGGAAACAGATTGAAATCCAGGACCTCTATGGTGGCATTCTCAGAAATGCTTCCAGTTCCATGTGCAGGGCCAGCTAGGCAGGCAGAGCATCCACGCATTGAGATGCTGATGAGACAATGGTGTAGAGAGGAGGGGTTTAGATTTATTAGGAACTGGGGAAACTTTTGGGATGGGGGGAGCCTATACAGGAAGATGGGCTCCACCTAAACCAAAGTGGAACCAGACTGCTGGCACTTAACATTAAAAAGGTTGCAGAGCAGTTTTTAAACTAAGAGATGGGGGAAAGCCAATTGCTGCAGAGGAGCACATGGATCGGATTGAGACTTCTATTACATGAGGGTCTACTGATAGAGATTCTCTAGGTTTTAGTCAGGAGGAGAGGATGGTAAAGAATAAAGGAGAGGCCAGATCAGATTACAAACTTCTACACAAAGAATTTGACACATCAGAAAAAGGCAGACAAATAAATAGTGACCAGTTTTTAAAGTGCTTGTACACAAATACTAGAAGTCTAAATAATAAGATGGGTGAACTAGAGTGCCTCGTGTTAAAGGAGGATATTGACATAATAGGCATCACAGAACCATGGTGGAGTGAGGACAATAAATGGGACACAATCATTCTGGGATATAAAATATATCGGAAGGACAGAACAGGTAGTGGGGGTGGGGGAGTGGCACTATATGTGTGTAACCCTTCTGCCCATCAGAGTTGGCAGCAACAAGGGCCGGGTTCAGTATCCAGGGGTTCCATTCCAATAGCACAATACAAAAACCGGCTCGAGCCCCCACCCAGTGACCTGGGACAACCATATACCACCCCTCTGGGCGTCTGTAAGAGACAATACTTCCCCTCTCGCAAGCACAGAGTCTGAGTGTACCAAAGCCTTTTAATAACAGGGAGAAACTATGTGGCATTATATTGGGGAAACACCACAAACAAGGTTAATAAACCAGACCATGAACCAGAAGCCCCCCTCCCAGCAAATAGGCCGTGGCCTTCCCTTTGGCTCTTGAGTTCCACCACCCCAAAAAGTCACTCAATAGTCCCAAAAGTCCAACAGCCCAAGAGTCTCTGTCCTTGGTCCGTGCAGAGTTCAAAAGTCAATTGGCAGAGTCTTACCTCCAGCCTGGGTGGAGATGGAGGGTAGGGCACGGGGCACCTTACGTGGTCCGAGGCCGACTGCGCCGCCTCTCCGTGAGGTTCCGCTGCAGCTCTCACCGCAATCGGCTCTGCTCCGCTCCACTGGCTGTCCTACGAACCGCTCTGCCCGTTGATCCGCTAGCTGCTCTGCTAGCCGACACACAGACAGCTCTGCTGCGCTGGTCACTCTGCCCGCAGCACCCACGCCTCTGCTAGGTGACAGACAGACAGCTCTGCCACGCCGGTCACTCTGCCCGCAGCACCAACGCCTCCGCTAGTCGACAGACAGCTCTGCTGCACCAGTCACTCCGCTAGCCGTCCTGCTAGCCGACACACAGACTGCTCTGCTGCACCAGCCACTCTGCACTTTTTCCAGGTCCCCCCTACTTAAGACAGTGCTCAGTGATTTCTTTAGCTCTTAGGTGATTTCAGCTCTTAAGTGATTTCAGCTCACAGTAGGGGAGCCTTAGCGCAGGTGCATCGGTGAGCCCAAAGCAATTGTCAGCTCAGCAGCCTGGAACCAGGCTCCTAATGGAAGCAAAATTCAATTCTGACATTCCACAGTGGAGAGAGGCAGGGTGCAATAGGCCTGGGAGGCCCTCAGACAGAGCCCTCACCAAAAGGTATAGGTCTGTCCATCACCTCTCTCAATCTCACAGTGTTCTGAAAACGCATGGCCCTTGCCCAGTGAGTGCTACCTAGATGATGGCGAGTCTCTCCATCATAACACGGGCCAAGTACATGTCCATAGTCCTTCATTCACATAATCACAGTAACATCACTTTATCATTCTTGCCCCAATAACATAGAAACTGGGGCTCCCTCATCAGCCGAAGTGGCCATGTGGGCTGCTGTGGGCTCAGGCTAGGCGCAGTGGGTGTGTCTATGCAAATTGATTGGCCCCAGACTTATTTTGCAAGGCTCACTGCAATTCCCATAGTTCGCCACCAGATGTCAGAATATATCTCATTCCTGACACTGCTTACATGTGAAAGAAAATGTAGAATCAAATGAAGTAAAAATCTTAAATGAGTCCACATGTTCCATAGAATCTTTATGGATAGTAATTCCATGCTCTAATAAGAATAAAACAATAAGGATCTATTATCGACCACCTGATCAGGACAGTGATAGTGATGATGAAATGCTAAGGGAGATTAGAGAGGCTGTCAAAATAAATAACTCAATAATAATTGGGGATTTCAATTATCCCCATATTGACTGGGTACATGTCACCTCACGACGAAATGCAGAGACAAAATTCCTCGATACTTTAAATGACTGCTTCTTGGAGCAGCTGGTACGGGAACCCACAAGGGGAGAGGCAACTCTTGATTTAGTCCTGAGTGGAGCACAAGAACGGGTCCAAGAGGTAACAGGACTGCTTGGAAATAGTGATCATAATATAACAACATTTAACATTCCTGTGGTGGGAACAACACCTCAGCAGCACAACACTGTGGCGTTTAATTTCAGAAAGGGAAACTATGCAAAAATGAGGGGGTTAGTTAAATGGAAATTAATAGGTAAAGTGACTAAAGTGAAATCCCTGCAAGCTGCATGGACACTTTTCAAAGACACCATAATAGAGGCTCAACTTAAATGTATACCCCAAATTAAAAATCAAAGTCAAAGAACTAAAAAAGAGCCACGATGGCTTAAAAACCATGTAAAAGAAGCAGTGAGAGATAAAAAGGCATCTTTTAAAAAGTGGAAGTCAAATCCTACTGAGGTAACTAGAGAGGAGCATAAACACTGCCAAATTAAGTGTAAAAATGTAATAAGAAAACCCAAAATGGAGTTTGAAGAACAGCTAGCCAGAAACTCAAAAGGTAATAATAAAATGTTTTTTAAATACGTCAGAAGCAGGAAGCCTGCTAAACAACCAGTGAGGCCCCTGGATGATAGAGATACAAAGGAGCACTTAAAGAGGATAAAGTCATTGTGGAGAAACTAAATGAATTCTTTGCTTCGGTTTTCATGGCTGAGGACATTAGGGAGATTCCCAAACCTGAGCCATCTTTTGTAGGTGACAAATCTGAGGCATTGTCACAGATTGAAGTGTCACTAGAGGAGGTTTTGGAACTAATCGATAAACTTAACTGTAACAAGTCACCGGGACCAGACGGCATTCACCCAAGAGTTCTGAAAGAACTTAAATGTGAAATTGCGGAACAATTAACTAGGGTTTGTAACCTGTCCTTTAAATCAGCTTCTGTACCCAATGACTGGAAGATAGCTAATGCAATGCCAATATTTAAAAAGGGCTCTAGAGGTGATCCCGGCAATTACAGACCGGTAAGTCTAACGTCCGTACTGGGCAAATTAGTTGAAACAATAGTAAAGAATAAAACTATCAGGCACATAGAAGAACATAAATTTTTGGGCAAAAGTCAGCATGGTTTCTGTAAAGGGAAATCATGCCTTACTAATCTATTAGAGTTCTTTGAAGGGGTCAACAAACATGTGGACACGGGGGATCCAGTGGACATAGTGTACTTAGATTTCCAGAAAGCCTTTGACAAGGTCCCTCACCAAAGGCTCTTACGTAAATTAAGTTGCCATGGGATAAGAGGGAAGATCCTTTCATGGATTGAGAACTGGTTAAAAGACAGGGAACAAAGGGTAAGAATAAATGGTAAATTTTCAGAATGGAGAAAGGTAACTAGTGGTGTTCCCCAAGGGTCAGTCCTAGGACCAATCCTATTCAACTTATTCATCAATGATTTGGAGGAAGGGATAAACAGTGATGTGGCTAAGTTTTCAGATGATACTTAACTGCTCAAAATAGTTAAGACCCAAGCAGACTGTGAAGAACTTCAAAAAGATCTCACGAAACTAAATGATTGGGCAACAAAATGGCAAATGAAATTTAACGTGGTGTGACGGAGTCAGTCCAGAAGGATATAAGAGAGTGCTGGAAGGTAGGTATATAAGCCTCAGGATGTACAGGTCCCTGTTCCCTGGATAGCCAAACAAAGGCTACACCAGGCCAATCAAGACACCTGGGACCAATTAAGAAGCTTCTAGAAAGCACAGAAATAGCTAGCCTGATTGGGACACCTGAAGCCAATCAGGAGCTGGATGAAACCAGTTAAAAACCCTCCCAGTTAGTCAGGTGGATGTGGATGTCAGGAGCTGTGGGAAGAAGTTGTGCTGTTGGTGAGAGTGAGTGGTAGACATGTCATATGCAAAGAAGGAGGCCCTGAGGTAAGGGTGAAGTGGAGTTTGAAGAAGTGAGGGCTGCTGTGGGGAAGTAGCCCAGGGAATTGTATTATGTTTTGTGGCTAAAAGGTCAGCCATCTTAGCTGATACTATTAGGGTACCTGGGCTGGAGCCCGGAGTAGAGGGTGGGCCTGGGCTCCCCCCTTTCTGCCTCTCCTAATTAACTATTGAGAAAGAGAGGTCACCCTGGGGCCTAGATGAGTTTCTGAGGCCTCTAAATCTGCCAGGAAGCGCAGGACTCACAAATACAGACTCGGAACTTTGTCACAGTGGATAAATGTAAAGTAGTGCACATCAGAAAAAAATAACCCCAACTATACGTACAATATGATGGGGGCTAATTTAGCTACAACTACTCAGGAAAAAGATCTTGGAGTCATTGTGGATGGTTCTCTGAAGACGTCCATGCAGTGTGCGGCGGCAGTTAAGAAAGCAAACAGGATGTTAGGAATCATTAAAAAAGGGATAGAGACTATCTTATTGCCCTTATACAAATTCATGGTGTGCCCACATCTTGAATACTGTGTACAAATGTGGTCTCCTCATCTCAAAAAGGATATACTGGCATTAGAAAAGTTTCAGAGAGGACAACTAAAATGATTAGAGGTTTGCAACGGGTCCCATATGAGGAGAGATTAAAGAGGCTAGGACTTTTTAGCTTGGAAAAGAGGAAACTAAGGGGAGATATGATAGAGATATATAAAATTATGAGTGGTGTGGAGAAAGTGAATAAGGAAAAGTTATTTACTTGTTCCCATAATAGAAGAACTAGGGGCCACCCACTGAAATTAGTGGGCAGCAGGTTTAAAACAAATAAAAGGAAGTTCTTCTTCACACAGCGCACAGTCAACCTGTGGAACTCCTTGCCTGAGGAGGCTGTGAAGGCTAAGACTATAACAGGGTCTAAAAGAGAACTGGATAAATTCATGGAGGCTAAGGCCATTAATGCCTGTTAGCCAGGCTGGGTAAGGAATGGTGTCCCTAGCCTCTGTTTGTCAGAGGGGGGTGATGGATGGCAGGAGAGAGATCACTTGATCATTAACTGTTAGGTTCACTCACTCCAGGGCACCTGGCATTAGCCACTGTCGCTAGACAGGATACTGGGCTAGATGGACCTTTGGTCTGACTCAGTACGGCCTTTATGTTCTTATGTTCACAAAGGCGCCTGTGGTGAGTGAACTCCTTCACACAGGCCTTTATCATCTCTGCCTTAACTGTAACATCCTGCTCTGGTTTTTCGGCACTAACCTCAGCCCACTGAAATCCCTTCAATAGGCTACTGCCGAGATCACCTTCTTGGCTTGTCATCCTAACCAATCACTACTTTTCCAAGTTCCTGCCCCTTTTCCAGCACGTCAAATACAAGCTTTATGGCCTTACCTTTAAGACCATTCACAGTTAACTCCTCCCTACATATCCATTTTTGTATCTCATCTTTTCATGCTCTTTCGCTTCCTCTTCCACTTTGCCAAAAATGCCAGCTTGGACTGACCAATTGACTGCTTCACACGCTAACACCATCACACTTCCTTTCATGCATTCTGTGAGGAACACCCCCAATCCCTGTTAAACCCTCTTTTTCCATCTTGTCTTTACAATCTAAGTTAACTCCACAGGGCAAGAACTACATTTTACTTGATATCTGGATAGCACAATAAGGCTTTGACCCTCACTGGGGCATCTGGGGCCTACTGCAGTATCCAGGGGTTCAGTATCCAGGGGTTCCATTCCAATAGCACAATATAAAACCGGCTTGAGCCCCCACCCAGTGACCTGGGACAACCATATACCACCCCTCTGGGCGTCTGTAAGAGACAACACTTCCCCTCTCGCAAGCACAGAGTCTGAGTGTACCAAAGCCTTTTAATAACAGGGAGAAACAATGTGGCATTAGATTGGGGAAACACCACAAACAAGGTTAATAAACCAAACCATGAACCAGAAGCCCCCCTCTCAGCAAATAGGCTGTGGCCTTCCCTTTGGCTCTTGAGTTCCACAACCCCAAAAAGTCACTCAATAGTCCCAAAAGTCCAACAGCCCAAGAGTCTCTGTTCTTGATCAGTGCAGAGTTCAAAAGTCAATCGGCAGAGTCTTACCTCCCAGCCTGGGTGGAAATGGAGGGTAGGGCAAGGGGCACCTTACATGGTCCGAGGCCGACTGCGCCGCCTCTCTGTGGGGTTCCGCTACAGCCCTCACCACAATCCGCTCTGCTGGCCATCCCACAAACTGCTCTGCGGTGCCAGTCACTCCGCTAGCCATCCTGCTAGCCGACACATGGACAGCTCTGCGGTGCCAGTCACTCCGTCAGCAGCACAAATGGCTCCGCTAGTCGACACACGGACTGCTCTGCTGCACCAGTCACTCCGCCAGCAGCACTAACTACTCCGCTAGCCATCCTGCTAGCCGACACACAGACAGCTCAGCTGCACCAGCCACTCTGTACTATTTTCAGCCCCCCCACCCCCACTTGAGACAGTGCTCAGTGATTTCTTTAGCTCTTAGCAGATTTCAGCTCTTAAGTGATTTCAGCATATAGCAGGGGAGCCTTAGTGCAGCTGCACCAGTGAGCCTAAAGTGATTTCAGCTCAGCAGCCTGAACACAGGCTCCTAATGGAAGTAAAATTTAACTCTGACAGTCCACAGTGGAGAGAGGCAGGGTGCAATAGACCTGTGGGGCCCTCAGACAAAGCCCTGACCAAAAGGTATAAGTACTTGTCCCCATTCTCTCTCAGTCGGTTCTGAAACTCCTGGCCCTTGCCCAGTGAGTGCTACCTAGATGATGGCGAGTCCCTCCATCATAACAAGGGCTAAGTACATGTCCATAGTCCTTCATTCACAAAATCAGGGTAACATCACTTTATATTTCCTGCCCCAATAACATAGAAACTGGGGCTCTCATATCAGCCGAAGTGGCCATGTGGGCTGCTGTGGGCTCAGGCTAGGCGCAGTGGGTGTGTCTATGCAAATTGATCAGCCCCAAAGTTATTTTCCATAACTCACTGCAATTCTCATAATTCGCCACCAGATGTCAGAATATATCTCATTCCTGACACTGCTTACATATGTTGTCAAGAATCAGAGGGGTAGCGGTGTTAGTCTGGAATTGCAGGAGTGACAAAGAGTCCTGTGGCACCTTAAAGACTAACTGAAATTTTTTCAGAGCATGAGCTTTCGTGGGATAATACCCACTTCGTCGGATGCAAGTGGGTATTAGCCCACGAAAGCTCATGCTCTGAAAAAATTTCAGTTAGTCTTTAAGGTGCCACAGGACTCTTTGTCACTTCTGCTTACATATGTGTGTATTTTACTAAAGTCTGGTTCACAAGAGAAATAGAGTTTTTCAAAAGTATGATTTAAAAAAGGTAGAAAGTACATCGCCTTTTCAAAAATAGTTTGGGGCTGTGCACAATTACACTATTGCTCAATTTGGCCTAGACGCTAACTCTGAACACTTAATAATGTCATCTAATTGGCTAAGACATGGTCCTATGCCATAAAATATGTTTGTGGTAGTGCCTGAAGAGGTAATCAATAGTTTGTGTACAAAAAACAACAAACTTCTTAGAAGGAGTAATAATGGAAAACTATTCTGGGGCACACAAACCACCCAGCTAATAGGACTGTGACATGAAAGAGACACATATGCACTTTAGCTGATGGGAAAGGAAAGGAAAGGAAAGCAGTAACAGAAAGCATGCTTTGTGACTAAGGCCTAATTCTCAGCCCTCCAATTCAACTGGACCTATCCCAATACCCTGCCATTGGTATCTCTGTAGCCCTCCCTGGGTTCAGTCTTTAAGTAGTTCTGACCCTGGAATGGGGACGTATCCGTAGGGGCTTCCTCCAGGGAGACACACTCTTCACCTATTCTGGGCTTTTCTGATCCCAGCTCTCCAGCTGGGCCACTAAACCACCTGATCCCCTTCTGGGGATGTTTCACAGTTCAATAATCAGCCCCTTCTCAACTCCTTCCTCAGGACTTAAGCCACTTCCCTAGTGGCTGGTAGGGGGGACCCAGAACCGCCCACTACTCCAGGCTTCATCACAGGGACCCTGTGAATGGCAGCTACGTGCTGCTGCATTCCCCTTAACTAGTCACCATACCACTACAGTTGCCTGGGCCACTTCCCCGCGGCTCCAACAACTTCATAGATGCTTCACCCTTACCACAGCGCTGAAGTCTTTTACTCGGGCTCAGCAAGCAGACAGAAGCTCCCCTGGTCCCTGCCAGCAACTTGTCTGTCCATGGTCCTGCCAGTCCTTCCGTCAGCCAGGAAGATAATTCTCATTCCTCCAGCTCCAGTCACCAACTGACTGACTCCTCTGGCCCTGCAGCACCTTTTATGTGAGCCTGCTGGGCCCTGAATGGCTGCTCTCTGTAGCCTCTCTCACTGGCTACTTCCCTCGCAGCTAGCCTAGGCAGCCTGGAGAACTTCTCTACTGCTCCCTTCTGGGGCAAGGTGTGGTAGGATCCTGAAGCCTCCAGCTGGGGGCCTAATACACCCTCTCTCACAGGGGAAATCTAAAAAAAAAATACATGTTTATTATATATACTAATTCAATTTCAGCTAATATCCTGTGTGACAATTCAAAACAGAAAGGCTCTCCTTGTTTACAAAGTGAAGTTATTTTATGACTTAGTTCCTAAAAGACTCTAGTTGCTGTACTGGAAACAATTGGTGAATATAAATATACACTGTATGCATTTTGCAAGCATTATTCTTTAAAAGCGAGTAATACACTTTTTAAAAATTGAATATTACATTTCTAAAGTAATTATTAATTCAGCTATGAATTTAAATATTTTTCCTGTTCCAATTCAAGAATGGATAATTTATTTTAAAATGTTTAAAATAACTGGTTCTGAAGCTCTAAAAAAGTTTTGCTCTCAGAAACAAAATGACAAAATGAGGGAAGCTGGCTAATATAGATTGAATACACAGAATATTTAAATAAAATGAAGTCCCACATTGCTTAACATAAACTCTGCTTTTAATTGTGGTGGAGCTGAATACATTTATTTCATCATCTATTAGAGTCAAGGAATTTTTGAACAGTTATTGCATTTTAATTTATTTTTAAATCAAATAAGTTAGACCCAGATACAACAAAGGGCAAGGAAAGAAATGGGTAAGTTAGCAGCTAAAATTTGTTTAAACCTCAATTATACACTATTACTTCACTCTGTTTCAGTTACCACATCCATAAAAAACCTAGAGGAACAAGGATACCTGCTGTAAGGATTAGTCTTGGTAATGTTTGTAAAATGCTACATACATACCAAGTATTTTTTCCAAACTTTAAGACTATAAGTAAATTCTACATGTCCTCAAAATGGTGTAATACAAGAGAAATCCTGAAAAGACAGTAAAACATCTCTTAATAGCAATAGTTATTTTTAATAGCATGGAATATATTAAATTACAAGACAGTCAAAGTTAGTTAACAAGAATTCTGTAAGGAGGAGGAGAAATCTGATGAATACACAGCCTGAAAGAGCATTATGGCAAATAACTTTCTTCAGAGATACATTTTTACATGCAGTTCAGAATGGGCATTTTGTATCCGCAGAGTGGCGCACGTGATAGAGAATCTGTGTTGCCTTCCAATGGCCATTTCAGGATAAAATAAGTGTGGTAAATTGAAATGAGATTGATATGCAACAAATCATGCCACTTATTTGCCTGATGGTAATAAAAGATTTCTGCATGGTCCATTAATATGAGCAGGCAAACGACAAGGTGACATTGTCCTTGGTGCACAACAATATTAAAAATCCTATTGACTGCCCCTCTGCATGGAAAGAAGAATGCAAGTGGAAATAATAAAATTATTTATTTTTTATAGGACTAAGATTGAATTGATACATTGGTAGGTTACATAAGTGCTTTCTTTGACCTAATTAATTTATCATTTTAAACAACAATAAAAAATTATACTGTTGTCTTAAGAGACAAGTCAAAGCTTCTACATATGCCCCTCACCTTACAAAGAAGTGTATGGCCTGATTTCAGTTGTTCTGAACATTCAGGAAATCCACTGAAGTCAATTGACGCTGAAGAAGCTTAGCACCTTAAAAAAATCAGTCATGAAAGTCCAATATCCTTGCTTTCAGCACGTTGGTAATCGGACAAATATATTCCAAAGCTCTTAGAAATTACAGATAAAAAAAGGTTTATTCAAGTTCACCTGCATGGGCAAACTATGCTCCCAACAGAAAATGCATCAGGTATTAAAATTCTATTACGTCGTGTATTCTAACAGTGTGTCATTTTATACAGCTTGTACATATCTACATGAACACAATTTATTGGAGCAAACAGGATTTGACAAACACCTACCTTGTGTTCACTTGGAAAAAAAGGTGTATTCTGAATTCAAGTTAGCGAACTTGAGATAAAATCCTAGAGATAGCAAGGTAGTTTGTATTTTTCACACGTTAGCAGGCCGCATTAAATCCTAGGCTCCCAACAGTCTTTAACCAGACTTGCCAGCTCACGTGGAAACTACAAGCTGCCTTGTCTTCACTAGGATTTTATCCTAAATTATTTAACTCAAGTTAAGAACATGCTGTTTATTGCTAATGAATACACGGCCATATAGGTCAACCCACAGAATACAGAAAGAGAGAGGAAGTATGGTACTACAGTGATGAGTGCAACAGAAAAGCCTGTAAGTAATGAGATCATCAGATTAGAAGAAGAATTTATACTACCTATGTAACTCAAGACAGTCCCACACCTCTTATCCTCCTCAGCTCATATTGTCTTCTAAATAAAAAATTACTAAAGAGAAATTAAGTAAGACCTGCAGAATACTGATTTCTATTTGTGTATAGATGCTTAGATCAGTGGAATACTTCAGAACATTTACTCCCATCAAGTATAGTGTAAAAATAATATCAGTCTACTTGGAGAACATGCATTTACATGTGGGTTCACCTCTCTTGATGCATGGAGTATGATGCATGTACATCTCTCTCCCTCTTTAACGCAGACTTCAATATTACTTTGGGAAACTAACTTCAGAAATCTGGCATTGTCAAACACTGGACTAACTTAATGGAAACTGTCTTAAGAACCTCTGTTTTCAGAGATCTTCTGTCATACGTCAAGCAGCTCTCCACACCTTATTATAAATAGTACACGTGGGTCAGCAGTTAGTATGGGAGCAGGTTACCCCACCTTGCCTCATTCCTTGGCTTTAACCATTTGGACAGATGTTACAAGCTTTTAAAATAATTTTCACCATCATTTCAGCTGAGCTTGGATTTTCAAGGAAAACCTTTTCTGTAACCCTTAATTCAATGACAATCTTTCTGCCTACTTACTTGCAGTATTTCAGAAGCTGCAGAAATGATGCTTTCATATAAGAAAACGTAAACCAGGAGACTTAAATATAAAATTTTCTTCTGGAAGACATTTTTAGCATCTTTCTTGCTACAACATATGAGTGGCATTCAGGATGCTTACTGTAGTTAGGGGTTTATCGAGGTTTCTTACAAGCCAAATTTTGATTGTTGGCGAGGAAGAGGAGCAAACCAGGATCCAAGCATTGATGAATAGCCCTGCTGCTTATGCCTCCTTGCATTCAATCTATATTCCTCAGAGTTCATCCCACCCTAACCAGGTTATAGTCTCCATTGTCTTCCCAACCCCCATATTCTGTATGCAGATTTGGCTTCCACTGTGTTGGCTCACAACTAGGGCTGTCAATTAATCACAGCTATCTCATGAAATTAACTCAAAAAAATTAATCACAATTAAAAAAAATAATTGAGATTAATCACACTGTTAAACAATAGAATACCAATTTAAATGTATTAACTATTTTAGATGTTTTTCTACATTTTCAAATATATTGATTTGTGTTACAAAGTGTACAGTGCTCACTTTATATTATTTTATTACAAATATTTTCACTGTAAAATGATAAATAAAAGAAATAGTATTTTTCAGTTCACCTCATACAAGCACTGTAGTGCAATCTCTTTATCATGAAAGAGCAACATACAAATGTAGATTTTTTTTGGTTACATAACTTCACTCAAAAACAAAACAAAGTAAAATTTCAGAGCCTACAAGTCCACTTTGTCCTACTTCTTGTTCAGCCAGTCGCTAAGACAAACAAGTTTGTTTTACATTTATGGGAGATGCTGCTGCCTGCTTCTTATTTACAATGTCACCTGAAAGTGAGAACAGACATTTTACATTGTAGCTGGCATTGCAAGGTATTTATGTGCCAGATATGCTAAACATCTGTATGTCCCTTCATGCTTCCATCACCATTTCAGAGGACGTGCTTCCATGCTTATGACGTTTGTTAAAAAAAAGTGTTAATTAAATTTGTGACTGAAATACATGGGGGAGAATTGCATGTTTCTTGTTCTGTTTTATCCACATTCTGCCATATATTTAATGTTATAGCATCTTGGATGATGACCCAGCACATGTTTGTTTTAAGAACACTTTCACAGCAAATTTGACAAAATGCAAAGAAGGTACCAAGGTGAGATTTCTAAAAATAGCTACAGCACTTGACCCAAGGTTTAAGAATCTGAAGTGCCATCCAAAATCTGAGAAGGACGAAGCATGGAGCATGTTTTTAGAAGCCTTAAAAGAGCAACACTCAGATGCAGAAACTACATAAGCCAAACCACCAAAAAAGAAAACCAATCTTCTGCTGGTCGCATCTGACTCAGATGATGAAAGTGAACATGCATTGGTCCGCTCTGCTTTGGAGTGTTATTAAGCAGAACCCATCATCAACATGGACACATGTCCTTTGAAATAGTGGTTGAAGGGACATACGAATCTTTAGCAAATCTTGTAACACCAGCTACAGCAGTGCCATGCTAACATCTGTTCTCATTTTCAGGTGAGATTGTAAACAAGAAGTGAGCAGCATTTCCTCCTGCAAGTTAATTTACATAGCCAGCAGAAAGACAGATGAATCATTTTTCTTTATCTGGCAAAACCTGTTTGACAACCCTGCCTGGGAGACACTCTCTAAAACTTATTTATTAATAAGCTTTTATTAGATACCTCACTTCACCCTCTCTGGATAAATTATTATGAAAGCAGGACTCTTTTTTCACTTCTGCAGATCCAGACTAACACAGCTACCCCGCTGATATGAAAGCAATGTATTTGGTATAGTGAGTTTGTCAGCACTGTCAAGAATTACTGTTACAGAACAGTGATCTCTTTGCCTGTCTGCACTGAGGGGTTCTAATGGTCACACAATTATCAAGGTATGAGACATTTAAACAAAACACTAGTGTTTTTCATAGCCACATGCTTAACTTTAAGCAAGTGAATACTGCGTGCCCTTAAACTCTGCTCAAGTAGGGACTTTGTTCTTATCTTAAAAGTCAGTGATGGAGCTTGGAATTGAACCTAGATCCTACACCCCATGCTACAGCCTTAACTACAAGGCCATCATTCCTCTATGATCTGGGATCAGCCACTTCATGTGTCCATGCCTCAATTCTCTTTCTTCTCACCCACTGTCTGTCTTGTCTAGTTAGATCAGTGGTCCCCAGCCTTTTTGTGGCCAATAGCACATTCATGTTTTCAGAAGAGTGTGGTGGGTGCCAACAATTTTTCAAGGCTTATTTTGTATTTGTACATTACATAATATGAAAAAACATATTTCATATTATATAATATATGAATCCATAAAAAAAGGTAATTTTACATGTAAAAGGTATTAATTAAAATTATTCAGCAATTACTCTTTCACTTTACCATGTGAATTTGCTCTTTTTTATCTACCTGTAAAAAAAATTAAGGCATTTTTACAAAATAAACAGTCTTCATCTTATTTATTTTAAAAAAGTAAAACATTGTAAACAAAGTAAAACACAAGTTAATCATATCCGCTCATCAGCACTTAATGGAAAATAGGTATAATTAATTCACCTGGTTTTTCTAATAAAATTAGTGTGATTTTTGGCACTGCATTTCTTCAGCCAATTTTTCGTAGTTGGGAGAGTAGGATGATATTCCCATTCATAAGCAATCATCAAGATGGGCATCTGGAAGCAGAGATCTGCATTTTGATTTTATGATATTCATTGTTGAAAACAGAACTTCGCATAGACAGGTGGAACCGAAATAAGATTTTATTTTGTATGCTACATTTTTTAAGGCAGGAAACTTTTTTCAACCAGATTCCAAAAGTTCTCATCTGTTGCGCAGGATTTTTTTAAAAAATATCATTTTGAAGGTCCAAAATCTCCAGTTCCACTTCTTCTGTTATTACTTGAATGAGACTCACATGTTATGTAGCCATTTCTGTTATCTATATTTGGCAAGTAAAAGGATTCACAAGAAAGACAACTACAGGCTCAGTGATGGTGAATTGTTGAAATCTCTTTTCAAATTGTCCCAGAAGTGTTTGAATGTGGATAACAAGTGTTGATGGGTTAAGATCACTGTCACATACCATTTTCTTCATACTTGGGAAATGTACAAGAGACTTCGTCTTCATATGTGACATCCACAAGATCAGTTTTGCTTTGAATGATTTTACAGAACCTATCATCATTTGACCCACATTTGTCTTTTCCGTGGAGCTTAAGATTTAAAATGTTCAATTGTCAGTGATGCCGGCAAGAAAAGCCAAGTCTATTAACCAGCTGGAGTCTTCTAAATGCTCGAAGTTCTGGATTTGTGGACTTCAGAAATTCTTTGATCTCTTCAATTAGGCTTAAAAAATGTGCAAGAACTTTACCTTTGCTCAGCCATCACACTTCTGTGTGCAAGATAGGATCAGATTGTTTATCATCAACATTTTCCAACAGGGCCTTAAAAAGCTGGTGTTGCAAAGGTCTCGCTCGAATAGAGTTAATTATTTTAATAACGACAGTCATGACATGTTGAAAAGAAAGAACTCTGATGCACAAAGCTTCTTGGTGGCTAATGCAATGATAAGGCATAAAGTTTGGAAAGGATTCATTCTTCTTGCAGAGTGCAATGAATCCATTGGCGCTGCCCATCATTGCTGGGGCCCCATCAGTGGTGATCACAGACAGCTTGTGTAGTGGCATAGTAACTGATGTTGCGAATGATTTGAATAAATTATAGATGTCCTCACCCTTTGTTCACCCTTTCATAGGCAATACTTTTAGTAACTCTTCTTTTACGGTGAAGTCACTAAATATCATCTTCACCATAACTGCTAACTGCACTGTATCCGATATATCTGTCGACTCATTGAACTGCAGTGAAAACCAGTCACATATTTCCAAATCATCCTTTAGCTGAGTTTGCATGTCGCTTGGAATTGCATGTATTCTCCTTGTAACTGTGTTGTCCTATAATTGCAAGTCTTATATTGCCAACAAAATCTCACGTTTGTTAGAAAATCCTTGAAAACAGGCAACCAGCATCAGTCAAAAATGCTTCCTTCAACAATTCACCATCTTGAAAGGGTTTTTTTCTTCTTTGCGAGCAGATGAGCAATGTTAAAGGAAGCAACAGTAGCACTTTTAGACTTTACCACTTGTCTAGTGAACACAGATTGCTATGTAATAGAAGAAAATTAATCAACTCAAATCAAACCTCTCTCAACTCAGATTTAAGTGGATGGCTAATGTCAAAAGAGCCGTGATTAGTTTGGAAATGGCGTTCGACATTATGTTTTTTTGGCACTGCAACAGTACCACTGCACAATAAGCAAATACATTTCCCTTTATTTTCAATAAAACAATATGATTCTTCCCACTCTGCATTGAAATAATACATATTTGTGTTGTCATTTATTTGAACCACTCATTTGGGGGCAAAAAAGTTGTAGTATCTGTAGTGGCTGCAGTGGTATGACGCCACCCGATGTCACACTGTGCATGCGCAACGACCTACCAGACAGCAGATGCCGCAACTTCTCTCTCCTGCTGGGCACAGCACCTACCTGCTGGGGACAGAGAACACCGGCACCCGCAGCCTGCCACACCATGACATATCTCAGGATCCCTAGCACAATGGAGACCACATCTTGGTTGGGGCCTCTAGAAGCTTGCAATACAAATAATCAATAAGAACAACAGGATAGCTTAGGAGATGTTTCCAGGCATTCTGTGCCCAGCAATGGTGACATATGCAGATTTCCATGCTATATATGGCAGACAGGGCTCTACTTACATCTTCCGAGGATTGGGAAGGATCCTGGAGCCAGTGGGTGAGATCTGCTGCTGCCGGGAGTAAAAGAGGCGGAGAGCTTGCAGACTGCGAATGGTTAGAAACCACACCCAAGCCTGGAGGAAGTTGGGAAAAGATGTGCAGCTGGGATGGCAAATCAAGGGCTGAGTTGAAATGAGTGATACTGACATTGCGTGGTGCAATCGAGCCAAAACTAGACACTTTCTTCCTGTTCTCAATCATCAGTTCTTCCACTTCCAGCCTGGTGGAATGTGATGACCAGAAACATAGTTTTAGCATAGCTGCATACTGATAGTGGGTGAGTAGCAATGACATTTCTGTTTGTCACACAGCCCATGAGAAGTTATGGTGCCCTTTACCCCTAGCAGTATGTCATAGGCCAGGATAGAGGTCAAGAAGATATCCTCCTCACATTTCCAAAGTTGAACCTTCACTCTCAGCCTTTTAAGACAACTTTATAAACATATTATCTTAGTTCTTAATGTTGACAGAGGCTGCAGACTGACTTCTAGATTACTTGGTTCCAATTTCCTTTCCCCACATGTTAGTCTTCTTTTTATAGTAACAACTTCTGGAAATGCATCATGCTAATGTAAAGCCCACCATGAAATTATTTTTACAATAGTATTTAGCACAGCCTTTCACTAACCATCCTGAAAAGATCTGTGGAAAAATGAGAAACAATATAGAAATAGATTTCTGCTTATTGTAGAAAAAGGAGGATGAAATCTGTAGAGATCTCTTCATTTGCAGCAGAAAAAAAAATCTGTAACAAAGTTACTCCTTTATATGTCTGCTGAGACACCAGATGAAGGTAAATACATTTAATACAGAATTTAATCAATCTGACGCTGGTTTGAACTGAGCTTGCAGTGGACAGCTATCTTAGGGAGGTTATTTTTGTGACATGGGTCCTTAAAGGCCAAGTCAAAACCATGCCCCATTATCCCAGCTTGGTTTTTATCACTGTTAGCAGCTACATGAAGGCTCTGAAGTAACACGAGAGGAGGAAGGCCATCTCTCTCTGTGTGCTATCATTTTTGTCTGCCTATAAATATATGCACTACCACAGCTCCTCGAGCCTGTCACCACACTGTAGGTTATCTCTGCAACCAGAAGGACTAAAGCTTTGTCTTTTAGTGAAAAGATCTAATTCTGGAGAATACACAGAAATCTGCGGAGATTTTGCTGTGCTGTATATTTATATGTTCTTTGTCTCAATGTAATGCAAACTCCAAGGAATTAGAGATGAAAGAAGTTGTGAGGACAGTGTCTCCATCCTCCAGTAAGTAAAGGGCATAGTTCTCAGATACTAAACTAATCCTACACTTTCTTGTCTAAAAGGCCTCCTTTTCTCTCCAATGGAGAGAAATGGAGGCTAAACAGAATAGATTTTCTGTCAGTTGGCAATATAAAAACCATCTGCTCTGGCCTATCAAAGTGAAGGGGAGAAAAGGGAGGCAGAGGAAGAGACAAAATTGGAGGGCAGAAAAGAGAGAAACTGTATGTGCAAGTGAATCTTTTTTTAAAAAAATATGACAACCTTTCTTTTCTAACTAGTGGTGTGGGTGTGTCCTACTTGGAAGATTGGAGCCACAAGGAGGCCTGGTCTACACTAAAACTTCTGTCGACATAAGCCATGTTAAGTCAATCAAATAATGTATGTATCTACACTACCGAGTCCCTTTCGCCGACCTAAGTGACCTGTAAAGTCGACTTCTGTGAGCTCCGTGAGAAGCATATCACTAGATTCGACATCCAGGGGTCAACATGGGGATAGTGTAGACACTGCATTGTGTAATTTGAATTAATTGGCCTCCAGGAGGTGTCCCACAGTAGTGAAGAGTGACCACTCCGGAGAGCGCTTTCAGCTCTGCTGCACGTCAGGCAGGTACCCAGGAAACAGCTGCTCCCCTGTTAAAGCCCTGGGAACTTTTGAATTCCATTTCCTGTTTGATCAGCATGGAGAGCTCGCCAGCACACTGATCATGGAGACTCAAGGCTGAACATACGCTTCAGCATGTAGCACACAGAAGGTGGTGGATCTTATTGCTGTGTGGGGAGAAGAGTTGGTGCAGGCAGAGCACCAAAACAATAGAAGAAATGCTGACATCTATGCCAAGATCGCACAGGGCATGGGGGAGAAGGGCTGCACCAGCGACACACAGCAGTACCACATGAAAATAAAGGAGCTTTGGCAAGCGTACCAGAAAACAAGATTGGCGAGCAGTCGTTCTGGTTCTGCCCCACAGACATGCTGTTTTTATGAGGAGCTGCCTGTGATCCTCGGCAGCAAGCCCACCACTGCCCCCAAACGCTCCGTGGATACCTACCTCTCAGGAGCCCTGGATGACCTCGAGCAACAATGAGGAGGACACTGTTGACGATGATGAGGAGACTGCAAGGCAAGCAAGCAGACGATCCATTATCCCCAACAGCCAAGAACTGTTTTTAACCCTGGAGCCTATCCCTTCATAGGAATAATTGGTGGCGCGTGATGCCAGGGAAGGTACCTCTGGTGAGTACACATTTCCAATCAAACTGTAGGGGTTACATGCTATTATTTTTTATGCTTAATTTGAACAAAAAATAGGTGTAGTGGGTATTGGCAGCTACTCCAGCTACACAGAGGGTGCTCTCCGAAAAAGACAGTTTATGTGCACAGGGATGGCCCTGGAATCCTCCGTGGAGATCTCTAGGAAGCTTTCATGGAAGTACTCTGCAATCCTTTGCAGATGGTTTCTGGGAAGGGCTGCAGTAGGACACTTTCCCATGCTACTCCAGTATTAACTCTGCTGGCATCATTGCAGCACATAGCATTGCAGCATAAGACCAGGTCTGTTCCCAGATGCTTGCAGCATCTACTCCCTTGCTGCCTCTGTTACCCTCAGGAGAGTGATTTTGTATAGAGTCACCTAGGGGAAACAGGGAAAGTTTTCAGTGCTAGCCCTTAAGCCACGAGTAATTCGCCCTTTGATGAAATCTGGATCACACAACCACGGTTTCCCAAATATGCTATAGTTGTGATTGGAAGGGATCACCGTGTATTGCAAGCAGCACTGAAAAAAGGGACAGAGGGTGTCGGTTGCCTGTTTGTCTCCCTTCCCACACAACCCGGTGCCACTTTTGTAAAAAACAAGCTATCGGGGGGGTTTTACATTGGTTCTTGTCCTCAAGCACCATCCAGGTTGCTAGGGGAAAGGGGGCTTTTCTCAGGTTCCAACCTGTGATCCCAAGGATGTCTTCACAAAAGCAGCAGCACAAGACTTCTTGCCCATGCCTCATGGCCTTACTCGCCATGGCTGGAGCAGCAAACCGACTCTTGCAATAACCAGCATTTGTGATTACGTTGTGGCTTGCAGTAAAGTGTATTGCGGGGTGATTTTTTATAAAAAATATTAGCCTTGCACCAGAAACAATGTATGCATTGTCATTGCTACCCTTGTGCTTTGCATTCCTTGCAGCTGAAACCTTGTCTGTAGGTGAATCCTCCAAACTGGGACAGAGACTTTCCCGGAGAAAAAGAAGAGGAAGTTACTCACCTTGCACAGTAACAATGGTTCTTCAAGATACGTGTCCCTACGGGTGCTCGACTTTAGGTGTCTGTGTGCCCCTGCACCTCTAATCAGAGATTTTTGGTAGCAGTGTCCCATTGAGCCCGCACATGTGCTCTCCCTCCCCTGTGGTCTGCCTCAAGGCTATATAGCACTACCACGGAGTCCTATAGAGAATTCTGAAGTAGAGGGGAAGAGGGCAGGTTGTGGAGCACCCATAGGGACACACATCTCAAAGAACCATCATTACTGCACAAGGTGAGTAACTTCCTCTTCTCCTTCGAGTTATGTCCCTATGGGTGCTCCACTTTAGGTGACTCCTGAGCAATACCCACCACTGGAGGCTGGGACTTCGGAGTGGAGTCTTTTACTACAGAGAGTACTATGGAATCGAAGAAGGTGTCAGCGGCCAAATCTTCAGTGATCGCATAATGTTCTGTGAAAATATGGACAGAGGCCCAAGTCATTGATAGGGGTATCCCTATGGAACATGATTGAGGTAGAAACTGATCTCATGGAGTGCGTATGGATGGAAGCAAGTTGCACCCTTGATAAGAGATTAATGCAACTAGAGACCCATTTGTATAGTATTTGAGGCAATATCACAGAACTTTTGGATCTTTCTGTGGACGAAAGGAAGAGTTAGGGGATTTCCTGAAGTCCTTAATCCTGTCCAAGTAGAATGCTAATGTCCTGCTAATATCTAGCATATGCACAATTGTCTCCCAGTTGTCACAGTGTGGTTTTGGGAGAAAAACAGGGAGATGGATCTGTTGATTCATAAGAAAAGTGCAGAGAAAGTACGGAGAAACTGGGGATATGGCCTTCGAGTTACTTTGTCTTCAAAAGAAAAAGGCCATGAATGATGCGTATGCCATCAGGGCCGCTGTTTCTCCTATGTCCCTAGCTGAAGTGATGGCAATTAAAAATGCTGTCGTCATGGACAGGTATAAGAGAGAACAAGTTGCCCTGGACTCAGAAGGAGGTCTAGTCAAAGCCCTAAGAACTAGGATAAAGTCCCAGGCTGGAGCAGGTGGTGTTACATGGGGGAAGAAATTTCCAATGCCCTTAAAGAATCTATGCATTAGTGGGTGAACAAACACCAAGTGGGAAGCTGTTTTCGCCATGAGATGTACCTTAGAGGGAGCTGAGTGACAGTTTAAAATGTAGTGCAAAATCAGAGGGAGAAAAGATGAGGTTGGGTCCGTGTGTTTGGAATGGCACGAACATGGAGTCATTTCCATTTTGCAGATAAGTATGTCGAGTGGTCAACTTGTGGTTATGTTGCAACACATCTTTAAGATTGTCAGAGCATTCTGCTTCTAAGCCGTGGAACTAAGGAAGAGCCAAGCCTGGAGGCAGAGGACCCACGGGCTGGGGTGAAGGGTCAACTCATTGTTTTGAGAGAGCGGGTGAGAAATAGGCTGAAGTCAGAGACACAGAAGGGCATATTGCCATCTGCATCAGACAAGGGAGCCAGACTTGTCATAGTCAAGTGGGGCAATCAGAATAAGTTTTGCTTTGCTTCACTGAATTTTCAACAGAATCTGGGAAAAGACATACAAGTGGGCCCAGTCCCATGGGAAGATGAGGGCAACTGCCAGTGAATGTTTCTCCAGGCCAGCCCTGGAGCAGTAACAAGGACCTTTCTTGTTCCGATAAGTAGTGAAGAGATCCATAGGCTGGGTTCCCCAAAGGGTGGCTATATCTTGAAGCACTTCTGAATTCAGTACATACTCATTTTCATGAGAAAATTCCAACTGAGACTGTTGATTGTTACGTTCTGTATCCCTTATAGACAGACAGCTGAGATGAGCACATTGTGATGGGTGCATCAGTTCCAAAGTTTGAGAGGGAGGGAGATCTGCAGCTCCTTGGCAGTTTATACAAAACATACAGGTAACATTAAGTCTATCATGACCTTTGTGTGTTGTTTTTGATGGAAGGCAGAGTTTGTGCCCAGGCACTCCTGACAGCCCTTAGCCCCCAAAGAGTGATATGGAAGGTCATTCCCATGGAAGGACATTTGTCTTGAACCTTGTTGTTGTGTAGGTGAGCTCCCCAGCGTATTAGGGAGACATATGTCCCAGAGTGGTGAATGTGGATAGAGAGGAGTGCTCTCGCTTGTACAGGTTGGTGTTCATGAAGTCCAGTCACTGTACTGGGGTTAGAATGCCACTATAATGAAGAGAACCTTGGAGAATACCCTGTGTGGAGCAGCCTGTACTGATAATGATCCTGTTCCAGAGGTAAGCAGTAGGATATCTCATGTATGGTGGTTGTATTGAGATATGGAAGTAGGCACCCTGTAGGTTCAGAGCTAGAAATCACTCTCTTTGCTCTAGAGCCTGTCCTAACTGCTGTGAAATAAGGTAAGGTGACTTCTGAGTGGCGTGACAGGTGTATACATGGCAGCTGATGGCCCTCGACTAGCTCATCAAAAGTGCTTATAAGAGGCAGTTTGAGAGGTCGCGGACTGGGATTCAGACTGTTATCACTTTTGAGTCCTGGGCCTCTTACACTGTGGCTCATAACAGTACTGAAATGGGGGTATTGAGAAGATTGTGACCATTCTTAGAGACGGAAAGTTAATAGCCAGACTGGTCCTAGAGACACCACTGGATGTACTATGGAGACTAGGTGGGTAGCTGTAATAGCTACATCCAGTGGTGTCTCTAGGACCAGTCTGGCTATTAACTTTCCATCTCTAAGAATGGTCTGAATCTGTTCTTTTTCTGTTTTCAATAATGTTCCAAAAACATACTGTCTTCTGTAGTACAGCTCCAGCTAAAAAGATATGGGGACAAGAAGTGGGGGAAGGTTAGGCACCTAATTCCCATGAACTTCAATGGGAGTTAAGTATCTAACCTGCTTAAGCACTTTTATAAATCCTATGAGGCACTTATCCTCATCTTTAAGCACCTAAATACCTTTGTAAATCTGTACCTTAGAGGACTGTGCACTATACGTGATTTAGGATACTTGTTTTCTGTTGCTAACACACACCTGCTGTGTGACCTTGGGCAAAGCAGATCACCTATCTGTGCCTCTGTTCCCCCCCCCCACAGTTTGTTTTCTCTATCTAGATTGTAAACTCTTTGGGGCAGGGACGGTCCCTCACTATGTTTGTACAGCACCTAGCACAATAAGGACCTGATCTCTATTGAGTCCTCAAGGTGCTATTTGTAATAATTATTTATATATATAAAATTTATATATATAATAATTAAAACAACCCTGCTTAGAGAAGGGGAACAGACTCTTTGCTTTCTGGTGGAGGAGAACACAAACAAGACTGAAGGAGGAAGGGAGAGGGTCACTGACAAGTAAGTAGGCAGGAGAGCCATTTATCACAACTGAAAGATTTGAAAATTGAAGGATAATTGCACCAAACACAACTCTGTGCATGGATGGGACAGGTGGCCTTAAGATGACTCATCATAATCTATGTGACTGCCTATCAATGTCTAGCTTGTTGTGGCTGTTCTCTAGAATACAACTATGCATGTAAAAATACTGAATTTCTGTTTCAAATTTTGAAAGTGGAAGCCACAGAACCTCAAACCAACAGCTGGGCTTGAAAGTGAAAACAGTGATTCACTAGAAAAGCTAACCAGTTTAGGAACTAATCAGCAAAGAAATGCAACTCTGCTCGAAGAAACCACAAATGTTTACCTCAAATTCAACCCATGCACATATTCTGCAGTAGAATTAGAGGATATCATTACATTTTTGAAAGAATTATTTCCCATCTGAATAGTGTTATTTTGCATAAACACCATTAATTTATTCTGACTGCACTTAATGAAAACTTCCAGCTGTCAAATAAGATTAGGCCTTAAAGATCTTAAAGAGAAAGAACTCTGATTTACACACACTATATTCAAACCATTTTTCTTTTATATACGCCTGGTACTGTACTGTGGCTGTCATCTCTGGGCCATACTGTTCATTGCAGAGGAGCAGGCCATGGGGAAGAGAACCAGCAGAGGGAAGCCATTATAAGAGAAGGTAGCCAGAAAGAGGAATTGCAATGGGAATTTTGCTCAATCCCTGCAGCCTCGTTTATCGGTGACATTTCAGATTGATTATATAAAATAAATAAGAAAAAAATAAGTCTTGGAGACCCTCCCAGACAAAGAAACCACTGGAGAAACAGAATTCACTACCCATACTAAAATTAAATTAGAGAATTCAACCCACCTTACTAGGCGACTCCAGCTTTAATAGCCCCACTATACTACCTGGAACCAAACACCTACATTTACAGTTCTGCAAACAAACATTACACTTGCATAGACACAAGCCCAGCAATGGCTGCAGAGCAACATTGGGATGGTTCTCTCCAAATGAGCATACAAAAAAGAACATTCCATTTCAAGTGGCATCTTGACCCAGATGTGGCTGTATTTCAATGGTGGTGTAGGTACATTATTTGTTAAGCTCTCTCAGATTCTCCTAGATGAAAGAATCTATATAGAAATGTAAAATTAGTACTTCTACTACAGAAAATTTCTACAGAAAATTGCTGTGACTTGGCCTGAAATGGAATCATACCCTTTAGGATATTTTAAAGAAATATTCAAACTAATCAGAAGATTACTGATGACTATGAAGAGCATTGTTCTACTAGTACTGGATTTTTTTTCAAATAAAAAGAACACTGAGGTATTATCTATGTAAGCAGTGTCAGGAATGAGATATATTCTGATATCTGGTGGTGAACTATGGGAATTGTAGTGAGTTATGGAAAATAACTTTGGGGCTGACAATTTGCATAGACACACCCACTGTGCCTAGTCTGAGCCCACAAAAGCCCACATGGCCACTTCGGCTGAGGTGAGAGCCCCAGTTTCTATGTTATTGGGGCAGGAAATATAAAGTGATGTTACCCTGATTATGTGAATGAAGGACTATGGACACGTACTTGGCCCTTGTTATGATGGAAGGACTCGCCATCATCTAGGTAGCACTCACTGGGCAAGGGCCAGGAGTTTCAGAACACTCTGAGACTGAGAGAGACCATGGGTAGGTCTTTATGTCTTTTGGTGAGGGCCTTGTCTAAGGCCCTGCTAGGTTGATTGCACCTTGCCTCTCTCTACTGTGGAACACTAAAGCTAATTTTGATTCCCTTAGGAGTCTAGATTCAGCCTGCTAAGCTGAATTCACTTTGGGTCTGCTGGTGTACCTGTACCAAGATACCCCACCACCACCACCAAGAGCTGAAATCACTGAGCACTGTTAACAGTGGGTAGGTCTAAAGGCATGTCTGTGGTACCAAGCAATTTGTGCAGCTAGCAGAGCAAAGCAGTGGACTCAGCCGAGCAGTTCCTGGGTGCAGTTTGTGCGACTGGCAGCAGGTACAGCCAAGCGGTTCCTGGGTGCAGTTCGTGCGACTGGCAGCGAACTCAGCCGAGCGTTTCCTGGGTGCAGTTCATGTGGCTGGCGGAGTGGCTGGCACAACAGAGCAATCCGTGTGTCGGCTAGCAGGACGGCTAGCGGAATAGTTGGTGCTGCTGGCGGAGTGGCTGGCACAGCAGAGCAGTCCGTGTGTTGACTAGCGGAGCCGTTTGTACTGCTGATGGAGTGACTGGCACTGCAGAGCTGTCCGTGTGTCGGCTAGCAGGACGGCTAGCGGAGTGACTGGCGCTGCAGAGCAGTTTGAGTATCAGCGAGCAGAGCAGAGCAGATTGCGGTGAGGGCTCCAGCGGACCCCCACAGAGAGGCGGCGCAGTCGGCCTTGGACCACGTAAGGTGCCCCTTGCCCTACCCTCCATTTCCACCCAGGCTGGGAGGTAAGACTCTGCCGATTGACTTTTGAACTCTGCACTGACCAAGAACAGAGACTCTTGGGCTGTTGGACTTTTGGGACTATTGAGTGACTTTTTGGGGTTGTGGAACTCAAGGGCCAAAGGGAAGGCCACGCCCTATTTGCTGGGAGGGGGGCTTCTGGTTCATGGTTTGGTTTATTAACCTTGTTTGTGGTGTTTCCCCAATATAATGCCACATTGTTTCTCCCTATTAAAAGGCTTTGGTACACTCAGACTCTGTGCTTGCGAGAGGGGAAGTATGTCTCTTACAGACGCCCAGAGGGGTGGTATATGGTTGTCCCAGGTCACTGGGTGGGGGCTTGAGCCTGTTTTTGTATTGTGCTATTGGAATGGAACCCCTGGATACTGAACCCAGCCCTTGTTACTGCCAACTCTGATGGGCAGAAGGGTTACATCTAATAAGTACACCTGGAGAATTACTGGAACTTTGTGAATGAATATGGAAAGAGTAGGTTGTTTTTCTCAGCATACTGATCTTGACAGTGGACATGTGTCTTTTTATTCCTTTTATTAGGACTACATTTTCTCAATAAAAATTATGCATGTTTTTCAAAGGGTGTTCTGAGGGTGAAAAATTAGTGCCTCTGCACTAGATTCATGCCATTTGGGCACAGAATAAGAAGCGGGCAGAGTCACCAGGAGCTAGTCTATGTTACAGAGGTAGACTGCCTCCCTGCATTATCTCACACACAGGGAAAGTACACTCACTACTCCATCCCTTATGAGGTACAGACTATTCCATTCTGCGTGCCAGATTGGTGTAATGAGGGGCGAGGAACAGCCCAGCTTCCTCCACATCCTCTTGTGGGGGAAATAGGGAGGGAGAAGTATTTACATTCCCGGGAGCTCAGTGTACCTGTCAGCACAATTTACAGTAAGTGCCTAGGAAAAACAACTCAGTCAGTCTGCAATCTGACCAGTAGCACTGAATGTTAGCAGACTTTTTTTTATTTAGATAATCTTCTTCTCCCCTTTCTGTGGGGCTCTGCAACTTCAGAGCACAAAGGGGATGTATGTATGTCTGGGAGAAGAGCTTGCCAGGGTATATATGTAGAGTCGTTCTTCTAAAGCAACATTTTTACTGGTTAAAAGTAAAAGTTTCTAAGTCAAATTGACTTTTAATGAGACATTAAATGCCTTTGTCACCTGGGCAGTTTTGAAAATTCTACACCAAAATTATACATATGTGTTAAAGCAAAAAGTGAAATAATTAACTCTGAGCATTGACGATAACCGTGAACTCCAAGCAGAAGGCTAGAGCAACACTTAGTATTTAGGCTCCTTGTCACTAATGACACCAACAACTTGGGATCTGACCATAAGAGGTGGTATTTCAAATAGATTTATATTCATATCACAACCACTCCATTTTCTTATAACTTTTTCAGAGTGTAGCTCCCTAGACAACCCTTCTGCACCTCTGTTTAAGAAGCAGTTTCTCTGAAAGGTAGCACTAAATATAGACTATTTATAGTCTTAATTTACAATCAGTATGTCAACCAGTTTACTAAACAAAACTAATGGATTTACACTAATAAAGAAACAGATTATAAAGAGAAAGCAATATGCACACTTTATGATAATACTAGCTAGTTACAGAAGAAAGAGGGGTCCAGATTCTGCTCTAAGCAACTTACCAGTATAAATCTGCCTTAGAGAAATTACATTGCACTTTTTTAAAGAAAATCAGAGCATGGACAAAACTTCCAGGCTTCAATGATGTGTATAACATGACTGTAATTCTTCTATTCTAACCATGAAGTCACAGTCAAGGAATACGTACCACCTATAAATACCCCAAAAGTATTACTTCATTTTCCAGTTATAGTAAGTAAATGAAAGGTAGGTCAGTCATCAGCTATTAGACTGCAAAGCAGGTGGGTGACATGCCTTTCATTTAATACTATACCGCCTCTCACAGTCTTTATTTAAGCTATTTCTATCCAAGAATGACCTCTCACCCACTGAGTTTTGAATTGAAGATATTAGGCCTTGGTTACACTGGCACTTTATAGCGCTATAAAGCCGCCAGGAGTGCTATAACCTCCTATCTGTCCACACTGGCGAGGCACGTAGAGCGCAATAACCTTGGAGTTATAGCGCTATTGGTAATCCACCTCCGCACAGGGAATAAGGGCTGTAGCGCTACGGCGCGAATGTGGACACCCACTGCACTACAAGTGATCTCTTGAGATGCCTGGAGCCATTTAAAGCAATTGACGTCTCTTCCCTTTGTTTTGAACTCAGCTGGAGGAATGCGGAAGTACCTTTTCAAAGTTTCTCTCTTAACTCGGCAGATAAGCAATGCAAATGTTTACGAAGGGAGCCTGTGTGAAATACAAAGCCTGCTAGTCTTCTCTGTCGGACACTTACTGACAGGCTCTCAGAAGGATGAACTCTCTCCCTCCGCATACACACAACACGTTCCCCCTCACCCGCCTCGTTTGAAAAGCACGTTGCACCCAGCTGAATGCTGGGATAGCTGCCCATAATGCACCACTCCCCGTACCACTGCAAGTGTCGCAAATGTGGCCACGCTATACCACTGGCAGGTCTCAGTATGGACATGCTATAGCGCTATCCCTATAGTTGTATACGACGACAGCTATAACCAATACCGCTATAAACCTGTAAGCGTAACCATGCCCTTAGTGTTATATTGGTTTCTGGTTAAAACAGATTGTTGCTTTTTGTAGCTCAAGTTCTGCACACACTGTCAAAAATACACATCTTATCCAATAGGGATTGCACTCACCCAGGATACAGGAAACTCAGGTTCAACTATCCGCTCTGCAGTAGAGACTATGAATCCACATCTTCCTCCCCTGATGAATTTCTAATCACCATGCTACAGAGTCAGTCTCATGCTGTCCTTGAGACAATAACTAAACAAGTATTTTGTACAAAGCAAAACAATTTAAAAAAGGAGAGACTGAGAAAGCCCCACCCCCGATTAGCCAATAGCCTGGTGATTAGGGCACTTCCCTAAGTGTGGAAAGACCTGGGTTCAAATCCATATGCCTGAGGAAGATTCAAATCCAGGTCTCTTAGCTCAAATGAGTGCCCTAACCCCTGGGCTATTGGCCTGGGGAGAAGGAGCAGTTCTTTCTCAATGCTGTGAATGGGGCTGAAATCCCTTTGAGAATCTAGCCTGAAAAATCAAAATGATCCGTTTTGAGATTTCTGAAAATTTTTTTGTTTTGCTCAACAAAATTTACTTAAATTGACACAAATTCACAAAATGTTTTGGTTGATTGACCCAAATCTGCATTTTATCCACAAAAAAACCCAAAAAAAACCCCCAAAACATTTTCAGCTGAAAAATGTCACCCAGCTCTGTTATCACAAATATGAAGAACATGCAGAGCTGGAGCTTTGGAGAAGATTCTCCAAAACTCTACTGAATCGTAGAAGCTGCTGGCAGCCTCTCAAAATGTTACTCACAAAAACTTCACAATGGTTGGTAAGCTGAGACCACTGCCTACCATACTGGCCAACCCTGTTTCACTGTTTCCTAGTACTCCCGTCTGTATCTATCTTTTGTCTCTGTGCATTGTGTAAAAAAATACTTCCTTTTGTTTTAAACCTGATGCCTATTAATTTCATTTGGTTCTTGTGTTATAAGGAGGAGTAAATAACACTTCCTTATTTACTTTCTCCACATCAGTCATGATTTTATAGACCTCCATCCTCTCCCCCACATCTTAGTCATCTGTTTTCCAAACTGAAAAGTCTCAGTTTTATTACTCTCTCCTCATAAGGAAGCTGTTCCATATCCCTAATAATTTTTGTGGCCCTTTTTTGAACCTTTTCCAATTCCAATATATCTTTTTTGAGACTGGGCAGCCATACCTGCATGTAATATTCAAGATGTGGGCGTACCAGGGATTTATACAGAAGCAATACAATATTTTTTGTCTTATTATCTATCCCTTTTTTAATTCCCAACATTGTTTGCTTTTTTGACTGCCGCTGCACATTGAGTTTTCAGAAAACTATCCACAATCACTCCAAGATCTCTTTTCTCAGTTGTAATAGCTAATTTAGACCCCATCATTTTATATGTATAGTTGGGATTATATTTTCCAATATGCATTACTTTGCATTTATCAAATTGAATTTCATCTGCCATTTTGTTGCCCAGTCACCCAGTTTTGTGAGATCCTTTTGTAGTTCCTCACTGTGTGCATGGGACTTAATTATCTTGAGTAGGTTTGATTCATCTGCAAATTTTGCCACCTCACTATTTGCCCCCTTTTCCAGATCATTTATCAATATGTTAAATAGGACTAGTCCCTATACATACCCCTGGAGGCCACCATTATTTACCTCTCTCCAGTCTGAAAACTGACCATTTAGTCCTACTCTTTGTTTCCTATCTTTTAACCAGTTACTGATCCATGAGAGGACCTCTTATCCCATGACAGCTTACTTTGCTTAAGAGCCTTTGGTGAGGGACCTTGCCAAAGGCTTTCTGAAAAATCTAAGTACACTATATCCATTGGATCACCTTTGTCCACATTTGCTAATACCTTCAAAGAATTCTAATAGGCATGATTTCCCTTTACAAAAACCATGTGACTCTTTCCCAACAAATTATGTTCATCTATGTGCCTGACAGTTTTGTTCTTTACTATAGTTTCAACCAGTCTGCCCAGTACTGAAGTCAGGCTTACCAACCTGTAATGCGGGGATCATCTCTGGAGACCTTTTCAAAAATTGGTGTCACATTATCTATTCTCCAGTCATTTGGTACAGAAGCTGATTTAAATCATCAGTTACCAACTATGGTTAGTAGTTCTGCAATTTCACATTTAAGTTTCTTCAGAACTCTTAGGTGAATATCACCTAGTCTTGGTGACTTATTACTGTTTAGTTTATCACTTTGTTCCAAAACTTTCTCTAATAACACCTCGTTCGGGGACAGTTCCTCAGATTTGTCACCTAAAAAGAATGGCTCAGGTCTGGGAATCTCCCTTCCATCCTCAGCTGTGAAGACCGATGCAAAGAATTAATTTAGTTTCTCCACAATGGCCTTATTGTCCACGAGTGCTGCTTTAGCATCTCGAACACCCAGTGGCCCCCCATGATTGTTTAGCAGGCTTCCTGCTTCTGATTTACTTAATTTTTTTGCAATTACTTTGAGTCTTTGGCTAGCTATTCTTTTCTGGTCTTCCTAATCATATTTTTACACTTCCCCTCAGGCCTACGGCTTTCTCATGCTTTGCCAATACAAAAGCAAAGTTTTGGCCTACAAAACGTTTGCAGTCCTCTCTGCAGCAGAGTTTAGCAGTCTTCACAATGAGCAACTAAACTGAGTGCAATGGAGTCACCTGACAAGTTCTTTCCCAGCCTCTTCTTTGGCATCTCTGCAGTAAACTCCTGCCCAGCTGACTTGATTCAGAAAATTGCCAAAAAGAATGGCTTACTAGTTTAAGGTTCATATTTGAAATCCAACACTCCACAGAACCATAGATTACAATCCTGGCAGGACCAACAAAGCTCTTTATCCTTCTGGGTTAGAAAACAGCCATTTATAGGACAGGGATCTTTCAAAAAAGAGACATTTGCAGATCAGACAAAAATGAAAATTGACAGAGAATCTTTAGTAAGAGTAGGGGTTTGCCATAGTATCTTTCCCCCAAATTTCTTCTCTTCCCTTCTCCAAATTGTTTTGCAGTCTGCTCTGTGTTGGCTAGTTGCTATCCTCAACCTTGGCAGTACTTTTAAGGGGATCTCTATAGTACACACATAATTTGTGAAATCCTTTGGGATGAAAACAGCAATATAAAATTAAACATTACTCCATTGTTTTTACTTTTTACTGGAGACAAGGAAACCATTGCTGTCAAGTGATTTAATACTAGGATTGTGGAGCAATAAGTTTTAATGTGAACTTGTAAAGCCAAGAGCTAACCTCTGCTCTTTTTTAAAAAAGAATTTTAAAACAAGATATTACAATTTATTATTTGTAATTCAGTGGCAACTAGAGACCCCAATCAGATTTGGTGCCTGCTTATAGTAGGTGCTCTATAGAGAGTAGAAAGTTAGTCCCTGCCCTGAAGAGTTCACAGTCTGATCTACTCAAATATTACTATTCTTCTTGTGCTGTCTGAACAGACTGACCACACAATGCCTATGAAATACAAAACTAAATCCCATGATTTGTGGTGCTACACCAGCCTCATTTGTCTTGGAAGCAGAAAAGAGACACATCGCATTTTTAAGTCTGTATGTAAAAAGGCTGTCCTGTCTCCTGAACTTTTCTCTCTCTCCTGGAATGATAATACTTCCCAGTACTGACAAAGGACTGGTGTTAAATACTATTGTAATCCCCAGCACATCCTGGACTGCCTTGATCAGCACAACATCTAGGTCACCACATTTAATGTGACAAACTGCAGCTGGCATGTAACTAAAATCACTTGTATGTACAAATCTATTACAAGTAAGAATTATCAAGAGGAGTTTGCTCCTATTATTTTTACTCAACACAGCGGTAATACAAATAAATAAGTAATTACAAGTCAATGTCTAGACAAGAAATACTTTGCTTTAAACCTCATCAGTGAGTTCATTTGTCAAATTATTATTATTGTTGGGCCCATAATCTGAGTCACTGCCCAGGGTGCTGATGGGGCCTGGTAGTATACACTCCACTACATGGCCAAAAACTGGGTTAGTGGAGGGAAATGAACAGAAACAGCATATCAGATAAAAATTCTTTTAATAAAAATGCAAAGAATTGATTTATTAGATGTTGCCCTCCCCCAATCATAGAGAGAATGCTCCCTGCCAGTAGAAAACCAGGAATACATTCAAATAATAAGAACAGTGTTAGGCTAATAGCCTGAACTGCTAGCTGGAGACATACATGCAGCAGACAAAGAACAGCTAGCCCTTTGTCATTCATATCAGCTCAGGATTCAGATGTGTAGATAACTATTTTTTAAGGGTCTCATACAACTCTCAGTGAATTGGAATTATATTGAAATCAATGAAAATACTCCCACTGACTTCAAATTATTCCTTCCAGCTAGGTGACACCTTGTGGAATTAGTCTGAGATCTGGACACGTGGAACTGGCCGGAGAAACCCTCTTTCACCCAGAATCATGTGCATGGAGGACATTTGACAGCTTTCTTCAGATTATGAGAGAATTAGGGCTGCAGGGTGGGAAAGTCACCTTTGTGAATTTCTGTAGTGTTCACACTGAGTAACAGCTAGCACCTAATTAGGAGAAATCAGGAGGGAATTAAGGGGAGAGATGCCAACTTACATTGATAAAAGGGCTTTCTTTGCAGTTCTGCTTGAACAACCCTTTCTGGGATTCAGAGAGTAGTCGATACAGTTGTTCCAATAAATAACAGAATATTTTTGGGAAGATAAACTCATTATTGTAGAGACCGAAAAGGAACCATGTGAAATTCCTTTTGGCGAACGCAGAAAAATTTGCCACATCACAACACTGGAAAAAAGAAACCAGATCCTGTGTTTCATCTTTTATCACTTAGTGAACCTGAAATCTAATCTGTTCATAAGAAATATTTGGAAAGGGTGGAAAAATTCAGTTCACTTTCTCACTTCCCTAAATTCAAATGAATAAATACCTTACAGAATTCTCTCCTCTTATGTTTTCTTGGCACCAGTTTATAAAAGACACTCACTCATTTTTAATTCCTGTGGCCTTTGCTGAAATGACATTAATCATACACTCTGAGGCCCTATTCAGGTTGACTAGCCAAACAATGTTTCAGAATTGTGCTCTAACTCTACCCCGGGCGGGGGCAACCTGTGGCTCCGGAGCCACATGCAGCACTTCAGAAATTCATATGTGGCTCCTTGTACAGTGACTCCAGAGCTGGAGCTACAGCTGCCAACTTTCCAATGTGCTCGGGGGCGCTCACTGCTCAACCCCTGGCTCTGCTCCTTCCCATGCTCTCCCCTGAGCCTGCCATGCCCTTGCCCCCATCCCAGAGCCTCCTGAATGCCACAAAACAGCTGACCATGAGGTATGGGGAGGAAAGTGGAAGCGCTGATCGGTAGGGCTGCCAGTGAGCAGGAGGTGCTGGGAGCAGGGGGGTGGAGCTGATGGGGGGCTGTTGATGTATTACTGTATTATGTTCTTATGGTTTTAATGTTTATATCTTTAAACGTGGTTGTAACTCAGTTTGACCCTATCCGCACTGGCCAACCAATCTGTTCACTGAGCTCCTGTTTCCAAACTGAGTTCCAAGCAGAGCATGGATGGGATCCTCACCCTGCAGATAGCTGAGTTCCCAGGGAATTACATATGCTATCTCCCTGCTAACAGCTTTGAAATGGAGTGTCACTTTGCAGTGGAATACAGGACCAATCTAGGACACTACCCACATAGTGATCAGGGCCATTCCCTCCTGTGATCTTTGAAGACTACTTTTGCCTCATCTGATTGTATTTTGAGGACTTATCTCAGTCTCTCTTTTTCACCTGCAACAGCTCTGCATGGGTTATTGATGCCCCAGAACCTTCTGCAGTGAACTTCACAGGCCCAGTGAGAGACTAGGGATAAAGATCTGCTTGGTGATAGAAAGATGGTGAGAGGAAATATTTAAATGATCATTTGCATGAGTCCTCTCTACACCCGGTCAGGTCACACAAGGATCAACTGAGAGTGCAAACTGGGCATATAAGTGTGTTCAGTGTTTCTGTGTAAAGCAGGACCAAGATTCAGTGAGTTTTACTATTGATCTTAATGGGAACAGAGTTGATCTAGTGCCAAATGTTTTTGCAAATCCCGTCCATATACTGAAGAACTAATTTCAATAAACATAATAGCCAAGAGGCTTTTTAAATTATATACAGGGTTTGTATAAAAGGTCTGTCAGTCAAAACTTATTTGTCTTTTTATTTCTCCTTTTATTATTATTCCTGCTAGTGATGGAGAAAAATGTAGATAGATCCAAGACATATCACTGTAATATAACTTGAAAACCTGGAGATTTCTTTATTGCATTAAGCAGACATTAACAGATAGCAAATGAAAAAGAAAAGGCTG
Organism: Dermatemys mawii; assembly: GCA_007922305.1. Taxonomy (NCBI): domain Eukaryota; kingdom Metazoa; phylum Chordata; order Testudines; family Dermatemydidae; genus Dermatemys; species Dermatemys mawii. The sequence goes on from ML677348.1 coordinate 18,535,782, forward strand.
ACATTTTATTTGTAAAAGATCTTAAAGTTTTACTCACTGCTTGTAGAGGACATGTGGCTGTACTCAGATCTGCAAGACAAAAATTTTAGTTCAGCAGGGCTGTATTTAAATCTTTAAAAGATCATACACAAATTTGGCAAAAAAAATTATTGACTTAAGTTAATTTGCTTTAAACTGTCAAACTGCTTAAAATCTATATACCATTATTTTTATTGTAAAATAACTCACTATGGAAAATATTTTTTGAATGTGCCCTTAAGATAACTGACATTCTGCAGGAATGTCAAAAATATCTATAGAAACTATGTAACTAGTGAAGAAACTCTCTTTGAGGCTGTAACTAGTTTTCCAATACTGCTGAATTTTGACCCTCACTCCATTCCGACGTCTCTAATATTTCCAAAAACACTTTGCACCTGAAATTTTTAATGTGCATTCTGTAGACAGAGGAGAAGTTCAATTGTCTTTGCACAAAGTTTGAAGGAAACCATAAAATTGATCTTAGAGATATGATTCATTAAAGAACAAGGTTTTTACCTTTTGGAGAAGTCTTTTCTGTCTCTTTTTCTCTTCTTTATAATGTCATATCTCAACAGAGCCCTGGTCTAGAAGTTCCACATTAGTTTTATTCAACTTATTGTCCAGAACAAGAACTAGTGCTGTTCAGTATTTTAAAGAAGGCTAGGTAGTTAATTTTGCAGCTGCTCACTATATAACTCTGAACCTTTGAAAATGTCATTCATTCCTGAAGTAACTAATAAACATTTATGGTCACCAACTAATCTGAGATTTCATTTTTCAAATCAAAATATAAGCCCTTTTTATTGTGACCTGGGGCTGAAAGTTTGTCAAAGAGATTTTTAATAGAAATCACAGATTATTCACAATGTGTTGACAACTCTCAATTTTGTGATATTTTGTGTTTTTCTTAAAGCTCCAGATCTTGGAGACAAGTGAGTATATGAGATTCTCAGCTTTTTATTTTTCAAAAAAAATAAACTTCTAGCCCTCATGTTTGCAGAGAAAAGCTTAAAAAGTTAATCAGAAGACTCTGAACTGAGAAGACATATGACAGGCACTGATAACCTTCTCAGAATAAACAAACAAAAAAACCCCAACACAATATGTTGCTGTCTTTTTCTAATAATGATAGCTAGCTGAAGTACTTGAGTTCTGGAGCTTTTGCAAATATTTTAAGCATTCTAGGTACTATACAAAATGAAATCACTTTGACAGGTAATAAATTTAAACAAGTTAAATATAGAAGTAAAATCTCCTAAGTCATTTAGCCCCAGCTTTCCGGAATATCATTTTGTTCCTGCTAGTTCATGTGCTGATGTTGTTCTCATCCCCATTTTAAATGTTCCAAGTAATGGGGCTTCTACCAATTCTCTAGGGAAAATGTTCCATGGTCTGCGTTCTGAACATAGACTGGGGCGAGGGATGCAAGAAGCAACTAGTGGAGTGATAACAGCTCTTATAGGGCTTGATCCTATGTTTACTGAAGTCAGTGGCAAAGCTATCTTTGACTTTAATGATGAAGTATCAGGGCCACAGTCTTGGGGAGTTCTGGGGACAGAGGCAAAGCTTTATAGCAGCCATTACTTCTGCATTTTTTAAATGAACGATATTACTCTTTAAAAGTGAAATGGAAGGGGAAATTCAGGCAAGAATGGATGCATCTCCTATACAGAATCATTTTCAGACCCTCCGGGTATCTTAGGGAGAGATAATAGAGTAACAAAGGCTCTGAAGCAAGGGAGGGGTGGGTGTGGGTGTGGGATTGTTCTACTCTCTGTCCAGTCATTGTTTCTATTTCTAGGTTTAACAGCCCCTCGTCCTCTCATGTCTATAAGTCTCCTCCAGGGCTTCTTTATACCATGAAAAAGAAACTATGTAAGAGCTGACAGCCCCCTGCTGCCTGCTCTCTTTGCTTGCCCAGTCTTGGCATGAGGACACCTATTGTACTAAGATATTTCCTTACCCCCCTTTTACCTAGGAACTATTCTTTTACATCACAGTTATGCCTAAGGAAGAAAAGAAGTCTTCTAAATAAACTATTATTAAATAGGCACATAGAGAAAGTGCATGGTATAGTGATATAACTACAGGCTTTTGACTATGAATCAGAACTAGGTTCTATTGCCGACTCTGACACCAGCTTGCTGTGTGACCTTGAGCAAGTCACTCAATTCCTATGGACCAGATTCTGATTTCAGTTCCAATGGTATAAATCCAAACTAACTCCACTGGATCTCCACCAGAGTAACCGAGATCACTGCATCAGTGTAAGTGATAACACTGTATTTTAATGGATGTAGTTTGGATTTCTACCAGACAGAGCAAATTCAGAATATGACCATCTGTCTCAATTTAACTACTACAAAGGGATGTTTTTACTAAGATTTTAATGGTTTAGGAGAGCCTATGGTAGCAGTATTATTCCTGTGCTTTAAACTGCCATTTATAGTCTTTTCAATATAGGGGAATAGCAATAACCACACCAGTATGTACCACACAGATTCTGCTGTGTTTCTCAGGTGTCAAAGCACGATGCTTACCCGCCTAGGATTTTGTACCTTGTTCTTTAAATGGTAGTACACAGTACACCAAAGGAATGAACCATTAACCAATAATGCATACATTGTTCTGGTTCAGTTATAGTAAATATCAGTACAGATCTCCCTGCTAGCAAAATTTAGTCATTAAAGTCTAGGTAAAAGTTGCTTTTAAGAACCATATCTATAATAGTATACTAGTACGTTTCTCTACTGAGATATGAAAATGCATATTGGAACTTTTACATTACATTGGTGATGTCTGGTGGCAGAAATCATTTCAATACCAATCTGTGACAAGAGCTCCATTTTATATATTTGAATACTCAAATCACAGATGAATTCTGTACAGTGCCACGACAAGAGTGAGAAAGATTAGACAGATAATGTGAAAGTTCCAAAAAAGAAAAACCACCCCAAGGTAAAAATAGTCCTTAAAAATAGGTTACAGCAGCAATGAGTTTCTTCTCCTGAGAGTTACACATAAATGGACGCAATATATGATGGGAGATTAACATTCGACATCTGAGGGATGAACTAAATCAGCTAGAAGGAAGAATTTAATCAGAAAAATGTGAATGATATTTGGGAATCATTTATGAACACCTTACAGATGCCAAAAATGCCATAATCAAGGAAGAAGGCCATAATGTTTTAAAAAAATGACCTGGTTAAGAGGGAAAGTGAAGGCATCTGTAAATATATAACAAATAGAAGAAGGTGGAAATTAATAGTAATGCATATAAATCAAATAGGAATTGTAGAAAATTGATAAATGAAGCAAAGGGACACAAGGAGAAATATACGGCCAGCACCATTAATGACAATAAGAAAGAGTTTAAATATATTAGGAACAAAAAGAATCCTGAGAATAATATTGGTCCATGACTAGATGAAAATGGTAGACTTAATAATAATGCAGAAAACGCAGAAGTGTGCAATAAATATTTATGTTCTGGATTTGGGGAAAAAAGACGATATAGTCTCGTCATATGGTGATAAGAATATTCTTTCCATTTCACTAGTATTTATGGAGAATGTTAAATAGGAGCTACTAAAGTTAGACATTTTTAAATCAGCAACTCCAAAACACTTGCATTCAAGAGTTTTAAAAGAGATGCCTCATGAGCTCACTGGAACATTAATGTTGATATAATATACTTAGATTCCTGTAACATGTTTAAGATAGTATCACATGACATTGTGATAAAAAACTAGAATAATATACAATTAATATGGCACTCATTAAATGGATTAAAAACTGGCTAACTGGTAGGTCTCAAAACGTAATTGCAAATGGGGAACGGTCATTGAATGGGTGATCTGGGTTTCGGAGCCTGGGCTCCAGCCCAAATGTTTACAATGCTATTTTTAGCCCTGTAACACAAGCCCCGCAAACTCAACTCAGTTGACCCAGACTCTAAGACTCTCCCCTATGTAGATGTATCTTAGCACACAAATGTACAAATTCATAAGTGAGTATCTGTGAGCTGAGCTGTGGCACACCAAAAAGTAAACAAAAACAACTCATGAAACTATTTATTTTATGCATCATGGCCTGTCTGAAATAAAAACATAAAATAGATTAATTCTGTTTCAAAATAGTTTAATATTTTAGATGTCTATTCTTTTTTCTGTCTGCTGCTTTACATCCCACTAACAAAAATACGTTGCGCTTAGACGGCATCTTTTATTTTAGAATCTCATACTACTTTATAGCTCTCCACTCACCACCACAAGACAGGTAAGTATTTTACACCCATTTTACAGCTAGGTAGACCAAGGCACAGAGGAATTAGATGACTTATCCATGGTTACATAGGGAGCCAGTGACAGAGCCACGAGCAGCACCAATACATAACAGTAGCATGGTCAAGAAGTTCACATATACCAAGTAATGGTCAACTTTGAGAGCACAATGATGAAGAGGGATGTTAAGGAAACATTTAATACACAAAAAACTAACAAGTAACAATGCAGCCAGGTGAAAAGTGTTCATAATTTGTCAAATATACTTTTAAAAATATCTGATATATGATGCATGTTCATATCAGATAAAAACACCAGATAGCTTGGGTTTCTCCATGTTGACACAAGCATTACACAAAAATCATCCAGCAATTACTTGTTACTAAAGAAATACCACTCTTTTTCCACCTTCTAAAATTAGGCAAGTGCTTTACAATTTAACAAGCAATGGATTCAATTTGAAATGTAACCATGAAGACATATATAAGTGGAACATTTATATTTTGTCCATACAATAAGTTATAACTGCCTTTCTTCTTATGTTCTATATATGTTCGCTAAAAGGATTAATAATTAATTATTTGAAATGTAAGCGGAAACGCTCTTTAAAGTCACAGTTTCAAATAACTTCTAATTAAAGGAGAAAATTAGAGCTTTTAATATATAAGTAAATTAATATCCCAAATTATTAACTCTTTAAAGCTTTTCACATGCATTAAAAACCTTACTACAGACCTCAATCCTGCATTCACTGAATTCAATTGAAGTTTTATCATTGACTTCAAACACATCAAGAATAAGTCCTGGGCATTAAAAAGTATATGCACAACAAATTCTGAAATTATTTTAAAAGATATTTTGATCCAAAAATATAGTGTTGCACACAAAAGTGAGCCTTATGGTACATACAAAAGGTCATAAATCATAAAATCCATATGGATTAATTTTAGTAAGACTAAGACAAAGGGTACGTCTGCACTATGAAATTTGGTTGATTTTATAAAAGTCGATTTTTCAGAACCAACTTTATACAGTCTATTGTGTACATCTCCACTAGGCACATTATGTCAGCGGCCTGCATCCACAGTACCATGGCGAGCATCGACTCTCGGAGCAGTGCACTGTGGGTAGCTATCCCACAGTTCCCGCAGTCTCCACTGCCCATTGGACTTCTGGGCTAAGCCCCCAATGCCTAATGAGAAAAACATTGTCACTGGTGGTTTTGGGTACATGTCATCAGTCTCCACTCTCTTCCTTCCTCTCTCCCTCCGCGAAAGCAACAGCAAACACTCATTTCACACCTTTTTTCCTGGATTACTCATGCAGATGCTATCGTACTGGAAGTATGGAGTCCGTTCAGCTCACCACTGCAGTTATGAGCATTGTAAACACCTCGCGCATTATCCTGCAGTATTTGAGGAACTGGGAGAGGAAGCGACGACAGTGCAATGACAATAGTGATGAGGACATGGACACAGACTTCCCTCAAAGCATGGGATGTGGCAATTGGGACATCATGGTGGCATTGGGCCAGGTTCATGCTGTGAAATGCAGATTCTGGGCCCAGGAAACAAGCACAGACTAGTGGGAACGCGTAATGTTGCGGGTATGGGATGATTCCCAGTGGCTGCAAAACTTCTGCATTTCATTTTTTTGAATGGAGTTCTGCCTGCACAGATTCTTCTCCACATACAGCGATCAGATCCAGTGTCTCCTGTTCGGTGCATGCTGGAGCTCTTTTGAGACTCTGGGACTGCATGGTCACCAGTGCTGATCAGCTCGCCATGCTTGCCAAACAGGAAATGAAATTCAAAACGTCCTGGGGCTTTTTCTGTCTACCTGGCTAGTGCGTCTGAGTTGAACATGCTGTCCAGAGCGGTCACAATGGAGAATTCTGGGATATGTCCCGGAGGCCAATACACTACCCCAAATTCGACCCAGTGAGGTCAATTTTAGCTCTAATCCCCTCACCGGGGAAGAGTACAGAAGTCAATTTTAAGAGCCCTTTAAGTCAATAACACAGGGCTGGTTGTGTGGATAGACTGAGTTTTAAATCGACCTAACGTGGCTGAATTTGCCCTAACTGCGTAGTGTAGACCAGGCCGAAGAAAACACATTATTGCAGTCAGACAGTTTAGTATTAATTTTTCATTTGCATACATATGTCATCATCCCCCTTATTTGTTGCATTCCCTCCCTCCCTTTTCTAATTAAAGGTGAGGCTATAAGAAAAAAATAAGGCCATGTACATTTCTCTCTCTCTAAGCGTAGCTTGCCTCAGTATCAATGGGTGTACTGCCACAGATTGCAGCTGTATATGACAGCCCTTAGTGTTGGGGACAGAAAAGACTGTTCAGTAACAACTGAAAAAAGGCCGTGATTTTGAAAATCCAGAATTACATTTTTCTGAGAAACAGATACATTTAGGTTAGCCAAAGGTGATGCTGGAACTCTTTCAAATCTCATTAATAAACAGCCAATGCAAACTAATTGGTTTATATGTTCTATTCTCTTTATTTAGGTACTTGGCAACCCAGCCCAATCCATTCTTATTGGATTCAGTAACTTAAAATATACTATTTTTGATCTACTTTCAACTTGATCAACTGAAGAACATACAATAGCACAAAGATACATTCAAGTGGCTTTGTAAAATGATGGTTAAAAACTGGAATCAAACTCTGCTGTGGAATAGGGGTTTGCCTACTATTGTGGCTAACAGCAACATCAGCTCAAGAAAAAAAAATACATCTTAGTTCATGAAAAAGTTCCTTATAGTGGTAGTTAGTTGCTAACAACAGTTTTATCATTTCATATATATATTAGCTCATGCTTGAATAGAGATGAAAATGGTTCACAAAGCCTGCATTTGCTAGAATGTCAACATACTATTGTACACTGAATGACAGAAAGAGACCATTTGATATACAATAATAAAACTGCCACTGAATTATTTTGATAGTTGTTCTAAGAATACTTGCATAGTATGATTATTGAACTTAAAAAATAGGTGTCAACTGATTCTTTATCATCACTGAAATAGCTACACAACAAGGAAACCAGCTGAGTTTTTGCAATACTATTATGAATATAAAGAAAACCCTATTTCTGCTTTAAGAGTAATAAGCAACCAGTATGAGTAGCTGTGATAGAATTCAACTTTTTAATATAATTTTGACACATAATATTGATATTATTTTAAAACATTTTTCAATTTTTCATCAATTTACATTTTTACAGTTGAGGGAAATCATGGGTGGAGTCAGCCAATAATTATTTAATGACAGCCACTGAAATTAAAAAAGTTAAACTTTATAACCATTAAAAACACAAATTGTCCACATCATGTCAAAATATACAAAGTAAACAACTATAAATTAAACTCTAATTGGCAAAGTAGGAACTACTTGAGAACTTATCTGTAAATTTCTATTGTCAGTGGAAATATTTATCGGTTTGTGTGTAAATGATAAAATTAACATTTATCAACATTAACCAATAAAAATCTCATCCTTCTAAGCCTAAATATGAGCAGTTGATTTGCCGAATAAACAAAAATACAAATATAGTTGCATATGCCTCTTTCACATGTTTATCATAGCCTAACATCTGCTAAAACATAGTAAAATAATGAAAATGCAATGACCTATTTCTTTTGAAGCCATATTTCAGTGTAAAGCATTCTAATTGATAATTACCATATGTCATGGTTAAAATACTGCAAAACAGCGCGTTCTGCTAAAGCTACATGTTTCAGTGTCAGAACTGTGACAGGGACACGACACAAAATTATCAATATTAACAGCTCATCAACACCAGACATAAGCAGCTGCCACGCTGATCGCTAAGGTCTAAAGGCTAATGTCACCATCTGGGGCAAATCTTTCCAAGTGCCCCTTCCCATAAAAGACAGGTTTTTCTGTTTTGGAAGAGCATGGTAAATTAAAAGTGACTTGACATATCAAGGATTTTCTGAACTTTGATCCAGCTATGAATTAGCTGATTATGTTGTTTTCCCATTATTCACATTCCACATTCCCAGAGGGTGGAACGAAAAGCCTCTTGTCCCAAAAATAGAAAAAAAAGGGTGGATTTTTCCTTTATGCTGAAAGCATTAAGCATTAACCTTCTGGGATTAGTCATATCCACAATATTGTAGCTATTTAAGATGAAAGGAAAAATAGCCCACAATCTCTTATGATTACAGAAATGTGCATAAAAATGTGTAATTTATAACAAAGGTATTTCATTTTGCTCATTTGATTACAATGAATATAAAAGGAAATGATAAATGATAAAATGATTAAATGATAAAAAAAACCTGTAATATTATTAGACTTTTTTTTACTCAGCATCTGACAGCACTCGTGGCAGAAACAGTTTCATTATTTTGTCACATTTCCTGTCTCATACACTAGTACAAGGGTGGGCTAACTTTTTGGCCCAAGGGCCATATCAGCACTGCAAAATTGCGTGGAGGGCTGGGTAGGGAAGGCTGTGCCTCCCCAAACAGCCTGACCCCACCCCTTATCTGACCTCCTTCCACTTCCCACCCCCTGACTGCCCCCTTCAGAATTCCCGACCCATCCAACTGCCCTGCTCCTTGTCCCGTGACCACCCCCTAGAGAAACCCTCCAACTCCTAACCACCCTCCCAGAACCCCCCTATGTAAGCCCCTTGCTCCTTGTCTCAACTGCCCCCTCCAGAGACCCCCTGCCCATAACCATTCCCCCCGGGACTCCAACCCCATCCAACCCCCCTACTCCTTGTCCCCTGACCACCCCCTCCCAAGACCCCCCTGCTCCCACCCCTATCCACCCCCCCATCACCCTCACCAGACCCCGGGACTCCAACGCCCCATCCAACCCCACCTGCTCCCAGATTGCCACCCCAGAACTCCCCACCTGTTATGCAACCCCCTGGCCCCCTTACCATGCCACTCAGCAGCGTGTCTGGCAGCCACATGGAGCCAGACATGCTCCCCATCCTCCAGAGCGCTGCCCGCATGGCCTGCTGAGGTTCCGGGGAAGGGGGGAAAGTGGGGGCAGGGCTGGCGGCAGCCTCCTCAGCCGGGAGCTCAGTCAGGCCAGTCAGGATGAGCCCACGGGCCGGATGTGGCCCGCAGGCTGTAATTTGCCCAACCCTGCACTAGCATAATGACATGGCTTTCATACATTGCAGTGTATAATCCACCAGTAGCAGTTTGAGGTCAGGGTGCCTCCTCTTTCCCTGAATCTCACCATGGGACTCAGAAGCAATTTGAGCCCATGACTGGTGTGGGAGAGGGAAAAAGCCCCCTTCTTTACTCCCCAGACTCCTGCATGCAGCCAGGGACCAAGGTGAGAAACAGGAATGCTCCTGACTCCTCCGACTTCTTCATAGCTGTAAAGGAAGCATGTGTTGTACACATGCACAACCCTATTCCTCTCTGTGGACCCAAGCTAGAGAGAAAAACCTCCAGGCATGAAGTGAGGAGGTACTGATCAGGAAGGGAAAGAAGGGAGAGGACCTTCAAGCCCCTTTGTAGGACCCAAAAAAGATCTAGAGCAGCTGGGACAAAATGGAGAGATGGCAGCCTCTTCTGATCCTGCTGGAGCCAGAGGATGAGCAGAGCCAAGGGGCCGCAAGGGCTAAAGGCATCCCTCCATGTTCTCACTCCCTTCCTCTAAAGATAGGGGAAGGGATGTAGATGAGACCAAGAGGTAACAAGGGCTGTACGTCCCTTGTCCATGGCCCCCTCCACAGAAGTCTTTCTTGAGAACTTCAGTCTCCCTCCCCACAGGAAGCCAGGTGACAGGAGAAGGCCGCAGCATCTGAGACAGGGCTGTGGGGGAAATACCCTGTCTCTGCTATAGGGAGGGGCAGAAGGCTACAACAACAGTAGATGGGAGTGAGAACAGAAGGGGACTTGGAAAGAAGTATTGTCTTGTGGTCAAAACACTGGACTGATCCTCAGGAGATTTGGGCTCTGTTCCTGGCTCTGCCACAGTCTTCCTGTGTGACCATGGTCAAATCATTTACTATGCCTCAGTCCCCCATCTGTAAAATGAGGATAATGATCAGACTTTCCTGCCTCAGCTGGATATTGAGAGAGCCAATTCATTAAGATTATGATGTGCTCTGTCTGATACTATGAGATAGAAATATTTCCTGCTTCCCCATGGCACTAAACAGAGGATCAACAAGTGGGAGCAGGCTAGGGGACAACCCTCTCCTGCCCCGGCCTCCCTCCTTTGTGCAGCTGGGCAGGAGGAGGCAGCAGCTGGACAGAGACAGCCTCTTGGCTGCAGCTGTCCCAGTCTTGTGCACAGCAGGATATTGCAGCTCCCCTCCATGTCCCCTGAGAGCCTCTGCTGTGGGCTTGCCCACTCCCTTGTTTGTATGGGCCTTTCTGGAACACAACAGAACAGCCAGGAAAACCGAGTCCAAATCAAAGGGGCCCTCTGGGGCAGACTAGCTGCACCACCCGGTAATGATGATCTGTGGCCGTTATTATAGATCCTTCTTTGTGTGCTCTCACCTAAGGGCAAACCTAGGGAGCAAATCCCCCTCGTGTTTATGACCCAGCCCAGAATCAGCTGCTCCGCGTCTTCCCCATCAGCGACGTATCACCGAGAGGACAAAGCTTGAACTTCACTCCTCACACGAGCCTCGGGACAGATGGGGGGGGGGGGGGGGGAGCCGCTGCTGCCTCTTGCAGCAGGAGCGAAAGAGGAAGCAGAGAAAAGCAACAAGTGCAGCAGCATCTCTGTCCGTCCCGCTGCGAGCTGAGCCAGCCAATCCCCCGCCCCTCGTGCTGCCGCCAGCCGGGCAGGCGAATTGGGGGGTGGAAGGGAGAAGCCTTGTCCCGGGCTGCACAAGCCGCCTTCGCTTCTGTGCAGCCGCTGCAGCTGCCGCGCTCTCCCGGGAGAGAGGAAATGCCCAGACACGTCTAGCGCCGCAGGCGGGTGTCCCTAGCGCTGGGGGTGGGGGGCAGCGCCTGGCTCCCCGGGAGGGGGGCAGGGGGAAAGTACCGCACCTCCCACCCCGCGGCTACCCGGGGCTCAGCACTTCAGCGAACCTGCCCCGCTCCCCTAGCCCCCCTGTCCGCGCTCCTCGCTGCAGAGGATCCGGGCCCCAGCGCCCCCCTTTTGCCCGCCCGGGACTCACCCTCCTGTCTCGGCTCCCGAGTCCACGCAGTCATCGTCGCCGCCCGGTTTTCTCTCCATCGCCGCGGCCCCCGCCTCCCGCCGCCGCCGCCGCCGCCGCCGCGCGCTCCCCCCTGCCTGGGCAGCGAGAGCGTGTGCGGGAGCCTCCCCGCCCCCAGCCAACTCTGGGTGTCAGCGCCGCGCCGCCGGCCCGGCCCCCACCCCCCCTTCGTGTGCGGCGCCGGCCTCTCCCCCGCCTCCCCAGTGGCCTGCCCCCTCCATAGCAGCGACTCTCTCGCTGAGGAGAAGATGCAGCCTTCCCCACACGCTTCGGAAGGGGGTCTGGCCCACAGTGACAGCTTCACTGAGGAAAAAACTCCTCAACCGAGTCCTATTAGTAGTTATTACAAACACACCTGGGAGTCTCACACACACACGTCGCAGCACATGACACAAACTCGCTTGGTTCCAGTGGCTGTGGCTGAAGTCTGCCTTCTCCCCTCCCTTGTCTGGTTACATGGGGCTACCTTTCAGAGTAGTACAGCCTTCGGGTTAAGATCATGTGTAGTCTGAGATGTACTTTGGGATCTGCTGGGATGAAATGGAAAGGATTATTGTCTGGGCTTTTCAAAGGGGCCTAAGGGCTTGTCTACACTAGGAAGTTTTGCCAATTTAACCATACTAGTAGTTAAAGTGGTAACCCACTCCCCTCTCATGGGCCCAACTAGGTAGCTATCAAGGTGCTTACATTGGGTGGTAGAGCTGATTCTGGTTCAGGGAATGAAGTAAATTATGTGGGAACAAGGCCCTTTATGCCCCTTTTATAACTGCATATGGTTGCAGGTGTATAGCAGTTTAATGATTTTGGTTAAAAAAAAAAATCAGTCTAAGCAACATGCCCAACACCCATTGAAAGTCACACTCTGATTTCCTTCCCCAGACCTGAAGAGATCTGTGAAGCTCAAAACTTGAACTTTCCACTAACAGAAGTTGGTTTACTAAAAGATATTATCTCACTCTCTCATTGAAGATATACGGAGCTTTCTCCCTTCTTGCCCAATCTCAGCTTGTGCTTGATACTCCAGCAAAGTTAAATACAATTACTTTTTAAATTATATCATCTCATTCTGCAGTCAATCAGCACACAATTCCTACTGGCTCAAAAGAACCATACAAATAATTCTCATTTCCTACAATCCGTATTATTACCTCACAATGACCACAGAAACTGGTAAAAGTCTCAGCATTTGTGGCATTTAAAATTAGACTGGACAAGACATTAAATAATATACTGTGGGAAACAAGCCTATATTAGCAAAAAGTGGACTAGATGCTTTAATTCCATATGTATTTTCCATCTCGAATTTCCATAGCTATGTCTACTTTGCCACAGATTTTGGGAAACTTCCCATTATTGCACATAACCAGATCACCTTCACTGGTGGCAGCAGTGTAGGCAGCACTACTGTAGAGTAAGTACGGGCAAGGCATAGGTTAACATCATGTTGTCTAGACCTATTTTAAGCAAGTCTGTTGTAGACATAGGTAGGTGGCACCACATTAAAAAACATTTTGTGGTCTATTTGTGCCACATCTGTTCCTGGAAGTGGAACTTGTTTAGAAGTAGTGCAACAGTAGATGATTCCTAAAACACTAAAAAGACCCTAAACCAAAGGTCCCCAAACTCTGGGGCATGCCCCTCTAGGGTTTTGTTTAAAAAATGCCCTAGAGAGTGTGCAGATAACAAGGGGGGCATGGAGGAATGTCTGTGGGGGCATGGTGAGGCCCAGGCCAGTCCCCAAGGGGAGTGGGGAGGGAGTGCCACCCTGCCTCTCCACATTCCCAGCTCTGCTTTGGTCCCATCCCCAGCCTTGGTGTGTCTCCACTCCTGGCCCCAGATCCACCCCAACTGTGGCCCCATCCTCAGCTCCCTTGCCTCATCTGTGTTCCCCCCTCCCAAGCCACATCCCCTCTCCAGGAGGACAGGGGGGCATTGAGGGGCGAGGAGAGATGCAACCCTCAAAAGTTTGGGGACCATTGCCCTAAAAGCAATGAGACTACTCCAATTTCACTATATGAGGTACATCAGTGCACAGAGGGGCCATGAGGGGGATGGAGACTCCTCAGCTCCTGGGTACTATTCCCCTGTGGTTTTGTATGGTAGTGCCCAGAGATGGTCTAGGCATGTGTCTAATGTGTCCATGAATCATACAGATCCATTACCCCTAAATACCATTGGTATATAAGGATTGTAGGCTGTAGCAGTTTTGAATATTTTCATGAATTTTAATATGTGTTAACATTGGTTCAAAACAGCCTTTCTTCCTGGTATACAGGATCTCTCCTACTATTCAAATAAAAATGTATGAAAATGTATGGCTTATATATTCTATAAACTCTGTTCACTGAAGTTGTACCCCCCTCCACCATTGAGTTAGTAAAAACTACTTTGGATAAATGCTAAAAAATGTCCTATAAGGAACAATCCTGCTCTACTGGGGGATGATACATATACTACCCTTTATACTTTAAAATATTAAGGGACAGATTCTGCCTCCCCTCACCCTTACTCCTGTAGAATAACACAGCTGAAATCAATAGGGTTAGTTACATGTGCATAGTTATGTTTGAAGGACTGGAGTCAGAGTACCGTACTAGGCAGCATGAACAATGGTGTCAGAATCTGGTTCTAAACCAGTTAATCCTCAAAACACCCTGTGAGGTAAGAGGTATTTGTGACTTTCCTCTCTGGTGTTATCTGGACCAGTGATCTGCTAAGTCACTCCAATCCTTGACTCTGGGAGCCAGCCTTACCCTGCTCTGCTGTGAGAACCCTCACTCCTGGGCTGTTCACGCACAGCCTCTGGCATGTAAGCTGCTCCTTGGACTATGCAACTGAATGACTATGCAACTGAATGACACTAGCCAATATCTCCGGTCCCAGACACAACCCTAGGAACCTCCATCTTGCAGTGTCCAGAAACTTTTCTTCTCTCGCTATTCACACCTCCAGTTCAGCTGCTAGAGGAATATCTCACTCTCTCTGATTAGAGATAACAAGCTGGTTCAGCCTCATTGGACTAACCCTGATATCTCTAACCTTGCCTACCTATTTATACCTGGTTCTTGCCTATTCATACCTGGTTCTTGAGTACCTATTTATACCTGCTCCTGGATACTTCCATTGCATGCATCTGACGAAATGGGTATTAGCCCACGAAAGCTTATGCTTCAATACTTTAGTTAGTCTTTAAGATACCACAGGACTCTCTGTCACTTATATAATTAAGGCAGTAAGTAAAGCTACCACAAACTAAAAGCTCTCTTTATTTATATATTTGCCTCAGTTAATCTGTTTAATTCTGGTCTTTCAGGTAATTAGGATGAAAAGAACTATACTCTGTAATAAATTCCAAGCATGTCAGAGATTCTAGTGAATGAGGTGCTAAGTCATCTCTTTCACTTAGCTGTTTCTTATTTACTGGTACCTCACATGAACTCTTTTGTGGTATGTTGAAAAGGAAAGTTAATATAAATATCTTTCCTATATTTGGAAGGTCATGTTGGTAGTTATAAAGATTAGACTAATGTTAGTGCAACTATTCCTGATAGGGTGACCAGACAGCAAATGTGAAAAAGTGGGACAGGGGTGGGGGGTAATAGGAGACTATATAAGAAAAAGACCCAAAAATCGTGACTGTCCCTATGAAATCGGGACATCTGGTCACCCTAATTCCTGTGTAAATTTCCCCACTTTCTAACCCTTCAGTTGTTTAACAACATACAACAATGCTTATAATAACCATCAGAGTCAAAGCACCAATATGAGAGGCAATCTTGCAAGAACCCTGAAGAATAAACTATTCTTATTAAGTGGTTTTGTACAAAATAAGTCCAGCTAGCACTTAATACAGGACATTAACATCAGCTCCTCATGCAAATCCCTTCTGTTAGTTGCTTTGTTCTCAGGATGCTGGCGTTCTCAATGGGTGTTGATGAAGTCAGCAATATAAGGCCCTGTTGAAGTGCAGTACCAAACTCAGGACATGCATGTTGGATTTTGGATACAAAATCCAGGACAGCTGCATTTTTGGAAGGCAGAGGAGGGTTACAGTTTGGCATACCATTCAATCTTCATGCTATTTCAGCCCTAAAATGATGGCTTTCATGCAGGTGAATATTGCCAAAATAGTTGTGGTGGTTTCTCACAGAGTGGGCTTTTATAAAGGGTTAAGATGAGATCACATTTCATTAGTGGTGAGTCTCAGGCCATGCACCCAACCTCCAATAATATTTGTTAACAAATATGTATGCAATAAAAAGTTGTTCATTCAGAGTATTACGGCTGGGATTTACTATGGAGTTTAAGGGAGTTTGGTTCCCAAGTTCCACTGTCTTTAGGCTTCTTTGAAAATCCCAGCATACACATATCCACATACAGTGAATGGTGTACTGCATTAGCTATATGTCTTTACAAACAAATGACGTGTAGTACTTAAATTATAGCATATTTAAATATTATTGAGAAAATCTAGCAGTCAATAACAGCTGTTATAAAATCATGAGTATTTAGATTCTGATCCTTTATCTCTGAAGTCAACGGGAGCTTTGTCATTGATTTAAAGGGGAAGAGGATTGAACCCCTATCTTTCAATGTCTAAAGTTAGATTCTTACTAGGGTAAGCAATGAAATATGCTGTTCATGCTTGGAAATGTGAGATAACTCAGCACTGTGTACTTTAAAAAAATCCAGTGAGCATTTAGATGAGCCAGTGGACAGGGCTTTACATTCACATAGAACCCTATGCAGGTGCAAGAATCCAGTTTGTAGGACTACAGCCTTTGGGTGAAATTCACACAGGTAAAGAGACTGTGGAAGGCCCTCTGCACCATTTAAATAGTTAGGAACAGATCCTCAGTTGGTGTAAACTTGGCAAATGCCATTTGACTTCACCAGAGCTAGGCTAATTTACACCAGCTGAAGATCTGGCCCTTAGGTCCAAATTCTGACTCAGTCTTAAGATAGAGCGGGGGCTACACAGGGCCCTTACTCCTGTGTAGGGGAGCTTAGTACTGGGTTCAGAGACACTGAAGATGGTCAGGCTGATGTACAAGGGCCAAGTCCTGCAAAAAATTGGAAGGGGATCTGTAGATCATGCAAATGAGCTCCAAACCTCTTCTATCACTAGCTCCTGGGAGAGGAGTAAAGGAGGGGAACTGGGACTAAGGCAACAAAGTGTTCCACTGTATTTGTGTAGACTTGGGGCATTGTCAGAAGGGTACCTACAACCAGACTGTTCTCTGATTACCTGAAGGAGAGAAGTCTTCTGTCCTTTTAAAAGGGTTCATTTTGGAACTGTCAGCTTGGACTATTTGGGCTGCACTGCCCTTTTAGAGACCTCCACCTATGACAGGAGACCCTTGGAGACACAGGCCTACACTGAGTTAAGGATGCCTTGTATACAAGTCATGGATTTTGGGAAGAGGATGGAGTAGAGGTGCTGTAAAATCGCTGTGTGCTGGCCCACAATGGGGGCATTGCTTCTCAGGAATCCAATTACATTCCGTGGGCCTGCACAGCTCAGTGAAGAGCTCAGACCCACAACTGAGGCCTTTAACGATGCACAGGGCCTTGTGGGTTCTTCTGCATTGCAGGGGATTTCATTCTTGCATATCAGGCTTCTGGAGAGCTCAGATCGCATGGAGAGATCTGCACTCCCATAGACAGACAGAAACAGTTTTCATACTATTTTATGGAGGATGTCACCACATGCATGGGAGTGTGAGAGGTTATTAACATGTATTGGGTGTCCACATGAATTTAAGGAGAACTAGGGGTTGTTAACAAATGTTATGGAGTTGTTTGCTCCACAACTCCTACTGGGAGGCTGTTCCAGATCCTCACCTCTCTGATGGTTAGAAACCTTCTAATTTCCAGCCAGCACTCTGCGGGGGCGGTACTGCACGACACTGTGTCTGGCTCCGAGCCAGACACTCTGAGTGCTCTGGTGGATCATTGCAGCACTGTGTCTGGCTGCGGGCCAGACATGCTGTTTTGAGCGGTGGTATGGTAAGTGGGCTAGGGCCAAGAGGGGTGGGGGGGTTGGATAAGGGGCAGAGGGTCTCAGGGGGTGGTCGAAGACAGGGAATGAGGGTGTTGGATAAGGCAGGGGAGTCCCAGGGGGCCTGTCAGGGGGCAGGGGTGTGGCTAGGGGGCGGGGCAGTCAGGGCACAGGGAGCAGGGGGCGTTGGATGGGGTGGGGCCATGGGGGGGCGATTAGGGAGCAGGGGCCTCTGAAGGGGGAAGTCAGGGGACGAGGAGCAGAGGGCTTAGATGGGGGTGGGGTCTTGGGGGGGTGGTTTGGGGTGGGGCGTCTCGGGAGGGAGTAGTCAGGGGACAAGGAGCAGGGGGGCTAGGATAGGGGGTGGGGTCCCAGGGAGGGTAAAGGGTAGAAGCAGTCAGGGGCAAAGAGCAGGGGGACTTAGATAGGGGTGGGGTCCTGGGGGGCAGTTAGAGTAGGGGGGTCTCAAGAGGGGACGATCAGAGGACAAGGGGGGTTTTGGGGGGTTGGAGGTTCTGAGGGGGGCAGTTGGTGGCAGTAAGTGGGTGGGGGTTGGATATGGGGCCGGTTGGATAGGGGGCAGGGCCAGGCATTTTGGGGAGGCACAGCCTTCCCTTCCCGGCCCTCCACACAATTTTGAACCCCAATGTGGCCCTCGGGTCAAAAAGTTTGCCCACCCTTACCCTAGAGGACTCCCTGGAATCTCTGGCTTTTCACTCTTTGGAGGTTATAACAGACTCTTCTGGGATAGTTATTTTATGGGACAGGGAAGGCGTGTTATAGAAGTGGTAGCTAATGTTACTGTGAATGCCATTTAGGTTATGGTAAGAAAAGCTTTATCAAAGAAGCAAGTTTTCCTGAAAGTGATCAGACTGTGGATTGATCACCTCTGGAAATTTATTCCACAGCCAGATCCTTCAACTGAGAATGCTTTGGGCTCAGCTGTCATGTACTTTATTCTGGACTTTACAATCTGTGCTAGGTCTTTCAGGATATGTCTACAAGCAATTAGACACCCGCGGCTGGCCCATGCCAACTGACTCAGGCTCGTGGGGATTAGGCTGTTTAATTGCAGTGTAGATGTTTGAGCCTGGGCTCTAGGACCATGCAAAGTGGGAGGGTCCCATAATTCAGGCTGCAGCTCATGCCCAAATGTCTACACCACAATAGGTTTTTAATTGCAATGTAGACATGTCCTCAGTAAATTTGCATAGAGATCCATGCTAACTGCAGGCAAGACTAGTGTGATTAAACTTCAGAGTAGAAGCCATGTTAGTCTGTCTCCGCAAAAAGAACGAGGAGTACCTGTGGCACCTTAGAGACTAACACATTTATTTGGCCATAAGCTTTTGTGGGCTACAGCCCACTTCATCAGATGCATGATTGTGATTAATTGTATCTGCTCTGTAATGATGTATGAATGCTGGATGTTGACCTGGTTATTGGGATGTTTACTGTATGAATATATAAAAACAAGCAGGAAGGGACACTGTGGCTTAAGATAAGATTTAAAGGGACTCTCTCTCAAGAGAGGAAGGAGTTCAGGGAAGTTTGGGGGAACCAGACTGAAATACAGGCACTCGCTGGGGATGCTGTGCCTTTAGGAAATGCAGGCATGTGTGTAGACTGTTGTTTTAAAATCTTTTTCCTCTCTATATGCTTTGCTCCTACTGTTAAAATAAACAATACTTTGGCCAAGAGGGCTGTCTAATCAATATGTTCACTATAGTCACTGACTCCCGGAGTGAAGAATCGCAGTTGCCTAATCTAGTTGGATCTGCTGGGTAAATACGGTTGATACACAAGGTACTGTAACCCAAGGGCCAGTCTAAGGGTAGGAGAATTATGGAGTTCCACCCCAGGAGAGGTGAAGGCCCAAGACCTGACAAGTGCAAGGATGCAGTCAGAGATCAGGAATGGGGCAGCGGTGCAGTTAGCCCTGTAACCGTCACTGCGACTGTCACAGATCCACCGGGAAGATAGTCACTTCCACAAAATAATGGGTAAGGGACATCTGTATGATGTTTTTGCAATTTCAATTCAAATAAAATCATTAATTCAAGTCTATGTTACCAGCCATTCACAATTTTCTTGTGACAAATTGAAATGAAAATGGAACTAATTTATGAAAAAATCAACTTCCTGCACTTCTCTGTTGACTGTTGGATCTTTTCCCCGGCCTTGGCCCATCTAGCCCACAAGTAATATGTCCCTGACAGACCTTTAAGAGCACAGAGATAGGCAGTGAAAGGTTGTCTTGAGAAAAAGGATTGCAAAAGCTACACTCAAAGCATCTAATACGTAACAGCTAAAAAGAAAGACAACAACACGTACAGGATGCTCTTAATCCAAATCCCAGTAATCGAATTACATGATAGGCTACAGCTTCTTGTCTCTTAATTTATAAAGGGATCAAGCAGTTTTAGAACAGGGCTGCTACACATCATGAAGTGCTCATCCTAGCATGACAGCATGTACAAAAACAACACATATCATGAGGGAGCATGAGAAATGAATTCAGCAGCCTTTCTGTACCTAGAAATTCAAGAAATGAGATCTTCATGTCCTTGTTTTTCTCTTCAGTAACTGAAAAATGCTATGTGTTCAATGCAAGTGTGTGACTTTCATGAAATGGGACTTACACACATGTATCTTGGGCAGAACAGAAATACAAACATGCAGACAAATAATAGGGCTCATTGACAATTTATGGCTAATTTGAAGATAGATGGAATATATATTGTGTACCAAGTCATTTAAAATTTACATTTTGTTTCAAATGTATTTATTTATTGTATTGGACGACCAGCTCCATAGCCAGTTATGTGGTCCCTTTGACATTACTGGGACTGCTTGCATTGGTATGGACGGACTGCTCACACAAATAAGGGTTTGGAGGACTGGCCACTAAACTGTTACATTTCAACTTTTTTTCCTGTTACTAGTACAACTATAAAAGCTACACAGGAAGAAGAGCAAAACTGAAAAGAAAAACAAAATACAGACTGTGTAAAAACTCACCAAACTTACAACACAAAGTTACCAAAAGAAGACACAAAGTATTAGCAGCCTTCAGGATAAAGTCCTTAGTGTAAATCAAAAGGACTCAAACATAATCAGAATTTGGCCCTCATTTTGTTTCAGCTTGTTCTGTACATGAGATTAGGGCAAATTCAAAGTTATTCAGCTAAGATTTATCAAATAAACCTTGCCGTACATTTAGACCAAAATTTTCAAAATTTACACTCCCAAATAAAAGTGATTTTCAGAGGTGCTGAGCACCCACAAATCCCACTGCTGGGAATGGGCATTGTCTTTTACGGCCTATGAATTTAGAATCTTAACTGTCAGCACCCAGTTTGGAAAATATTGGCTGTAAGAATAACAAAATCCACAAAAATAAAACGAAGAAAGAGGTGGAGTGATTGATATATAGATACGTAGGTCTGTATCTATCTATTGATATATAGA
>ML677348.1:18556758-18590190 GCA_007922305.1 Dermatemys mawii
GATATATAGATACGTAGGTCTGTATCTATCTATTGATATATAGATACTAATTGCAATTTATCAGCTCCACAAGCTAGTGTTAAACTGCATCTCTGGTTTCAGCATCTGTTCTGCTTTCACTTTTACAGAGTCAGTTTGCCTTTTCTTTCTCCCTCAGTTCCCACAGATGACTTTTCAGAGCTGACAGTTTTAAGACTATCATGGTCTGATCTCCCTGAACTCTTCTGCCAGACCCCTACCCTGTGTATTTTTATGTCACACTCAGTGCTTAATTTGTAATGAAAGAGGTTCCTGGATTCAAGCAATTAGGTGCCGAGGCTCAAGTAATTTTTTTACATTCATAACTGATGCTGCAAGCC
Source organism: Dermatemys mawii (assembly GCA_007922305.1). Taxonomy (NCBI): domain Eukaryota; kingdom Metazoa; phylum Chordata; order Testudines; family Dermatemydidae; genus Dermatemys; species Dermatemys mawii. The sequence continues at coordinate 18,557,118 of ML677348.1, forward strand.
CAGAGGTAAGCCTATGAACTGCCAATCCTAGAGGTGCCAGGGCTCAGCACTGGCAAGCCTGGCACAAATTAAGCACAGGTTCCACTTAAAGACTTATTTCTGCCATGCTGCTTGCAGTGAATCAAAGCAGCCTGTGTATAAATTGCCTGTTGTTCTTTCTACTTGACTTCTTTCTATCTGCCCGACATTCAGTTGTGAGCTAACATTTGGAGAACTCTCAGCACATCATAGGCACTGCAGCTTATAAATAAAATAATAATCATAAACTTCTATATCTAAAACAGGACTCTGTAATCTATTTATAACAGAACTGCTCCTATGTACTGTTTGAGTGACTGTGGTTGATGGTGTAAAGCCAGAGTTCCTGCCTCAGGGAGCTTACAGTTTAAGTGTAGATACAGGCAGAACAATTCAGCCACGTCTTATGACAAGTTGCAATACACATCTGCGGTAGCGGAGAACTCTTGAAATGCTCACTGAAAAGTTTCAAGGAAGAGAAGGGTTTAAAAGGGCAATTTGAAGGATAAAAGAAAGGTTGTTGATGCACGAAAATGAGGTGAGTTCAATGGAAAAAGGGGTGCACACAACTTTATTTTACGCTCCAAAGGAGCTACAGCTACTCCAAACAGATACAGCTCCTAAACTGAACTGCTCCCCCTCCAGGCAGGCTCCCTCCAATTCCTAGCCCTGGAAGAATCTTCTGAATAGCTACTAACTTATTGCAGTTAATATGACTACTTTAACTTATCAATCCTAGATGAATATTTCTTGTGGGATAAAACATTTTTCCATGGTGAAGTAGTTCTTTTAAGTAACTATTTTAGTTATTTTAGTTACTGTGGTTGTGAGATCACCCCAATGAAGATTGCTAAGAAAATGTTTATTGGTGGAGTGATTGCTTCCACTCTTCCTTTTTGGCAAAGCTTTGGCCACTGAGAGAAGTACATGGAACAAGGATCCCTCACTCACTTTCCCCACCCACATTGTATCTAAAAAAAGTGCAACTATACTATAACGCCATATGTTTAAACATTTGCTATGCTGAAGTGAGGTAATGTTGGAGGTTTACAGGATAGTTTTGCAACAGTAAGAGTTGCAAGAAGGGTATTAGATAGCTCAGAGCACTGGAAAAGGGCTGGGGATCCTTTCAACTCTATGTGGCTGGTTCATTCCAGCCTCTAAAGGTCAGCTGTGATTTAAAGTCTAGAATCTAGGTATTGGCTTGTGTGCAATGAATTGCAGTTTTCATTGTGGTGAACAGATGACCACATCCCCAAAACACCACCATATATAGTAGCCTGATTTGAGAGGCACAGGTATGTAAAGTAAGCTGTGCTATCACCCCAAGACTTTGTCTCTTTAGGAAAAGAGGAGTCATACACAAAGAGCTTTGCTGTTCTATACAGCAAGGACTCTGATATTAACTAACTAATATTGACACAGTGTTTTGAAGATACCAAGTGCTGTTTTACTGCTAAGTTTATTGTTATATTTATATATTCTTAGTACATTTGAAGAATTATTAGTCCTGTTGTTAATCTGATAAATAAAGAGATCATGAATACTCTGTACTCTCAGTTACCAGTAACAGTGTATTTAATTAGTCAGAGATACTGATATTTAACCTTTTCTTTCTCACGCAGTTCTGGTTTTATGATTGGCATTATTTCTGAGCTCATTTTTGGACAGAACAGTTCGGTAGTGTCTATTTTGTTGCATCTGAGAAATTTACCAGGGGTCCCAATCTTCTTCCTCTGCACAAAGCTCTAGTGTATAGCCTTTGTGCAGGGGCTCCCATAGCAGGCATATGCCCTCCACATCTCTCAATCTGCCCCAAAGTACTTCTCTGCACTGCTGCAGATGGAGATCCTATGGAGCTAAATTCTGCAATATCTATCCCTTTGCAAGGGCTCTGTGTGGTCTCCTGTATAACAGGAACACACTCACCTTACAGCCACTCATGCATAGGGCATATGTGCTGCTTGCAGATGGCAAGGCAGGTTATGTCCCTCATCATAGATACAGGAGCCGCAAACTAAGGCGAAATTTGAGCTCACGCTCACATAACGCTTATTTCACAGGCTTTGTACACCTCCCACTTAGCCTCCTTATAACATCTGCTTTTTCAATGATTATCACTAGAAACAAATACTTTATTGTCTGAGATGTGTGAAGAAGCAGATTGAGAGGTAAAGCTATAGGAAATCACCCATGTAAAGCGATGCCATTGCAGTTATATCTTTGTCTTATTATCTGAACTCCCATTTAGCAACAAAAACCATTCTAGGAGGCATGCACCTCAGAATTGCCAGGACTCAAGATGCAGTCCAGTCCCTGGTAGCTTGGATTAAAAATTCCTGGTAATTTAAGATTTCTTTTGTCAGAAGGCGTCTCTTCAAATGCTAAAAATGACAGTTCCAATCCTGCATGATTCTCAAGCTGCTCAGACACAGAGGAGGGAGGTGGCTGCATGAAAAGCAGGAGCAGGCCTACGCTAACTTCTGTCACTGTGATAAATTCAGACTTTGTGCCAAATGAGGCTCAGGCGCTCAGCCCCACTCCACCTCAGCCATGACCCTTTGTGCTGGGACTGGGGTAGGAGGTGGCAAGTTCCCTGTCACAAGGCGAATTCTCCACCAGCATGTCTGGCTGTTTTAAGGCCACTTTGTGCTGGTGACCTATTAATGGGCTAACACAGTGCAATTTAGCTTTAGCTCACTGGAGAATTTAGCCCAAAATGGGAGGTAGGGAAAGAGCAGAATCTGCCACTTTCAGCACAGGGAAGAGCCAACTTATTAATAGAGGTGTCCTACCTTATGTACACTGTGTCTTCCAAGCCCTCCCAAGCTCACACCTTTCCTTGCTAAAGAGGAACTAGGTCAGATCTGTGGGTCTTTTTTGGGGGGGGAAAGGTGGGGGGGAAGAAAAAGAGCCAGGAACAGTCAATCAGTAGCTGTAATTCAACTACCCAAATAAAATGAAGCCTCTTGCTTCCTGATTAGCAACACTCCCCAAACCCACAAGCAAACCACCTCACACCTGGCACTGCTGGGAGTGTCACATGCCTCTGTCATGGAGTCCCCGGGGCGATGGTCTGGACCTGCTCCGTACAAAGCCAGTCAGGACTCTGCGGGAAAGCTTCTTCTCCATAAACAGCCTGTTTCCAAGGCTAGGAGCTTCACAGCATACAGCTTCCACCTTCCTGGGTCTGACCTCAGAGCATTCAGCGCCTTCTGCCCCTCTGTGCGCTTCCGCCAGGCTGGGGAAGTCCGTGGATCTGCACCCCAACTCCACAGTCAGACGTGACTCTCAGCCAGCCAGTAAAACAGAGGTTTATTAGTCGACAGGAACATGATCTAACACAGAGCTTGTAGATGCTTGTAGACCCCTCAGCTGGATCCATTTCAGGGGTCCAGGGAGGCCAGACCCTATTTGGGACTCCCTGCCCTTCCTAAGCCAGCTGCAGACTGAAAATCACTCCTGAGCTCCTCCCCTGATTCCTTGGTCTCCTTCCCGGGCAGGAAGTCAGGTGACCTCTTCCCCCCCCCTGGAGTCAAGTTACAGCTTCAGGCATGGACATCTTCACACAATAGTCAGAGGAGCCATTGAGAGCATTTCTATTCCATCACAGCTTCACCCCATAGATTGCCAAAAGAAGACATTTATGGGAGTGGACAAATGGGGTGTCACAGCTGGCAGCACTGGCAGAGTGAAGGTAATCAGTAGAGTATGGTGTGGATACAAAATTTGCATACGCATTCAATCCGCAAACATGGTCTGTGGATATCTGCAGATAGAAAGCAGATATCTGCAGAATTGCAAGGTTCTAGTAATGGGGAGCAAAGGGAGAGAACTTGATTAGAGACAAGAACTGAGAAGTAGAGAAGAGCAAAGTTATATAGGACTCTGAAGTTAAGAGCAAGAAACTCATTGAGTCAAAGACGGAAGCTGTGATATGGCCATTGAGTCAAAGATATAGTGCCTTTCATTCTAAAGGATCCCAAAGCACAGTACAACTGAAATGCATCCACCTCTAGGGTCAGGGGGTGGTAACCAGCCAGTGGATGATAATCTGCACAAAAGTGGAGGCAGGGGAAACTTTTGGCCAAGGACAGTGGAGAAAATGCCCACAATTAGGGAAGAGCCATGAGCTCTTTAATGCAGAAAGGACCTTTCCAAAGAAGTAAGGGCAATTTGAGCTATTGCAACCAACAGAAATGAGGTCTGATTCTGACCTCCCATATTTTCACATAACTCTGTTGACTTCTTTGAAATTCCTCCTGGTAAGTCACCAGCATGAGTGAGAAGAGAATCAGGCCTGTGGAGCACAGCATTTCACTGTTTGCATTAGGACTACTAGTTCACTTGCTGTGAAAACTTCTCTGTCAGCACTCAGAAAAGTCCATGGAAATACTGAGAAACTAGGAGCAATTTGAAGGACAACTGCCCGAGGGCATGAGATTGCAATGAAAGACTGACAGTTTTTATTTCTGGAAAGACCCTTGTAGCCATCGTTGTCATTGGCAATTTTGTTCTCTTTGACAACAAGGGCGAACGTTATTACAGTTGTAACTCCTGGCGAAAGGAAGTCTGCCGGCCTCTGCACATCCCATTGGCTTCATTCTATTAACCTAATTGTATAGGTCACTGTAACCAGTACAAAGCTATCAGAGCTACCATGAACAACACAGGCTGGTAAGAACTGGTAATAATATGTTAAAAATGGGACTTGCATGTCTGCTGTAGAAACAAGATGAGTGAGGCAATATCTTTTATTGGACCAATTTCTGTTGGTGAAAGAGATACGTTTTTGAGCTTACACACCAACAGAGGTTGGCCAGTAAAAGATATTACCTCATCCATCTTGTACGATGTATAGCACTGCATGTCTACTGCAGGCACTTTGTATCCATCTGTAGTATCTGTTTGCATGCAGAGTGTGAATCGCTTCCTCCCACATTGGTGAGCTGTTCACACGAGTGGTCACACTGAAGTCCATGGGACTCTGTGCAACTACTTGCTCCTCAGCAGGAGTGAAGGCTTTACGATTTGGCTCATAATTAGGGCTTCTCTTTCTCAGGATTTATTTTCATTTTGGGAGGGTTATTTTTAGCAAGCTCTGAGTTTTATATCAATGTCTTTCTCTCTGTATATTCTTAACGAGTAATATATATTGTATAAATTACTCATTCCAGTAGTATTTACTCTAACAAGTAATCTCTTCGTAATGTTCCCTGTTGTGCTTTAACCTAGTACTTTCACCCCGCTGAACAACAGAAAAACCCACCTGAAACAAACAACCTAAACAAACAAAAGTAAAATAAAAGAAAATCTAAAACAGAGGTAGACAACCTATGGCACACGTGCCAAAGGTGGCACCAGAGCTGATTTTTAATGGCACTCACACTGCCTGGGTTCTGGCCACCAGTCCAGGGACTCTGCATTTAAATTTAATTTTAAATGAAGCTTCTTAAACATTTTAAAAACCTTATTTACTTTACATACAACAATCGTTTAGTTATATATTACAGACTTATCAAAAAAGACCTTATAAAAAAGTTAAAATATATTACTGGCACATGAAACCTTACATTAGAGTGAATAAATGAAGACTCGGCACACCTCTTCTGAAAGGTTGCCGACTCCTGATCTAAAATATCAATACATAAATTTAAAAACTTATCCCAAGCAGAGTTTTTGTCCCAAAAAGGGAGAAATGCCACAGACTTCATGAAGTCCACAAAAAAACTTCATTATTGTTCTCGATTTTACATGCAAAGCACTCAGATACTACAGTGATGGGTGGCAGATAAAGATAGTAAGGTAAGATAAGATAAGGTAAGAACAGATACATGGAACAAATTAGGTAAGTAAGGTAAGATAAGATAAGGTAAGAACAGATACATAGAATAAATTCTTCTTTTACTAACGTATCATTTTGTACTATATTGGACCAAATCCTCATCCTCAGTGTAAAATGGCAGACTCCATTGCTTGACTAGATTCACACCAGCTGAGAACCTGTCTCATTGTTCTGTACTTTGTGCACTCAGATTCCATCCTTTGGCACACACATTGTCTAGTGTTCAACATTCTGCAGATTAATGGCACTACATAGATAAATAGCTGTAATGTTGGATGTGAGAAAAATAACAGGAATAAACAATGGGATTATATTAAACAACTGAGTTTCTAATCCATACATTAGCTCTTGAACAAGCAACAAACATCCTCTTTCTTTTAGCCTTATATGTATAAGGTCTAGGAACAGGTGAGCATTGCAAAATATTTTCAGTGAAAAGTTCTTTGACTTTTGAAACTACTGTGCTTTGACTGTGTTCCCTGCAGTTCTGAGTTTGTTTTTTGTGAAAATTCTAGCAAATGAATATACAGCTTGCCAAAATCATGAGATCTGAAGGCCTGATCCGTCACCCATGGAAAGACAAAGATGCCACTGACTTGAATGGAACAGGATCAGAACCAAAGCTGGTATTCACAGAAAGCAAATTCCAAGTTCATACTCACAAGTGTTCAGAGCAGAGACCCAAGTCTAAGAGTTACTCACCTAGGCAGAGGGTACACCCTATGTGACCTACGTGTTGAATCAAAACAGCTTGCATTTTGAATATTTAACACGTGCAGTTAATTGCTCACAAACAAGCTATGGAACATTGTTGACAGGAAGTGGTGGATGAATAATTTCTAATAATGAATGATTATGAGAAAAACACTATTAGTTTGCGATCAGAAAAATGTCAGGGGATCTAGACAGCACAGCTATTATGCCACATTGCAGAGGTCATGGGGTGAGTTCCCCACTGCCTCCTTAGGACAGCCTAATGCTGCAGAGAGCAGCAGGCTGGCATAGTCTTTATGATCCCTGAGTGATCACTGGGCCTGACCCCTGTGCTGGGACACAGGGATCGGGACGTTCTTGTTCCTTGCATCCTCTCCTCTCCATCTATGCAGGACCACACCCAGTCTATATTTATAGTAAGTCTCTAAATTGTGGTTAACTCATGAGTTTAAGTAAAAAAAAATTGTGATTTAAAAAATTAATCGTGATTAATCACAGTTTTAATCTCACAGTTAATAGAATACCAACTGTAATTTATTAAATATTTTTGATGTTTTTCTACATTTTTATATATATTGTGTTCTGTGTTGTAATTGAAATCAAAGTATATATTTTTGATTATAAATATTTGCATTCTAAATATGATAAAAATAGGGTTTTTTTCAATTCACCTCATTCAAGTACTGTAGTGCAATCTCTTTGTCATGAAAGTGCAAGTTACAAACGTAGATCTTTTTTGTTACATAACTGCACTCAAAACCAAAACAAAGTAAAACTTCAGAGCCTACAAGTCCACTCAGTCCTACTTCTTGTTCAGCCAATCGCTAAGACAAACAAGTCTGTTTACAATTACAGGAGATAATGCTGCCCTTTTTTTATTTACAATGTCTCCAGAAAGTGAGAACAGGCATTTGTTTGGCACTTTTGTAGCTGGCATTGCAAGGTCTTACGTGCCAGATATGCTAAACATTCATATTCCCCTTCACGCCGCGGCCACTATTCCAGAGGAAATGCTTCCATGCTGATGACATTTGTGGAAAAAAAAATGCATTAATGAAATTTGTGACTGAACTCGTTGGGGGAGAACTGTATGTTCCCTGCTCTGTTTTACCCTCATTCTGCCATATATTTCATGTTATAGCTGTCTTGAATGATGACCCAGCACATGTTGCTCATTTTAAAAACACTTTCATTGCAGATCTGTCAAAAAGCAATGAAGGTACCAATGTGAGATGTCTAAAGATAGCTATAGAATTTGACCCAGGGTTTAAGAATCTGAAGTGCCTTCTAAAAATCTGAGAGGGATGAGGTGTGGAGCATGCTTTCAGATGTCTTAAAAGAGCAATACTCCGATGCAGAAACTACAGAACCCAAACCACAAAATAGAAAATCAACCTTCTGCTGGTGACATCTGATTCAGATGATGAAAATGAACATGCATCAGTCTGCACTGCTTTCGATTGTTAATGATCAGAACCCATCATGAGCATGGACGCTTGTCTCCTGGAATGGTGGTTGAAGCATTAAGGGACATATGAATCTTTAGAGTATCTGGCATGTAAATATCTTGTGATACCAGCTACAACAGAACCATGAGAACACCTGTTCTCACTTTCAGGTGACACTGTAAACAAGAAGTGGGCAGCATTATTTCCTGCAAATGTAAATAAACCTGATTGTCTGAGTGACTGGCTGAACAAGAAGTAGGACTCAGTGGACTTGCAGGCTCTAAAATGTTACATTGTTTTATTTTTGAATGCAGGTTTTTTTATACATAATTCTATATTTGTAAGTTCAACTTTCATGATAAAGAGATTGCTCTACAGTACTTGTGTTGGGTGAATTGAAAAATATTATTTCTTTTGCTTTTTATAGTGCAAATACTTGTAATCAAAAATAAACATAAAGTGAGCACTGTACACTCTGTATTCTGTATTGTAATTGAAATAAATATATTTGAAAATCTAGAAAACATCCAAAATATTTAAATAAATGATATCCTATTATTGTCTAACACTGCAAATAATCATGCTATTAATCACAATTAATTTTTAATCACGCAATTAATCATGGTTAATTTTTTTAATCACTTGACAGTCCTGATTTACAGTACATATTTGTAGCTTAACTCTAATTAATTTGGGAATGCAAGTTTTATCTTGGAGGTTGGAAAGTGCAATGCTCTGTAAGAACTGGTGGGCAACAATGAATGTCCTCATACAGCCAATGCCTATATTAATGTCTGATTAGATATGGTCAACCCGGTCTCCAAGAAACATCTATGTAATCTCAAGTTATCAGAAGTCTCTTGCAGTAACTCTGGAGGCCAAGTCTCCCATCTAGTGGTGAAATGTAAAGGTGCAAAGGTAGATAGCTATTAGCTGGAATTCGAATGGCTGAAACTCTTGTAAATAGTCACATATAGTGCATATAGTCCAAGGGCAAGGAAGAGAGAGTCTTAGATGAGCATGTTCTCAGGACAGCTAACCCCTTGTGCTGCCACTGTAGCTACAATGCACTTTTAGTGCACATGTTTGATCAGAGCTAGCTGGGGTATGTCTCCCTGATCTGGGAATTATACCCCAACTCATTGTGTAGACATACGCTTTGAGCCATTCAGGGCTGTGCTGTCACTGCTGCTACTGGTAGGCAATAATTGGGAAGGAACTTAAGCATGGGTTAAGGTCAGTGGACCTTCACTGCATGCTTTCAAATTAAACATATGCTTAAGTGCTAAACTGAATAAGGGTGTTTTGCTTTTCTGACTCAGGATGCCAGTGAAAGTTTGGTGCAGAAGGAATAGAGTGACAGGTTTCTGTTACTAGCATAGCTCTCTATCCAGGTACTGGTATGTCTCCTCCCCCACCTCGCCCTAGGATCAGAGAGAGTGACTTGGTGACACCAGAGTAGGGAGGGAGAGTGATCGAGAAGACTTCCTATGAGTTAGGTTGTTGTTACATAGTTCAGTGGGTTGGGGAGGAGATTGGGAGAGTAGGAGGAGGACAGACTACAAAAACAAACCAACCTAAAAATAATTCCAAAGTTGGGAAAGGGAAGGAGAGCAGACCACAGAGTTCAAGAGAAAAGGGAATATTGTGTATGATAGGGCATTATTTTTTCTATTTATTAAGATCAGGCATGAAATTTTAATCAGGTGGTGTTAATCAACTGTACTAAATAAGCTATAAAATATGACATACTGTGTAAGACATGGGTGGGTATAAAAAAAGAAAAGAATCTAAATGAATTGATCTATATTTCTAAACTTAGTCACTGAAAGTGCCCTCATCACTGATGGTGTTGAGTACAATGATTTTTCTGGTCAAGATCATTCTGTCAAAACCTCTCTAGCATCTCTTATCTCTCACGTGGTTTAGAAATGTAATCTGGTTAATCTCTTCTTGAAGGGAGTGCAGAAGTGATGCACCAAATGGAGACTTCCTTGGAACGGTAATGCCTGTTACATGCTAATTATAGGCTGTGCTATATGCAGTGAACTCTGTAAACAAAGAGGGTTTATTTGTTTCTTGCAGAAACAGTTTTTACTTCTTAGTATGAAAAAAGTACTTTAAACACGTGGATTCAAAGCCAGGCAATTTCATGATCTTTATTGAAAAGAGTGTTGTAAAGGTGCATTGTACTGGAAGTCTTAATATTTGCTTTTCTGGGAGACCACATTCACTATTCAAAAAAATGGAGAACAGCAATGCTTGCTTTAAATGATAGATGCCAGAGCTGTCAGGTGGCATATCAAAGTCAATAAAGTGGACTGAACTGGATTAAAGAGAAAGTAGAAAATTAGTCAATACCTAGTAAACCTGGTGCTTTCAGATAATTGGAATTCTTGGTATTCAAGGAAGATTATGGATGATAGGCCATATTCAACTTTCAGGTACAGTGAGGCAGCTCCATTGGCTTACTAAAATAAATTTTTGTGGACATTTTTGCAGTACTCACTTAGTGACAGTAGTAAGTGGTAGAGGCTCCTTGATGTGGGCTTTGCCTACTCCATTTTGAATCAGATCTTTTGCGATCTTTACATGCTGCTGGTTCTGACTATAATTTTGTCTGCCACTTTTGCCTACCCACTTTCAGATATCATCATGCCCTCCTGGAGATGGTTTTATTAGTAACAGTTCTAGAAAAGGTCACAAAGGGAGCACTGATTACCTCAGGCGTTTCCATTTTTTCTGGGCTCTGTGGGTTTGTGCTGGTGCCCAGAGTATCAGTTTTGTGAGAGTCAGCTGTTTTGGTTCACTGGAGTCATGAAAACATTTGCTTCAGTTTCAGTTAAGCTAGTTTCTCACTCGCTGTGTTTTCCTGAAAACTTTCTAAGGAAAACATATTTGAAACTCTGTTTTACCCAATTTCGGGTTGAAATGACAAGTTCTGTGTGGTTTTAGTGTGAGAGTATAAAGCTTTGTGTCACGTGGCTTTGTGATTCATGGCAAACATTTTGCCCAGTTTGTCTGCTTGCACCTAAATCTGTTTCCTGCTTTTTTACCTGCCCAGAATCTCATCCATATAACTTTGTGACTTACGTAGGAGCTTGACAATCACGAAGGCTTGAATTTGGCTGACTTGAGGCTGTCTCTGAGAGGCATAGTGGCTCTTGAAGGCTCAGCCACCCTAGAATTAAAACATATATTTTATGTGTATAAATATATATATTTTTTGGCAGGAAGGAACCAGGGGATAGCCAGTCAGAGGGTACCTGTGTTAATGAAAAATGTTTACACGGCTCAGGTCTACAGGTCCCTGCTCAGAGTGGGTCTGGTACAGCTCCTGCTAGTCTCCTCCTCTGCGGGGGTAGGAGAAGGAGGCCACTCTGGCCCGGGTTCCAGGAAACCCTCATGGCTGATCCTTGCCCCAAGTGTTGATTTGGCTCCAGCCAAACTCTCTCTCCATGGAGGACAGGGGCTGCTCTGGCAGTTGCTACAGCAGGCATATTTTGCAGGAGGGAAAAATAGTGTATCAGAGTTTAGTTGGAACTACAAGTAGATAATCCGGGTAAAGATTAGGACAGATAGGTCAGCGACATAATTGTCTCTTAACGCATTAATTGGAAGAACTGCTGCTAGCAAAATCCATTCTTTATTTAGTTATCATGAAGGAATCTCAAATATTTATTGCCTCTGCCACCAGAGACTTTATCAGTGGGTTGATGGATAAGGCAGGCTGCTAGCCAGATCTCACAATAATTCCACAGCCATCTTTGGAACAAAAGACCCAAAAGGCAAAAGAGTAACCCCAGAGAGACCAATAAAGCCTTAAAAGGTTTTAAGAATGTTTCTACCAAGAGGACACAAATTCCTCCAGTTAAGAAAGTAAGGTTTGTACCTTAACCTTTTGTGATTTACTGAGTGCAAGACAAAGTTTGTTTGCCAGAGTTGTCATACAGATGAAGCTGTCAAGGGCAGTGGAATTATTTTAGGAAACAATGGGAGGAACGGTTAGATACTGCATGGATAAATGTGAAAACCCTTCACCCCATGCTACCCTTTGAGAAATGCTACCAGCAATAGTCACAAAGGCATTACAAAAGAGCAAGTATTTTTTGAGCATCACTATAGCTGTTATTGATTTGTAGTGTAATGCCTGTTAAACCCAGAGACTAGGAGCGTTTAAATAAATGTTGTTGAATAAAAAAATGTATATAGCTCCTTCCAAAGCATTTTCCTGCAGATAAACTGTACATGGTTTGTATTTATCCCATCCTCCACTGAAATGAAATCATCTGTGAGATGGGACACAGCTGTGGTTTCACAATGCGCACTAACACTATACCACAAATAAAAATGAAAATGTCACCTCCAATCAAACTGTAAGAGAAATGTACAGGACTTAAGCCAAATGTATCTACTTCTATTGGAATTTTGCCAAGGCAGAAGAGCTAACACCCCCATTTTTATGAAAAGTTCTATTGGCTCTTGAATGGGCAGAAGTGGTCAGGACCTCAGTTTTAAGTCTGGCCTGGGCAGGAAGCCATCAACTCTCAGGATACTCCAACTAGTACAGAATGCTGAAGTGCATCTCCTCTGCAACATGGGCTAATGCAAGCACAGCAATCCTGTCCTCTGCTCCTGACACTGGCTTCCCATAAAATATTGAGCCAAGTTCAAGATCTCTGTCTTTATCTTCAAGGTGCTCAATGGACTTATCTAAGAAAGCACCTAAAGCTCCAGGTTGAAGCCCACGGTTAACAATTCCTCTTCTCTGGCACAATGGACCTTTCTACAATAAAAGTGAAACTTGGCTGAGCAGCAAACAGAGTTTTCTGGGGGGCTGGTCCAAGACTGTGGAACAAACTCCCTGCAGGAACTAAGAACCATCACAAACCTCACCACTTTTTGGTCGAACTGCAAGGCACATTTCTTTGCTGATAGTCTCTTAGCTGATAGTCTCTTAGCACAAAAATAAAAACAAGGAAGTTAAATATCTGCTAAAAAATAGGACAGCTGCTTAACCTGGGAAATGAGATTCGGCCAATTGTGGCTCCCACTGACTGTGGTTCCCGCCCCGGTCCAATGGGGGCTGTGGGAAGCAGCACTGGCTTAAGTGCCCTTCTGCCATTGTGGATATTAAGCAGTCTTTAACACTTCCTAGCACCAAAAAGTACCTCTCATTTGATGCTGGACTAACTGGGAGACTCAAGACAGTGTCGACAACTGACAACACAGACCGATAACCCGTTGGTAATTTGTTTAGGACATTCTAGAATTTGTTGTGAATTTTTGTGATGCAAAGTGCATTTTGGCAGCTTCAATTTCTACATCGAGATTGTGAACATGGGTGCCTGTTGATGCATAATGATCTGCAATGATCTTTAATTTGTTGCAATCAAGAAAACTATCACTGTTTGGATTACAGGCACTTAGTGCAGAAAGCAAACTAGGCTTGTAGGTGAATTGCCTGTCAAGCTCAGCAAGAATTCTATGCAGCAAGGATAGTAAAAAATCAGTTTTTATATATTCTTGGCTGCTCTTGGGAACAGGATGTGCCTATGACCGACTCAGGGAGCCAGAAACAAAGAACTGTGCTAGCTTGGAGGGTATTTTGTTTGTTCTTTGTGATCTTGCTGTGTTTGCATTGCTTAAGTCAACCTTTGCTACTGCCTGACTGGGAATGGCAATTTCAAGTTCCTTGGTCATATTTTCAGCTTCATTACATAGCTGCTTCCATTTGCTTTCAGATGATCTCATTTCTTGGAGAGCAGCAATACTGTTTGCTACTAGTTCTAGGGAACAAGATAAAGTCAGATTTTCATTTTTGCAGAACTTCTGAAGCACAATTCAAATTCTTGCATCCTTTTTCCAAAATGAAGAGCTTCCACAAATAGGAATAGCTCTGCAATCTCCCCAAGAGGCCATTTGCAGTGCTAGCTGGTCCTCTATCAGCTCTCTGAATTGAATTAGCTTCCAATGTTTGCACTACACTGCATATCTTGCATGCAATTTTCTGAGGGAATCATACTGGCAAGACCAACAAGTTTTGCATAACCCACCAAGCTCAAGTACTCTCTGGTCAAGCTCTTGCTAAGCTTTAAAATCTCAGGTAACTACTTCTGAGGAACATGTAGAGCTCCCGAGCAAAGGTAAAGACTTCCTGACACTGGGTGATGCTAGAACTGATGTCTGCAGTAATGGGATTAAGCCTGTACACATGACATGCACATAAATGAAATGTGTAAGTTTTCTCGAATTCAGTCTTGGACTCCTTGTAGATGCCCACGCAGCACAAAAGATGCTTCATAGCACAGGAAAACCGTGTAACTGATATCAAGCGTCAAACACCGTTGTTCTTGCGTAATCAGGCTAGAAACAGATTCAGCAGTTAAGTTTTCCATGTGGAACCACCCCAGAGCTCTTCCCTAAATGATTCCTTTTCAATGGTAGCGCACTAGAGGATACAGCTGGTTTTTTGGGTTTTTTTAAATGCATCTTTAGTTTAGTCAACAAGGACAGAAAAATATTTGGCTTGTTTGACTGCTTCAACAATGCTTTCCCTTGGGACTTCTGCAGCAGAATGTATTACATCAATCTGGTACTCATGAGATGTATAACGTCTAAAGCTACTCACTTCTCAGTTGATTGAAAAGGCTGGGTTGAGTAGAAACAACCAGCTCCAGAATTTCATGTAATTTCCTTTATTACTGGAGTTCTATGTTTCATCATGCTCCCCAACAGCAATGTCTCGCACAGAGTATGGATACCATTAAAAGTATTTCAACATGCTGTTGATTTTCAGCCATGGCAGTAGAATGACTGGAAATGAGCATGTGTATAACACATGCCAAACAATTGGTGTCAAGTTTTCTTGTATTCTTGCCATGCAAGGGATGCTGTTTTATGCCTGGAACTGAGTGCATGCTGTTTTAACAAACTTTGACAATCTTCCCATTCCTCAAAACCACGCTCAATGAATGTTCAGTTGCCAATCTGTTCTCCTGGTCTAACTGTGCTTTGAGTAGCAAAGTGACGACATGGAA
Organism: Dermatemys mawii; assembly: GCA_007922305.1. NCBI lineage: Eukaryota > Metazoa > Chordata > Testudines > Dermatemydidae > Dermatemys > Dermatemys mawii. Next base: position 18,572,183 of record ML677348.1, read on the forward strand.
GACAAACAAAAAAACCCCCAACAGAATCCATTACGGCTGAGTAGTCAATGAATGGGTACAATGAAAAACAACTCTAGCTGAAACATAGACCATTTGTAAGAAGATATAAATTCAATTTAGTTTGTATTGGTTGATCACCTTTGCACAATTAAATATGTACACCTGCCAAGATGCTGTCATTATTCCCATCATGAGCAGGTAACAAACTGTGCCTACCACAACCTTCTGGTGATATCAGGGCACACAGGGGAGGTGGCCACTGATGATGTATTGCCACTATCATCCATTATGTTTTCAGTGTTGATGGCACACTGTTACTTGCTGAAGTTTTTCCACAATTCCTTTTCGAGGATGACTCTTCAGCTTTCACTGTTTTCATTTGCAGGGGCCTTTTGTTTAAAAAAATGATAAAATACTATTTTTCAATGGTTGTACAGGCTTCACTGTATGCTACAAAGAATAAAATAATTATGAGCATAATATGTACCCCAAACCCTACAAACCATACAATGTATGTTATTATTATAGAGCATGTTTGTTGCCTGATTTAAAAATTTCTCCTAAGACAGGACCTGATACAGTATTTATTTTTGTTTTTCATTAGATTGCAAATACCATTCAAGTTAGATGTACAAATAATTTTCTCAAGTGGAAGTTTTGCACCACTTATTTCTAAACCAAACAATATCACTTTCAACTGACCAATACCATTCTCCACCCAATGTCCTACTTTCAATCAGCCTCATCATCCACAAATCCTCATCACACCAGAGCCTGCAGGCAATCTGCAGCTTGCCTAAGCTTAAGTAAAAGGCACCTTTTCATATTTTGGTGGAAGGGGGCCAACTTTAACCATGATTCCAAGAGCTGCTTAGGCACCTGAAAACCATAGGGTTTTTTGCAGATAACTTAGAAATTAGCTGATAGAAGCACTGTATCTAATTCCTATATATAAAAAAAGAGGATTTAATGAATATTAGACCCACTCAGCTCTAATACTAACATATTCTCACGTCTTGTGTCAAGTCACTTAAGTAACACTGGTTAGGTTTAAAATTTTAATGTATATTCTTTGTTACTAACTCTTCAATACAACAATTTAACAACTGTAGAAAAATCTAGATGACTTTCTATCTCTTTATTGCTGTTCACCAAGCTTGGAATAGATCATTTAACTCTGGGAACATCCTACTAGGGCAAGGCCCCGTGAGTTTATACTGCACCTGACTGGGGCTCTAGAGGTGTCACCTTACTACAAATAACAGACAAGAAACTAACCTTGAACAGGAGTGAAACTGACACTTTCAAGTCACTTTCACAGTATTGCCAATCCCAAATGTTCAAAAAACATGAATCAGGTTTTCCAAAAATCATGAGATTGGCTTTAATAGCACAAGATTATGTAAAAATAATAGATTTGGGGTTCTTTTTATTTGCCTTCTGCTTTTTGAGCTTTTAGGGTGCACTGGGATCACATTTTGAAGCTTTCTACACAGCCACGAGGACTAGAAACTCATTTTTCTTTAAGAACGAAGGCTGAAATCATTACATAGCCACTTGACTCCAGGAGCTGGGGCTTTAAGAAAAACAATTATCATGAGACTCATGACAAAAATCACAAGAGTTGGCAACACTGCTTTTACTTCAGTATAAAGGCTAGTTATTTTCCAGAAGGCTCTTAAACACAACACTACAGTTACTGAGTTGTAGTTCTCACAGAAGAATATTTAATACCAAACACCAAGAGAATTCTGTATTTTAAAGTTGAGAAAAAACCTGAGATTTCTGAGGTATATCAGGGCCACTGAAGGCAGGAAAGGAAAATAAACAAACACAGGAGCTCTGGGCAGCTCTTCCTTTAGAAAGAAAGTTAGAAGGTCAAATCTCCTAGTCCTTAATCAACTAAACCTTCTGTTGCCATCAGTGCCTCTACTCACAGACATAAACATCACAGTGAACATGTGATAAAGTGTCGTCAATAACTATGTACTTCATACTTAAATATCTGAGCCATCTTATCCAGAGTTACATATCTTATGTGCATTGGCTCAGGGACTGGATTTTCTGGCATATTCTGAACAGTGCTGAGCACACAGATGGTGCCCAGTGAATTATGCAAATCATGACAATTATCGCCAACTTGATGGACTCTGCGGATGCAGCTTCTGTTCTTTGTTCTGGAATTGGCCTGAATACAGCTGAAACCCTACGAATTTGATGTATAATCACATCTGATACTTATATGACACTTTCTCATTCCTTCCTTTTCTCATACTCAAGGTTGGCTACACTGGCGCTTTATAGCGCTCTAACTTGCTGGCTCAGGGGGGTGAAAAATCACCCCACTGAGCGCAGCAAGTCTGAGCGCTTTACAGTGCTAGTGTGGACAGGCTCCGAGTGCTGGGAACTGCGCTCCGAGAGCTCGGAGCTAATCCCCTTGTGGAGGTGGATTACCAGGAGTGTGTCCACATTCGCATTTCAATGCGCTGCCACAAGAGCGTTCCCGCGGCAGCGCTTTGAAATTTCAAGTGTCGCCAAGCCCTTAGCTGACTGAACAAAATGATTTTCAGTTAAAATGTAAAACTGCAGAGCAGCCATTGCTGCACAACCCAGCATGGGGCAGAACCTGCCACCCCTTGGGAGTTAAGTGATCTCCTCTCATCTGACTCTCATTCTCCAGCCTTCCTAACCTCAGTGCTGCTGTTCATGCTGTCAACCATGACATCCATCCTGCGACCATTTGCTGGATTGTCAGAGAATTGGCCGCCCTGGTTTTGCTCCCATCTATCAGAGTCCTCTTTTTTTTGCAGCATGCAAGAGAGAGAGAGAGAGAGAGAGAGAGGCTTGTCTGCTGGATAGGGAGCTAGCCCTGGAAAGCCTGGGTTCTATTTCTCCCAAGGGATTTCCTGTCTGACCCCAGGTCAGTCCTTTAAGGACAGAATTTCAAAGGTTTTTAGGCACCCAAAGATGCAGCTAGATATCTAGTGGGGTTTACAAAGCACCAAACCTCGTAAGTGCATTTTAAAATCTCAGTAAGTGCCTAAATACTTTGAAAATCTGGCCTTCAGTCTGTGTGTGCCTCAGTGCCCCATCTGTACAATGGGAATAACAGCATTGCTGTACCTTACCAAGGCGCTGGGAGGAGAAACAGGTTAGACATTGTGAAGCGCAGCCTCAGATACCATGGTGATGGGGCCACATAAGTACCACAGGTAGAGCGGGAACTTCTCTATATACTGCTAGTCCTTTCCGGGGTTTGACCCCTTCTTTTCATCTATGCCTCCAAATCTTCCCCTTTTCTGAATGTAAGTTCAGTGCTTTGCTGTATTTTTTCTGAGTCCCCTGTTCTCTCTAAAACAGCAGTTCTCAAACTTTTTGTTGTGGCGGCCCTTTTTGCCTGCCCTGCGGACCGCCCTGACCCATGTGTGTCCACCGAAATGCCGCCGAATAGAACGCTTCTGCTTTCGGCACATTTCAGCAGACATGCTGTGCGCTTCACAGTGTCCGCTGAAAAGCCACCAAAAATGGAAACATTCACTTCGGCAGCTTTTCGGAGGACTCTTCAAAGTTTTTCCTCCGCGGTCCCTTTTCGCGGAGGAAAAACTCATGCGGCCCCCAGGGGGCATGTCCGCCGAAATTCCGCTGCAGAAAGCGGAAGCTTTCACTTTCCATGGCAGCATTTCGGCGGGACAAAAATAGATCGCCCGGGTGTTCGGCGGTCTTCCAGGTGGTATCGATGGCGGCGCCGGGGTCTCGCACACCACCGGGGGTGGTCTCGCACACTCAACTGCGTTGGAAAGTTTCATGTAACTGTGTTGGGGGAGAAAACAATTGGTTATTATCATGTGTCTATAATTTGGGCAGTCTGCCTTAATTGGCATCAGAGCTGTAGTTCAACCCAAGAGTGATTAGATGCTCTTTCGTATCAGCCATTTGGCTGCAAAATAAATATCAGTTGGCATTGGGATTGATAATGCCCTGTCATTCTGAGGCTGATAGCTAAACAATGTTTGACTCCTCCTATGTTATTAGATATAGCTAATAAGGAATTGTTGGTTCATTTGATATGTTTTAACCAATCCAATAATTAGACTAGTTTGATATTAACCCACTTTGCCTTCATTTGATTTGTCTTTGATTTTATGTTTTTTGTTTAGTTATACATTATATACAATGGAAGCCCTTGTGAACTGATATTTCTTAACCAGACCTCAGGCTCTACAACTGCAAGAACGCTGGGGCAGATAACAGAGAACTTTATAAGCCATCTCCTGATGGTCCATAGAACCTGCCTCCTTTAGTCCTCCCAACAAAACAGAAACAGTGAAGAAAATCATACAGAAAAAAAGCATTTTAAAAATAAAAGCCTTGACTCAGCCTAGCCAAAGTCAAATGGCCAAAGGAACGAACATGAAAGGAGAGCTGCATTGTCAAAGCTAGTAACCCGAGACGCCGTTAAATATTTAGAACGATCTATTTCTCTCTAGCTCCTGCTTGGGAAGTTTAATAGCTTCCTGCAAACTTGGCACTCTGAATTAACAGGCTACATATCCTTCCTCAAACAAGTTTGAAGCAAAGAAACAGTTCTGGAGTAAGAGCTTAGGTTTTTAATTATCAACAGGATTAGATATGGCAGGTATATTCAGTTCTTATCAGCAAGGCTGGGGAAGAGGAGCACGCTGGCTGAGTGGAATTGCTCTCTCTGCTCATGGGAGCAGTCCCATTTACTTCAAATGGGACAGCTTCCATACAGAAGGGGAATGCAATTTGGCTTTGAATAAATAGAGGCTTACATGGAAAACCACTTGCAGGTGTGAATGCCTGATTCCATGCCCTTGTGGTGGTGGATGGGGACTCAAGACCCTTCCCTCAGTGCTAAATTTGTGCTGGGGCCTGTCTAGGATTACTGCGTCAGTTATGAAAGTAAAAAAATTGCTGGAGCCCCAGGACCTAATTGCTTAAGTGCTGGCACCTCTTTCTTTACAAATTAAGCACTATCTGCCCTCATCACCACTAAACACACACGATCTATTCATCGTCTTTAAAGAGAGGCAGAGTCTTGTCTTTTAATCTTAGAACCATAAGGGTTATTTCAAATACAGATGTGACCCTAGAGAAAACAAATAAATATTCATGTTCCCTACATAGCATAGCTACAGTATTGAGTCATGCATGACTTTTATTAGTCCCTGCTTGTTAAAATTCATTCCTGAAGCAATAGGAACCTGCTTTTTGGGGGCACAAAATGAACCTGGTCCAGTATTTTTTTAAAACGGGGAGAGGGGGAGGATTTTTGGGTCAGCAAAGCACTAAAGCAGGTGATTAAAATTAAGTATACGCTTAAGGCCCTCTGCAGGGACTAAAGTCAATAGGACTTAAGCATATGCTTAAAGTACTTTACTGAAGAATAGTTTTTCTCGGGTGCGTAAAGTTAAGCAGATGCTTAAGTGCTTTACTAATCAGGGCATATAACATCTCATGTACTCTTAACATTAAATGCAGTCCTGATTTTTGTTTAAAGTTTGATTTACCTTGCAGTGGAACTCCTGGTAAATCCAGCTGAGATCAGTCTGCTATGGAGAGGCAGAGCGTGATCCCAGAGCTTGTCTCTGGGGAACTCCCATTGCCGTCAGCAAATCAGTGGACTCCAATCTTTCCTGAGGCTCTCATAGATGATCGAGTCACTGAAATCAATGGAAGTCCCATGGGCAAGATGGCTACAGGAGCAGCAGAGTGCAAACACAGGTGTTCATTGCATTCACTGCAACTAAAACTTGAAGATACAGCAAATCAAATCCACTTTAAAGGGATATTCTGGACTGATCTCACTTCTTTCAGTTTGGGACAGTTACTGCACTGTACAACACTAGTGAGACAGATACAAAGCTCCAAACAAAGGATTCCTTGCAGACTTATACTTTGTAAAAGAAAATATATACTAGAAAAGAGAACCTCACAATGCTTTTTCACTATACTACTTTTATTGACCAGAAGGACTGTCTGCCTTAGACCTGGAGACACTGGGATAGATTCTCACACAGGTGACAATCTTCTTGCACATCTCTGGGGATCAAAGGGGCCCTAAAGTTGGCTTTACCAACTATCTGGAGGGGGGAAACATATGCAGAGCACCTCTGGAAGTATTAGGTAATATAAACTTAGCTTCATGGTCCAGCTCTCCCAAGTCTCTAGATCATAGTCTGCTGGGTGCAGTTTAGAGCAATCCCAAGGCTACTCTTGCTTATAATGGGACCCAAAACCAGCCCCAGAATTAGGGAGTTACAAAAGTGGCATAAAGCTATCTTGAGTCTGCCTTTCATCCTATGCCAAACACAGCTCAGCCCTGTTCAGAAGTCAGGGCCTGTATGTATATATTCTCCAAAATTACAGTATCATCGCCCAGTGAATCTGAGTTTATGGAGGAATGTATGAAGTTAAGCACATACATTAATATTATTATCCAATATCTCCATAGCCAATTGCATAACTGTTATGGTGCCTAAATCCTTAAACAAGACTTTCAGTGAGTTCAATGGGAGTTTTGCCTGAGTGGAAACTGTAAGATCATACTCATGATTACTGAAAATAAAATAGCTTTTTCAAACACACAAGTCCTGAGCAGAATGAGTTACAAACTCAGTTGTGAAAATGTAAGCCCTGAACATTCCTGTAGATAAAAGCTAGATCATTTTGACAATGAAAACTGTCTGCTGTCCAATTATTTCTCTTAAAGCACATTAGCAATGTGGACACTATGCAAATCATAGAATAGTATTAATATGCTAATAGTATTTTTCAGACTAAATCCTGCAGCCATAAACACAGTATTCAAATCTTTGCACATAGTTTTTTTTTCTTGAACAAACATTCAACAACCACAGATATAGTGGCTTTTCTATGCACTAAAATCTCTGCTATTATTTTGAGATAAAGGAGTATTTTGGAACAATTTTATTGTGCAGCATTTCTCACATGGTGAAGCTTTTGAATGGGGTGTAATGGATCTGGGTACCTGAGTCCACTATATTCCTAACAATGATGTGCTATCAAATAGCTGTAACCATTCCCCTGTTGCCATAGCACAGAACACAACATCTCTTCTCATAGCAGCTGAACTCCTGCCTGGAGGTGCAATGATCTAGCTAATAAAGGTGCTCCGTTCCTGATCAGTCAGTCCCTCTTGATTCAGGCATATTTGAATGATTTCTTCCCCAAACAGCCGTTAATGGTCTTCTAAGTCATGTCTCATTATTTCTTAACCCAGAGGATATTTTTTGGACCTTAGAAGTAGTTCAGTACCATGGTCAGCACAAAGACGTCTCGAATCTATGCAACTATAAGGTGAAGTAGACAGCTAACGGATCAAGGATGTGACACTGATGAAAACAAAAGAAAGAAACAATGGAGAGGAAATTGTCTTGTTTGATGCTGATGATTTGTATGGAGAACCTCTAGAGGAGAGATCAGAGAAAGGCATTTGACCTACTGTACTATGCTTTAATCGGAAAGAAAAGAAAAGCTGTTTAAGTGATACAGATGTAACCGAAGACATGTTGCTGTGATCGTCAACAAAAAAGTATATTGCAAGCAGCTGAAGCATCAATAAACTTTTATTCTGGTTCCAGTGAGCATCTGCCTTTCAGCTAACAAAAAGAGACTTGGGTACTGACTAGCTAATTTTGCCTTCAGATCAAGAGGCTGAAGGAGGCAAGGTACAGGGTGAAGAAAGTGGCACATTATGTTCAGAAAGATCCATTCAATCTTTCACCCCAGCTCCCACAGGAGGAGTCTGGCTGATGATATCCCTTGCTATGATGGCACAGGCTCTGCTGTGAGGCTGATCCGCAGCACCTCTATGTACACTCTTGGAGGTGAGCGGCAGACACTCAATGAATCCCTGAAAAAATGCAAAAGTACCACCAGTATAGAATCATGTGCATACTTCCAGCAGAAAGAGGAAGACAGGGCCTGGATGTACTCCAAGACTCAACATTGCTTACAGTACTTACAGGATCTATTAGCTTTGAGAAAAAAATATCTTGACAGCATCAATGACTTAAAATCCATGAACATGACATCAGAAATTTCTCCAGTGTCAACAAAATCCTCTAAAACAAGGAAAAAGCCACTGTACCCACTTCCTACCAGGCACTTCTCTAAGGTAAGGGATATTGTATCAAAGCACAAGAAAATATTCTTGCCATGTAGTTACCTATCATGAACTGTGTAACATGTAGTTGCATAACCTCTGATGGTTTTCTGTATCAATGGTCTTTATTCAAGATCAAGTCCTCTTGTAAGTCCACTCTAATTGTGTCACCATTTGAAATAGAGTATAATGTAATGTGTACAGGCACTCATACAATTATGAATAAAGAGTGAATAAAGGTTGGGTAGTACCTGCTTAATTAAATTTGATTTTCTATACGTCTTGGATGCAAACATAAGAATTAAGGCAGAACAGGTGTCAACTAATTTGACGATTATCCGGGATCCTTTAGGATCTAGATTTGACCTGATAACAGAACATTCTGTAAAGGAGCAGCTGACTGCTGCTGCCTCTAGGCCAGGGGTCTCCAAACTTTCTGAGACGAGGGCCATATTAGATTTTTGAAGGGCTTTGCAGGCTGAAGCAACTGTGAAAAAGTGCAATATATGCAAATATAGGCAAAATCGCCCCCTTTGCTCCTCTGGCTGCTGCCTTGCCTCCCCCCCCTTTACTCCTCCGGCTGCTGCTGCAGGGGCACTCACCCCTCCGCACATCAGGCTGCTGGCAGCAGCTCGTGGCGGGGACAGGGAGGGAGGCAGTGGCAGCTTCTCCACATGCCTGCTCAGCTGGAAGGCTGGACAAATCGAAGCCGTGGGCCGGATCCAGCCCCTGGGCCGTAGTTTGGAGATCACTGCTCTAGGATCCTGGTGGCTTATCAGACCACAGTCATTCATGTGGGTTTTTGTTGGTTTGAAGTTATCATTTGTGTTATTATTAAGTGCCACCAATTAGAGCCCTCTACCAAGAGCAAGGAAGAAGCGGGGTGGGCGGCGGGGTGGGGTGGGGAAATATGGTTATATTTCGTCACTTTTAGAGTGATGCATCACTGGCTTTGCATCAGGCCCTGTGTGAACTGAACTGTTTCGTTTGCATCTGCTCAGAAATGAGGCTGATTTAGCCTGGCTTGATTCAGCTAAGACACAGAGCTCCCAGCAGTGGAAAGGCTGCCTGCCGGAGTATTGTGCTCATGCAAAGTGGCCACAGTCCCTCCTTTGACAGCAGAGCCATAGCTGGTCTGTGCAGGGCCCACAGTGGGTGCTACCTGGGTAGACGGTGTGGGGAGGGGATATAGGGCTGACTCACCTCATCCTCCAGGACGCTCTATCAGCAAGGTATTGATCACATTTTCCAGTCAACCTCCCATGGCAGAAACTCTGAAGGAGAACACTGGTGCAAACGCTGCATACTCCCCCCCAAAAAGACAAATTCATCTTTGGCTATATTAGCTTCTGCTAGTGCATGGGGGTGCAAATTGTGTCAGTAAGGGCTGAATGAAGCCCTAACATTTCTGGCACCGAGACCATATTTTGTAGTGCTCCAAAGGCCTGATCCAATGCCCACTCTGATCAATGGCAGTTTTCATATGACTTCAATGGGCTTTGGATCAGGACTTACATCTGTATCATATTTGGTACACTGCTGCTCAGTAAATAACAGAGGGGAAGAAGAATTAAGATGCACTGGCAAGGAGAGACAGAGACATTTGTAAAGAGATGAAGAATCAAGGAGAGGGAAAGATCCAAAATTGACACAATGAGATATAGGAGGAGCGTAGCCCAGAAATTTATGACATACCTTGCCTATAGTTAGTTGGGATTGGCTCCCTTTTGATTCATGTAAGATTGACAGTCACTGGGGTCACTAACTCCATTGCCATCAGTGGTGGAATTCTGGATCTACCCTTGTATAACTGAGAGCAGAATTTGGCCAAGTCAACACGGTGGAAAGAAAAGAGTGATAAAGGATGCAAAACACTGACTACAGCAGACCATACAGACAGCGGGTCTACATAGACTCCTTATATTTCCTGAGTGTTATTACAGTGCTATGGACAACTGAAAATTCCTCTTAAAAAAAAAGGAACTCTGGTTTAACAAACAAATATATCTCTCATTTGCCAAGGTCTGGAGTATTATGTCATCTGATTAAAGCTGACTAGCTCTTATGTGTGACCAGATGTGAATCCTGCTGGAGTGTTAACTCTACCAGCCTCCTGCTCATAAATGGATTCTGTATGACATCAGCTGTACAGTGAGGCATTCTCACCAACACAAGAGGGTCGGTCAGTGCATCGTAACACTGGCTTTGGAGAAAGGGGTTCTAAAGGACTCAGGAAGTAATCCAGAATACCACGGGTTATTTGGCTGCTTTCTAAATGGTACTTTTATTTAGTAATCACAAGTTTCTTTTTAAACACAGGAATATATTGTTTTGTACGTCACTATCTGCTTGCACTAATATTACCTTCAGTGAAAATTCATTTATTTTTCTCTAAGTGATGAAGAATTAGTAGAAATGCACTCACCAAACACTGGGGAAGTTTGTATCTGGATCTGAATGGCTGTCTCTGTAACAGGCTGAACCAAAGCTGGGTATTGAATGATATCTGGCCTTTGGGTCTGGATTCAGGCTCAAACTTTGACACTTGGGCTCGTCCTGAGGGGGAAAAAAATGTGTGTCCGGGTTGATATTGACAAGAAGTTTTCTGTAAGCTGTCTTCTAACCATTAAGGGCCAGATGTACTAGCAGTCAGTAGGTGTGAAGTGGCTGCTTTCTCTTAGCACTCCTAATGTTGCAAATCACCCCAACAGGGGTTAGGGAGCAAAGAAACAAGGTCAAGCTTTATTCATCCCCTCACCAGTCCACAGAGCGTGAAGCAGGTTGCATCCTTCAAAGATATCTGGGAGAGTCAGGAAGGTAGTGTGGTAGGGACACACTGCTCTCAGTACCACAGTCTGGCCTTAAAATGGGTGAGAACAGAGGCAGTCCTTCTTTGGGCAGAACTCAATGGAGTCAATGGGAGTTTTGCCTATACAGACACTGCAGTATATAGAGACTCCAAAAAGTGTTACCACGTTGTCATAACTGTTGCAGTTTTTACACAGATGTTTATTGGAGACAGTTTTTATTTTTAACCCCTACTGGTTTTCCTTTGGGGTTATGTTGCAAAGTCCAAGACTCATTGGCCTGGCGCCTCCTGCTGTTCGTCCAGTGAATTAGCTGTTCCCAGCCTTGGAGCGCCCTCTGCTGACCAATGTCTCACTTGCTGCTGACAGGAGTGTCCCTCACAGATCCCAGTACCCGTTTTTCTTGGGGGTACTACCCCACAATCACGGTTCTGCCTACTGCAGTAACCAAAGATATGGGTCTCCTCTTCAGGGGGAACCCCCAAACCTCTATCCCCACCTTGCCTCATTGGCTACTGCCAATCAGCATCTAGCTCCTGCTCACTGGGGCAGACTGCAGTTTATAAATCACTCATCACTGGCATGGGAGGTTTAGACCAGCTGCCTCTGCCTAACCCTGGGCTACAATTTTGCAACCCCAGTACCTGTTCCTAGGCCCTGCACAAGGCCTATAGCCTGGGGAGTTGCCACGCTGGAGCTCCCCAGCTCCTCTTGCCTTTCCCCAGCCCCACTCTGCTTCTGATACCCTTAGCTCCCAGGCAGCCAGGTCCTTCTCCCTCCAGAGCTAGAAAGAGACTCTGCCTTAGCTCCTGGCTCACAGCCCTTTTATCAAGGCCAGCTGTGGCCTGATTGGCGCATGGCCCAGCTGTGGCTGCTTCCCCAATCAGCGTAGGTTTTCCTCTCACCACAGTATCAAATTGCCCCCCCTTTTAGTGGCCCACCAACCTCCTTAAATAGACTTTATCCACGAAGACCTCAGTTCCCACAAAGGCACCGAAGTAAGTGGACAGATCTTCAGAAGAGCTCAGCAAGTTGAGCGCTGAGTGCGGTTTGAAACTCTACCCCTGCGAATCAAGACAGGAGCTGTAGGCTGACAGGGCATTTTTGAAAATCTGGCCTCAGCTGTTGGGGGAAGGGGCAGGTGATGAGCATTTGAAAATCTGGTTCATTATTACCAGGATGTTCAACCTGTTTGGGAGGCACTGTCTCCTAATGGGTAGTGCCTAGGCCTGGCATTCAGGAGATATGGGTTCTATTGCTGGCTGTACCACCAGCTTGCTGCGTCTTGGGCAAGTCACTTTCCTTCTCCAAGCCTCAGTTTTCCATCTGTAAATTGGGGATGACGATAATGACTTCCTGTCTAAGCGCTGAGATCTCATGATGAAAAAAGCAATATAAGCACTAGCTATTATTTTTGGACCCTTTTCTTAGCTTGGTATGAACTATGGACTAGAGATGGGCCCAAATAAAATCATCACATTTTGGGCAGCTTGGATCCAGATTCAACTCCACTTTGCACAGTTTTTATTAAGAAGTAGGTTGATATTATTCTCAAAGTACTTATTTCTTACACATCTGTTCAACAGATATCAATGGAGAAAAGAATCCCACAGCCCAATTCAGATGTAAGAGAGGCAATAGCTTTCTTGGACTCAGTGATTGCAGATCTGGATGCAGAGAGACGGCAGGAAGTTCCTGTGACAAACTTCCCAAACGTGGATGTTGACTTTGATGGTGAAGTCTATATAATGCATCTAAAATACAATTACTAAGGGAAGAGGGGTGGAGGCATAAAGGGAAAATATGTGGATCATATAAATTTCACCCTCCAATTTCTACAGCAGGTAGTCTCGTTTGTAGAGCTGTTAAAAATATCAGCAGAATAGTCCTTATATAATAATAGAAAAACTATGTCTCTAGAGATGAGTGAAATATATCTTTCTACATAGACTGATTTGTTTCTTCATTCAGAAATGATTGGCTGATTTTGGTCAACTTTACAAACCAAAAACTCACCTACAGGCACCACTGGGCAAATATTGGATTTTTTTTTTTTTTTTTTTTTTGCTATCACTGTCAATTCAATCAATAATTTTTTTTAAAAAAAAAATCTGTTTAATTGAAGAGTCAGCAAACAAGTAGTTTTTGGTTGAATGAAACATCATATTTGCTCTGACATGAAATGGTTTGTTCAGATTTCAAGCTTTTCCCTCCCCCCTCCCAGGTTTTTTTAAAATAAAGCTAAAGGCGATTTTGAAACCAAAATTCATTTGGAATCAAGCTAAATGTTTTGTTTCAAAAGAGGTTGAAGTGAAACTTTGACTTTTGGGGAAATTTGAGATGTTCCACCCTCTTCCCTCACCACAACCATTTGCTGAAATTGACACAAATTTGCAAAATGTTTCAGTCAACCCAACTTTGCATTTATCACCAAGAAAAGTTTTGGTTGAAAGATCTTGCCAGCTCTAACTATAAGCTAGAGATAAAGTACAGAAAATTTGAGTCAGAAGTGAAATTCAGAAATTCCTAAAGTAGAAGCCATTATGGAACATTCACTGTGTTAAGTTAGTCAGCATTACTTCTAGAAAGGACCAAATTAACATCCTCCTTTGTCAATTGCTAGCTGAAAATCAGCATTCATTGGGAAGCTATTAACTAAAACTACCTTCTGTCTTTCAGTTGCTACCAGCACTTGTGAACACAGTTTACATTCAAACTGGATTCTCCGTGCCCCTCAAAGGCACCCCCAAGATGCCTTGCAAATAGCAGAGGCAGCAAGCCAGTCAAAAAGAAACAGCCAGAGAAGAACAACTGTCTCCAGAAAGAGATTGGAAAGATATCCGATTTATTTACCCAAAGCTGTGGAGGGGGCATTCAGCACTTTAAAATTTAAACCAAAATCAAGTAAGAAGGACTAGCCTCAGCTGGAAGATAGAATGTGTAGCATTTACTTCTCTTGATAAGCTCTGGCCCACCCAACACTGCAGCAGGTACATAACCATGCATGTTACTTGAAGGTTCTTTATGCTGTTTGTATTGTGAGCCATGGCTATTCCAAGTTTGCAGTGACATTGGAGCATAGCTCATTGAGTTCACGGTGCCTAACAATACTGCTTTATCATCAGGTGGGGAGGAAGCTCCAACTTGGCAAGTGTTTTCCACTCTTGCTACTGGAAGCAATGATTCCAGCATTGCCTGGTGCAGTAATTTCTCTCCTGACTCTAGTGCTACAAAGCAGTTCTATTCCTCTTTTGTGAATTTTTGCACCAGGAGTTCGTTTCGGGCCAGAGAAATGGACTTTCTTCATCTTTGCAGCAGAGAACTTAGTGCATGCCATGTATCAGTCCCATGACCCAAGAGCACGCAGTGGCACCAGCAAGAGGACGTGGAGAAAGCAGCCTTGAAAGGGCGTTAGAAGTAGCAGGTGTGGCCCCTAGAAAGAGTTTCCTTGTATAAAAGTCCATTTTCGACCACAAACCTGGATCAATTGGTAGACCTGAGAGGCGGTGGGTTGCTCCGTGCCGCCGTCCAAGCTTCCTGGAGGCTTTCGTCTGCTTCCTGTTCGGCCCGGAACTGTTCTCTTGTTGCCGGAGATATCAGTTCCTCACTGGGTTGTGGATTGGGTTGGGTTCCTCGGGAAGTGATGGAGGTGATGGGGTTGTTTTCTCTGGCGGTGGACCGCTCTCCGCTGGTGCACCTGGTTGCATTTCAGGCTCCGGCTGAGCCTCTTGGGTTAGTGTAGCTGCTGCTGTCAGTGCCAGCTCGAGGTCGCCCTCTGGGGGTGGAGTGGTAGATGGGGTTGCAAGCGCTGGGCTCAGTGCTGGCGATGGTTCGGATGTTGGTTGCTTTGCCGCTTCTGGTCCGGGGACTGGCTTGGGCTGTGTCTCTGGGACTGGATCCTCCATGGCTGTTTCAGTCATTGGTAGGGAATCCGGCTCCACCATCGTCATTGGGGTCTCTGGTAACCCATTTGGGCCCCTGGTGGAAGGCGCTTTAACAGGGATAGGTGTGCAAGCTTGCTTAGCCTGGCTGTGGGTGACCATTCCCACCCTCTTGGCTAGCTTCACATGATTGGCGAGATCATCCCCCAGCAGCACGGGAATGGGATAATCATCGTAGACTGCAAAAGTCCACCTTCCTGACCAGCCCTTGTACTGGACAGGTAGATTGGCTGTAGGTAAGTCGAAAGAGTTTGACTTGAAGGGTTGAATTGTCACTTTAACCTCTGGGTTGATTAACTTGAGGTCCACTAAGGATTGGTGGATAAGTGACATCTGAGCTCCAGTGTCCCGCCACGCTGTAACCTTCTTTCCGCCCACTCTCACAGTTTCCCTTCGCTCTGAGGGTATCTGGGAGGTATCTGGGCCTGCGGACCTTGGGTGTGACTTCGGGGTAATGCACAGCGTTCGGTTGGTATTCTTGGGGCAGTTGACTTTAATATGCCCCAGCTCATGACATTTAAAACATCGCCCAGCTGACTGGTCACTGGGCTGAGGTTGGTTGCTGGAGATTGGTGGGGTGGAACGATGAGGTGTCTGGGGTTTTCCGTGGGATGTAGATGGAGTTTGGGGCTGCCCCCTCTGATAGGATGTGGTCCTGGGTTGTCCCTTCTGGGATCCACTCCCACTGCTAGGCGGTCTCTTCTTCTCTGCCACCTCCACCCATCTGGTTCCAATCTCCCCTGCCTCGATTATAGTTTTGGGTTTCCCATCTCGGATGTACCTTTCTATTTCCTCAGGAACACCCTCTAGGAACTGCTCCATTTGCATTAGGAAAGACAGCTCTTCATGAGAGTTAGCCTTTGCTCCTGATATCCAGGCATCCCAATTTTTTACAATGTGGTAGGCGTGTTGGGAAAAAGCCGTGTCCGGGTTCCACTTTAGGGCTCTGAACCGCCGATGGGCATGCTCGGGCGTTATCCCCATTCGGATTCAGGCCTGTTTTTTAAAAAGTTCATAACTGTTCATGTTTGCGTGAGGCATTTCTGCTGCCACCTCTGCTAAGGGTCCACTGAGCTGCGGCCTCAGCTCCACCATATACTGGTCTTCAGGGAGGCTGTACCCAAAACAGTTCCTCTCGAAATTGGCTAAGAAGGCCTCTGTATTATCGCCTGCCTTGTAGGTGGGGAACTTCCTGCGATGGAAAGCGGTACCTGGAAAAGGATTGTTAGGCGGGGCTGGTATATTCTGCGCAGCCTGTGCCTTTTGTAACTCCAGTTCATGCTTCTCTCTCTCAATCTGGGCTTCCATAGCCCTTTTATGGGCGGCTTCCTCTCTCTTTTGGGCTGCTTCCTCTCTCTCCATCAGCCTTTGATGTTCTCTTTGTCTCTCCTCAGCTTGGAATTTGACTAATTCTAAATCCTTTTGGCCCTTACCGCCTGTCATTTTAATCTTTCTGTGTTTAACTTACAAACTGAAAATTAAACAAAATTTTCTTATATCACTTGGAAATGCTCAGCAGGGTTTTTATCCTACCAGCAGAGGGAGAAATACCCCCTACACTGATTCTCAGAACTCTGGACTGACCAGTTTTCTCCCCACCCCCACCGGGACCCCTGGGATGGTTACCTAGCACTTAACGAGCCTATTAAACTCTTAACTGAAAACCTGGGCTACTCTCTGCTATCCAGCAGGAGAAAACCCTCTCAAAAAACACCACCACCACAAAACCTTCAGCTCCCTGCCCTCAGGCAGCTGAAAAAGACAAAGCGTGGAGCTATCTGCAGCTTCAAAACCTGCAGAACAAGTTTTACCAGAGTGACCCCCTTGTGGTGTTTACCTGCTTTGTACTTGCTGAGTGGCCATTAGCATAGAGAAAAACTGCTTGCTCTTAGTAACTGTGGAAATTTAAACTGCTTTCTGCAAAATTCTGTTTTTCAGATTCACAAAATTTCATCCCACCACTGCCACCATGTCAGGATTGCTTCCCCACTCTGAACTCTAGGGTACAGATGTGGGGACCCGCATGAAAAAAGAAATAACCCCCCCACAAGCTTATTTTACCAGGTTGGGTTAAAAACACAACTTCTTCTGTGTCTGGAACTAACTGCTGCCACCACCAAACTCAATTTAGGGTAGTTTGGGACCCTTCTTTCCCTTTCCACTAACCCCCCAAACTTCTTCCTTCCCTGGGAAGCTTGAGAGAAAAAAAAACTAACCTTGCCTGCTCCTGCGAGACGTGCCCGATCCAAAACCAGGATCTTACACAATGGAAAACAAGCAGTCAGAGTCTTAAAAGAAAGATTTTAATAAAAGAAAAGAAGAAAGGAATAAATCCCTTATAACCATCAATAGAACAGCATCTACCATAATCAACAAAAGGATTCAGAAACCAAACCTCTCCCCCGAGGCAACTTTCTCCCATTGTTGAAATCTCTGCTGAATCTTACAATATCAAGAAGCACCCAGCCAACACTCACCACTGAGAACCCTCCAAGTGATAAAAGAAGGTAAACTTACTGACTACAGTACTTGATAGAAACTTATAGTTATAGTGAAAGAAGTAGCTGTGATGTTCATCCCATAGCCGAGTTGAACAGAGACCCAGAGAGAAACTGAAACTTAAAATCCTTTGTCTCCTGAGGAATTTCTCATTGATCAGTTGTCCACCTCTCAGGTTACCTTTAGCTTAACCCCTTACAGGTAAACACTAATTCTAGGCTACTTCACACTTATGACAGTGATATACAGCATGCCTATTTCTCTAATGAATAGCAAAGTAAAACCTCCTGGACTACACTGAAGCATTCCCACTACGTTGCACTGGCTGTCTGGACTAGGCACTACTATTCTGAGTCCCTAGTTTTTGTCTGAACCTGATCCAGGTTAAAGTTGACTTTCTTCAGAATTTGAAAGAAAAGTAAGTTAGAGTCTGTTTTGCTCCTTCAGTCAATACTGATCCTTGATGCATGGCTGATTGGACATGAAATATACCATTTTAACTGTGTCTGCAATGGAGTACAACCACCTCTCATGAGCACCCGTTGGCCGAGTGCGTGTGCCTGCACACACACACACACACACACACACACACACACACACACACACACACAC
>ML677348.1:18590200-18632915 GCA_007922305.1 Dermatemys mawii
CACACACACACACACACACACACACACACACACACACACACACACACTCTCTCTCTCTCTCTCTCTCTCTCTCTCTGTCTTTGTGGTGGGTCTTCGCTGACTCATCCCTCCAGCCTAGGGTGACCAGATGTTCCGATTTTATAGGGTTAGTCCCAATTTTGGGGTCTTTCTTATATAGGCTCCTGTTACTCCCCCACTCCCATCCTGATTTTTCACATTTCCCATCTGGTCACCCTACTCCAGCCAAATCTCTCACACACATAATCTGTGAGTAAAAGCCCGGCAAACCCCTTCCAGGGTATAAGTGCAACAGAGGCCTCCCTCAGTGCCCTCAGTAACGTCTCTCTCAAGTTGTCCCTGCTCTGGTATAGAGCAGTGCCCCAAGGCTCCCTCCACAGAGGCAATGTCTTCACCCTCTCAGGTCCTTTCTGGCCACAGCTCTCCAGCTGGGCCACTGCAGTTCAGTGGCCCTTCTGGGGTGTATCAAGACCTAGGCCATTTTCCCAATGGCTGGTGAGAGTGGGGGATGGTCCCAGCCCAACGACCCTATAGATAGCAGCTTTTCCTAAGACACACTGCTTATCTCCCTTTATCTGAGCCACACTGCTGCTCTGATTCCCCGGGCTACTTCCTCATGGCTCCAGTACATTCTTCACCCTTACCTCAGGGACTAGTCCTGGTGGAGTCCCAGCAGCCAGCCCAGAGCTCCTTCACATTCCCTCCAGCTTCTGCCAGCACTACTCTGTCCAAAGGCCTGTAGCTCCCTCGGCCAGCCAGGCACCCCAGCCACACTCCTCCAGCTCTAGCAAGGAGCTGAACTCACTCTGGCCCTGTAGCTCCTCTTATACTAGCCTGCTGGTTCCTAATTGGCTGCTTCTGACACAGCCGCTGTGGGCAACTTGAAGGATCTCTCTACTGCCCTTTTCTGCGGTAGGGTGTGGCAGGAGGCCTCCGGACCTAGTTCACCCCATCAGTGTCCCTTTTGAACTAGGAAGGTACTTTGCACAACTCCCTGCCATTTCTATGTTCAGCATTTTTGCTATCCAAGGGACTTGGGTAAAGATCCAGAGGACTGCTGAATTAAACAGTTTATTGCATTGTAATCTTCATGAGCATCATGCATGCTGTACTGTAACAGTTAATACACAGCAAACATTGTCGATCTGCATTTCTATTGCTTCTTGACAGACTTACTTGACCGGGATTCCTGCTATTGGCTAAATATACTTCAATCTTATTGAGTTAGGATGCTATTCTTCACCTGATAGAAGAGTGCCAAGGAATCAGCTGGTCACTGCTGACACCTCTGATAGAAAAACATCCTTTGCTTTTCTTTCTAATGATATTCGTGAACTGGGTTTGCTTCTGTTATACTGCAATTCTACATGTTCTTCCTCACATTCAGCTTAGCCGTAGTCCTGCCCAATCCAGCAACATAAATTCTGCCAACATCATCCAGAAAGTCTGATGCCATGTTGAAGCAATAAACTGGGGGTATAAATGTTGCTCTCCTGTTCCTGTTGCTCATAGACTTTAATGGCAGAAGCAACCATCATGATCATTTAGTCTGACCTCCTGCATATTGCAGGCCACAGAACCCATCTACTCCTGTAATAGGCCCAGAACCTCTGGCTGAGTTAGTGAAGTGCTCGACTCTTGATTTAAAGACTTCAAGTTACAGAGAATTCAGCATTTACTCTAGTTCAGACCAGCAAGTGACCCATGCCCCCAGCTGCAGAGGAAGGTGGGAAAAAAAAAACATCCCAGGGTCTCTGCCAGTCTGACCTGGGAAAAAATTTCTTCCTCACCCCAAATCTGGCAATCAGTTAGACCCTGAGCATGTGGGCAACCTAGCAGCCAGACATCTGAAAAAGAATTCTCTTTTGTAAATCACTGATCCACCCCCATATAGTGTCTCATCTCCAGCCATTGGAGATATTTGCTAATAGCAATCACAGATTGTCTACATGCCATTATAGGCAGTCTCATCAGACCATGCCCTCCATAAACTTATCAAGCTAAGTCTTGAACATATGCAAGCCAGTTAGGTTTTATACCCTCATTGCTCCCTTTGGAAGGCTGTTCCAGAACTTCAGTCCTCTGATGGTCATAGACTAGAATATCAGGGTTGGAAGGGACCTCAGGAGATCATTTAGTCCAACCTGCTGCTCAATACAGGACCAATCCCCAATTAAACCATTCAACAGATTTTTGCCTCGTATCCTTAAATGGCCCCTCAAGAATTGAACTCACATCCCTGGGTTTAGCAGGTCGATGCTAAAATCGCCGAGCTATCCCTCTCCCCTTCATCTAATTTCAAGCATAAACTTAATTGATGGCTAATTTATATCCATGTGTTCTTGTGCCAACATTGGCCCTTAAATAACTCCTCTCCCTTGCTGGTGTTTATCCCTCTGATGTAGTTATAGAGACAAAGCATAATTCCCCTCATCTTTCATTTTGTTAGGCAAAACAAGCCAAGCTCCTTATATATCCTCTCAAAAGGTAGGAATTCTCCATTCCGCTGATCATCCTAGTAGCCCTTCTTTGCACCTATTCCAGTTTGAATTAATCTCTCAATCATAGGAGACCAGAATTGCACCCAGTATTCCAGATGATGTCTCACCAGTGCCTTGTATAATGGCAATAATACTTCTCTATCCCTGTTCAAAATACCTCATCTGATGCATCCTAGGACTGCATTAGCCTTTTTCATGACCACATCACATTAGTGGCTCATAATTGTCTTGTGATCAACTAATACACCCAGGTCTTTCTCCTCCTCTGTTGCTTCTAACTGATGCCTACCCAGTTTATAACAAAAATTCTAGTTGTTAGTCCCTACCTATATGACCTTGCACTATTACATTTCATCCCATTTCTTTTACTCCACTTTTAAAGGCATTCATATCTTCTAGCATTATATTTCAGTCATCCTCCATATTGGCAATACCTCTCAACTTTGTGTCATCTGTAAATTTTATTAGCATACCCCCACTCTTTGTGCCAAGGTCCATAATAAAAGTGTTAAATAAGATTGGTTCCAAGACTGATCTTTGAGGAACTCATCTAGTATCCTCCCTCCAGTCTGACAGTTTACCTTTCAGCATGACCCATTGTAGTGTCTCCTTTATCCATCTTTTAATTCTCATATTAATCCCCATCTTCTACAAATTGAAAATATGTATCTTCTCAAAGAAAGAGATCAGGTTGGTCTGGCATGATCTAACTTTTGTAAAACCATGTTGTATTTAATCCCAATTACTGTTAACCTCTACGTCTTTAATGACTTCACTGGTCTACAATTTTTTAGAAGTCATCTGCTTCAGAGATAAAATGTGATATTTATTATGTATTTTGATGTGCTGAATTCAAATATGACAATTAAAACAATTGATTGGCTACTGTTTCTAAGATATTTAAGTTTTTACATTTTATGTCTATGTATACTGTGTAGATAGTAGAGTTTTAATCAACAGTTGTAAACCTAGGTCTTTTCATGTGTTTATGTTTGCTTTACATGATAATATTTCACCTGTCCTGTTTATGTAACACTTTAAAAATCAGCAAAAGGGTTATATGAATAAAATGTATTATGAAACAAAAGGCAAAAAACTATTATGTACATAGTTTAGTCCTATTCAGTGTCTACTCGGCGCTTCTTGGCTTGTCTCTTGTATTCATTAAATGGATCATCTCTTGTCACTGTCCAGCAATAGTCTGCAAGCATTGATGGGCTCCATTTGCCCTGATAGCGTTTCTCCATTGTTGCAATGTCCTGGTGAAATCGCTCGCCGTGTTCGTCGCTCACTGCTCCGCAGTTCGGTGGAAAAAAATCTAGATGAGAGTGCAAAAAATGTATCTTTAGTGACATGTTGCAACGAAGGCTTTTGTATGCCTTGAGGAGGTTTTCCACCAACAACCTGTAGTTGTCTGCCTTGTTGTTTCCAAGAAAATGTATTGCCACTGACTGGAAGGCTTTCCATGCCGTCTTTTCCTTGTCACGCAGTGCATGGTCAAATGCATCATCTCGAAGAGGTTCACGAATCTGAGGACCAACAAAGACACCTTCCTTTATCTTAGCTTCACTTAACCTTGGAAATTTTCCACGGAGGTACTTGAAAGCTGCTTGTGTTTTGTCAATGGCCGTGACAAAGTTCTTCATCAGACCCAGCTTGATGTGTAAGGGTGGTAACAAAATCTTCCTTGATTCAACAAGTGGTGGATGCTGAACACTTTTCCTCCCAGGCTCCAATGACTGTCAGAGTAGCCAATCTTTCTTGATGTAGTGGGAATCTCTTGCACAACTATCCCATTCGCAGAGAAAACAGTAGTACTTTTGTGCATCCAGTCTACAGACCAAGCAAGAGAGCAACAACCTTCAAATCGCCACAAAGCTGCCACTGATGTTGGTCATAGTTTATGCACCTGAAAAGTTGTTTCATGTTGTCATAGGTTTCCTTCATATGGACTGCATGACCAACTGGAATTGATGGCAAAACATTGCCATTATGCAGCAAAACAGCTTTAAGACTCGTCTTCGATGAATCAGTGAAGAGTCTCCACTCATCTGGATCGTGAACGATGTTGAGGGCTGCCATCACACCATCGATGTTGTTGCAGGCTACAAGATCACCTTCCATGAAGAAGAATGGGACAAGATCCTTTTGACGGTCACGGAACATGGAAACCCTAACATCACCTGCCAGGAGATTCCACTGCTGTAGTCTGGAGCCCAACAGCTCTGCCTTACTCTTGGGTAGTTCCAAATCCCTGACAAGGTCATTCAGTTCAGCTTGTGTTATGAGGTGTGGTTCAGAGGAGGAGGATGGGAGAAAATGTGGGTCCTGTGACATTGATGGTTCAGGACCAGAAGTTTCATCCTCTTCCTCGTCTGACTCAAGTGTGAATGATTCTGGTGCATCAGGAACCAGCAGTCCTTCTCCGTGGGGTATTGGGCGTAGAGCTGATGGAATGTTTGGATAATGCACAGTCCACTTTTTCTTCTTTGACACACCTTTCCCAACTGGAGGCACCATGCAGAAGTAACAATTGCTGGTATGATCTGTTGGCTCTCTCCAAATCATTGGCACTGCAAAAGGCATAGATTTCCTTTTCCTGTTCAACCACTGGTGAAGACTTGTTGCACAAGTGTTGCAGCATATGTGTGGGGCTCACCTCTTGTCCTGATCTCCAGTTTTGCAGCCAAAATAAAGGTGATAGGCTTTCTTAACCATAGTGGTTATACTGCGCTTTTGTGATGCAAAAGTCACTTCACCACAAACATAGCAGAAGTTATCTGCACTGTTCACACAAGTATGAGGCATCTCTGCTCACTTTGGTTAAACAGGAACGTGTCCCTTTGCAAAATCAAATACTGACAAATAAGAGAGCACGACACTGTATGATTTCTAGAGCTGATATAGGGCAATTTGTTCAGCAGAGTGATGTAAGCTTCGTTATGATTGCATCATCCATGACTTCTAGGAATAACAGGATGCAATTCATATCATGTATGATGCAATATCAGCTTCAGATTGCATCATTCATTGTTTTGCCTAAAAAGCAAGTACTGTCCAAACCCAGTCATAGATTTATTCATAGATCCAGTCAAAGATGTATTTTAGTCATTTCTGGTTTAAATTGAGATCCCTTCCCTTTATAACTCACTTATCCTCCGCCATTCCCATGTCAAGGGTCGTATATACTGACCCAATAGCATATCTTGAAAACTAGAGCCAATCTACAATTTTAAGCATCATTTTTGTTCTCAGTGACCCAGAATTAGTAAAGTTTGACTACATTTATTTCAGAAGCATTTTGGCTGTAGAGCAGTGCTTTCTCTTTCAAAATTTGTTCTAATACAACTGGGGTTAAATGAACAGGCGTATAGTTTCCTGCATCACTTTCCCCTCCCTCCTTTAAAAATATAGATATTAGATTTGCAATTCTCCAGTCATAGGGTATGACCTCCAGGTTTACAGAGCCATTAAAAAAATCCTTGCTATTGGGTTTACAATGTCATGTGCCAGTTCCTTTAATATTCATGGATGGAAATTATCCAGGATCCCCAATTTGGTCCCATTAAGCAGTTTGAATTTGGCCTCAGCCTGGGACGTGGTAATTTTTACTTCCACGTCCTTTTCCTATTAGCCGCCCTGCCACTGCCCCCAAGCTCTTCACTACCCTCATTAAAAACTGAGCCAAAGCATTCATTTAGGTGTTGGGCCATGCTTAGATTATCTTTGATCTCCACCTTATCTTCAGTGTTTAGTGGTCCTGCTTCTTATTTCCTTAGATTTATATATTGGTTTTGCAACTTCAACCTTGCTCAGCTTTTGGAAGTTCTTATCTTTTCCCTACACTTCCTGACCTCAAAGAGGTAGTTTTCCTTGCTGATCCATCCCTTCTAGGCTTTCTCCTTTTTCATAATAACTTATTTGAGATGCTCGTTCAGCCAGTCTGGTCTGGTCTTCCTTACGAATTTTTCCCCTTGCTTGGGATGTAGGTATTTTCTGCAACTTTTACTTAAAGTAATTCCAAACCTCCTCTGTATTCAGATCCTTGAGGTTTTCAGTACAGTCGACTTCCCTAACTCATCCCCGTCATTTCTTTAAAGTTTGCATTTTTGAAATCAAGGACCCTAGTTGCAGATCTGGTTTAGTTTATCCATCACTTTAGTTTAAACCAAATTAACTCATGATGACTTAAATGAAGGTTGTCCTCTACAGCCAGTTCTCCTATGAGATCACTGCTAATTACCTGCCCCATCACGTTGGCACCTCCCATATTCTGGCCCTGTCCACTCGGTAGAGAAGGGTAAAACTACTTCAGGGCAGCTCTAACATCAGCTCTGCTGCAATGATTTCCTAGGCACCATTCAGCAACCAAGAAGAGCTGGAGCACAGGTTGCTTCTGCCACACAGCTGTCCTTCCCAAACACAGCCCTTATTCTGGGAGTCTGGGAGGGTAGCCTAGAGTCACTTTGGCAGCTCTGTGCCATCCCAGGACCTCTCACAGAAATGCCGTTGAATAGGCGGGGCCAGCAGACCTCCTGGCCAGTGGGGTTGCCTGACTGCCGCACTTTGGGCAGCAAAAAATGTAGAGCCTCCCCTGCTCCCCTTGTGAGGCTACAGTGTCTTTTTGTTGCCACTGTGCTATGGAAGTGCTCTCATGGCTGTGCACCTGTGGTCCCTTGTGTGATTTCCAGGTTTCGTTTGCTGAATATGAGAACAAAAAAGCATCCTAACAATTCTTTGGACTCATTTTTTTAGCCTCTGCTTTAAATCTCCCCTGCCTTAAACTGAATTAAACTAATTAAAGTCTCTTTCAAAGTTTAAGATAAGGTCTGAATGCCTCATTTCCATATTTAATGGATCACTTCATTAACCTGATTGCATGGTGCTGCCTTTAATATTTCCACTCCCGGAACTTTTCTTCAGGGCAAGCGTCCTTCAGTACCAGTGCTGTTAGAGTGAGCTTGGACTTGCACACACCATACAGCGTTAGGGTTTGATCTTTCCCCCATGGACTTCAATGGGTGTGTTATCAGTGACTTTAGTAGGTGCAAGATCAGACTTTTAGTGCCTCTTGCTAAGATCATGACAGAATTGTGCACATAGAAAAGAGCTCCTTCATACTATAGCTGAGTGCCAGAGTCCTGGAAGAATTTACTGGTGCACTCCTTCAATCAAACCAGTGAGACCTGACCACAAGGTACACAAACTAGGAGCTTTATTGATCATACCTGCACTATAGGAGTATGACACAAGACTGAGCTTCCAAAGCCCTGTCCCAGCATGCATTAGGGTCAATAAAACCTGGGATAGATTCTCAGGCGAGAGTCTCGTCTTTTGTTGTTTCAAAGTCCCAGTATCCCTGAGGGCAGTCTGAGTGACTAGCACTCGTGACACTGTGGGGCCATAGTATCACAGGGATGCTGTGTATTCATTGCTCTCTCTCACACACACTGCCCCTTTGTGGCTTGTGTGAAATGAAAGAAATAATACACTGAAAATCAAGTAACTTCAGAGAGGAGAAGTCTTCTGAAGAAATCAAGCCTGTGGGATGTAAAGCCACTTTGTTTATATCATCATTCTGCATAAATCATTGCCAGACGCAGAAGAAGTTCAGATGGGGTGTGTGTAATGGAAAGTTGGCAGCTGGACAAGATGTCCACTCCAATTTGAATATTTCAGCACTGTACAGTTACAGTTAAGACAGAAGGTGTCAGCACAACCATTGTAAAGGCACATCTAGGAGAAGTCCTGGGCAGTGCATGAGGAAATATATTATTAGTTTACTGGTTTAGCAACTTTATATGTTTATAGGAATATATTTTATACCAGTACAGCTGCTACCCCAACCCCCTCCAAGAAGAGGGGAGGTACATGAATTTAATGGTATCATTTTCTAAACAATTACATTATTTGATACACGATGGAACAGATTCCATGGGCAAGGCTGGGAAAGCTTCCCCATACCAAAATATCCCAGATCCCAGTGGGTAGGGCAATCAGCTGCAATGAAGGACACCTCTGTTCAAATCTTTGCTTCACATCAGGCCAAGGGGGAAATTTGTCCTGGGTGAGTGCTCTGACCATTATAAGGTTGGCCCCACCTCCTCCTGCTGTCTTGTGACTCTAGCCCTTTGTTTCCTGTATTTTTATTTTAAAGAGTGCCCCAAAATGAAATGAGGCAGAATTTTCAGTTCAGCTCAGAACAAATTCATCTTTGTCCCCAAGTTTTTGGAACTGCCAGCCAGCCAAACAATAAAATGAAATCATTGGCTATTCACCCAGCTGTACTCAGTACCGCTGAAAAAGTCAGGACCCTACTTACAGCTCCATGAATGCAGCCCCACAGAGCCAGGGCACAGGACATTCCCAGAGCCACTGCTTCAGAGCCTGCCATATTGTGGTAGAAGAAGGAGCAAGAGCATGTGAAAAGAAGAAGCTGGCAACATGAGAGGACAATCACTCAGACATCAAGAAATGCCCAAAGTTCAGGAATAAAAGTTGTTCCAGTAATATTAATGCAGCTGCATAATGCATCCTCGTTTTAAGGCTATATTAATAAAGAAGCAGGAGGGACAAATATTTATGTATTACAAGAGAAAGAGGAAAGAAAAATACTCCATTTATGCAATATAGCTGAGGTAGTTGCCAGAGAAACTTTCACTTTAGGGATTTCTTTGTGGCACTTGATCCTGAACCCTTAAGCCTGCATTAGGGTTAGTTTCTTTACATTTAATTTCTGTGTGTGTTAATGCAAGAGAAAGACGGGAGAACTCTGACACCATAAAAAAAACCCTCTCCCTAATTGATTTGTCCAATTTACAAGCTCTGTTGTGTTGTGAATTCCTTGCTTCACAGATGTGCATTTTTCACAGGCTACAGGCTCTCCAGATGTGGGCTGAAGTCAGCGAGGTTGATCCAGATTTTTACTGAGTAAAATATGAACAGTTATCTGCTTGAACAATGAGCAGCACAAAAGATATTGCCCATGTTGCTTGATTCTTTCAGATTGGCATGACACAGCAGATAAGGTCTATTACCAGGTTAGCACTGGTTTCTTTTGTGGTGGGGAAACTCATTCATAATCTATTAACAGGTAGCTCCATCTTACACTCTTTCACTGATAGTAGTTTGAATAGAGTAACTACAGTTCATTATTACTTTTATCATAAAAATGTGGCATGTTTCAAGACTAGACTAGAGAAACATCCTTTAGGGATGACTCAGGAATAGTTATTAGACCCTGCTACAGGGCAATAGACAAGAGGACCTATTAGAGATGCCTTAAAACCAAACAGAGTCTATGCAATCAAAGTTTTAAATTATATTGTTTTCTTTAAAGTGAGATTGACGGACCTTACTAAAAGCCTGCGCTCATTGAAAGTGACTCACTGCACAGCAAAGACATAGAATGACAGGCGTGAACGAGCCTTAATAGCCAGTGCTATTAGTGGACAGCACCCACTAGACATGATCTCATAGCAGCTCTTGTGGGAGATTTCTAGAAATGCAGCTTGAACGGTCCCTCGGCCACATGGTGGCACTTCATTCCTAGCAATTCTGCAGTTGTCATATTTCTGGGATCAGCAAAAGAAAGGGAAAAATGAAGTGTTTTGTCCTACTTGATCAACAGACATTCAGTGTGTGCGTGTGTATAGCTGCATAAACACATACATTATTCATTTTTAATTTCCTCGATTCATAAACATGTAGTTGGCAGTTTCCAATTTACTTTAGTTCTTTAAATGAGTTTCCTCATTCTTCCAAGGAGATTTCCCTTTGAAATGAATGACTGCAACACCACAGGAAAAACTGGAGACATCAGCAAATCCTGTCTGAGCTGCTGACCAGGCATTTCACTGCTCACTTTGCAGGGGAAGTGAACTGGACATAGTAAAGGCATCTTAAAAAGTGCTTTTGTGTTCACAGGGGAGAGAGAGCTGGATTAAAAATAGGGAATCGAGGATTCAGATCTTCAGTGTTTAATGCTGAGATGAGCCTCAGCCACAAGGTTCAGTCCTGGCTCTGCTGTCCCCCGAAGCCCAGAGCCAGAGTTTTAATTGAGACAGTTATTTTGATATGGGAGAGGCCTAGTCTGATCAAAAGCCAAACTTCCCAAAAGTGTTAGGGCTGTTCAAATCCAGGGTTTCGGTCTGGGCTTCCTTCCAATTTAATGTATGAAGAATTATGTCCTGGTTAAAAAAACAACAACAACAAAAAAAACAAACAGACCATTGTCTGCAACTCTTGTGCCATGGGGAATCACAAAAGAAGGGGATTGATGGCTAATAAAATACCCTGTTTTATTTACAAGTCAGCTGTAGCTTAAACATCCAGTTAGGTATTTAGACTGACCCATCACATTAAAGTAAAAATGTGGTGGATCAATCCAAATACCTAACTGATGCATCACTTTTAATACAGTTTCAAAGATACAAGGCCAGTTTTTGTCCTCAGTTCCAGTGGACTAAATCTGGAGTAATTTAATTGTGTCAAGGGAATGGAACACATGGAATACATCCAGCAAGAGCAGAATTTAGCCAACAGTTTCAGCCATTCAGTGCATTGAAGTTACACATTTAGGGCCAGATTTTCAAAAGATATTTAAGTGACCAGTGGGATTTTCCAAAAGTGAGTAAGCAGGTTAGATGTCTAGCTGCATCATTAGGTATCTAAATACCTTTGAAAAGTTGACCTGTAAGACCAAATCTAGAGCTAGTGGAGGCAGATGCAATGGGATGTGATTACACTCATTGACAACAGGTTTGATTCAGGCCATAGCTTCAATTGTCAAGATTGCAAATGCAAGTTGTGTGAGCAACATAATGCTAACAACAGCCTATCCTGCAACATTTGTAAGATTTCTACTCCCTGTGCTCAAGGTTTCTGCTGATCATCCCATCCCTGTAGGACAGCTATTTCTTACTGATGTTCCCAATAAAAGGGACACCTCGGGATAAGCAATATTTCTTGGAATGACACAGCAATATTAGAAATGCTGCAGCTGTGATATTCTCAGAAGTGCCTCTGGCTGCAGCTGTTAGTTTATGAATGACGATTATCTGACCAGGGCTGCCTGTACATGGCAGCGTGGCATTTTCGATGGACATTTTCTGGTGATAAGCTCTCATCACTCAGCTCTTTTCTTGTGGTAAGATTTCAAACTCTTTATTACACATCCAAGTAGGATTTAAGGGGCCAGCGTCTCATCTCTGTTATGCCAGTGCAAGTCTGGACTCATTCCATTAATCTGGTGACACTAGACAGAGTCATAGGAAGAAATAGACCCAGCGTGAACCAGAGTAAGGGGAGCCTGAAAATACTGTCCTTACAGGCACACATTCACTGCTGTCTTTCGTTATTGCATGGCACTTGGATACTAGGGTGACACACATTTCTAAGGCACCTAAGAGAGATACAAACAGCGCTGATCCCTATATGGACCAAACTTAAACGAGTGAGCAATAAGCTCCCTGAATCTGTAGTTCAAGGGCATAGTATGAGCGGCAGAGCCAGCTGAACAGCGTCAGGATATTACATTAAAATAGTCATTTTCACCTCAGCCTAAACACCACTTTTCCTCTGATTAGCTCAGCGCTGGACTTTCTGCGCTGGGATGTGAAGCTCTGCTTGGAGAGGATGCATGACTAGGTAAATGATTAGTTTCCGATTTCCCTGTGGAGTTTCTGTTTTTTGTGTGACGGGCTAGACAGTCCAAGTTGATGTGTTAAAAAAACAGCCTCTCGCTGCCGGTGTGATGAAACAACTCACTCACTCCAGCACAGCCTAGAGCACCTGCCCTGCACAAGCGGCGAGCAGACAGCAGTACCATGGTAAGTGTCTTTCAGCATTATTCTTCTTTTTATGTTGAACACCTAGTTTCTTAAATCAGATTTAAATACTAACTATACTGTGTTTTACTACTAAACTATATTTGGTTTTCAATCATATCTTCAGGCTGACACAAGTGCTGTTAATTTCCCACTTTAACCTATTTTTTAACCATATCAGTGCTGCATGAATTCAGAGTAAATGAAACCAATGTTCAGTAACCATCCTTAATTGCATGCTGGCTTGAAAGTTTAATTAACATGTTTGCTCTATGGAAACTAGAACTAGTGCTGTGTAGAGAACAAGTTTTGGGGAGTTTTGTATGAAGGCAGGAATGAGCAGTGCTATTAAATAAACAAACTTAACAAGAAATGGGGAAAAGACATAATTGTTTCCCCAAAGGCGTTGTCAGTTCATTTTACTTAACCAGCCCAGTAAGGACTCTTTTCCCATGTTCCACTAGGCATAATGCTAATGTCTTCTCTCCCATAGTATGGATTTATCAACACCTGCCTGAAATCTCTAGTTAGAGAGAAATTTGGTGAAGAGACATGGGAAAATCTCAGGTAAGTATTTGATCCTTTAAAAAGAGCAGTACTGGCAACTTGGGGCTAAAGAGGATTAAAATTTGACTGTGTCCTGTTAACCATTATAAATACAATTCAGGCCCTCACCGCTCTATGTTTCACTGCTACAATTAATTATGAGCCGAGTGTGCCAAATTCTGGGATGAGTTACATCCCCACTATAGCTGAGGGAGTGGTGTTCAGCATAAATCAGAACAGAGCCCATGAGAGGCAAATTCATCCAAAATGTTATTTACTAACGTCAGTGGAGTTACACCGGAGATGCAAAATGTCCCTGAGATGCAAAATGCCCTTAACTTCTGCCACCTTAACCTTCGCCCTCTGGTAATTCATTTCTACTATGTCATAATCTTATTTATCGCATATTGTAAAACTAGCCCCACGTAATTTCAATGGAAGCGTGAGACTTGGTTCTTTACCTATTGGATTAGGTAACAATAAATAAGAACATAAGAACGGCCATACTGGGTCGAACCAAAGGTCCATCTAGTCCCGTATCCTGTCTTCAGACAGTGGCCAATGCTAGGTGCCTCAGAGGGAATGAGCAGAACAGGTAGTCATCAAGTGACCCATTCTGTCACCCATTCCCAGCTTCTGGCAAACAGAAGCCAGGCACACCATCCCTGCCCATCTTAGCTAATAGCCACTGATGGACCTATCCTCCATGAACCTATATAGTTCTTTTTTGAACCCTGTTATAGTCTTGGCCTTCACAACATCCTCTGGCTAAGCACAGACTGACTGTGCATTGTGTGAAAAAAATGCTTCCTTTTATTTGTTTTAAACCTGCTGCCTATTAATTTCATTTGGTGACCCCTTGTTCTTGTGTTATGAAAAGCAGTAAATAACACTTCCTTATTTATTTTCTTCACACCAGTCACGATTTTATAGACCTCTATCATAGCCCTCTTTTTTATAGCTTAAATAGCTTATAGCGAGCCACTTTTCATGTTCTTTAATTGACTTTCCACAGCCTTACCTCTTTTGTGTGGGGGAGGAGTGCCAGAGGCAGTGGTGGACAGAGGTAACCCTTGTAGCACTGTGCCACTAGTGTTGTGTGGCCATGGGGTAGGGAGTGAGGAACCAGGACTTCTTGGAGCCAGTGCAGACACAGGGTCTCCATGCAAATGGTCCTGTGCTGGGCCTCTAGCAGATCTCCCAAGTTCTAAGCAGATGCTGAGATATTTGTGACTAGGGAGTGGTGATCACATCTTCCCCAATGGAATGAATAGTAAAACCTCCATAATGGAAATCTCATGGAGGTTACCTCCCTATAGCCCTATTTCATTGCTAGGGGGAATGGCTGTGCTAAGAAATCACAAAGAATAAATGTATAATAAGGGAGAAACACTCATAAGCTTTACAGCATATTATTAAGAGAGCCCATTACCTTGTCTTTGGAAGTGGTCTTGTTCATTATAAAACCACTAAACTATAAAACACCACAGCAATGAGCACCATAGAAATGCCTATACTAGTGGAAAAATTAATAGTTTTCACACTTGTAGTTTCTGAAATAATAGATCAGGTGGTGGTTTGCATGGCATGCACCTACATTGCCTTGAAAAACAAACATTCACATCAACCTGAAGTGCTACTTAACCTAATACTAAGAGGAGACAGCACAGCCAAATTAACATAGTTACATGGGTGTAAATCTGGAGTTATTTATACTGGTGTAACTGGGAGCAGAAGTTTATCTGAAATATTAGACAGGGCTCTTGATGCAAGTTTGAACTTCACAATTTGCACCAAGATCCGAGAATCAACTTCTTGGCCTCTGATGCCTGCTCTAGCGAAGCAGAATGTATTGTGACATTTGCAGAGTTTTTTTGGCTCTCTTCAGCATACACACACGTTTATGTTGGGTCTCACATACATCATTGTCTACATCTGGCACCTCTTCTTATGCTGAGCTGATAATAGTTTTATCTTTCAGAATTTACTTGCATTGTGCCTGCAGGCCTGCCAGAAACACCCAAGTTAGTCGGACTGTTCTCCAATTTTCCACTATTAGCTACTAAAATGGTTTTGCTTTAAATGTTCGCCACACAGGACTCATATACAATAATGCTAATGCATCCTGTGAAGTGATACAATACTCTAGAGATTTCTCAGTGTAGTGGATTACTGTATAGCAGTCCACAGAATACAGGATAGGAGCCATGCTTAGCACTCCGGAAAATGAGCAGAAAGGGGAGGAACTAGCACAAACACTAACCCGTGATCCCAAATAAAGCACTGGAGAAGCCTGAAAGACCATTAGGACAGAGACTGTCTCTTTCTTTATTGTTTGCATAGAGCTGAGCACATCTATGGTGCTCAGTAAACAGACAGTAAAAGTCAGGAACACAAATCAAACCAACCCTTGGTGGCTGGATTGGGAAGAACATTGACTGCATTGTGCATGTCACACAAATCTGCCTCATACCATGATTAGAAAGACACGAAGGGTGAGGGAATATCTTTTACTGACCAACTTCTGTTGGTGAGAAAGACAAGCTTTCAGACTGCACAGAGCTCTTCTTCAGGGCTGGGAAAAGTACTCCCGTGCCTACTGCTACTGGCTGATTTAAAGCGGGGAGTGATGTTAGGTCCTGTTTATGCAGGGAGCTTTCCCTAACAGAGAAAAGTTTGTTGTGCGGGCGAGACAGCAGGGTCAGATTAAGCAGACATAGGTTCAAATCTCACCCTCTACCAGAGGCTTCTTATGTGACCATAGTCAAATCACGGAGGCCAAGAGCTTCCGAAAGGTACTAGCTATTTTCAGTGTGCAACCTGAGACACCTGGATATCAGGCCCCTTTCAAGTGTATTTAAATTGGGCACCCAAAGTGTAGAATTCCTAAAAATCTTGTCATTAATCTGTGCCTGTGTTCCCCACCTCTAAACTAAAGAGGATTATTATCTTCTCACTCTTTGTCAATATAGACTGCAAGGTTTTCAGGCAGGAACTCTCTCTTATTTTGTGCTTATGCAGTGCTTGGAACAACGGGGCCCTGATCTTACCCGGGGCACTAGCTGCTATTGTGATACAAACAGTCCCTAAGCATGGTAGCTACAAACATATTTTGAATATAGCAATTGTTTTTTGGTTTCTGCATTGT
Organism: Dermatemys mawii; assembly: GCA_007922305.1. Lineage (NCBI taxonomy): Eukaryota > Metazoa > Chordata > Testudines > Dermatemydidae > Dermatemys > Dermatemys mawii. The sequence continues at coordinate 18,606,241 of ML677348.1, forward strand.
TTTCTTACCCAGAGTGGCCACGGATTGCTGTCTCCTCCTATGTCCACCCCCTCATCCCGAGAACCAGCATCTAGCTCTGCACTGGTGAGGAGAGGGCCTAGGATGAACTGGAGTGAAGCCCCTTCTCTAAAATATTAAGCATTAATACAGTTTCCTTCCTCACTGACCATGTGACTATCTTCTTACACCCATTTTAAAGTTTTTAAAACCAGACTTCTTATGGCCATCACAGAAGAACTCTTCCCTTGCATTCACGTTTCTCTCTGTGTCCCATCAGACACCGCTCCAGGAAATTCTAGGCTTACGTGCCAAAGAACAATTGGGAGCATTCAGTGACTTTCTGCTTTGCTGCTGCAGTTTCTTCTTGGGAACTTGCTCACATAACCATATGGAGATTTCAAATATGCTGGAACCTGCTTTCTCGGGAACTCTGGTCTGGTTTCACTGTGTTCAGCTCTGTTGATGAATGGATTGGTTTCAGGCAGTGACCAGTCTGAGTGGTTTCCCCTCTGTGTCATCATAAATCTTAATTTTCGGTGTTTTTCAGAACATAGGCAGAGGTCCAAGACACCTTCATGACTCACACTGTATATGATGATTTTATTACCATGAAGCTGATCCAAGAAGCCTGCAAAATACTGACTAAGGACTGATTGCGGCTTATTGAGCACTGACCTCCTACTCAGTGCTCTTCACACTGACACTGTCCCTGGGTGGCCAAGAGGCCAGATCATGGCTGTAACACAAGGCACCCCCCAGTGGATGCATCATGGAACTGCGCTATTCGAGGGAAAGCTCTGGTAGGGCTCATGCAACATCCTCCTTGGGACTGTGTAGTTCTGTTTAGTACCAGCCTTGACAATACGGCTTAATCAACATTGCAACAAACACAGGGATATTAAGGAAACAGTGGCCTGATAAAGTGGAGTGCAAGCAGCATAAATTAAATGAACTAGATTCTAGGGCCTGATTTCAGACTCATTTACCCTGGTATAAAGCAGGATTAATCCCACTGAAGGTAGTGGATTCCACCAGCGTACATCACAGCCAACATTTTCCGCTGTAGGTGCTGCCATAATGTCTCTTTGCTAGCTTCATTAAGGGCTGGTCTATTTAAAGTCAAAAACAGACATACCTCTGAAAACTGGCCCCACCAATAGATCTGGGTGCACAATGGATTTTTTGGTTCACGGATGTCTTAGTGTAGGTTGAGCCAAATATGAGAATTTTGAAAAATTCTGATGAATTGAAATGTTGGAAAAAAATTTCAAAAGTCTAAGTCAACATTTTTTGTTTCAGTTTCAGGTATTTTAACAAAAGGAAAGGCGGGTTTAGATTCACAAACTAGCTAGCGGAAGAGGAGGCAGTGGTCTTATATGTTTTAGCCCAGGAGTAAAGACACTTTCCTGGGATGTGGGGAAGCCTGGCTTTAATTCACCCTCTGCCTAATGTGGAGAAAGGATTTGTAGTGGGATCTCCCTCATTGCAGGAGTAGCGCCCTAACCACCAAGCTATAGAGTCATTCCCTTTCCCTGGCGTAATGACTATTTATTGTCATGCACAGTGGCAATTCATAGTTATTCATGAATAGTCATTGGGCTAGGGAAAGAGAGTGACTCTATAGCTTGGTGGTTAGGATTGTCACCTAGAATTTGGGACAATCAAGCTGCAGTCCCTGCTCTAATGATTATTTACAAAAAGTGGAACCGGTGAGACAGGGAGACTGTGTACCCCACCGCGTACGGTACTCTTCCAATGTGAGAGATCCAAGTTCAAATCTCTTCTTCATATCAGGCAGAGGAAGGAATTGAAGCCACATCTAGGAGAGAGCCCTAAGCACTCGGACGTAGCTTCTAAAGAGAAGCCAACTGCTTCTTCCTCCATCTGGTTTGTGATTCCAATCAGAAACATTTTTTTCAATATTTGGTTCCATCAAAACAATTTGGCAAACTCGACACAAATTTGCAAAAACTTTGGGTTGGCCAAGATGGCGTTTGTCAGCAAATAAACTAGTTGCCAAAAATATTTTCACCCAGCTCTGCCCACCAGATCATAATGTTTGTAATAGGGCACCTGGGGGGGCTAGACCATTTGCCTGTGTCCATTTCAGATCTTAAAGATTGGGTCAGGTCACAGGGTTTAGATAGCATTGCACAGCTGTAAATCCAAATATCTTTTACACAGATGTGTCAGAAGATGCCGTGCTGAAACTTTTTGGAGAATATTTCTTTACTTTCTGTAAGATGTCTGGTTATGATCGAATGCTACAGACTTTGGGAGGGAATCTAACTGAATTTAATCGAGAATCTAGATGCCCTTCATAGCTACCTTGCATTGTCCTACCAGGTACTATCATCTTTCTGTGGATGTAGATTAAAGGGGCTCCGCTCCCTGGCACTGTTTCTAGTTCTGAGCTTTATGGAGGAAATCCTCTCCCTGCCATCCTGCTCCTATAAGAAGATGGGGAATCTTCCCCATCAGCCCATGTGCTGGCAGTGCAATTGCAAGTTTGAAGCTATTCCACCCTAAAAGATTTTACAAACCCATCTCCACCTGGGGAGGAACACTGGAAGCACTGCCAGATCTTCCAGCTTTGCCCTTCTTGTGTCTACTCTGGTCCATCCCAAGTCCCCCTGGAGGTAGCCATCCTGGAAGTCCCAATGGAGCTGTACACCCCTCTTTATGTTGCTTTCCTAAGGCTTCTCTTTCCCCTTTGCAAGAGCACTGCAGTGGTTCCTCTGCCAAAGGAGCGTGCTTGTGCCAAAGGAGTGTTGGAAGGATTTGCCCCTAAATGTCTAACAGAAGATTTGCAGGAACAAGCGAGAGAGTTCAAAACATCCTGTGGTCACTTCTGGTTCTTGTGTTCACTAAAATGGCCTGGCAATGATGGAACATGCTGAACCTACCCCAGCATCCCATGAACAAATGTGCAGAGAGCAAACCCAAAAATCCCTCAAGAGACAATGCCATAGTTCATCAGTTAGATTTTTTTTTCATGCTGGTTTTCAGTTTGCTGATATGTCTTTGAAGTAATTGATGAAATAGTGGGCCAGGGCCTCCATGGGTGTAAATCAGCATAGCTCGATGACACCCCTAGGACAGGTGACTATGCAGGTGTACTGGGTTCTCTCGTCTCCTTCCTTAGGAAATGAATGCACCATCATTTCGTGTGGAAAAGAGGACAGACGGGGCAATGTTACTTCACTACTATTCTGACAGGAGAGGCCTGTGTCATATTGTCCCAGGTAAAACCAATATTATCTCATACTAGGCCATAGAGTGCTCTCAGATACTGAGAGCACTCTATGGCCTAGTCCCAGGGCTCTCTGGGACTTCAGCACTTCCAGTACTCACCTTCAAACCCATGCTCAGCTTAGTTCCTGCATCTCTCTGCTCCTCTCTCTTTTCCCTTTCTGAAAAGTTAGCCCCTTCATGCTTTTTTCCAGCTGCACTTCCCTCTTCTCTTCCTTTGCCCATAAGACACACTTTTCTAAAAGGCCTGTGACTCTAAGCACTCCCCACAATGAAGCATTAACAAAACGATGCTGAAATATTTAGTTTAAAAAGGAGTTAGAGAAAAATGGTGGGACCAACAGGACACGTGTTGAATGCCACCACTCACTTTGTTTTCCATGCTGCTTAGCAGTACATTGTCTGTCTAGACTGTAAGGTGTTTGGGTAAGGACCTGTCATCTTGTTTGTAAAGTGTATTATGCTGTTCGGGCATGTTGTGCAATTGCTTACTTACCTGGTCCAGCATCAGATACAGCCGTGCCTCAGTTTCCTCACCAACTGAGTAATTAATGTGGTTTAGCCCACTGGCCAAATTACAAGGTCTTCTACAAGAAGATAACAAAAGTCCAAAAAGGGTGGGGGGAGGGGAAGGGAATTGATACATGGTTTCTGGCCTAGAGATGAATGAATTCTCTTAATTATGGGTGGAACCAGATCCAGGGCCTTACTCTGTAGGCTCCCTTAAAGGAGCAGCATATTTAATGACAGTACTCTGTAAATAATAATGCGAAAACATTTCAGTGCTGAGCCTCAGTTTCTGAATTCAGATGAAGCAGCTTCCTTTACAGCCTACTGCTTTAGCAGATCGCCTCCAGTACAAGTTGATGGATCGATATTTGTCTGCTTAATATGGAGGGGGAGAGATAATGTGGGATTCAGATGGGCCTGAGATTCAACTTCAGTTGTGAATCCATCTTCAAAATTTCCCTCATCTCCAGGTGCTCAGATTGCGATTTTGGTCTGGGATCGTTTCTAATGTGAGAGTGGAGATGGTCAGAAAATACGTTTTCTCCCAGAGGAATGCTGATATGGTTTCTCATTTCCCTAGTTTCTTCTATGGGTCAGGCTCCCTGGCTGGACTACATCTCCCATGATGCACTATGGTCTTTCCTCTTGCTCTCACCTCAGTGCATCATGGGAGATGTCCATCCAATAGAGGAGAATAGGACCATGAGGCATCTAAACTACAACTCCCATGAGGCACTGAGGTGGCATGGAGTCACATCCAGTCTGCCTGACTCCAGTCCCGGTCTTTATCCCTGAGACCATCCTTCTTGGCTTATTTGGTGCCCTTCAGGTTTAGTACTTGGACCCTCTAAGGTTTTTATGTACTGTTATGAGTTGGGTTAAACCTTGTTCTAGTTTGAGTTAAAACTGATGTGTGAATGCACCCTTCACTTGAGAGAGTGGTCAGAGACAATTAAGGCAAGTGGAGTGGAGATACCTAAAACAAGGCCTAACAGAGTCTGCCCAGAAACTAGCCCCAGCTGAGTAGAAGCAGTGCTTAATTTGTAATGAAAGAGGTGCCGGCGCGCAAGCATTTTTTTTTACATTCAAAACTGATGCAGCAAGCCCAAAGATGACAGGGCTATGAACTGCTAAGCACTAGGTCAGGGGTGGGCAAACTACGGCCCATGAGCCACATGTGGCTCGCTGATCATTTTTATCCGGCCTGCGAGCTCGGGCCAGGGGAGTGGTGCCAGTGGCCCTACACTCCTGGCCGGGGGCTGGGCCGAGCGTGATGAGCCACAGGGTCCCGTGCTCCTGGGTAGGGGCACTGGCCGAGCGCGGCGAGCCATGGGGCCCCGTGCCCGGCTGAGCATGGTAAACAAGTTGAAGGGGGGCTTAGGTGGTGGGGTGCCAGGGGGTGGTGGTTAGGTCGGGGGGGGTCTTGGGAGGGAGCAGTCAGGAAACAAAGAGCAGGGGGGCTAGATAAGGGGTGGGGTCCTGGGGGGGCGATCAAGGGACAAGGAACGGGGGATTGGATGGGTCAGGAGTTCTGAGGAGGGCAGGAAGTGGGTGGGGGTCAGATAGGAGGTGGGGCGAGGCTGTTTGGGGAGGCACAGCCTTCCCTACCCAGTCCTCCGCACAATTATGAACCCCAGTGTGGCCCTCGGGCCAAAAAGTTTGCCCACCCCTGCACTAGGTGGTGGAAGGTTCCACTGGATAATAGTTCCAATCAGATGAGTTTGTGAAAGAGACAAGATGGGGTACAGACACAGAACAGAGACAGACTATAAGGCCGAAAGCAACAGCCTGAAAGCATGGTGTATGACCCAGGAAAAAACTAGAGATGAGTGTTTTAGATGTTGGTGTTGGCTAGTGCGGCTTCCGGCTGTAAACTAAAAAACTATTCTTTTGTTTCTGGTTTACCCAGTATTTGGAAGAGCAGGACTTTATCCATTGTTTGTAAATAAGCAAGCATCAAAGAAAATACCAGTCTCCATCATCAGTTTCTGCCCCCAACTGGTATATCCCCATGCCTCTGAACTTCGATTAGGTGCTTGGGTAGAAAATGGAGAACAGAGCCTTAAGCTTGAGGGGTGACTTGAGGGGTGACAATTTTATGAGTTGGAGCATTCCCTAAGATTCCTGTCAGGAGATCCTTTCAGAGCAGCTGTGGAGCTCCCTTCCTCTCATGAAAGGAAATTGATGAGGGCCATGGAGTGCATGCAGGACTTTTGACTTGGTGTAGGTGCAAAGTTGCATTGGTTTAACTAAAGGCATGTTTTTAAACTGATTTAGTTAAACCAGTGCAAACCCCTGCATGGACATGCATGATTTAAACCTGGTTTATAATGGGTATAGCTTGCACTGGTAAATTTAAAAACACCTATTTAGTTAAACCACTGCAATAGCTGTGTTTAGGCCAGACCTGAGGTACAGGCTCTTGTGAAGTGTGTAAGTCCCATCTCCTACCCACGTTTAAAGATACAGTAGTATTGAGATATTGGGGTTTTAAAGGGCAGCATTGTTTCCACATTTGGGAATCAAAATGGGCACATATGATTACTAGTTTGTGTGTGTGGCTTTGTTAACTTGATAAAATCCAAATTGTTGCGAAGGGCAGGTCACACATCTGGTGCCCAGCTACTAGTAGGACATGTATCTATAAATACCACAGACAGAGAGAAAACTGAATAGATCTAACATGTCAGCTGAACATTATGCTCATTGGTTTACACTGGGGTAGGATACCTGTTTTACTTTTTCCTTCTAGAAACAGAACAATAAAAGTTACAGGAAGGACAACGGCCCCCTACAAGGTGCACTTTATGAACATTTTTAACTCCAGGCGAAATTTAGAATCGGAGACTGATCTCAGTTACACTGGTGTAAATTTGGAGCAATTCTGCCTTCACTTTGAAGTTCCTTAGGATTTATGCTGATATAACAGAATCAAGAATACGGTCTTCAGAATCACTGATGTCAGTGGGTCTGCAGCAGTGAAACTTAATGTAGAATCAGGTTATAATATTAATCCATGACATCTTGCATACCAATATATTAGAGTATAAATAATACAGTTGTGGAGATTACTGAGAGGTACAGCTTAGGCAAGAAAGAAAAGAGATTCACCAGAGCCTAAGAAGTTTTGCTAACATCAATAGGTCACAATATAAATCTGTTATTTCTTCTAATTCAGGTATCATAGAGGCTGTTGCCAGAGACTTCAACAGTGAAGTGACAATGGAAATTCTTACTCAGAGTGAGGAAAAGGAGCGCACTGGGAAAAAGGAGCACGTGATATTTCTTGTTCTGCAGAAGGCTAAAAGGCCAAAGAGAAAAACCAAAAAGACAACAAATCCAGAAAGCAGTGCCTCCCACAAAGATAAAGAGGTACAGTAAATCGTGTATGGAAATGAGGGAGGTTTACTTACAGTTTTCTGTGCCTGTCTGGTTTCTCTTAATCTACAAAAGACATTTTAAGGCAAACAATCCGCACAGTCCCCCTTTCAGTTTAGAGCTGCATTGAAGATGGTGAGTCTGAGTCTACTTTGCTCCTATGTAAAATGAGGGCAAAGTGGATGTATTTCAGAGGTGTAAGGTCTACACCAGGTGCAAGGTAGTGGGGCATCAGGCCTGTAAAGCTCTGGATAAGTCATAGGTTAGAGTTTGCATCTGAAACTGAGTAATCAATTAAAAATAATAATTAAAAATGATGTGATGTACTGTATTTGAGAAAGAGCACATGATCATGTAATTAACAACAGCATTATCATACCTACTTAGGCACAATGAAGCAAAGTGAAGGTGATATGTGCAACCTTAGCTTTAGCATTTCCTGCCTTAAGTGCTTAACAATTCAGCCTTAATGTTGTCTTAATGTAGCGTGTTAAAATGGACTGTCTGTATGAATCATTCACACACAAACATTCTCCTCTCTTTGGCTGCTGCTCTCCAGAAGGCACTAGACATAGCTTTTCAGACAACGAAGGAGAACTATTTTGCTCTCTCGTGCTGCCCAGAAAAGAAGTCCCACTGGGAATATTGTGAGAAGTGGTGTGAAATTTGGGAAAGGTGAGTGTACTAACCTTTGTTACAGTGATCATAATGAGATATGGGGCTCAGCTGTGCAGACAAATGGATGCATTCCCAAGAGGATGGCAGCCTTTTGGATATAAATACTGGAGGCAGTAAAACAGTCCAGATGATATCATTGATTTATGTACAGATAGCAGAGTTTGGACTTGGTGAGAGGTTTTCTTGTTTAAATAGGATCAGACCATAATTTGCAGTTACTTTATTTGCCCCAGACCCTTTTCTTTATTTTGACTGATGTAGCTTGATGCCTGGGTCTCTATACTCATTGTGGGACTTCTATTATGTGTTTTTTCCTGTTTAGATTATTTTAAAAATACTAGAGTGCAATGGGACTGGTCATTCAGCCATAGGGGCTGGAAATGAAGCTATTGGGGGAGCAACCACACCCCCTGATTTGAAGTAGTTTCCATTATAGACAGGCTTTACAGTTTGGTTCAATGATTCTCAGCACCCCCAAAAGATTTTTGAGCACCCCTGCACTCAGGAGACTGATAGAAGCATGGAAACATTTTCACTTATAGGGGCATTTTGTGACCAGTGAGAAAAGACTTGATCCCAGACTACTTTCCCGGTGTGAAGCGGCCACACCACAACAACCACCAGCACAACCTTGCAGTCAGGCTCTGAAGAGAAGCCAAGGACTGGAATGAACAGGAGGAATTAATTATCCTCCTACCTTAGCAGGGTCCCACCCAGGTCAGCTCTGAGGTACTTGTGGGTAATTATTTGACTGCTGCCCATGCTGTACCCGTTCCATGGATAAACAGAGGACTTCATTCTCAAAGACTGTGAATATGGCACCTGACAGCATGACCAAATTCATATGCACTGAAAGCATTGTGAATGAATTTTAATTATCATGGCAGTGAGGCAGTAATAACCCATTAACCAGGCACAGTAGGGGCAAGGGCTGTGCACACTCTCCAGATACCGCTGCCAGAGCATCGCTCTTCTGGCCTGTAACACATTGATACTCCAGACTAGCTACTCTCAGAAGTCAAACCAGCCAACTGTGCAGCAATTTTTAAAATGTGCATTTCTGGTAACTAGGGTGACACTGCCCCTCTTGTTCGTCTTCAAGTCAGGATTTGAAGAGGTGAAAGGCTAATGTGCTAACCTGCTCCCCACCTCCCACTCCATTCCCAGCCGTGTGGCAGTTATGTGTGTTTGGGAGGAGCTGTGTGATTCCAGTTTGAGGTCTTCCATTGACAACTAGAAAAACAGGCCATTAGTCACACTAAGCACCCTGTCCAGAGTTACTGCTGCTACTAGTGGCCAAAGGCATTGCTGACAATGTTGCTCTGTGCTATCCAAAAGGTTTTGTTATGGAAAAATGTCATATAAAAAATGACTGAAGTAGCCTTCAGCATTACACAGTGCAGCTTTGTATAGCAACGGTAGGGGTATTTCTATTACTGTGGGCAAGCGCTTTGTCAGCATTTTTTTCACAAACTCTATTTCAGAGGTTTAATGTATTGCCCATAAAACATTGCAGTGGGCAGAAACTTGGCCTCTGAGGCGAGTTTTCAGTTTGATAGCTACTTTTTTTCTTTAGTTTGGGAAATTAAATTCCATTTGGCCAGTGTTCATTTATAAGGGACCGTGAGGCAGCGAAGAAGCTCAAGCAGCACACTCAGACACTCAATTCTCCTGTTCCAGAGTGCGAGGGCTTATGTTTTAGTCAAGGAAAACAGCACAACAGACAGTTTGGCCCACATTCTGAAAGGTATTTCGGTTCCTAATTTCCACTGATATCAATGGACATTGAGAGCCTAACTATCTTTGAGGATCCAGGCCTTTTTGTCTAGATGCAAGAACCTGCTTTCTTTCAGGCAGTCTCTGACTTCCTCTTCATGCAGATATTTTTTTTTGTTTGTGCCTGGAGCACCTGTGTAAGACTATTGCCAGGATCTCTGCATTTGCAGGGGACAAGAAAGTTTCTGCTTAAAATTGCAGGGATTAAGTAACAAAGTTCAGCCTATTTCAGGTGATATTAAAATCCTCATAATTAGACTGCACTCTTCTCCATAAAAAAATAGATTAGACCAGGTCAAAAGATTTTGGGTGACGTTTTTTGATGAAAAATGGTTTTTTGATCCAAAAAAATTGTGAAAAAATGTGTTTGTTGAAATCTTTCAGGGTTGTTGAAAGTCTGACACCACACATATTTTTGGGTTTTTTGACCAAAAAACCATCCACAATAAACACTGATGAAAAATAAAAATATTTTCATCAAAATTTTTCACAGAAAAGATGCATTTTTGACCAACTGTACAGCAGAGTATGATGACTGATGGCCGTGCTTAATTTGTGCCAGAGCTGAGCCCCGGTACTTCTCGGCTTGCTGCATCAGTTATGAATGTAAAAAAATAGCAAATTAAGCACTGACTGAAAGGGAGATTTCTAAAGGCAAAAAGGGCATTTATCCTTCCAACTCTTGTTGACATTTCATGGGCATTCAGTGCCCAGATGCCATTTGTGCCTTTGAAAGTCTCCCTCTTACCTCATGCTTGTTTTTTGCAGGGAACCTGTCAAATACTTTTGACCCAGTTTATCCAACGAGGCTTTGGGTGGAAGAGAGAACATTCTGCAACGCTTTTCCTTTCCACATTGTGTTTGATGAAGAAGTAAGACAGCCTCTCTGGTCGGTAGCTTATAGCTAAAGATGTTATGGCAGAGAAAACAATCTAAGGCCTGGCTCCTCAGCTGCTATGGACTTCATGGAAGCTGGAGTTAGACTGATTTACATCAGCAGAGGATCTACTCTTAATTGTTCTCTCTCTCACCTTACGTTGGAAATGAAAGATCATATCTTGTCTTGATGTTTTCATGTGCATAATTAAAATTAGAATTGACAAACACCTGCCATCTTAGTCAGCATTCCCACTGGTACTTCAGGACTGTATGTCTGGTATCCTAGTGTCTGGTATCCTATTGTTAACCATCATGAATCTCTGTGTTAGGTTCCCCTGCGCTGTTGTTGCCTGTCTCCCCCTTAGCTGTGCAACGACTACTACTTCAACTGGGCTAAAGACTGCTGAAGTTACATCATTTTGCCCCATTGAAATCTGTGGGGTTTCACAGGTGTTATTGGGAGCAGATCTGAACTCATCTGTATGTCCCAATCTATAGACTTTGCCCCATCCCTAGCAGCTGTGTGCATTTCTTGAGCTCCTGTCACCTCACCTTGAGTCCTCCAGCCCCAGGTCTCTATCCCCTCTTTGAACTCTAAGTTAGTTTCTACTGGGCAAGAATGGGGAGTGTGCTCAGACAAACTCAAGCTAGAAGCTTGGACTCTGAATGTCTGACCCTGGATGCTACCCTGAGCAGTCTTTCTTGGGATATCAAAGCAGTAGCCCCTGGTCTCAGACTAGTGAGGGGGCTGGACACATATTTACTCAATCCAAAATTAAACATGTTTTAAATTACCTTCTCCCTTCCACACCCTCAAACAGGTAAATTGTGGCAAGATATTCCTTTGTTTCTGAAAGAGTTTAGTTTTAACCCAGGTTTATGATTTTCCTTCCTGTCCTTAGCTAAGGATCAAGCAGGCAGGTGTGAACATTCAAAAATTTGTGCCAGGACTACAGCGACCAGGGAGCAGAGTAGATAAATACTTTACTGTTCTCTATCCACAAGTTACCTTCACCATTTTTAGCATAAGGAAATTTATCAACAGTCAATTTGTCCTTAGAGCACACAAAGAAACGTTGCCTGACTCCCGGAGAAATCAACCCATGCTGAAGCTCCGAGGTACTAACTTTCAGCTGCTTTTTACTGCTGCCCAGCATGTGGGCAGGATGCCCAGTGTGTGTGGGGGATACCCAGGCAGAGAGGAGTAGCTGAAAAGCCTGGAGGTTGAATTTTCTTAACTATAATTTTAGTTTGGGAAAATTGGGCTACGCGTCCTTCAACTAATGGCTAGAGCATGGTTTATCAAATCAGTCATAGTGTGGAGCAAACCTTAGGGAGAGTTTGTCTTGTAGGCCCCTCCTGTCCCAATCAAGCTCCCAGTCACAACGGTGTGACATTTCTAAGACAATACGCAAGGCTGAGATTTTCATAAGCACTGAGAACTAGCCTAACTCTGCTCCCATTGAGGTTTTACCGGAGAGATTAAGTGTTTTTTGAATAACCTGTCCCTAATGCTTATTTACAGGTAGGGTGGATTCTTTTTGTTTCTAGAAGTTTTTACTGGTATCCAGGCTCATATTTCCATGAAGACCCTAAATGCTTGCAAAAATTCCTGGCCAAAAAAAAGAAAAAGGAAGAGCCAATATCATTTGGCCACCCTGCTCTCCATCGATCACCAGCAAGTACTGTGCTGGCCACCAGTGTTCCACAGTCCACAGCTCATGAGCCACTCAGCTAGAGGTCACAATGAGAGCAATTTTTTAGGAATATCCTTGTGTTTCTTTTTTCATCGTACCCAAATATGGTATATGAATGTCACAGTTTATCCCAGTGTCACATACTAATCCTGGCTTGTACATGCAAACTCCGTTAGTTTATAAAAATGCCAAGTATCTCAGGATTTCCCCCAAAGTATCTCAGTGTGTTGGGGAAAGTAATAGTGTATGTTTCTGAAAAATTAACCATAGCTGAATTGTTAATTTTATCATAGACTCATGTACGGATTGGGAAAGATTTTAGGCAGGGAAGACGTAGGAGACTAAATCAAAATGTGTTGGAACTGCTACATGCCTTTCTATTTAAAGGACAAATGATCTGGATGGAGTCCATACAGTGCATGATGTACCTGTGTTCACCAAAACTGCGCAGTTTAGAAGAGTTGGAGGAACAAAAGATGCACATTTCTGACATTGCACAACAAGAGACCTCATTCTCCTGAATCAACAGTGACTGGCGGAGACAGAGCTGTCCAATCAGCTGGAGCGAAAGAAGGAAGCAATAAGGATCCTCTCAAAGAACTTAGAGGCTGAAAAGAAGAAAACAGAAACCTTGCTATATGCCATGCTGCCAAAACATGTAGCCAATCTGCTCAAAGAGGGCAAAAAGGTGGAAGCAGGTACTGGACTTTCATTAGCACTCAAACTCTACAGGTTCAATTAGCGTGGCTGGCCTTAAAAACTTCTCAGTAGCCTTTATAACTGAGTATTCCATGGGCATTTCCTTCCCCAGACACTGAATAAGAAGATGCACATGATACCACCACAACCATTATCTAATCCCAAAGGCAAAATTGTGCTGGTCTGAAAAGGTGAATAGTCTATCACCAACCAAGAGCAGGGCTGGTTTCTTCTTCCTTTTTTTGCCTGGAATTGTTACAAGCAGCCAGGGCTTCACTTGTGGATTATACATTCTCTTGATTTTAACCTAGTAACTACTAAAACAAGAAAGGGTTGATTTTATAAGCCCCATGCAGCAAAACACTTAAGCAGGTGTTTAAATTTAAGCAGGTGGTCAAACATTTGCAGTTTTGTGAATTAAACACATTTGCCCATGCAAATCAAATAGCCATTTAGCACTGCGCTTAACTTCTGATATCTACCCAATTTACGTGCACAAATTTAATCTGTGCCTTTAAAGCTGAGCACAAAACTGCGAACTTGAATTTAGAGTTACTTAAAGTCTTCACTGAAAAAATGGACATTTTTCAAAACTAGGTGTAAAAGACATTTTGGGTCCAGTCCAGCAGTCTTAACGAGAGGTTTGTTCACAGTATTATTTTATATAAGTCCATTATAGGAAAAGGAGCAGTGAACCATATTTTTTTAAAACCCCTCTAACGGATTAGAAGAATGTTGCAAACAGATACAACTGAAATGTGGCCAGCTATGACACTATAGTTTTAAATATTAACATATTCAGACTGAGACCGAAGTCAGGTGACCCCATCCCATGGAAATTCAATACAATTTGGGCATTCTAGGTTCTTCATCTTAGACCTGATCGGATGCTTATTGAAGTCAATGGGAGTCTTTCCATTGACTTCTGTGTGCTTTGGCTCAAACTAGTCAATAGGATTTTATTTTGCAGATTACAGAAATCTATAGTCAACTTTTATTATTGATGTAGTCAAACAACAGTGGATGCTTTAATAAAGATATATTCATCTCATATCTGATTTCTCCCTCAGGGGAATTTAATTCCTGCACGATTCTCTTCAGTGATATAGTGACATTCACAAATATCTGCTCAACCTGTGAGCCTATCCAAATCGTGAACATGCTGAATTCAATGTATTCAAAGTTTGATCGATTAACCAGTGTTCACGTGTATAAAGTAAGTGTTTCCATTATTTGTGTTCAGTGCTGTTCTTTACTGCACTTTTGTTTCCCACATTTGCAATTCTAAAGAGAGGCTAAAATGTAGAAGAATAGCTATCACCACAACACACAATTTGACTTTTCAAAATTTTGAGATGAAAATTTGGGGGACCATCCCACCTCCCTATTCTCTCCCCCCCCCCCCACTCCTCCCATGAAGATTCAGGAACTCAGTTTGCCACTGGAGCGTTGATAAAACTAATGAAAAAAGATTTTACATACAGCTAGGCCCTGGATTCATTCCCAGTTCTGTGACACGATGAACAAATTCAACCCCCAGTTACTTCAATGGGAAAGCAAGGCACTCAGGGCCTTACAGGACTGGGTGTTTTGCTTTCCAGTGAAGTCAACAGGAGCCTTTCCATTGACTCCAACAGGCTTTGAATCAGGCCCCATCTGACTACTGCATTTTTTCCCTTGTCTGTCAGGTTGAAACAATAGGCGATGCGTATATGGTAGTTGGAGGAGTCCCAGTGCCTATTGCCAGTCATGCCAAAAGAGTGGCTAATTTTGCACTGGTATGAGAACTGCTGCCAGAGAGGTGATGAACCCAGTCACTGGAGAGCCCATTCAGGTATGAAACAGGTGAACTCCATTTGATATAAAGTACTGCACTTAAGTGCTTTGCTGAATCACAGCCTTAGTGTGTGAGTAGCTTTAAGCAAGAATTTTAAGTCCCATGCTGTGTTTGTACAGTGCCTGGCCCAGTGGGGGCCTGGTCCATGCCTGGCATTCTGAGGTGCAATGGTAATACAAATAATAATGCATTTATGTGCTTTGCTGAATTTGGGCCTTAGGCCTCAGTCCTGCATGGTGCTGAGCACCAATCGGGAATCTAGCAAAGCACTTAGGCACGTGTTCATCAGCTTGCAGGAGCAAGTCCACTGAGATCTGCTATACCTTTACTGGCATGTGTCTGTACATAATTAGCAAGTCAGTTAATGGCCCCTGAACAAGAACAAAAGTAGCTGACCCTGATTTATTCCAGCCTTGCCTCTCCTTTGCTTGAGCTGCTTAACACAGAGCAGGGCTGTGGCTTTTTTCCTGTTGGTTGAGAAAGTATAAGCCATTTTACAAATCATTACTGCACAACTATAAAAATGCAGTGTGAACTGTTACCAAAAAGGACCACTGCCTAATCCAGAAGAGAAATTAGTGTTGTAGGACGAATGATGCAGGGCATTTTCTATAGCCAGTTTTCTCTTTCTATTCATATTTTCTTTTACAATAATTTACAGCAAATCAGTGAGAGAACAGCTAACTTACAGAGGACAAAGCGAAGTGTGGGTAGATTGAATGATATATGTCGTGTACGTAGAGGTAAGGTTTATTTGGAGACATTGATGCAACTTCCATTAGGCAATGGGTTCCTATCCATAGGTGAAATTTAGCCCTTTGCATGGGATGAATTTCACCCTAGTTGAGATGTGTGCATCAGTTCTCTGGTGCAAGAGTGTTCTGTTTTGTTTTCTTGTTTCAAGTCTTATAGACCACAAATGCTGGGAAAAAGCTACACATTTTATACCGGTGAATGGTTAAATCTCTTTGGGTATGTTATCATAGAATACCAGGGTTGGAAGGGACCTCAGGAGGTCATCTCGTCCAACCCCCTGCTCAAAGCAGGACCAACTCCAACTAAATCATTCCAGCCAGGGCTTTGTCAAGCCTGACCTTAAAAACTGCTAAGGAAGGAGATTCTACCACCTCCCTAGGTAACCCGTTCCAGTGCTTCACCACCATCCTAATGAAAAAGTTTTCCCTAATATCCAACCTAAACCTCCCGCTCTAGAACTTGAAACCATTACTCCTTGTTCTGGCAGTATCAGTGTGATGACACTGATGGGAGTTGTACCAGTTTAATTGCCACATGGCAGGTTTGGGCTTTACCTAGTAAGATGGAAGATAAAGTTCAGCCCTGGGGTGAACAGGTACCAACTTCCTACTGAAATCAATGGGAACTGTGCCCACTGTATGCCTGGATGGAAATTGCCCCACTATCCACCCA
The DNA here is from genome assembly GCA_007922305.1 of Dermatemys mawii. Classification (NCBI taxonomy): domain Eukaryota; kingdom Metazoa; phylum Chordata; order Testudines; family Dermatemydidae; genus Dermatemys; species Dermatemys mawii. Next base: position 18,622,375 of record ML677348.1, read on the forward strand.
GTCTGGCCGTGCCAGAAATACAAGTGTGATGTACAGAGAACACCAGAAGATGCAGCGAGCCCTCCTTCCATTTTTATTGTTTGCTGAATTGTAATATCAGCCCCTTTTCCTGTAAGACAATTTTTTATACTTGCTATACCTTAAAAGTAGAGTTTCCAAAATACACTACACATGTTGTCTTTGATGGTCTTTCTAGCACTGCTACTTAATTCCCAGAATGGGGGACAGACTGCTCAGTACTATCCGATGGGGTAGGCTGCTGACATCTTACAGATGATCGCAATGAAGAGCCAATGTGATTTTCAAAATATCATGTTGGGTTTATATTGACAGGTCAGAATTGGGATCCACACAGGACCAGTTTTGGCTGGAGTGGTTGGTGAGGAGATGCCCAGGTATTGCTTGTTTGGAGACACTGTCAACACAGCTTCTCGGATGGAAAGTCATGGGCTTCCTAACAAAATTCATCTCAGTCCAACAGCATTCAGGTAGTGTCAAAAGGTTCAATAACGAGACCCAAAACCACCAAGAATTCATTTCCTCCTTCTCTTCTGCTTATAGAATTAACAGCACAAACAGTTTTGCTCTTGGATGAGAGCCAATGTAGGCACAGAGCACCAACTCCACTTAGCTCACAGTACTTTTCAGTCTGGAAACACACATGATAAAGTTTCATTTTTACAATTACTAATAATCTCAGAACAATTCACTGAGGGATACCCTTTTAATCTGAGTGCCTAAGCTGTGACGCAACGGTGCCCGTTGCTCAAGCAACACCCAAACAAAGTGCCTATTTACAAGCACTTTGCACATACGAGGTTTGATTGTGGCTTATGGTCACAGCTCTGCAGTAGCAGGGTGTAGCGGTGTGCAGCGCAGTCCTGTGGTGCCTTCTGTTGGCCATCTGGGAATTAGCTCACTAGCCCTCGGAGCACCCTCTCAGGCCAGTGTCTCACTGGCTGCTGCCCCCCCCCCCCCCCGGTGTCCCTCCCGGATCCTGGTGCCCTTTTACCTGAGGTTTTGTGCCCTGGCAATACCCCACACTCTGCCTGAGTCTCCCCTTCCTGGGGAACCCCCAACCCACTATCACCACCTTGTCTCAGTTTGCGGCTACTGCCAGTCAGCAAGGAGCCCCTGTGCCCTGGGGCAGATTGCAGTGTAAGAGCCAGCCATCATAGGCAAGGGGGTTTTGGCCTGCTGCCTTTCCTTGCAACCCAGTACCTTGGTGGGCCTTGGATGAGGCCCTGCAGCCTGTGGTGTTGCCAGCCTGGAGCTCCCCACCTCCGCTTCACTCTCAGGACTCTTTCTGCAGGCAGCCAGGCCCTATTCCCTCCAAGACTGAAGCAAGACTGATTGAGCTCCTGGCTCACAGCCTTTTATAGGGCCCAGGTGCACCCTGATTGGGGCGGGACCCAGCTGTGGCTGCTTCCCAATCAGCCTGGGCTTTTCTCCCAGCCCCCAGCCTTCTCCCAGGGCTGACTTTAACCCTTTCAGGGCTGGAACGGGTGACCACCCCGCTACACAGACAGTATGGTCCCCAACTTTTAAGCCACACTACCTCTCAGAGCAACAAGTAATTTATGTGAATAGCTTTTTAACATGGCAACACTTCCTGCCCCAAAACAATAAAGAGTCTTATCTTGCATTGCTACCCCCAGCAAAATTCCTATGGTATTTAATGACAGCTTTGCCCGAGTAAGAGCAGAAGGATTGGGTTGACAGTCAACATAAATATGATGCTATGGGCCATAATCAGAATCCAGTCTACTTTCTTCTATGCATGAAACCCAACGAGGTTTACAATCAAATAAATACCTGAAGTCCCAACCCACTTGCATCACCCAAATGTCCATCATAATTTTTATGCATTCACTCCAACGTTTATGCCACTCTAAGGTTTTCCTGCCAGAAACCCAAAACAGGCAATTTGTGGGATGAAGATATTTACTTGCTTTAATGTAACACAGGAGAGATGCTATCAAATAAGCTAAACAACTAGGGGATGTTTAACTTTGCATTCCTGATACAAATTCATGTGTGGCTTCTAATTAAATATGGAACTTTGGCAACTCTCATGATGAACATTCTAAATTTTAAAGACTCAAAACATTCCACCCTGTCAATAATTACTGTATCTGAAATGTAACTTTACACAAATGACACTGTCTTAACTAAACAGAACTGCTCCGTATAAAGTACATCCTCAGGTGCTCACGTGCTAACTTTACTGACCAAGAATATTCTATTCCTTTTAGTACTGGAGAGCTAAACAGCTTTGGTAGAGGGAGCTGGATTCCTTTCTGACTCATGCATCATCAACAGATTTGTTACATTTCAGCTGCTAAATCTTTATTATTGGTGATTATGCATAAGCCAGAAGAGCAGAGGCTGAGTTTGCAGGACTTGCATTGAGGAAAAATATTTACTTCTGAAGTGAGCACAGTTGCTTTTGAGCCACAAATATGAAACCTCACATTATTTTCACAGGGTCACTTTTCTGTGTTTAACTGAATATTATGTTAACAGGGAACTTTGCCCACCATGGCTAAAGATGCAACTGAAGATAGATTGGTTAGATCCCAATCCTTTGACATGCAGTGGATTGGCAGGCTGCTGCCCCATGGCGGAAGTGAGGTGGGGTTCTACATCTTGAAGTCAGTGGGATTTTCTAGGGGGCAGCAGGCTGCCCGGGCACTACACATTGCAGGATTGGGGCTCAAGTACCTTCCTGTCTGGAGAAATGTCCTGAGTAAAAAATCTGAAAAATCATGTAACATTTAAACAGCACCTCTTCTGTTTTGTACTTTCCCAGCATAAACAGCCTTTACAGAAGAGCGTCTAAGTTAGGCTCTTATTGTGAATAGTCATGTATATAAAGTTAAGCATGTGTGTAAGTATTTGTAGGACAGGGGTCTGAGCTTGATGCTTGTATGTAAAGGCCAGGGGAAAATAGAAAATATAAGAGAGGCTGTTCACAAGATAAATATCTGCTCATTATGACGTCAATGAGACTGGTTACCTATGTAAAGCTAAGTGTGTGCAAAAGTGATTGTAGGTCAGAAGCTTGGCCTCTAGGACCAAAGCTAATCAGAACAATGACTTTTGCTTTGACAGTGTTACTCTGTTTACAAAAACAGCGCTAAAAATGCATCTAACCCTACAAATATTGTTCTGCAAAAATTTTCTTTCATCCTTCTCACTCCAAATCCCAACTTGGACTTTTGTCCTAATGGTTGTCCCACATCTTCCATTGTGCAGAGCTCTGCAAAATCAAGGCTTCGAAATAGTTGAAAGGGGAGAAATTGAGGTGAATGGCAAAGGAAAAATGATCACATATATTCTGAGGCAGAATCTATATGCAACTGAGAATGAAATTATGGGGCGAGCAGAAAAGCAGCACTCCAGTCACACGGATCAGACGGGTAAGCTAAGAGAAACGTCTTAATCCATATACAGGGTGCAAAATTATATTTCTCTCTTATTGACATAAAGTTCATATGTCATAGAGAACATCTTTGCCTCCTATGTTACACATACATCACATATTTTTATGGGAGGGAGGAATCGTTCAGTGGTTTGAGCATTGGCCTGCTAAACCCAGTGTTGTGAGCTCAACCCTTGAGGGGGCCATTTAGGGATCTGGGGCAAAAAATCTGTCAGGAAACAGTATTTGGTCCTGCTAGTGTAGACAGGGGATTGGACTCAATAACCTTTCAAGGTCTTTCCAGCTCTATGAGATAGGTATATCTCTCTCTATATATAGAGAGAGTATATCCTTGCCTTAGTTTAGAAAGACATAGATTTCAAACCTAACATTTAATACAGCATCTCAAACAATCATTCAGTCCCACAGAGCCTGATTTTCAGAGGTGCTGGGTACTTGCAGTTCCACTGATTTAAATGACAGTTTTGGTGCTTTGTATCTGACAATCACACCTAAGGTCAGCACAAACTACATTTTCTAGGGAGTAACTTTAAACTGAAAATAAATGTGACTAAAATACAATTATTTGTAATCAGATGTAATGGACGATGTCTTTATATTCTTGAAAATTATATTATAACCCACTCAATTTAACTAAGAAACCAATAAATTGAAATTTTCTTCATTTCCCCCCCAAAATCAAAAAAATTCAATAATTTACATCATTATGGCCAAGTATCTTTTGTGTGTGTGTACATGTGTCTGCTAATGAGGATTTCAGATTTCAGACTCTTGCCACCTGAAAGTGAGATAATAGGGTGACTTTTTAAAAAATGTTTTGATGCTATAATAGTGATGGGAACAAACAGTTAATTTCATCCTGAAACAGGCAGCAAAGAATAATAATAGAAATAGCAAAGTTACAGCTGGCAAATACCTGGAGGTTAGAGATGGACCTAGATCTAGACCTTAGCTTTAGAAGATTAAGAAGTTAGAAATGAAAACACAGTCCCTGCCCTGAAGAGTTTGCAATCTAAATAGATAAGACCAACAACAGACTTGGGGATAAAGGTGTAACCTATAAGCAGAGTGATTAAGGTGGTGACTGGCAAATGTTACAAGTTCTTTTTAATCATTTGGGTTTTTTTAAAATGAATATAGAAGGGAGTGGTGTGAGGACAGAGGGGAGAGTTAATAGGTGCAGAGCAATAAGAGACTGAAGGATGGGGAGGATGTGAAGGGGAAATGGGGAGCATAGAGACAAGGCAAAGTGGGGAACGGGAATTACAGAGTCTGAAGCTACAGCAGAGGATAGAGGATGGGGAAGGGAGCAAAGACAATTAAAAAGGACCCATTAATGCTTTGAAACATGACTTATGCAGTAGATTCAAATTGCCACGTCCTCTCCCCAATTATCATCAAAATGGCACCACTGCTTGTTGGGAAGAGTCCCTATTCCTGAGCAGCGACAGAGTCCTGTAGCACCTTCTAGACTAACAGACGTATTGGAGCGTAAGCTTTCATGGGTGAATACCCACTTTGTCAGATGCATGCCACAGGACTCTTGGTCGCTTTTGCAGATCCAGACTAACACGGCTAAACCTCTGATACTTTTCCTGAGCAAACACTCCAGCCTGGGACATAGAATGGGAGCAGTCCCATGTCTCACACTGCAGTGTTTGTTTGAGCAGAGGACTTCTCAACAGAGCCATGCATTGTTCCCATTTTACTGTCTGCTGCCCTGACTCCTGCAAGTGGGAGCCAAAGAGAATCCATGACTAACACAGCTCAACCATCAAAGGGAGTGGAGTCAGCTGCAAAATAAGCTTGTCTGTTTGTCTTTGCAAAGCCCGTCAGTTGAATAGTTGTTTCTGTGCTCCGGAAACCACGAAAAACAAAACACAATGAAGATACTATGAAAGTAGGCAGCCTACTTTGGTCTAGATTCAAAACTCTTTGCATCTTCATTTGCTCGCATGTCACCCGATCCAGCTATAGGCCACTGTCTTATCTAGCTTGTGACATATTGACAGATGAGGAATGTCAGTGACCAAAAAGTGAATAATGTGATGCCACTTCACATCTAACTAGGTGAAAAGACAGATTGTTTCTGTCAAGAGCTAATTGTTTTGAACTTTGGGAACTTGAAAACTATCACAGATTTATGGCGTCCTCCTAGATGTGTGCAACCATTAGTCAGCTCCTGGTAAACAGAGACTAGACACGCTATGCATTCTGGGGATACAGTTAGGGTCAAAGCACAGAAAATGGAGTGCAGTTAAGGAACATACCCACTGGATCCCTGAGATCTGTTAGTCTATAAGGTGCTACAAGACTTTGTCGCTTTTGCAGATCCAGACTAACACAGCTACCCCTCAGATACTAGGTACCCACTGGAGTGCCTAATTTGCACATTCCACTGTGGGTAACTGCACACACAAATGCAGCCAGACCATTGCACATACCTTTTTTGTGAGTGCAGGTGAGAGTTTCCAGTTTTCAAAAATGTAGCCCAGAAAGTCTTCTCTTTTCCTCTTTGCACTTTCAGGTCTTTGTTGCAAAGCGCCTCTTCCTATAAATGCCTAATCTAGACAGTGCACATTGTTACATGTGTGGTCTCCTTCCTCCCCATTCTTGTAGAGGCAGATGCTCTGGGAAATCTAGCCAGCAAGACTATTGCTGTTATGAAGTACGCTGACAGCCAGCAGCTGCTCACCAGCAGCAGCCTTGCATATGGTGAGTACATCAAGGATTTGTTTCAAAATACTCCTACTACTTTATTTCACATAAGGAGAGGGGAAGATGATCCAAAACAGTCTGCTGTCATGTCTCATCTGCTCACCATGATGATTAGTGACTTAGACCAACTCCACACTGGGGATTTCAGCCTTTTGTATTGAGGCAGCTACACCACTGAAAACCCCCAGTGATTTGCACTCGTTCAGCTTTCCCCTGCTTGCAACTAGAGCAAACTGCTCCAGTGTAGATTGTAGCGTACAGTGGCTTTGCTTGTTTACACTAGGGGTTTGTACCTGCGCAGTGGCTGTCCACCAATGCTGTACCCTGCGCAAATCACGGTTGTAAACAAGGCCTTTGGAAAATCTAGGCATAAATGTAGTTGGGTCATTGACTGGCCTTGACCAGGCAAAGAATCAGGATTTACCACTTATGCAAGGTTTAAACACAATTCTTGTAGCTAACCCAGATCACAGGGGTTGAGCAGTATTAAACTGTGTTAAAGCATGTTCTATTACAACCTCAACCTAAGTTAAAGTAGCTTCAATAACCTGATTTGGCCTCATCCACTATGCCCAATCAACTATTGTTATAACCAGTTTATCCACAGCTGTATTCATACCCTCATGATGCTGAAGTACAGCTACTAAAGCAGTCACATTACTGTACTTTGTGCCAACAGAGCCTTCCACCATCACATTATAGGGGTGTCTCTAATCAGCAGTACAGCTTTTAGTGATGCCATACAAATTTACCTTGCAGTCACTACCTTCATAGCCATTTGCATTTCAGCATCCTCATTTGGAAAAGCAGAATTCTTCCTTCCAGATGGAGCCCTATTAGTCTCTTTGTTTTCTCCTCACTTCAACCCTTCAATTCTCTTTCTGAGCCATGAAGGCCTCCATTAAGGCCTCCTCTGCTATTATCAGAGTTATGGGGAAGGTGCTCCCGTGTGATGGTGGCAGTCTGCAGTATAAACTCTATGATACACAGATTGACTAGCAGCCACCACCCTCCTAGAACAGAACTTCTCAGGCCAGATTTGCTGCTTTTAAAGTGCTAGAAGGGTGGGTGTTGAGTGGTACAATGGATGCCTTAGGGACTTTACCCTCCTCCACCTCCCTTTAGCCTGTGCTCTCCTGCTAGCCACCTCATGCTCACTCCCTGACTCCACGTCTATTCCATTTCTCTTTTCTTCCTCCCCCGCCATCTCTCCATCAGTCAGCTGATCAGGTTTCTAGCACACTTTGACTTAGAGGTTTTAGCTCTTGTTGGTGCTTTTGTTACACAGAAGTACAGAACTCGATACATGTCAAGTGACAATAGAAGTTCCGAAACAAAATAGCCGCTCTGTCAGATAAAGCAGAATTGAATGCATCAGCTTTGCCTGTGAGAATATCTGTTCTCCTGGGACAAAGCCAGAGTCTCAGAAAGGGTATCAGCAATTTTGTCAGTGTTTACTCCTGGGATTGCTAAAAAGCTGGCTCTGTTCACAGTGGGAGACTCCGTGGCGATTTCACTTTTTTTTTTCACACCTCTTTTTGTTCTCACTTGTTATCTGTCAGAGGCTGAAGCCAGGCTGTGTAACGCAGAGTGTACAAAGGGCCATGCAGAACAGCAGCTTTCGGATCAGATGAGGACACAGCTCTTTAGCGACGGCAATGCACATTCTAGGTTTTGTGTTGTGTTATAATAAAAGGAAAATAAGGAACAATAAACTTCAGAACATTTGTTATCAAGCACTGTAATGAAATATCATAAAGTTTCATTCCTGACGTTAAGCAATCCAGTAATGTAGTAAGAAAGGTGAATTCAGTGCTTTTGCTTTCAAGGGAAACAGATGAGCTTTTGTTCCTTATTAAAAACTAACCTAATACTGTATGTGTTCTCCCCAGTTAACTCAATATAAAAATGTTATATCACCTAGGACACAGCAACTGCACCTTAAATGAAGACAGAACTCTGGTTGCTTGGCTTGTCAATAAGACTGAGTGGCTAATTTAGTCCAATAGTATTTTGTAATATGAACAAGCACCACATCTTTTGACAGAATGTATAACCTACCTGAATTCTTACACAAATCAAACCCTCTGCATTATCCTGAAGGTGCAGAGGTAATACAGACCCAGAGTTCTTGGGTTCCGGCATTGAATTTATGTTAAAACTGAAGCTCAGTATTCTGAAACCCAGTAATAATTGATGCGTGTATGGTGCTGGCTAAAATATCTGTGATCATCTCTCCCTTTAGTGGCTGGCACATACAGCCACTGAAGAGTTGCTACTTACTTATATGGGTGTTTATTCCTTTAGCTCAAATAACAGGGACTGAGGATCATGGATTCTATCCCCACTTGATAACAACATGATAAGTTCATGACAAAGGGCTTGTCTTCACTACCCACCGGTTGGTGGGTACTGATCGATCTATCGGGGATCGATTTATCGTGTCTCATCTAGACACGATAAATCGATCCCCAAAGGCGCTCCCTGTTGACTCTGGTACTCCAGCTCGCCGAGAGGAGTAAGCAGAGTAGACGGGGGAACTCGCTGCCACCATGTGGAAGCCAGGTAAGTTGACCTAAGATGTGCTGACTTCAGTTACGCTATTTACGTAGTTGAAGTTGCTTATCTTTGGTCAGGTCTACACTAGCGGGGGCGGGGAGGGTGGTCGACCTAAGTGGCCGTCTTCAGATTCCTGAGCGGTTAATTTAACTAATGAGTTATACATCAGCGATTTGCTGATGTATAACTCATTAGTTAAGTGTGTGCTCATATTTCCCTCTAGTAGCTGGTTCAAATGGAGGGCAAGAACCTGAGATTGCGACTGTGGGCTAACAGAGTTAACCCCCTTTAGCTGAGCATTGACTGCTTGTGCTTTTGGTACTGGTGTTCCTAGGTTCTGTGCTCATGAACAGCCTCTGGTGAATTGGTTGCACAGTGACATAATATAGCATCTTTCATCGTGAGATCTCCAATGCAAATAATTATCTCTAATTAACATAAGAGGAAACGAGTAGAAATGTGAAATGATTCACCTAAGGCCACACAGTGAATAAATGAGTGGGACAGCTGGGTCTCCGAGCTCCCAAAATTCCCTATTCTGGCATGTCAATCTAAAATGAAAGTCTTCCTTGTCGCTAAGTCTCCTTCCCCCATTTCTGTCTCTGGGAGATGTTTATGAAACTCAAGCATTCCCCCCTAGGTAAGTGATTCCAGTGGGTGCCTCCCATATTGGAAGTGACAGTGAAGTTCTAAAGGCTGTACTATGGCCCATGGGAAAGGAGTTGGTCCCAGTACCTCCACCAGAGAGTCCAAACATTTGATGGGCACACAGACTGAACTACCTTCTTCCCCTAGAGCAAAGGTCCCCAAAAGGCTCCGGGCCAGCCTCCACAGGGAGTAGGGAGGGAGTGCCACTCAGCTCTGCTCTGCCCCCAACTCTGCTTCAGCCTTGCCACCAGCTGTGGCCCTGGACCCAGCCCCAACCGCATCCCCAGCCTTGGTCCCCTGCTGCGGCTCACCCTTAGCTCCCTCTCCTGGCCCTGTCCTCAGCCTCAGGTCCCTTCCTGGTCCTGGCCCACCCCAGCTATGGCCCCAGCCTCTTCCCTCTGTCAGTGCCCCCCGCCACATACCTGAGCCCTGGCCCCACACCAAGCCTGGCTCTGGAGGGCAGAGCACAAATAGGGCAAGGGGAGGCTTGACTGTGAAAAGCTTGGGGACCACTGCTCTAGAGGAAGGGGTTTGAAGAATCACATTGGCAGGGACGTTCAAGAGTACTTAATTTTCTATTGTTTATACTCAACATCCTGATGAAAGATGTCAAATGATTAGAAGTTGTCTTGCAGCATATTACCTCTACCACATATAAAAGTGCTGGGATGAAAGCTGCCCTGTAAAGAAGCCCTTTTCTACTTATATCAAATCCTCTAAGTCAGTGAGCATACTAAACCCACTACATACAGTCATGGCCCTTTTGTGAGGGGACAAGGGCTTTTCAAATCCCATTTCTACCCACTGTCATTCTGGGGCTTCACCTTATCTGGGGTCAAGAGGGATGAACTGACCCTCCTCTCCCAAGTCAGTCAAGATCTCCCATATTTTTAATCAAAGGGGGAAATGACACACATTGCATGGATTGTTCTCTCTTCATGGGAAATGAATGACCTTCTCCCTCTATGCTTAGGCTTGAGAATGAACATTTTCCTACACATCTGATCAGAGAGTTGTCTCAAGTGCACTTCAGGAAGAAGAGGGAAGATGAACATAACATAGGTAAACAACTGGCTCTTTAAGACACAATACAATAGCAAGAATCAGAGGGGTAGCTGTGTTAGTCTGGAATTGCAGAAGTGACAGAGTCCTGTGGCACCTTAAAGACTAA
>ML677348.1:18633015-18728043 GCA_007922305.1 Dermatemys mawii
TCTGGAATTGCAGAAGTGACAGAGTCCTGTGGCACCTTAAAGACTAATTAAAGTATTAGAGCATAAGCTTTCGTGGGCTAATACCCACTTCGTCTGACGCATGCAGTGGTGCACTGCATGCATCCGACGAAGTGGGTATTAGCCCACGAAAGCTTATGCTCTAATACTTTAGTTAGTCTTTAAGGTGCCACAGGACTCTGTCCCTAATACAATAGCAATTTTCCTACCTATATTGACTGAGCACTTAAATCTGTCAGTTATATGGGGTAATCCACATGCAAAGCCATATAATTCATAAGAGAGAATGTGAACACATCTGGGTTTTTATTTAATAGTCTTGTGGCACAGGCTTGCCTTTACTTTGCTGCTTTTGAAGATACATTTCATTTTTGTGCCCAGCAGTTTTCCTACTACACATTATGTAGACAATCAACCACCATATAAGCTAGTAAATAGGGTTAGAAAGCTTGATACTATATTGTGTGTAACAAAGCCAGTCTTTTACATATGTTATATATTCACCTTTTCTCTGACATGTGCATTGCACTTGGGAAAACACTCACACACAAAGTGATGGGCTCCAGGGAATGTAGAAACATTATCTAGCATGGGAATACTCAATTCATTTTCAGCAAATAGCTTGTATAATACATAACACACACTTAACATAATACACTTTGGTCGTTTGCCAGAGATTCTAAATGATTAGACTGTATCAATTTACTCTTCAAACACTGATTAAAATCTCAAAACGTTCATAGCAAATGATGCATGAACCAGAGTCAGAAATGTGATGACTGAAATATTGCAATGTCACAGATTCATCACACAGCCTTTCCAAATCCACACACATTACATTTCAGCTGGCCCCTTAAATGCTCTGCTCTCACGTCCTGCTGATCTGCTCCCCACCCTCCCCTTTGGAAAGATAACAGCTCAGCCTTAATTGAAGCAAACAGCTCATTAAAAACGGTAATTTTTTGTAGACATTCACATGACAGACATTCACTCACTGCCAAAGACAAGCAGAGAATGAAGGGGTGGATACTCTAAGCACATTTAGCATTAGCGTCTAAGGTAAACGTCAAGGTAAACATCCAAGCAACTAAGGGTCCTCATCTGTCCCTTCCTGTTCCAAGGAGTCCTCATTGGGTGCAGAATAAACAATCCAACTCTTGCCAACTGCACCAAGCTCCATCCTAGATAGAGGCCTTGACCCATTCTCTTACTGAGAGCAAAAACACTCTCTCCTACTCCTTGTATCTAACAGCCAGGCCATGTGTAGCAGTCGCTCTGATTACTTCTATAGCCTTTCTTCAGGAGAGCTCTCATCACAGCTCCCAAGATGTGCTTCATTTCCACTGGAATCCAGAAATTCTAGGCCTACATTGCTGTTATGCAAAGCACATTGGCCAAAGCAGGTGTCTGGTTAAGTACCTGCCTTGTCAGAAATGTATTGAACCGATACTTGACTAGCAAGGTGTTACTGTAAATACAGTATTCTGTTCTCAGCTCACTAGAGAGATGGACACTATGACCACAATTTTAAAAAATGGGTGCCTACATTTACTCACCTAATTATAAAAAAACTGTCTGATTTTCAGACCTGCTGAGCAGCCTCAAATCTCTCCACAATCAATGGGAGTAGGCACCCAGCACTTTACAATCAGGCTAATTTTATTAACTTGTCAAAGAGCTATTACTTGTATGACAGTAGCATGTTACGGCACCAACTGAGCCCAAGGCCTGTTGTTCAAGGTGCTATACAACCATACAGTAAAAGTCTGAAGAGCATATGGTCTAAATAGACAAGAGTGAGAAAGGTGGGAGAAAAATTATTATTATTTATAGGTGAGTATTTGAGGCAGATAGGTGTTTGGTGGCTTGCCCAATGCATACAGGATGTTTGTGGAGGTCAGCCTTTGAACTCAGGCTACCTGAATCTCAGACAGGGTTGTAATTACAAGACCAACCTTCTTCGCCGCTATGAGTTTAGAAGCCTAAATTTTGGCAGCCAGTTTTGAAAACTACATAGTTTTTGACACAAATTTCCTCCATATCTTCCCCTCTATGAATATAGATTTCTAAACACTCCAGTGTCCCCAAGGTTTGGCCTACAGGGTAAAATCCTACAGCTCAATGTTGGCTTACCACTTTCAGGCAAGGGTTTTCTCCACCATTACTGTCACTGCTTTTATGTTATTCTGTCTGAATGTTCAAATGCCTAACTTTGAGCTCTCCTGGTCCCTGCCACTGAATTATAAATATAGTCTAACACATCACTGTTCAGGTGCGACTTCTGTAGCCATTTCAAGCTGCCTCCTTTGCTTCAGCTTAAACTGTACATAGGCAAGAAAACAAAACAAAACAAAACAAAGCTGAATGAGCTCATTTTTTGCCCTCTCATCTCAGACATTCAGCCTGTTAGGCAGGGTTACTGGAATAAAGCAGGGAAGCTCTTTTTCCACAGCAAGCCATCTGGCTGACATAGACTCACGCTGATGCTAATCTGTTGGTTTCGTTCTTCTTATTTTTTTTTTCCCTGAGGAACACTTCATCTGCAGCTGTAAATTCAGACCTGCTCCCTCTGTGCACAGAGCATTCATTTTGCACACATATTTATTACCACATTATGCTTCATTGTAGGTGTCAGGAAATCATTGTTATCCTTGGTGCGTCTACATTGTTCTAATGTCAGGGATGTACTTTCAAATGGAAATTAAGCAATTATGTTTCACATGGGGAAACCTGACAGATGCATAGATTTTTACACCACTGGCAATGTCGCTGTCACAAAAGTAGTCATTGCTCCCGGCGGACTGCCAAAGAAATATAATGTATTTCAAGAACAGGGGGAAAGCGCAGGAGTAATTAAGTGTGCGATGAGAGTTCATAGATCATGTAGCTGTTTAACTTCAAAATGTGATAATGACATGATGACGAGATCACTTCATTCATCCTTGTAAAGGAGGCTTAAAAGGAACCTATTCAAATACAGACAAATGCTTTCCACGACATCCTCGCCCCACACCAATTTAAATGAACATGAGCAAGTATGTTTAATATTTTTTCTCCTGTTAGGAATTTGTTTAACCAGGCTACAGTGCAAAAATAGGCGCTGTAGGCAATGCTGGCGCACCAGACTTATTAAATAACACCTTTTACTTTTAATCATACATCCTTTGGCTTTTTAAGTTTCTCAGGGCAGGGAGCATTAATGTTATTTGTCTATAAAGGGCCGGGCACAATTCTGGTGCAGTATATAAAACAATTAGTGGGCTTTCCACCCAGCTGTATGTGTGCTTAATTGTAATGTGACACACAGTGTATGTTAGCTGAAATTCATTTCAAATCCTTATGCCATACAGTCTTCCCACTTGGTTATTTTTTTGTTTGTTACAGGGTTTTATTCAGCAATCTTTTGTGTAGCTCTCATGTGCCCTTGCTTAGTAGCCTCCTGGTGCTCCAAGGTTGTAACAGACCAACAGCAGTACAATGCTGGCAGTCAGCGAATGCAGACATAAAGGGTTCTTATCACTCCCCTATTGAAATCAATAGGATTGAGAATAGGATTGGGCCCACAGAACAGAAGTTTAAAAAGTCTGCTTTTAAAACAAATATTTGAACCAACACAGACCAGTAAATGTGTGTGTATTAAAGCAGGCTTATGTGCACAATGGTCAGTTTAAATGGAAAATGGTAACTATTCTATAAAATGGATCTATTTAATAAATTTAGAGACACTCACAGCCCATCGCATGATCCATGAGAGATGTACTTATTTCAGGGGCATTTTATATGGGCTAATCTTGCAGTCCTCAGTCAGGCCAAACCTCTCATTCTTTGTATTACAGTAATACAGAGAGACCCAAGCAGAGACTGGGGCCCCATTGTGTTAGGACTTGTAGAAACACAGCAAAGTCCTGCCCCAAAGCCTTTACAATTTTAATAAACAAGACAGACAAAGTATGGGGAAAAGGAAAGATTACTATTGCGGTTTTACATCTGGGGCAGAGAGAGTAAGTGACTCACCCAAGATCTCACTGGAAGGCTGTAACAGAGTCAGGAATTGAACACAGCTCTCTCCAAGCCAGGTCCGCTGGCCTAACCAGCCTTACCCTCTCTGAGTTTTGCCTGTACAAGGGCTGAGTAACGCTGGACTCTGAAACCTTATAGGGATCAGGCCCAAGTGGAGTTTGGGTGCTCAGTACCTTGGCTCCTCTAGGTAGAATTCTACTATTATGAACTATTTATTAGTAAAAGAAACTTTCTAATTCATTCTAAAGCATTTCAGTAGCATAAAGAATTTTATTATTATATTCAGGGCCTGTGGCAATCCATAATTCTATGGCTGTATAATCATTCCTGGCTTCACTATATCTGGGATGCCCACATCACTGACCTTGTCTCCTCCCTCATCCTTCCATGACACCCCATTTTATTCCTTCTCCTACTGTCACCTCCATGCCTTGTTCCTTGCTATTCCATATGCATGGAAGACCCATATGCATGGAAGACCCATATGCACTAAGCCACCATGCTCTTCCTTCTTACATTTGCTCTTAGCATTCACAGGAAACATGGGTTTACGGAAAACAGATCCTGTCAAACTAACTTGATTTTTTTAAATTAGATTACAAATCTGGTTGATAAAAGTAATAGTATTGCCAAAATAGACTTCTATATTAAGACATCTGTCTTAGTACTGCACATTTTGATTAAGAAACTAGATTGATACAAAATCAACATGGCACCCATTGAATGGATTAAAAACTGGCTGACAGGTTTCAAAATGTAATTGCAAACAAGCAATCACCCTCAGGGGGTGGTGGTGGTATTTCTAGCAGGGTTCTTGGCCTTACATTGTTTTACATTTTTATCAGTGATCTGGAAGAAAATATAAAGTCATCACCAATAAAGTTTGCATATGACCCAAAGATTAGGGGAAGTGGTAAATAACAAAGAGGACAGGTCACTGATACAAAACGATCTGGATTACTTGGTAAACTGGGTGCAAGCAAACAATAGGGCCAACTGTAAAGTTATACAAATAGTAACAAAGAAAGCAGACCGTATGTGATGTATTCATACCCTATACACTCCTTTTGTAATGATCTTTGCACAAAATATGCTTTGTGAGATATCATTTGAAAATAACTAACTCACTGATCATTAATATTCTTGTGTGATTGTAGCAGTGCGACAACTCACCCATGTGGTGCCTCCTGCTGGTTGTCCGGGAATCAGCTCTTTTTACCAGCTCTGGAGCGCCTTCTGCCAGAGTCTCACTTGCCGCTGGCCCCGGTGTCCCTCCCGGACCCTGGTGGCCCTCTAACTGGGGGTTCTGCTCCAGCAGTATCCCCTCATTCTCAAGGTCTCCCCTCCCTGTGGAACCCCCAACCTCCTAATCCCATCTTGCCTCAGTGCTATCCCCTCCCCCAGAGCCAGTCCTCGTGTAGCCCCCGCTCCCTGGGGCAGACTGCAGTATAAGAGCCAGTCATCATAGGCAAGAAGAGTAGGACCTACCGCCACTACCTAGCCCCAAGCTCCCCCTTTGTGGCCCAAAACCTGTTTAGACCCCGCTCAAGGCCCTGCAGCCTGCGGGGGTTTCTAGGCAGGAGCTCCCCAGCTCCTTTTGCTTTTCCCCAGCCCTGCTCTACTCAGGTAGTTTGCTCAGTTTCCAGGCAGCCAGAGTCAGAGACTGCCTGAGCTCCTGGCTCACAGCCTTTATAGGGCCCAGTTGTGCCCTGATTGGGGCGTGGCCCAGCTGTGGCTGCTTCCCTAGTCAGCCTGGGCCTTTCTCCCAGGGCTGGCTTTAACCCATTTAACCCAGCCAGAGTGCGACAAGCCCCCTACCCCACTCTACCAAGCCGGAGCGCCTGGCTGAGCGTGGCAAGCTGCTGGCCCTCCCCTGTCTTCCCCCGTCCCCCAGAGCCACGCCACCATGCGGGCAGAAGCTCGGGGGGCAAGGGCCATGTGTTCCCATGGGGCAGTGTGTTTGGCTCCATACATAGCCAGACACGCTCCCTGTTCTCCCGGACCCATGCCACCATGCGCACAATGTTCTGGGGGCTGGGGCTGCGCACTTCCGCAGGGGACATGCTCCCCCCTCCCCCAGAGCCACGCTGCCACGAGTGCAGTGCTCTAGGGGCCAGGGCTGCGTGCTCCCATGGGGCAGCGCGTCTGGCTTCGCACAGAGCCAAAAACACTGCTAGGAGCCTCATGGTAAGGAGTCTGGGGCTGGAGGGTTCGATAAGGGGCAGGGGCAGTCAGGGGCCAGGGAGCAGGGTGGGTTGGATAGGGGGTGGAGTCCCGGGGGGGTGGTTAGGGGCAGGAGGGGGCAGTCAGGGAGTGGGGGGGTTGGATGGGGCATGGGAGTCCCAGGGTCTATCAAAGGGCGGATGTGTGGATAGGGGTCAGGGCAGCCAGGGGACAGGGAGCAAGGGAGGTTGGGTGAGAGGGGTCCGGGGGTCTCTGGAGGTGGCGATCATGAGACAAAGAGGGGGGTGTTGGATGGGTCGGGAGTTCTGAGGGGCAGTCAGGGCACGGCAAGTGGGTGGGGGTTGGGGCCAGGCAGTTTGGGGAGGTACAGCTTTCCCTTCTCAGCTCTCCACACAGTTTTGAATCCCAATGTAGCCCTCGGGCCAAAAGGTTTGTCCACCCCGTCCTGTCAAGACAGGAGGGGTGAATTAGGCATGGTAGAATCAAACCAGTGTAAGCGCCATTTACATACAGGGAGGGATGGGAAGCCCTTAGGAAGGGAAGAACTGCACGAGGCCAGCTTCCTGGTGGACACAGCAAACTGAGCACACCAGGAGGGCTTCCTGCCTTCTGAAGCAAAGTCAGTGAAATTTGGGAAATACAAGCAAGGACAGAAGCCATCTTTGGCATCCATCACTAGACAGACACAGGAGGCCAGAGCTGTTGCAAACTGAGAAAGATGGATCCTTCAGCCAAGCAGGGTTGAATATTGGTGAGAAACGTGCTTAGGCAAAGACCTTTTACCTACGACGAACGGGGAAGCCCGGACCTTGTACTTTTGTGAAAGGTCTTGAATAAGGGAAAGTCAACCATGACTGGGGAGAAGAATGACTGGTAAGAGAAACCATCTTGAATAAAGCCTGCATCTTGCTAGATTGTTTTAGACTTTTAGAAGTGTATTTTGTTTTGTTTTACTTGTAACTTTCTATCTTCACTTCTTATACTTACACTCATTTAATCCTATGTATATTTGGTTAATAAAATTATTTCATTTTCACCATAAACCAACTCTGTGGTGTATTTAAAGGAAAGGGTGCATTTCCCCCAATTAAGCTGTGATGCAGTTTTGTCTCTTTAGAGGCGCAACAAAGCTTAGTAAGTCTCTGAGTTGTCCACAAGAGGGCTGGACGCTTCAGGGCACATAGTTTGGAAGAAATTTGGGACGGAGTGTGTGTTGTGGTCAACCTGCTGGTTGTAACCATGGCTGGTGAAAGCTAAAGTGTGACTGGTTTCTGCAGGCATGCTGCTGGGGACAGAACACTGGGGCTAGGGCTGCAGCATTACACAGATGCTCCAGGTGTGACCTGTGTGCTGGTAGGCTGGTTGTGAGAAGCCCATGTTGGGAGCAACAGCAGCAAAGCATTGCGAGATACCAGGGTTACAGGGCAGGCAGTGGCATAACCCCTCACCAATTTGGATTGCACCCCCAAACCCTGACCAGACCATGACACCATACTTACAGGATGGAGGAATCTGCCTTGGGAAGCAGAAACTCTGAAAAGGTCTGGCGGGGTCAGGGTGAATAATCAGCTGAACATGAGCTTCCACTGTGATACTATGGCCAAAAAGCTACTGTGATCTTTGGATGTATAATAAGAGGAATACTGAGTAATAGTAGGGAGGTATTTTACCTCTGTATTTGGCACTGGTGTAACCACTACTTGAAGACCATGTCCACTTTTGGGGTGAATTATTCAAGAAAGCTGTTGATAAACTGGAAAGGATTCACAGAAGTGCCATGGGAATGAATAAAAGATTGGAAAGACCTGCTTTGCAGTGAAGGACTCAAGCAGCTCAATGTGTTTAGCTTAACAAAGAGGTGGTTAAGGAGTGACTTGATCTTCGTTTATAACCACTCTGACGGAGTCAGCCCAGAAGGATATAAGAGAGTGCTGGAAGGCATGTATATTAGTCTCAGGATGTGCAGGTCCCTGTTCCCTGGATAGCCAAACAAAGGCTACTCCAGGCCAATCGAGACACCTGGGGCCAATTAAGAACCTTCTAGAAAGGAGTAGAAACAGCTAGCCTGATTGGGACACATGAAGCCAATCAGGGACTGGCTGAAACCAGATAAAAACCTCCCAGTTAGTCAGGTGGTTGGGGGTCAGGAGTTGTGCTGTTGGTGAGACTGAGTGGTGGACAACATATCATCCAGAATGAAGGAGGCCCTGAGGTAAGGGTGAAGTGGAGTTTGAAGAAGCGGGGACTGCTGTGGGGAAGTAGCCCAGGGAATTGTATTGTGTTTTGTGGATAAAAGGTCAGCCATCTTAGCTGATACTATTAGGGTCCCTGGGCTGGAGCCTGGAGTAGAGGATGGGCCTCGGCTCCCCCCTTTTCCATCTTCCATACTGGCCTGTGATGAAGGTAACTCACTAGGTTGTGACTCTTGCCAATTATACTGAGAAAGAGAGGTCACTCTGGGGCCTAGATGAGTTTCTGAGGCCCCTAAATCTGCCAGGAAGTGCAGGACCCACAAGTACAGACTTGGAGCTTTGTCACACCACCTACCTGAGGAAAACAAATTTTATATGAGATGGCTCTTCAATCTAGCAAAGAGATAACAAGATCCAATGTCAGAAAGTTGAGGTGAGACACATTCAGACTAGAAACGAGGTGCAAATTTTTGAGAGAGAGAAATTAACCACTGGAGTTGTGGTGGATTTCCCATCACTGGAAATCTTTAAATCAAGATGGAATATTTTTATAAAATATATGTTTGTGTTCAAGCAGGAATTAATTCAGGAAGACAGACTAGATGATCACAATGGTCCTTTCTGGCCTTATAGTCTATGAATCCATGAACCTACAAAATGTGAGTTAATTCACAACCCACATAGAATTAGGTATTTCCAAAGCTCGCTAGAGGATTTAGCCATACAGCTCCCATTAACGTCAGTGACAGTTATGTGGCCAGTTCAGCCTTGAAAATCTCAACTATCACACACACACATTTAGCAGAATGAGTACACCAGCACATCTGAGATTGCTCATGTTTTAAGCCACACTTTGTCACCCCTTTCCCCATTTTGTTTATTTATTACCCTCACACATTATGTCATGTCTAAAATTAGACTGAAGGTTCTCTGGGGACAAGGTTCATGCCTCCCATCTGTTCTTTAAAGGGCCAAGCATGACTTGAGCAACTGTAAAGATAAACAGTGCCATAGAATCAGTCAAAAATCTATAGAAAAGGGCCAAGAAAGGCCTTGGAAGTGTAGTGGCCCAAATTATAGCAAAGAATCACTGGCAAACTCATTTATTTTGATTGGCTTATTGGTTTAAATGAGAACCCAACCATCTGTTCCAATAACATATTAAGTTCAAGCACAGGATAGTACAACTATTGTAATGAGTTATAGCTTTTTAAAAAGCAGTGCCAACCTACTACTTTATGCTTTTCACATATTCTAGACATGAGATTGGAGGAACTGCCTACTGTGGTTTGATTGTTTCCTGATATAGTAAAATCCATGGAAAAATTGAGGGTTGGAAGCGTGTTGGACCAGGAAGAATTCTATGGGGAGAATTGATCTTGGATCGCTTTTTATGTAACCATCCCCAATCCTGCCTAGCACACCTCTCTTCTCATCCTCTAGCTCCTTCTATTTCATCTCTCCTCTTGCTTTTCTTCTTCCCCTGCAGCATAAATGCTCCTGTCCCTGAATTGGCAAGTTCTCCTGGTCACTGAACAGTGGAACTGAAAGAGAAACTTAAAAGAGCTAGTCTTAAAAAACAAATCACAACTTGCCTTTGAAAGGAAAACCACACTAGACAATCATCCCACAGTTTGCCTCTTGGTCTAAGCTGTGCTTTCCAACCACTTGGCTAGCAAAAGAGAGACAGATGGCAATGGGCTACGTCAGCAGTTCTTTATTGTAATGAATCCATTACAGACTTTTCGACTGCACTCACTCCTTCTTCCCTGTTTTAATTTCCCTACAGCTCTGTCATTGCCACCTAGTGACTTAGTATGGAATTGTAGCTTGGCATTTACTAATGCCTGTGTTGGAACAGCATAGGCTAAGGCCATGTTATACTACAGGTTATATCAGCATAACTTATGTCACTCAGGGGGGTGATTTTATTGAATAAATCAATAAATAAGTCAATAAAATCACCCCTGAGTGACATAAGTTATACCGACCTAAGCGCTGCATTATGTCACTGGGAGAGCTTCTCCTGCCGATATAGCTTCTATCACTCGCGGAGGCTGGAATAGTTTAAACTGATGGGAGAGCTCTCTCCCATTGGTTTAGAGTGGCTACATTACAGAGCTTGCAGAAGTGCAGATGTATCAGTGCAGCTGCGCCGTCAGAAACTCTCTAGTGTAGCCATGCCCTAAGATTCTGCCCAATGTTGTGTACATGTTAGATGGACGGATGAGGGAGAAGCAGGCACAGAGAACTACTGTATCTACTGAAGTTCTTGCAAGATTCCGTATGTTGTGGTAGCATCCAGCAAACTCTGATCCCATGGATGTGTTTGGCTAGCACAGCAGTACAATCAGGCCCTTCACCCCTTATACATACCATATACTGCAAGTGGCTGAACACATTATGACCCGGGAGATAATAGCAGTTATATGTGGTGTTTGCTAAAATCAAAATTATACAGTAGTAACATGACTTGTAAAGAACTGCGGCAACTTTTGGATGTGGAAACAAACCGAGATATTAAGCCTTCAGTAACCATATTCTAGATATAAGCCTAACTTGCAAACTTTGACTCTAAACTTCCCAATCTTAAGGGTTATTGGGTCAGCTTCATCTACTGTGTGCCAGATTCTCTCCCTCCCCACCCCACTCATACTATTTATAGCAGCAGAAAGGGAAACTTATCTTTCCTCATCATTTTAAACATGGCAAGAGATGATATCTCCCAGCATCTCCAGTAGGGTTTGCATGTCCTATGCAGATGAAGTTTGATAAAGTTCAGGCTGAATTAAATCATTTTTAAGAAGTATTTTTAATTTCATTTGTAACATTGTGAGTTAGTGCTATGCAAACCAATGATTCAGCAATGTACTGATTGATTTATTACTTAGCAGTAAAACAAACTGGGGCAATTTGGGACTTATTGTAGAAACCTATGTATTGTTTGTCTCTCTATAGTGATGCAAGTTTCAATTACCGAAACTCAGCAATCATTTTGATCAGTTGCTACCAGTTGTTTTAACAATAAAAAGAAAAATATTTAAAACTAAAACATTGGTTATTTTTGGGGCCATTAAAATATTAATGAATCAGGTTGGAAATGTATTTAGTCTCATATTGGGTCCCTACACAGCAAAACCCATCACTTTTTAGCAAGATGGTTGCTTCCAGTACTAAACACCAAAATGCCAGTTACAACTAATAATGTATATGTCTATGGCGAGAAGAATGTGTGAGAGTTCTGGTCCTCACCCTGACTCGCCATGCATGGCAGGAGCAAGGTTGAGCCAATTTTTTCAAATCAGCCTCTGATTTTGGGTAACTCAATATTGGAGCTGTTAGCTTGAGATATGTTGTTCGTGGTGGTCTGTCACTGGGCTGAACATGATCAACACCTTTGCAAAGTAGACCACAAGGTATGTAACACTGAGCACCTCAAAATTGGAGAGCAATTTTGAAAATGTGGCCCTTCCCTTCTCTATCCATTTCCCCAGAAAACAGGCATAATAGTTGCCTAACCTCAGAAGAGTATCATTTTAACTACAATACAATCTCTATTTTTCAAATGTCAGATAACTGAGGTTGTGGATAATCAAAGCAGTTTTCAGTGTAACAGATACTGGGAGACATGACCCTGCTTTGGATAACAGAGAGTTTCAGAAAACTGAGCTCTGGATAAATGAGATTGTATTATAGGCCTTCGTTATAGTGCTTTGAAAATGTAGAACAACGTAAACAATATTTTTATTTTTTTTTGTTCCTGCTGGGCTAAGCACAATGTGGGTGTTATTTTAATTTCATGTTAGTGATAACACAGATTTCCTACTCCATCCTTTTATTTTGTGGGAATAAAAGCACGTATCCTAAAGAAAAACACACACAGCTGAAAGATGATGCATAGGTGAAGAGATCTGAACCTTGCTTACTTTCTTGTTTGATTCTTGTTAACACTAATACATAGATTTCACCACCAATGAACAATGACACCTTTGCTTAGCACCTTGTTCTCTGGTGTCTAAAATGGAAATGGAGTAATTTAAGTCTCCTGACAGTTCAGATAATTTCTTGTCAGCATTTAGCACATATTCATGGAGACACCAAAATAATGTTTTGGAAAACACACAGCTCATCCCATGTGTCTGATTAACAGTTCTTTGTTAAAGTCAGAGAAAAGAAACTGGCTGCCACTTCAGTACAGTTCTGTATGTACACATACATACATTTTATTATGTATATGATGGTGGTATCTATGTGATAAATGACATGACTATCATATGACCTCTTCCCAGCCATCCACCTCAGAGGCATTTATTCTAGCATTCCAAAGCCCTGAGCAAATTCATAAATAGACAGATGCACACAATACACAGACATCAGTACAGAAATGTACTTAAGCATGAGTCTAAGTCTACTACTGAATTTACCATTGTGAACCTTTAGATTTGTATCGACTTACACCATGATTTTTGTATGTTACTAAACTTTTTTTTACTCCACTCAGTTCAAGAACTGACCATTTGATTACCTACCACAGACTATTATATTATATATACACAACTATATTAGCTAACTGTATTTTATTTTCTACATGAAACTACTGCAACGACCAACAAAGGCTATTCCATAAGCTTCCATTGGGAAGAATATTTCTTTGTCCTACTTACATTAAAAATACAATCCAGTACACAAACTGAACCATACCCTTTAATGAAGCATACCGTATTATTTATACATCTCATATTTTGAATATAAGTTAGCAAAAACAGAAAATGGAGTTTAGACTCTCATCAAATTGCTGAATCCTCCACACAAGAATAACTTGAAATCTACATTAAAATATACATTAGCCAGCCATGACAAGTGACAGTGATCAGTGCTAACTAGTCCAGTGCAAAGCCAATAAAAAAGATAGTATCAGTATAGAATTTTAAAAGGAGTGTTCATAAAATAACTTATTTCATAGAAGCGTCAAACATTTAAGGCCTTAGTTATGCAATCCTTTCTTTCCAATCCTTCTTTCCTATTCAGAACTAGAGCTGATCAGAAACTGAAATGAAAATTGAATCGTCTCTCCCTCCCCCGCCACTTTGGTTGATGTTGTTGAAATGTAGTTTCCCAGAAATATCCCAATCAACTCTACTCAGAACTCTCATTGACTTCCCTGGGCATGACACATGACTACAGATTGGGCCAAAATATTTTCCCCCTCAACACTACATTTATTTGCAGTGTTACTGTAGTTGTGTTGGTACCAGGATATTAGAGAGACAAGGTGGGTGAGGTAATAACTTTTATTGGACCAACTTCTGTTGGTGACAGAGGCAAGTTTTCAAGCTCACAAAAATCTCTTCTTCAGGTCTGAGAAAGGTACTCAGCATGTCACAGCTAGACACAAGGTTCCAAGCTCAAAAGCTTGTCTCTCTCACCAATACAAGTTTGTCCAATAAAAGATATTGTCTCACCCACCTTGTCATTCTCACACACATATTTAAGCTTTATGTAAACATATAGGTCACCTGCTTGAGTGCTTTGGTCAACTGGGCCCATAGTTAAGATTCATAGAAATATATGGCTAGTCACTTTAAAACTGCTATTAATTACCGGTTTACAACATTTATTTTGCAAAATTTCATGTTAACAGCAGTTTGGTAAAGGCAATCATTTTTGCAAACACATACTATATGCCTGATAGAAACAATTACAGTGCATTTTGCTAAGTATCAGAGAGGTAGCCGTGTTAGTCTGGATCTGCAGAAGCGACAAAGAGTCCTGTGGCACCTTAAGGACTAACAAAAGAACTGAAGCATAAGCTTTTATGGGCTAATACCTAATGCGTCCGACAAAGTGGGTATTAGCCCATGAAAGCTTATGCTTCAATACTTTTGTTAGTCTTTAAGGTGCCACAGGACTCTTTGTCATTGTTACTATGTAGTGGGTTTTGGACCATGTAGGACAGTTATGTCCTCTCGTATAATCCTGCTGCTATTCTTGCACATCCAATATATGTTCTAAATAGACCGCAAGGGATAGTTTGGTTGAAACTCAGTCCCCTAAAATTTATCGTGCATGCGCAGAAATTAAGATTCTCTCATTATTTGTTAGCTTTCCACTGCTTCCATATAATCCAAAAAAATGGACTAATCTGTAAAAAGGTAAAACCATCTGTTTAGTTCTAGTATAATAAAATGCACATTTTCAGTATCTTATCCATTACAAAAATATTAGCTCTCAGCCTTGTTATGATCATATTTTTTAACTCTTGCCTTTATATGGAAAACACTGATTCAAGCCTACACATAGTAGAATGATGCCAATCAAACTACTATAATTTGAGGAGGTGAAGGTGGAGCTTACTCACATAATAGATTTTTAATTTATTCCCAAATTCAGAATTTAGCAGCAAGGGAATTTTTTTTGCCTGATTTTTAATGCATTCCTATCTGTAATAAAAATTCTTCTTCCCAGCAGAATTTGGAGCCCACAACGTAAGACGCTCCTCAACAATGTATGTAGATATGTAACTGAATCTTCTTAAAATTGAAATCGTCACCACTTAATCAGAAGCTTTATAACAAGAGTAAAAATCATTTAAAATCCTACAAATACACGGCATCTTTTAGGAGAGGATTCTCAAACCACTGGCCGTGATCCAGCGAAGTACTTAAGCACATGCTTAATTTTACGCATGAATGTTATGGATATCACAAATGCAAAGGTGTCAGTGGGATTGCTCCTGTATTGCAAGTTAAGCATGTGAATATGTCTGCTGGATCAGGGTCGGAGTGCTCAGCATTTTGTAGGCTTGAGCCGTTCCTTGGGCCCTCACCTAGCAAAGCATTTAACCACATGAGCAGATCCACTGGACTATTCACATGCTTACATTTACACATGTGCCTAAAGTACCTTCCTGAAAAGGCCTTACAAAGCAATATTGTATTAGCTATAAAATTTGAAGTCACATATGATTAACACACAGCTTGCTCAACAATGTTACCTGTTGATATTAGCTGTTTCTTAAAGCTTAGGGATGCCTAGTTTTAAAAATTCACTTTCAGAAAGCACATAAGAAAAAGTTTTTAAAAGCTGCTTTTAGAGTATGAAAAAGTGATATAACCAAGCCTCATTATGTTCTTCATTTCTTCCTCTGACACCTTTTTACTGACATCTAGAGAGAAAAGAAACAAACAAACATCAATCTATTCAAATAAGGATCAATGCATTTTATTTTCTCTCTTAAAAAAAGCTGGAGAAAGCCACAATCAAACTTCTGCATACAAACATCACTGAAATTCCTTAAATTTCAGATCCAGAAATATTGTTTAGTACTAAACTAACCAAGCAAAAAATGTCACAACAACATTTCATAATGACCATTCTGCTACTACTGGCCTTTCATTGTTACTATATTTAAATCCTCACTGTGGTCGGAAACATTATTTTATGTATCTGGCACAATATGCTTTCTATAATTTCTTACAGCTTCATGTTAAGGAAGTTTCAAACTGGCCAAATGTATTTTATTCTTTCCTAAAGGGAAAGGATATTTAAAAAAAATATATCTTTATTTTTTTTAACCTGAAAGCTCTACTGCTTTTGGAAACAGCTTGGTTTTTTGTCATGCATGAATTTCTGCTGGACCAAAGATATTCACTAATAAAATTACTATTGTTGTAAGTTACTGCATGGCTGACAGCTGAAGTTGAGATGTGACATACTAATGCAGAATGCATCTGTGCTCACAGGAAGAACTCCAGACTTGCCCTAGCGAGCAGGGATGAATGTAGAATTCATGTACAGAAAATTGGTGCACTAGATAAGAAGTCAAGATAGATACTTTTCGTCTGTACCAGACTTGTTCTGTTGGTCCTATCCCCCACCCATTCAGAAGAGTTAATTTGACCTGCCTTTTTAGGAGCAAAGTACACAACTCATTTAACTCATGTAAAGGTTTGCTTTTAACTGTTTCATTGGCGCTCTGACTTTTAAAACGTCAAAGTGTAGAACCCAGAATCAGTGTTTGCTTTAGAAATCCATTCTCCATGCTTCTGCCCTTTCTTACATCTTTATCCTCAGCTTCTCCTATAACACTTTCCAATCTGTGTTCCATTCAAGCGTTCCTCCTGACCATTCTCTTCATTCACTCCCAACTCTGTGTCTTCTTCCTCAATGCCTTTTCAATGCTTGAAGCAGGCTTCCAGTTAACAAAAACCAAGCTCCATCATGGTATTCCAAAAAACCTCTAAACCAGGCCTGCACAACATGCGGCCCGGGGGCCACATGCAGCCCACATGGGCTCACTGTGTGGCCTGCGGGAGGTAAGTAGGGGTGGGGCAAGCCAAGCAGTGGGGCGGGGGGAAGCAGATGAGGGCGGGGCTTTTCGGCCCGCAGCTGGGTTTTTTGCAGTAATACGTTCCTCGCTGCTTTCCGAGTTGTGAAGGCTTGTTCTAAACTATCACAGATTGCGTGCAGCATTCCAGTTATAACAGCCATAAAAGTTTGCTTTTCCCACTTAGAACCCAAGGATGGGATTTTCCTAAAGCACTCATCATTGGCCTAACTACTTCCACTGAAGTTAATTGGAAT
Organism: Dermatemys mawii; assembly: GCA_007922305.1. NCBI lineage: Eukaryota > Metazoa > Chordata > Testudines > Dermatemydidae > Dermatemys > Dermatemys mawii. The sequence continues at coordinate 18,650,013 of ML677348.1, forward strand.
GTTACCATTGACTTCAATGGGAGCAGTTAGGGTATTGCTGAGTTGTTTTGAAAACATCCTCCTTAGGCGCTGGGGCACAATTGTTTATGTTTCAAACTCTGACCAATTCACAAGAATGTTTCCTACAAGCTGATCTTTAGTATTCCATATGGTGCCACAATGCTGAAAATCACTTAATACTCCCAGGATAGAAAATTAGTACAGTGACAAGGGAGGTCTCAAAAGAGTAGCTTACAACCAACAAGAACCACACAGACATGATGACATCTGGGCTTAATTATTAAGAGTTGTTTAGTTGACAGATATTGATTTCTGAATGGTACAGGAACCTCTGCTGATAGGTCTGGTGAAAAAGGGCTGAAGACAGTGTGATACAGCATGGCCAGAGGGCAGCAGGAGAGTGTTAGAGGGAAGCCTTATTCCCTGTAGAGGGAAGAAAGTTTGCTAGAAGTTGGTTGGAGCACCTGGAACCAATTAAGGCACCTGCAGCCAATTAAGGCACCTGAAGCTAGTCACATGATAAAAAAAACCCTGCTTCAATCAGACAGGGGAAGGAATTGAAGTAGAGTGATTTGATGTTGGAGTGGAGAGCAGTTTGAAGGAGTTGAAACAGAGTGTTTGGTGTGGGAGCAGAGAACAGTTTGGAGGAAAGCAGAGGAGACTTTGGAGAAGTGCTGCAGTGAGGTAAGATGACCCAGACCCTAGGTAAAGGGACACCTGGCTTGTGCAGAGGGAGGGCAGGAAGCCCCACAAGCTGAAGGGTAGAAGAGGGAAGTAGCCCAGGGGAAGGAATAGCTAGTTCAAGCGGTTTACTGCTATCCTCAGGGCCCCTGGGCTGGGACCTGGAGTAGACGGCGGGCCCAGGTCCCTCCCTCTCCTCTAGGATACTAGTGGGGCAGTTAATATCCTGTTCAGGGGCAAGAAATGGCACCCTGAGCCCCCCCAACAAGAAGAGAAAGCACAGGACCCATCATCATAGTGCTCGCAATTTGCCACAACAGTTACAGATCAGAGTGCTTAGAATGTCATGGCTCTGCATGGTTTTCTTCCTTTCAAACCCACCAGGTTCTGAGATTTATCTTTTGCCTTGTTTCCTACAACTTATTTGAAATATAAACTATAATCAGATAAACATAGATTATACTGTACGTGTCTGTGAATTATTTATTTCATTGTCATGTCAGTCCTTCCGTCCCAACTTCCTTATGCAACAAAAGTTGAGGCATCCAAGAGTGAAATTTTTAAAAAGCATCTAAATGACTTAGGAGCACAAGTTCAATTAAAAATCAATGGGATTTGTGCTCACAGAGTAGGACTGGGGAAAGTTTATTTACTGAAAAATGCAGTTATATTTTCATGCAGACCACCAAAATGATCTGTGAATGTGTGTCAAGTTTGCTGAACACTTTTGATTGAACTGAAAAAAATCAAAACATTTTGGTAATATCAAAACAAAATGTTTAATTTCCACTCGAAAAATTCTGTTTTGATTTTAGGCATTGCAGCAAAGAGCTGGATCCACAAAATGGCTGGGGAAGAGGAGGAAGAGCTGCTGCCTCATTTGGACACTGTAGCCAAGTGGCTCACGTGAGAGACTGGGTTCAATTTCTCTGTGCCTGATGCAGTGACCTTGAGTCTCCCCACATTGCAGGCGAACAGCCTCGCCACTAGATTATGGGCTATTCTGGTCTGCAGCTTTCTCAGTCTCTTCTGTTGAAGCTATTTCACTGTTTATAAAATACATGACTAATCAATGAAATAGAGAGACTATTAGCTAGTGATTAGGGCATCCACCTTTTGCTTATTTGGATTTATTGAGATTTGGTCATTAGGCTTCTTTGAAAATCTCAGTCTTTGTCTTTAAATAAACATTTGGCAACTTATTTTGATAAGAAACTGTGATTCTTAGAAACAAACAGTGAAAGATAGATTTTATTTTTTTTAGCAGATTTATCACACAACTTTTCAGTGATGTTATAATTTTCCAAGAAGGTGTAGAGGTGTATACGCAGGGAACACTATGAAAATACATCTACACAGGGATAACAGACCCAAAGGCCAGCTGTGGCTAGCCCATATAAGCTGACTCAGACTAAAAATTGCTGTGTAGATGCTCAGGCTGGAATCCAAGCTCTGGGATCCTGTGAAGGTGGAAGGTCCCAGAGCTCAGGCTCAGCCTGAGCCCAAACATCTAAACAGCAATATTTTAGTCCTGGAGCCGGAGCCAGCTGACCCCAACTGGCCAAGGGCTTTTTATCTCTGTGTAGACATACTTCAAGTGCCACAGCTATCTAAAACTCAGCATACTTCTATGAATACAGAAAACACAACAAACATTTGTTTCATACATCAGTTTATTATGCTATATTAGTTTTGTTATTTATTGCAATGACAACAAAAACAATGCAGGAATTCTGGTTACAAAGATAACCTGCCCTAAGCAGCTCTCACGTCATGTGTTTTGACCTGGGCTACTAAGGAAACCTTAAGAAACAGCACTAGTCTGATTTTATACAACATGCAGATTTCAGAAATGAAGCACACTCACAGGATCCAAATATCCTGCTTCAAAATCCTCATTAGCTGACGGACTAAATAAACCAACAACAACAAAAAAAACCAAAACACAGGGAAAAAGGGTTAGCTTTAGAATAATAGTATCTACAAAAATAACTGTGTACCAAAATATATGTTTTAGTTTCAAATCTTTATTTTGTTGCTTTAGGTTTTGCGCTGAAGAAAGCAGACATGGTTTTCATTCCAGTCTTGTCAACTTTGGCCAGAGCTTTCTGAGCAGCAGACATCTTGCTAGTTGTCTGTTAATGAAATGAGGTAAAAAGAGAAAAAAAAATTACTGAGCAAATCTGCAGGAGGGGATGTTAATCTACAAACTCATACATACTGAAATCAATTAAAGGCTTGCTTGGTTTCTTAGTCTACAGTATGTATCAGGGAAAGATAATGTGGGACAAAATTGAAGGAAAAAACCTTACAATTTTGAGATTTTTCAATAGAAAATTGTCATCATGAATTATTTAACCTCAAAGACAGAGAATCTGTTAAAAGGACAAAGACGCAAAATCTCTCTCCCTGCTGCAGAATGAGGTATCCTAACTCAAATGCCTACTTTGGATAATCCTGAAGTGTATATTAACAGGAATAATGCATGCAATATAACAGATGCATACGGTACCCTGTGACTCAATCTCATGATTATGTTGTCAGCAGGCTGAATTACAGCCTTGCATTACGGATGATGAATAATTCACACCGATTTACTATCTAAATCTTTTAGAACAGTGAAATAAAGGGAAAGAGGAAAGGATACTAACAATGAAAGAGGTAACCAAGATTTGAAAAGCATGTTGAGGCCACTGGGACAGTTTCCTAGAGACTGTTACACCTAAAACACATTTTGTGTGCCACATTTTATAGAGCTGATCTCTTTCCTTTCTTACATTTTAAAATAGTATGTTTCACATCTCTAGCCATTTTCCCTATTAAGAAATCTCTGCATTGACCTTTCCTTCTGATAGTCCTCCTACTGTAGGACTTCACAATTTCACTCAGTTTGGGTTCAGCTATGATATTATGGACAGGTTACCAACAGTAAGATTATCTGCATTACTTACAGTGCAAACAAAAACACTGCCAAAGTATTTTAAAAGTGCAGTACACTGAACAGAACCCACGAGCCAATTCATCCTTCCCAGATGCTCTTACCTACATATTTTGTTATTTCAGAAGTAAATCAAATTTAATATTAAAGCTTTCTTCAGTCTTTTTTGTATCTTTGCACCAAGATTCAAAACTGCATGTACATTGTACATGAGTGGAAAAAAAAAATGGAACTTTTGAGTCATTTATCACAAGAACTTAGGGGCACCCTTGTACCTTCCTTTAAGGCTGTGGAATGCCCCAGATGGAAGAGGGTTTGTGGAAAAGGACAGAGGTGGACGGGGTAGGGAAGGAATGGAACAACCACTAGGAGGACTCACTGGCCATGGCTCCTGGAAGAGTAGAGGTGCAAAGAGCAATAGCAGTTACAATAACAACATGGAGTGGGGCTCTATTGTCTCCCTATGGACTGGACAATTCCTGTTTCTTCAGCATTCACAGAACCACCCAACACCAAGCCTGGCTACTAAGGCTTGGTTTAGAGAGAGGATCTATTTATTTTCATATCTCTGCTTCTCTCCTTGGAAAGACAAAATGATAGACTCCACTGGACTTGCATTGAAAACTTGCATTGAAGCTGGTAAATTAGGCAGCTTGGTATTGATTTACTTTATTAACCCATACAAACAACTGTGGGCAAATTAAGACCTGTTTGAAAATGGATGGGAATTCAAAGCAATGTTGCCTCCCTTACCCCTTTTTTTAAAAAATAATAGCAAACAAATTGCACTACCATTTTCCATAATAAATACTACTAATAATCATTTGCATTGCTGTAGTAGCTTTCATCCAAGGAGCTCAGAAAGCTTTATAAACATCCACTAAGCCTTATAACATTAGTTACGTAAGTGGCTATCTAAGACCCACCATTAAAACACAGTCACCTTTGCAGTTATTTAACATTACACTGCAATACTACACAACAGTTTAGGATGGGAAATTAAGACTATCATGGCAAATAGAAACTGCAGGTACAGTTTAAAGAAGCAGAATATAATTGCTTTCACTAAAATTTTTCCAGGACTCTGGAATCAACACTTTTATGGTACCTCTCATGAAATGTGCCATGATAAATGGTGATAATATATGGTCATGACCTTCGTTTTAAGCCTTTTTTGATTGCTTCAAAATTTTATGACCTGCCTTAGTCACAAACAATTAAGTATCTCAAAAATATACTGACTGCTTTAGAAGGCTTGGCAGGATCAATACATTAAGGGAGTAAAATAGCAGGAAGAGTAAACATAAGAACAAGTGGATATAAACTGACCAAGAGGAATGAGGTTCGGGAACAGCCTTCCAACTGGAACAGCAGAAACAAGGAACCTAGCTGGTTTCAACATGGAGCTTGATAAGTTTATGAACAGGATTATATGATGGGGTTGCTTGAGATGGCAGGGAACTGGACTAAATGATCCAGGAAGTCACTTTCAGTCTTTGGTTCTGATCAAGGTTAACCCAACTACAATACAGTATATTGATTTTTATGCAGAACATGTTGAATGTACTTTCTGAAAACATCCATTTTATATTTGCTTTTTTGACTAAGAGGCACATTGCAAAAAAGGGGCATCCTGTATAACTATTTGACCAGTATCAGAGAGGTAGCCGTGTTAGTCTGGAATTGCAGAAGTAACTAATAGTCCTGTGGAACCTTAAAGACTAACTAAAGTATTGAAGCATAAGCTTTCATGGGCTAATACCCACTTTGTCGTAGGTATTCCATACAGTGGAAATATACTTCCACTGCTTGCATCCGATGAAGTGGGTATTAGCCCACGAAAGCTTATGCTTCAATACTTTAGTTAGTCTTTAAGGTGCCACAGGACTCTTTGTCACTTCTGCTATTTGACCAGTATTAAAACATGCTTTAACAAATTTCGGCATGCACACACAAAACCCACATACCTTTTTGTTCTTGAGGTCACTGCTGTTAAACTTAGTATAGTCCTCTTCTGCTTCCACAGGTGCATCTGAGAATTTCCTTTTCTGAAATGTTAGAGTGATGAAGTTGCTTTGTCAACCACTACTGTGATGTACACACATTGAATGTTAAAGCTGAAAAGGCCCTCAGCTTTCTGATGTAAGCTAGTCACTGAAATGGCACAGGCAACCGAACAAGTAATATGCAATATAGTACTGGGAGGTCTCTTTTCATAACCGTCTCCTCAAAAAACAGGAGGATAAACAGTATCTCTTTACTATTCAGAGAAATTTGATTAGTTTTGCAGGAAACCCATTTTCTTCTCTTTTGCTCAGAGAAGACTGATTTATAGAATCACTTATATACACATTTGAATTTCCATCCTTTGCCTTTAGTTTTTAATTAAGAGACTATTTGACTCATCTTTATGGATTAGTGCTGGAAAGTATAATCTACTGGCCAAGGAACAGGGGACAAAATTCAGGTCCTCAGTCTCTAGAGACTGGAAAGCACCAAGCAATCCTACATTTGGAACAAAGTCTAATCTGTTGTGTACATCCTCTCTTGGTTATTGCTACTTTCCACAATCTGGTAACCTTCATATGTTGACTTGTCTGATATACATTGATTTGTTTTTGCTCAATGCTCTCTAATTTTAGTTCAGTGACAATCTAAGAGCCTAACTGTTCAAGTTGCAAGCTATCCTTAACTACTACTGAAGTCAATGGAACTCAAGGGAGTTCAGCACTTGACATGATCAGGCCTTAAGAGTGCGTGTTTCTTTCCCCAAGCTGTGTGTATTTGGCATTTCACAAATGTAATGAGTACTTTAAAAAAAAAAAAAAATTCAGAGACAATTACCATTGCCTTAATATCCTGTGAAATCTGAGCTGCGGCTTTTCTAGTTTCTGTGCCAGAGTGAGTGATGCTGCATGTGATTTGAATGGTAACCATTCCGTTTTAAATCCCTATTTTTCACTCTATTTATTGGCACTTGTGATCTCTCTCATTCTGGAACAAAAAACAGGTCTGCAGCTTAGATTTCTCAGGCCCTGAGGACCAGATCCAACAGCAGCCTTCCCCTCCCACCCCCCCGCCCAGTTCAATCAAAGTTGGAGCAGGCCCTTTGGGAGGTAGTTTTCTTAAATGCTATACTGTAAGAACATTTTTAAATGTTCTTACAGTATAGCATTTAACAATAAATGACAAGGTTCCTCTTTTGGAATCTTCATGTTTTTAACTTTCAGTAAAACTTTTGCAGTTCAGTTTTAAGTGATCTTAAATATTTTGCGTGGCTACGAATTATGATCTGTCAGCACCAGACTTCCTACCCTGAGAAGATAGAGTGATTACAATGCAAGATTGGTGGTTACATTTAATGTGATGGTTGGCATATGTCACATGAAGAGTTCAGACTTCTTCAAAAAGTCTTTTAATAGAAGAGTAAGCTTTGTACTATGCCCCAGCCAGTGGACATTTGTAACTAAACTCTAAGGCTCCTGTGTCTCTCTCCCTTCAGAAATTTATTTTAGATTATTATTTAACAAGCAATTACTTTGCACTAGTAAGAGACATACATCAGATCTGTCTTGATTTGTAGGAACCATACATTTTATCCTTACAAACACCTTGCTTTCACATAAGAGAAATTTTAAAATAAGCTAAAACAGAAGGTTTACAGCAAATCAGATTTCACCTAATTTATGCCTCGGTCTTTTGAAGCAGTGAAATAAAACATATTAAAGTAGCATTTTAGGCCCTGAACCTACCAAGATGTACACATGTGCTCAACACACTGTGAGCAGCCATGTGGAAGTCAATGGGACCACAGACATTATTTCACAGTCAAACTATTGAACAAAATTCTAAAAATGGCTTTAGCTGTAATCACACTGCTGATATTTTTAGAAGTCACTAGACCTTTCTAAAAACATATTCTCAGCACTATCCAAACAGCATAACAGACATTCATACACGTTGTATAATCCACATCACAAGAACGCTCAACAGAATTACTGTAACACCTAATGAATATCACGTGGCTCAAGACAGAATCAAAGGAATAAATTGTGGCCACAGTTATTTCCATGTAGTTGGACAGGTGTAACTTTATGAAAAAGACAGATGGTCATGTAGTCCCATCAACCTACCAACAAGAGATGCTCAATTTTTTTTGGATTTTTCATCATAAAACAGGAAAAGATTACTGACAAAAATTGTTCCTGGTTTTTGATTAGCTACAAAGATGTCAGAAATTTTGATGAATAAAAAATAGAAAAATATTTGGCAACATTTTTGTGATCTGTCTCCCCCTATATTTCTGATCAGTGCTATTACAATGCAGGTTTGCTCCTTACTGAGTATTTTTTAATGCTTTGTCCAGTTCAGTTTTAATTGCCTCAAACATTTGAGAGAGACTAATTCACAACAAAACAGATATCCATCAAGAAGTTTTATTGGTATTCTACCTTAAAATTCTCCCTATCTTATTATTTTCCTACCTTTAGCGGGGGGTCTGCTTCTGGACTTGTAAGTTCTGGAAGCCTTCAGAATAAAAGATTTTAAGTTACAGTTTTCATATAGAAACAAATTAATATATTGGAATATAACTTTTGAATATCTTAACTTCAAATTACATTCCTCTCCCACAAACAGGGCATCAATGCTAATCCCATCAGTTACCCTCAAAATATTTTCCACTTCATTTCATATTAGTTTTATGATACACTAACAATGAGAGCCAAGTTTTCGAAAGAAGTGGCTAGTGGGGTGCCCATTAGATTTAATCATCTTAAGTGACAACTGAAAGGGGCCTGAGTTTCAGACAGTGCTGGGCAAACACCCTCTGACAATCAGTCCCCTTTAATGGTGTCAAGTCAGACACCCAAAACTGAGGAAAGCCCAGGACACTAGTTACTTCTCAAAAGCTTGGCTATGAGCTATGAAAAGATATTTTATGGACATTTTACACTTCTGAAGGGTAAACTGCTAGCACCTTCCTAGGTCCTGAGCCTACGATACGTTGCTTGCAGACTGCACATGCACGGAGCTCTAGCGAAGCACCAGGGGATGCCACAGTCTTCTTGCAAACAATGAAGTACAAAATTAGGGCCCAAATCCAGGATTAGCTTCTGAATTCACCTATGACACAATATAGGTTAGATTTTAAATTAAGCCCCAGAAAGATTGTGTGGGGATGGAGATAGCAGCTTGTTGCATGAGAATGGAGAGGGAGTGTAGCTTAACAACTAGAGCACGGCAATGGAACCCAGGAGTTCTTGGTCCTATTCCTGGCACTGCAACTAGCCTATTGGTGACTTGGGTAAGTAATTTCACCTCTCTCTGTCTCAGCATCTCCTCTATAAAATGATGATAACATCGGCCTTTGTAAAGCACTTTGAGATGAATGGATTACTTGCAAAACATGCTGTTTACATTCACAGCACCAACCTAGACTTAATAAAGAGAGCTCCACTCCTCCTAAGAATGGCCATACTGGGTCAGAACAATGGTCCATCTAGCCCAGAATCCTGTTTTTCGACAATGGCCAGTGATAGATGCTTGAGAGGGAATGAACAGAACAGGACATTTATTGAGTGATCCATCCCATCACGTAGTCCTAGCTTCTGCAGTCAGAGGTTTGGAGGCACCTATAGCACGGGGAGGCATCCTTGACCATCTTGGTGAATAACTATTGATGGATCTATCCTCCATGGACTTACCTATTTCTTTTCTGAAACTGGTTATAACTCTGGCATTCAGAAAATCACATGGCAAACATTTCCAAAGGTTGACTGTGCGCATAGGTGTGCGCAGCATATTTCATTAGGGTGTGCATCCAGGGATTTATTATTTTTTTTTTTAAAGGCGAACATTTATTGACTACTCAATCATAAAAGACATTTTTAGTCATCAAACTAAAGAAATTAAAATTTAACTAAACTTCATTTTTTTAAAATTAACAACTAAACTTTACTTAAAAAATACAAACTTAAAAATGAGACTCAAAATACTAAATTTTTGCTGTAGTGATAACCAGGTGCATACAAAGGGGCTGGGGCACAGGGCGTGGCAGGAGGCTCAGGGCAGGGGATTGGGGTACAGGAGGGGCACAGGATGCAGCAGGGGCTGGGGTACAGGAGGGGTATGGGGTGCGGCAGGGGGCTCAGGGCAGGGAGTTGGGGTGGAGGAGTGTGGCTGGGGGGCTGGGGTGCAGCAGGGGGCAGGAGGGATTCGGGGTGTGGGCTCCAGCCCGACGCTGCTTACCTGGTGCTAGCTCTGGAATGGCAGCAGGGCCAGGGCAGGCTCCCTACCTGCCTGCCCTGGCCTTGGCCCAGCCCCACGCTGCTCTGCTCCAGGAAGCAGCCAGCACCCCAGCCCTGGGGGAGGGGGAGCAGAGGGCTCTGTGCACCTGTGGTTCCCTCCCCTGAAGCTCCTATCAGCCGTAACTCCCCATTCCCAGCTAATGGCAGCTTCAGGGGAGGAATCCACAGGCAAGAACAGCACGCGGAGCTCTCTGCTCCCCCTCCCCTAGGAGCCGCAGAGACGAGCTGCCAGACGCTTCCCAGAGCTCAGCAAGCCACATCACCAGGGGGGTGGCAAATTCGCAGGTCGGATCCAGAGCCCTGATGGGCCGGATCCGGCTTGCGGGCCGTAGTTTGCTCACCCCTGCATTAGGGTGTACCTGGGCACACCCCGCATGCACGCCTATGACTGTGCGTTACGTGAAGAGGTATATCCTTTTCTTTGTTTTAAACCTGCTGACTATTAATTTCATTGGGTGACCCCGGGTTCATGTGTAATGTGAAGGGGTAAATAACATTTATTCACTTTCTCCATATAGAGCTTTATCATACCTCTCTTACTCATCTCTCTTCTAAGCTGAACAGTCCCAGTCTTTTTTTAATCTCTCCTCAAATGGAAGCTCTTCCATACCCCTAATCAATTTTATTACCCTTCCCTGTACTTTTTTCCAATTCTAATATCTTTTTTGAGATAGAGTGACCAGAACTGCATGTAGTGTTCAGGGTATGGGCATAGCATGGATTTATATAGTGACATGATCTTTTCTATCCCTTTCCTAATGGTTCCTAACACTTCAGCAGATGTTTTCAGAGTACTATCCACGATGATGCCAAGATCTCTTTCTGAGTAGTGACAGCTAATTTAAACCTCATCATTTTGCAAGTGTAGTTAGGATTATGTTTTCCAATATGCATTACTGCGCATTTAACACTGAATTTCATCTGCTATTTTGTTGCCCACACACCCAGTTTTCTGAGATCCCTTTGTAACTCTCCTTAGTCAGCTTTGAACTTAACTATCTTAAGTAATTTTGTATTGTCTGCAAATTTTGCCACATCACTGTTTACCCTCATTTCCTAATCATTATTAATATGTTGAACTACACTGGTGCCAGTATAGATCCTTGGGGCACCCGCTCTTTACTTCTCACCATAGTGAAAATTGACCATTTATCTGTACTCTTTGTTTCCTATCTTTTAACCAGTTACTAATCCATTGAAGAACTTTTCTCTTATCCCATGACTGAAGAACCTTTGGTATGGGGCCTTGTCAAAGGCTTTCTGAAAGTCCAAATACACTATATCCATGAATCACCTTTGTCCACATTTGTCTAGACCTTCAAAGAATTCTAATAGGCATGATTTCTCTTTACAAAAGCTGTGCTGATTTTTCCCCAATATATCATGTTCATCTATGTGTCTGATAATTCTGTTCTTTGCTATTGTTGGTACTGAAGTGGCCTGTAATTGGTACAGGCCTGTAATTGCCATGGTGGCCTCTGGAGCTTTTTTAAAAAAAATATTGGCATTACATTAGCTGTCCTCCAGTTATATGGTAAAGAGGCTGATTTAAGTGATAGGTTACATACCATAGTTAGTTGTTCCACAGTTTCATATCTGAGTTCGTTCAGAGTTCTTGGGTGAATACCATTTGGTCCTGTGACTTGTTACTGTTTAGTTTATCAATTTGTTCCAGAATTTGCTCTACTGACACCTCAATTTGGAACAGTTCCTCACATTTTTCTCCCAAAAAGAACTGTTCAGGTGTGGGAATCTCCTTCACATCTATGCGATGAAGACTGATGCAAAGAATCCATTTAGGTTCTCTGCAATGGCTTTGTCTTCCTTAAGTGCTCCTTTAGCACCTTGATAATTCTTCCCCCACCCCCACCCCCACCATTTGACAGGCTTCCTGTTTCTGATATACAAGTACTTTACAAAAATGTTTTGCTGTTAGTTTGTGTCTTTTGCTAATTGTTTTTCAAGTTCTTTTTTGGATAACCTAATAATACTTTTACATTTGACTTGCCAGAGTTTATGTTCCTTTCTATTTTCTTCACTAGGATTTGACTTCCTCCTCCAATTCCTACCTTCCTCAGATATTTAATAAGTGACAAAAATATCTCTATCATTCACTGTAACTTGATGGTCAAAGTTACAGTATTCATTAGAACAAATCATTTGCAGAGCAATGCGTGTCATATAAAGCTAACAAATAATTAAAACAATACTTACTCTAAGTACTTAGATAGCTCAGCACTCAGATCTTCAGGAATATATTCAGATATTAAACCATGGGCATATCGTACATAGTCATCTGAAAGTTAAAAAAAAAAAATTATTTGGGGGAAGAGAGAGTGCATCCATGTTATACAGTCACAGGACTGCTTTCCAGTTCATGCTCTGGTATGTCACTATAATCCATGATGATGAGCTAATGCTACGAAACTACTAACAGACATGTGATGTTTCTCTTTGTTGAGTAGTTTACGTTATATGACACTTGTAGGTTTAATTAAAAACCAAGGAGTTACTATGCTTACTTTGCCAGCATAGATGTTATTAATCTCTGTGACATGTACTTTATAAAACCTGTTTGCTTTCTGAGAACACTAAATATAATGTATTTTTTCTGCACAATTAATTTTAAAAAAATGCTGCAGAAGTAAGAAGCTGACTCAACAAAATGTGTAATCATTAATTTTAAAGCATCTGGATCCTACAATTATTTGGCAAGAGTTTCAATACTAAAATATATTTCTGGCTTCAACTGAAAACAATTAGATGAGACAATGAGTCTATTTCAAAGCCTTGTACTTAATGTCAGTATTTTATGAAAAATGACAACGCATATCTAAACATCACTGGCAAGACAGGATAATTATCTGTGGAAATATGAACTACTAGAAACTGTTTTCAGGACAGGGAACTCTAGCTATAAAAGTTTTTCTGGAAATCAAACCTCTGGCACCACGAAGTCCTAAAACTTCTCTTTTTCTGTCTCCCTCCCCACAAACAAGGCAAAACAAGGTTTAGATCCTGCAAACTCTTCTGTATGTGAATTACTTTATGTCAATGGGGCTATCAGAGAGTAACTTTACTCACATGCATAAATGTTTGCACAAGCAGACCCCAAGCCAATACCTTGCTTCTTAATTAGCCTTAAAACAACCAAACTTTTCAACCCTCTCTACCCCTGAACTATATGGAAGCATATGGTAAACTAGCCCCCAGAGTAGCAAAGATATATTTCTCCTGTGTCAGAGATGGCTTGCCACACATGGTTATGTGAAGTTTTGTAATAGCACAAACCAAATTGGTGCCAAAACAGATAAACTGTATGAACTGGCTCCAGCGTGCACATTCTAGCTATACTGGCACCAATTTCCTGTGTGCTTTACAACAACAACAAAAAAGTAGATTTGTTTCTCAAGTATTTCCTTCTCCTTTAACCCCCTCTGGCATCCAAAACCATAAAGGAGTCGTCCAGATCCAATACACTGATTCTGAACTTCACCCTTATATCCAATCTATACCTAAATAGAGATGTTCTTGTTATCTTGCTCTTCTTTTTATGGCACTGGATTGTCAGGTCAAGTCAGTTACTACAGCAATTCTTTTCTGTCACACCCAGATCCCAGGCTGCATCATCCTCGCTCTCCAGAAATCTTCACTGACTTTCTTATTTATTTAAAAATCTAGTACAGAGTTTTCCAAGGAGTTCCTGCTGCCACCCTAACCCCATACCCTAGCTCTTAACCTGCTGCCAGCTTTCCCATTTATTCAGGCCATTGGCTTCTTTTCTCAAATATCAGAGAATTTTGTATCTCCTTTCCTTATCTTTTCTCAGTGGGCCACCATTTCACCGTACGAAATAGCCTCCCTAATAGCAAATCTCATCTCTTCTCCCTGGGTTATATGACTCCTTGCCTTACTCTCTAATAAAACATCCAGATCCTACATGCTAATCCTTCCTTGTTTCCCTTGTATTCATTCTCTCATTGGATGCCCTATAACACTTGTACCTTGCCACACCAACAGATGCTACCTGGCGGTTATTACTGTAATCTACACAGCTGCATTTACAGGTAGACTATGAAGATTTCTATCATGCTCTTGAATCAGCAACTGTATGCAAAAATAAATTGCATTCTCTTATCATTGAATGATGATTAAAAAATAAGTGTTGAGTAAGTTCCCTTTGACTTTCTGCCATTCCCTTTGCTACATACAGTAGTTAGAGACACTTTAGAACCTCCTCCAAAACTGACCTAACTTTAACCCACAATTATTCCCTCCTTCAATGTTGTTCTTTTAAATCTAGATCCCTTTTCAATGGCAAAAGTATAACAAAAAATATACACACCTTCCTATAAGTTAGGCAGATACAAGAGAACACATTGTAGATTGAGATTAACAATGCATTTACCAAAGATAATGGTTAAATATAGTAAAGATGGACCTGATCTGACAGTTGCAATTTCCTTATATTTATTTAACGTTTTTGGAAGTAATAAAAAGTTACTGTAAAGTTAAAGGCATGCAAGTCTCTCACAATCACCTCCCTTTTGAAACTATATATTATAATGTACCCCCTATAAAACTGTCTAGATGTCTCTTAAATCTCTTTTATGCTTTTTCCTTTGATATCATTATCTGATAACTCGTTTTCCACATACTCAGTATTCAGAATTCAAGAAGCCTGCCACGGTTACTTGCTCATTGTTTCCTTATTTTTAGATTGCAGGCTGGCTTCTGAACCTCTTAGCAAAGTTAATCGTTTACTTTGCTTCATTTGAGCTAAGTACTTTCTGAATTTGAATTTCTTCTCTTAAAATTTTGACCTTTTTCTTCATCATAGTGCATATTCTAAAGGGCATATCTAGGATATTTCATAATCCAACCCCTCTGTGACACTGTCCTCAGGAAACAAGGTGATCAAGATAATGGTAAAACTTTAGAACTTAATAATTATGGTAATAACACTAACACTTTGGGTGGGATTTTCAAAATCATCTAAATGATTTAGGGACACAAGTTGTAGTGACTTTCAGTAGGACTTGTGTTCACAAAGGCACTTTTGAAAATCTCCTTTATATTGTGTATATCCAATATCTTATTAAATCATAATATATAGTATGTGAATATATAATTATGCCTATACACACTGTGTAGAGATAATTCATATGTATTATACTAAGATAACATGAGATGCACATTCTCTTTCTCTCTCTCTCTACATAATCATTGCACAGGAATATGATCGGAACTTGAGAATTTCCTCTCTGAGCACATCAGTGAATCGGGATGGTTTGCTGAATTAGCACCTCAACTAGGTCTCAGTATTCAAAACCCTTCTCTCTGTACATTTGGTGCATTATACAATTACTATGTTTCAGGCACCACAGAACTCAAAACAGTCATGGCACCACTACAGAAACTACACTAAAAACATTTTGGGCAAGAAATATTTTTAGATGTTTACAAACCATTTAAAATTGTTAGATTCTAGCTGAGCATCTAAGCTGCAGGTATCTTATTACATAAAGATATAGTTCATTACAAATACACTTAGTTTTCTTACCTTCTTTAACATCTGTGATCTGTTTGCTGCCGATAAATGTAGCTGATTGCACCCTTCCACCCACACATACATTGCTGCTTTTAAGTACTTCCACTGTCTGGTTGACCTATAAGGAGCCACACATTGAAATATCTAAATCAATTTTATTATGCACATGTGTTAATACAGTGAAAAAGCCATTGTAATTTGTTTTAAAGCACATAAAATGCTCAAGTTATGAACTGTGATGAAACTTAATATACATCTGTAATGACTAGCATATGATCTCAAAAAATTAAGGATCCAGGGTGTTCCGGCCTGCTCCCTTTGAGACATGGCAGCTAGATTTGCAGCTCCGCTGAGATGGGCTGGAATTTACAGTTAGAGCAGCCATGAATTTTACAGATGATTCATGCACCTGCTCAGAAAAGCAAGGGTTTTTCCATTTCTATTGGAATGGGAATGGAGTCCTGAACAGAAATGGAATGTAATCACCAGAATTCTGTAGGTCAGAGCATTGTCAGATTCACTATAAGAGACAGATTGTCAATAGAGAAGGATCCGATTTTGTTTTGGAGGTCACGGAATCCGTGTCTGTGACGGATCTCTGTGACTTCTTTTGCTTCAGCCCATGGGGCTGGAGAAGTCATCAGCCCCTGCCCAGAAGCAGCAGTGGGGCTGGAGTAGTGGTCGGTGATCACCCCCCGCCACAGCAACAGCTGGACTGAGTCAGCCTCTGGGGCTGCAGGAGCTATCAGCCCCAACCCAGGAGCAGAAGTGGGGTTGGAGCAGCGGCCAGTCCCCGGCAGGGCTCCGATTGTCAGTTCCTGCTCCCCCTTACCCCCAGTATTTTTAGTAAAAGTCACAGATGGGTCACAAGCTTCTGAAAACTTTTGTTTATTGTCCATGACTTTTACTAAAAATACCCTGATAAAATCTTAACCTTATCAATAGATCAAAAACGTTATAACACTATAACAGGCACCTGCAAAAACATAAATACTCAGCCATTGATGTTAAAATTAATATCAGAGATGTGAAACTATATGGACTCTTCCAGTGATATTTTTCCCTTATACCAATCTTGGAAAAATTCCACTCAGTCCAGACCAGTACTTTCTTTAATAGGCAAGAACACTACTGTTATCCCCCTACTCCTCTCAGAATCATGGCAAAAAGTGGGAAGTAGATTTTGTACTTAGGTTGGTAAACGTTAATGACAATTTTTTAAGGCTCACTTACATCTTGTGATTAACATAGATTTAATTATTTTCTCAGATGGATGCTGTTGCAGTAGATCTATTCTGATTAAGAGAATCTGCTTCTTTGTGTACAACAGCTTGGACAAATACAGCTTACCTGACAGTACAATTTCTTTTAGGCTCAGAGAGCGTGGGCAGGCTTGTTTCACAGGTGATGCATAGTTGCACGACCCCAACAGTATAAGGGGAGACAATTGAGAGAGGTCATGAGGAACACAGTTGTTGTATCAAATTACAGCAGAGGTCAAAGTGTGCTTCCCTCCATGTCTGGCCAGCTCTGCTGGCTGCTATGGGCTAGGGAGGAAGAAATGGTCATAGCCTTGCCTCTTTCCCCTGCAAGCTCAGGGACAGCATAGAAATAGCAATTGTAGTCTACTCAGGACCATTCTGCACCCATGCAGGGACCAACCAGTCTGGTTCCGTTTAAGAGAGAATCTGCTAGAAATCCGCTATTTCCTTAACACTTTATATTTGTCACATTCTAAAGTATGACAGCTATACTGATGTGTTTACTCTGGTTTTACTGGACATGGACTTTGAATTTACTCACGTTTTGTGATTCAAATATAATGTGAAGAAACAACTTCTTATTTTAAATTTTGAAGATAAAAGCTCTTTGAAAGCAAAAGAGAAACATAATACCTTTTTCTTTAACCACTTCAATGTCTTCTCTTGGCTGTATTTATAAAATTTCTTATTGCCACTTTCTGGGATAAAACAAAACAAGGGAATAAAGTCATAATTGGTTTTCATTTTCAATACATTAAAAACTCAAAAGATGCACATAAGGCATGTAAGTTATTTCATAGTTTGCACATGTCAGGGAATAATACTGAAAAATATTGAAAATGTGGAAAAACAACACAGCAAACTGATGTTCACAAGTCCATGCAACTTGATAATTATCTCTAAGAAACTCTGATCCAGCAAAGCACGTATGTTATTTAAGTATATGAATAGTCTCAGTCTCAATGGTTTCAAAAGTGGTTTCAATGAGACTATTTACATGATCAAAGTTGAGCACCTGCTTAAGTGCTTTGCTGAATCCCTTTTGACACATGCCAACAGACGATTACGTGTATAAGTGATATGGTCACAGCTGGTTTTTTCATCTCAGGTTCAGTTCCTAGTCAATTTGTTGTTAAGCCTCACGTCTTAAACCTGGATTTTGTAAACAGATGCCTCTGGCACCAAAAGCAGAAAAAAGAATGGTTTATAAAAAATATTTCACTCTTCTTCCAAGCATTCTCCCCTAAAGACTCATAGGATGGTGGATAGCAACATTTTATCTTTCATCTCCTCCTGCTTCAGAATAATTTAACATAAAGTCAAAGCAAACAAGTTGTAGTTCTTAAAAAAAAGTGAAACATGCAAATTATTTGGGGATGGCAATATGTCTTATCTATTATTTGTTAAGCACAATATAAATTAATTATGATATATGTATTAAAATATTTTCCATATCTGCAACTATGAGAACATAAACATTCATTGCTGATGAATAATTAGTTATCTAGGTGTGCTAAGGCAAATGGGGGAGGAAATTACAAAGGTTTCAGGAAAAATTCAGCATAGAACTGCACACTAAATTAATAGGGCATAAAGTCAGGAAATTGAATGAAATGTTTAATAAGATGATATAGGAGACTTTAGAACATACAACATTTCAATCTTGTTCTTTAACAGGCATTTTGATAGGATTTAATAACCTATATAACATTATCATAAATACTTACATCTGTTTTATGTAATTTAAAAGGTCTGATACCATACTCCAGCACTAGGTTCATGGAGTTTCTTTCCCTCCCTGCAAACAACCAACAATGCTTTATTTATGGTTACTTCAGCATTTCTTTCTTTGAGGTTTATCTTGGCCCTTTCAAATTGCATACAAATATCTAATTGCTATGTACTTTTTGCGTGCGCATAGCAGGGGATTGTGAGGGGTTGGAGGAAACGTTACATACAAGATATAGTTTAATTTCATCTCCACCATTGTAGAAGAGTAAAAAAGAAAACTTTTTACATAGCAAAAAAGAAAACAAAATTCCAAGTACTATGTTTAATTTTATAACTGATCTGTTACAGATAAAGTAGTTGGTTGTGATACCGTTGGCTACAACCTTTTGGGATTCAAGAAAAAAGTTTTTAAATGGTTCTTAAAAGAAAAAAAAAAGTTTGATAGAAGCAGAAAAGGGATACATGAACCGATTTGTTGCTCAAAGAAACTAACATGATTTGAGTCCAAGAATATAATGTACAATTTTTGGATTTCCCTTATCTGAGAAAGTTCGAGGAGAGGACATCCTCTTGCCATCCTCCCCCCAATCCATGTTGAAAAATAGTTCAAGCCCAGTTTCCAGGCAGAATCCCCAAACAGCATGAATCAGAGTGACTCAGTTGGGGAAGGAAATGTAGACTTGCGAAGCCATTTTCATTAAAACATGAAAAATAATTACACTGAACCCTTCAGAGATCACTCTGTTTGAAAGTACTTTATGCATTTGACAGTTTGTACTATTAAATACTAGGAACTGACAATATTTGAGACCTCTGAAGAATTGAAATGAGTTGTGAAAGTCACAAACTGCTGACAAAAGGATTCAATACTGGAACATGGATTTCACATGTAATGCACATTTGATATTGGTGAGAGTTAGTGACCGTGTTTGATAATATGAGAATATATTGGAAAAGCTTTTGTTCCCTAATGTGTCTGCTGCCTATAAAATTGGTCTGAGACATCTGGAAAGATTGGGTTTGAGAAATACAAATGGAATACAAGTGGTTCTACAATTAAATAATATGTTCAGCAATTGGGTAATCGCTATGTAGACTTGGAAGTTTCCCTGATATACTGTTGAACAAACTGTCTGAAGCACATTTTAACATCTATTTTCTTACTGTTTTCCATAACTCAGAAACTCATATGGCCCCTTTTTCCTACCTTCTGGGAATATAAATTTGGCAATATTACAGTACTTAGCTATTCTAATCAGGTAAGTTTTCTTGGCCCCTCATATTAATCACATCAGACAATATCACAGTGCAACTTTTGCCTTGCAAAACTAAACAAAGAGTAACACTCACAAATTGAAGTTCATAACCCTTTATTAATCCTTTTCTATCATAGTCTCTCCCCCATGCATGAATTTATTTTGAAACAATTCTTCTCACCCAGATCTAGTGAGCAGAAAGAAGTAATTTACTCTACCAACCAAGCAGATGAATGCAAATTCAGTGTGGTTTTTATACAGAAACAAAACTCTGACTCCTTCAATGCCCTGGTTGCTCAGTGCCAGACAGGGGGGCTTCTTAATGTTAGCCCAGCAAGTGTAAACTATCAGTGCTCTAGGTTCAACACCACCACCATGTTCAGTGCTGTGTACAACACAAATACTTCTTGCCCCAAGGAATTTACTCTCAAATAAGGCAGAATACACAGAGCAATGAGAGATCTTGGTAGAGAAGCACTAGGTTCTTTTGAAAATGCATTAGTCATAATATCAATAGTTCTTGTGAACACTAAAGAAAGCCTTTAAGAAGTGATTTGAATGACAAGTGAGTAATGGGTTGGTGGAAAGAAAACGTGAGACCTGTGATGAACAGCCCTGTGGGTATTTGTTACATATTAATGCGTGTGGTACTGTATAAGAGAAAAAATAGCTAAAGTCCTTGCTCCAAGATACAATCCATAAAACAGACACAAATGGGACATGAGCACTTGGAGACCCAGAAATGGTTATGACTAAGAACATTGTATAAAAAACACTGAATTGAAGTCAATCGCATTTTTACATATTTCAAAACAAAATATAAAGATGCTGGTTTTCAGAGTTTATGCCAGCTGCTGAAATGGCTATACATATTTTATATAGAAGCAAAGGTAAATAATTCCCATTTGTCTAAAGGAATAAAGGCTCTTTCCAGAAGTTGCTCTGTTGTAATATAACTGCATATATTACAGAATTAACTCTGAGATAAGGTTAAGAAAGAACTTTTTATGGTAAGCACTATTATATTTTTGTTATGAAATAAAAAAAACCCCAACCAAATACTTCCGAAGGGCTAGGATTTGTGATTTGTTCTAGGCATCCATGCAAGGGAGTAACCCACTCACCCCCCTTATTACTCCAGATTTCCTAGTCTGGATGGCTCAGGAATAAAGCAGGCTATTCCTTCAGAGGAGTAGGTGGATAGAACCTTGGCTTCTCGTCCTCCACTAGCTGACCAGCAAGGGGGCGGAGGGGACTGTAATTTACCTTTGGTACAAACCAGCAATAAAATTATTACCACTCCAGAGCAAGGAGGAAGCAGGGAGAAAGACTGACCCAGAGGTATCTGCGTGCCTTCTAGGGTTACTCATGGGGTAGTGCAGATTTTGTGTCACACCTTTGTCTAGGGCATGGGTCGGCCACCTTTCAGAAGTGGTGTGCTGAGTCTTCATTCATTCACTCTAATTTAAGGTTTCACGTGCCAGTAATACATTTTAACATTTTTAGAAGGTCTCTTTCTAGAAGTCTTTAATATATAACTAAACTATTGTTGTATATAAAGTAAATACGTTTTTTTTAATGTTTAAGAAGCCTAATTTAAAATTAAATTAAAATGCAGAGCTCCCCAGACCGGTGGCCAGGACCCGGGCAGTGGGAGTGCCACTGAAAATCAGCCCATGAGCCACCTTTGGCACCCATGCCATAGGTTGCCGACTCCTGGTCAAGAGTGTGACCAAACTCACAATCTAGCTCTAAAGTAAACAGTCATTCATATCTGCTAAAACTATGTGCAACGTGAGTCTTTCTGAAGAGTTAGTTTTGAAACCAAACAAAATAATCTGCAACTCAGAACGGTAAGTCTGAGAGCTGACCTGGGATCCAATCCTGTGAGATGCTGTGCACCTTCAACTATCACTGAAAGGCCTCTATAGAGGAAGCTTCCTGCTTTCATCCTTTGATATGTGTATCATTTCTTTAATCGTTTACCCTCTTTTGCAAGCTAAGCCCAGTCCAGCCAGGCCCACAGCTGTGTTACTTTATTCGTTGTACATGTAACTGGGAAGAGTTAAGACACTTTCTCCTTTCTTAATGAAAGTTTACTTTGTGTCCCAGAATTTCTTTCATCTATGTCGCCAGGCTGAGGCTAAGGAAGATAGAAATCTAATCTCCTTCCACCTTTGCTTTATAATTAAATCCTCCCATTTCTGGCTGCAGCCAGTATCCATTCAGTATTCCTGGTCTCAACAAATAGGTGGTAACAGTGTTATCAGTATGTTCTATGGTCCTGCTTTCTCACTGCAATAAAGGTGACTACTGTAGACTCTCGATTATCCAGGATTGGGTTAATCAGGATGTGGATTAACCAGGATGTCAAAAAAAATAGGCATAACTCACAGGACCGGCTCTGGCTTTGCTGCTGTCCCAAGCACAAAAAACGAACAACCCCATCAGGGCGCAGGACAGCCCGTGAACCAACACCCCCTCCTCTTGGCACAGGGTGGCTGGTGAACCAACCCTGCCTCCCCATATTTCCTATGGATGATGATTATCCGGGATTTTATTAACCAGGATTAATTTTTTCCCTATCATCCTGGATAATGGAGAGTCTACGGTATTTTCAAAGGAAGTGTGCCCTACTTTATGTTCAAATGAAGTTTTTTTTAGGAAGAAATTGCTGAACAAATGCAACACACCCTTTACCCATACAGAACACATCATCATCTCTTATTGTGAGAATATATCCGGTTCCCTAAAAGTTCAACATGCCTCTCCAGATTAATGTTAAGTTACATGAAACAATAAGTGATAAGAGTTTTTGTAGCTGTCTTCTGTTTGTGGTGCTTATTGTACCACTGTTACTTTTCAATTATTTGGTAGTTATCCTTGTAACACTGCCTGAATCTTCCCTCCCAAAGGTAACAGTGACAACTGCAGCCTGTCATGACTAGAAGGAATTGGTTCCAACAAGCCTTCTTGTTCTCATATCTTAGTACCTTGTAGGTTTTCTACACAGCACAGTAATAGAAAAACTGGTTGATTTTTTCCTAACGGAAAAAGAAGGCCAGTGTGGAAGATTGTGTTTTCTCTAACTTCTGTATCCTTCTTGAATGATTACCTCTCCATTCAGTCAGCACAGAAGGGGGCCCCTATCTGAAAGACAGGACCCTTCGGGACTTTTACAAGTCTTACATTTTCAGACATTATTGTTATGAATTATGAAGCCTCTTTTCCAAGCTGAGCTATGAAAAAAGCTATGTATTTAAATATGTCTTACAAACATTTAGGGCCATATATTGTCCTCAGCTGACACATGAACTCTCAATAATATCAATGGGAATTCTGGGTAAAGACCAAGGACAGTATGTGTATACCCTTAACAGATGGAGTTGATTCAGGTTTTCTTTAATACAGTTTATCACTTCATTCTACCAAACACCCCCTTCAGAACAAAGCTCGCAATGGCAGACAACTGCTGACTTTTTAAAAATAAATCTTTCTTTTTACTTAATTTTAACACCGCACCGTAAGCTTGTGCAGAACTGTAGGAACTTGTATTGTCTCTTCTCCTTTCCCAAAATGCCTCTCTCAGCCATTCATTCTCCCTTTTCCCCATCCCAGCTTGAGCCTGCTTACTCTCCGTATACCGCACTTGTAATTCACAGGGCACACTGGTGCCATTGCTCCTTAGTGGACCATCCAAATAGCAAGAGAGTCACTCCAAGACCCATGTGCTACTCACCAACAGAAAAAGAGACATTGCTCACAGGATAAGGGAACCATTCTGATTCCTTTTATAACTTTAATGATGTATCATTTTTAATGCCACCAAATGATGGAACTGTATGCTACTAATTTAGAGCTGTAGTATATAATTTCAGCCAAGTGCAACACCTTTTAAAATACTGAAATAAAGACCACTTCTAAAAGGAAAGCCCCATAATTCCTTAAACAATCACTAAAGTGCAGTTCTACTCTGAGCCAATGATATTGAGGGGGTTATATGTTTATTGTCTCAATGTTTTTCAGATCAAACATTTATAAGTGAAAAGCTAGTTGTTCTCCTTGACAACCCTGCAAACTCAACCTAGGATGTAAACACAAGCTAGGTTCTTTCTATCAGACATATCACTCAAAGTAACAGAGCTTCTACACGCTCAATTAGGCCTTCAGCAATACCTGTGCAACTGCAATATACAAGTGTAACTGAGTAAACAATTCTATTGCTGATGCAAAAGAAGGAATAAAATCCAGCTCATTCACTTGTAACTTGGCAAAAACAGCCCAACTAACCAGAATAAAAGCAATAAAAAAAAATATTGCTAAGATCCACAGACAAAACTCTAAACACACAAAATGATGAACATGGTGGTGCTATTATTACATAGTCACTTTTCAGTGTAAACTCGCACTTTTAAAAGTCTTTGAGTCTTCCAGTAGAGTACAGTTTTGATTACCCTTTGGTTAGACCCCACCTCTACTGAAAAAGCACTCTTTTGCTGATCCCTGATTTCACTGTAGTCGTGGGAGTTACAGTTGCAGTCACAGAAATGCACAGCCACATACATACACAGTAAAAAAATATATTAAAAAATAGAGCTGTAACTGTAGAGATACAAGTTATAAACAAAAGAGGCTTAATTTGCCGAATATGGCACCTACTTTATGGAGGGAAAACTTTTTGCAAATTTAGGAGAATGATCAACCACATGAATGGATTCCAATAATAAAATGCAGCAGGACATGTGGTAGACTACATTGGCACACCAAAGATGCTTGGTGAAACAAGACATAAAAGCTAGTTCCTAATGCTGTAGGTTTAGCATCAGAGTGGCTTCTAGTACCATTGCGCAGAGGTCAACTGAAGCAAATAAATACACCCTTCAGAACCCAACATTAGATGAAGAATTAGTCGGTTAGCTAAATAAATATCCCAAATCTTGTACCTTTTTCTTCTGTCACATGATGTAGTGAGTCCATAACTCTTGCACACTGTAGCAACATCGTACAGCTAGAAAATTCTGAATCAACCACAACTTGATCCAGTGGTTGGAACTTTCCTTGCTGAAAAAAAAAAATCAAAGGAATTACAGAAACATTACTGTCAGCAACAGCAAAAATATAATAAGCCATTAACTTTTTTTTTTGGCTAGAGCTTAACCCAAGGATTACAAAGGCTGGATTGCTAGTGGTACCATGACATATTCATAAATTGTTTACAGAGCAACAAACTATAAAGAAAGATTTCAAAACAGTAAATACTTACAAAGTACTGAACTTTTCAATTTGTGTACTTTAAAAGGTCCAGTTTTAAAATATCATGGAGACAAACAAATGCAAAGTACAGAGGGTTTACTTTGGAAGATGACAGCATGTTACAGTAGTTAGTGTGTGCCAATAGCTTTTCTAGACACAATCGGCTGGATTAAATTCAGCATCATAACTTTCATTCAAATTTTGCTTTTTTCCCTTTCATAAAGAGGAATCTCAGAGGAGCAGTGCATCTTAAGGAACACAGTACTAACCTTTCACCTCTGGAAAGTGAGTTCCAGTTTGGCCTGAAATCTTAACATAAAGTGGTTTTGGCGCATCTAAAATAGCACTGTACATGACAGAACCATCAAACAAATCTTGCCTTTGCCAGACATTATAATGGATAATTATTCAGCACAGTTTGGCACAATTGGCAGATTTCCCTTTGGAAATCTCCCTGAGCACATCAGAACAAAGGCTCAGTTAGCTTTCCATCCTTAGAGTGAATGGTCTCTGGGGGCCAAAACTGAAGTCATTATGCTGGTCAGGGTGACAAAAACACACTTTGGTAAACAACATTCATTATTAGAGAATAATCTCATTGGAGCAATCAGAGAATTCATAAAACAACCAGCTGAAATTTACAAGGTTCAAAACAAAAAGGATTTCATAACTGTTTCCAATGCAGAAAAAAGTAGAGATAAAAATCAAAATAAGAAAACGATTACAAGAGTAAAAAAGTTAATTAAAATTAATCTGTGGATAAGATTTTCAAAGGGCTACCAAATCTGAATGAAACGTGGTACATGGAAAGCCATTGAGGTATTCTTCTGTAATTGTTTATAAGAATGTGGACTACTATAAGACTGGGATGAACTACAATACTATAAAGCATACATATTTATGGTTACCCTTTATCATAAAATGATGAAACATTTCCAACACTGTATAGGTTAAATTACTGGTTAGAAATATCAAGTAGATGTTGACTGCTAGAAGAACATGCATAAAAGTAAGATTTTGCATCCTCAATCCACAACTGAAAAGCACAAAGAAAATAATTCTCTCCCATCCATACACTTTTTCTTCATTGAAACAGCAGCAGGGAATCTCAGAGGGAGAAACAAGAAATAGGTACTGAAGGAAAGAGAAGCCTTTCAGATAAGTAAACCTAATTTACTGCCTCCATTTGGCATCAATGAAGAGTGTCATTTAAATTCTTCCAGTTAGATAAGCTAGTGTCCTTTGGCGCATGGACAAGAGATTACGTTAACAAATTAAGTGCGTTTTTCTATTCTTCCTGATGTATTGTACTTTTAAATTGCACATGAGAATTTGCAGTCATGTGATCAATTCATTTGTTATCTGCCTTGGATTACTTAACCATCCCTTTGCCAACAATCTGCCATTCCAGGATTTATCTATATTCTAAGCCCGGTGACTACTTCAAACAGCCATCTTTTTCCTTTAAGATCAACCTGTCATAGAAATGTTCCCTCTCACAAACATGCAGGTTCCCCACAAAAGTTGCCTCTACCCCAGGCTCAGGACAGGCACTAACCAGTCCTACACAAACAGCAGTTTATAACTTCACACTCCAATATCTCCCAGCTCTACAGGCCTAGACTCAGGCGCACAAAGATGACAGGAAAGAGGAGAGTCTCTGTTTCCAGATAGAACTAGAATTCACTTCTGGCTCTGCAGGGCTACAATATAAATTACTTTAAAATGGTAGTTTTTAAAAGTTATTTTAGGTCATGTTTGGAGGTGTTTCACATACATTAATTTTAATTTTTCTCCCTCTTTGAGCCGTGTGCAGTGCAATGTGACACTGACAGACTGATCAACTGGAGTATGATGCATAACAACTGCTCAACAGAAGGTATTGAAATGATAAACAGGGTCCTGCCCTGTAGACAGTCATCAAAGCCATGTTAAGTAGACTAGAAACTCTGATATGTTTGCTTATACTGTTAGAGAACCAAGAATAGTTATCAGAGGGGTAGCCATGTTAGTCTGGATCTGCAAAAGCGACAAAGAGTCCTGTGGCACCTTATAGACTAACTTCGAAGTGGGTATTCACCCACAAAAGCTTAGGCTCTAATATATCTGTTAGTCTATAAGGTGCCACAGGACTCTGTCGCTTTTGCAAGAATAGATAATATTGCAGGATGGGGCCTTCATTGTCTGTGTTTACCTATATCTTGTTAGAAGCTTAACAATGGGATCTAATTCATTTGTAGGTGCTAAAATTCTGTTCCTGTCTTTAATGATTCATTACTGTATTCTACTGATTCAGAGATCAAAAAGGGATATCATCATTTAGATGGGACTTGTAGTGTAATAATATTATTGGCTTCATTTTTCTTTGAAACTTGTAAATTCCACATAAGTAAACTACCTGCGAACTGTGTGAATGGTTAATTGCCTTACGATAATGAATATAACTACTAACCAGGAAACCGAGATTAGCTCCAAAGCAACAATATACATTAGCTGTTTGTCAGCCAAGAAAGGCCCTGCTGTGACCATGGCTGGTTCAGCTATAAGATAAGATCCTTATCTTATCTCAGATCTGCTTAAAATTTGACAGGAAAGTCTAAGTCCACAGAACTGAGGTCTCCAGGTTACTCTGGATCCCACCTGAAATTCTAATGGAAGAATGTGAACAAGCTCTGCACATGGACTGCCTATTGGACTATAACCTATTGAACTGATTCTAGAAGAACTTTTGCAGATCAGCAACCTCACCATCTCAGCAATGAAACAGACATAAGAACTTTATTCATATCTGTATGTCTAATGATCTTTTAACTATAACAACTCTCTTCTTTCTTTTTATTAACAAATCTTAGATCTAGTTAATAAAAATTGGCTGTAAGTGTGGGTGAGATGCGAAATATTCATTAACCTAGTGGGCAATGCATATGGTCTCTTGGGATTGATAGAACTTTATATATGGTGAATACGTTTTTTAGTAACCCTCACTGTGTTAGACTTGGCTGTCTGGGGGCAGCCAAAGGCTGGACTGCTTAAAGGGAACCGTATTTTGGTTTCTTGGTAACCAGTAAGGTATTACAGAAGTTGTTTGCTTCTGGTTTGCTGAAATCTAATTATGGAATAAACCACCAGTTTTTGAGATTGCTTATTCAGGGCAAACTGCAAAGAGTAAGGCAGACATTCTCAGTGTAGCCCCTCCAGGCACCACAGTCACAGGGACTCATAGGCCTCAATATCTAGGAACAAAGAATGAAGGCCATCCTTACTGGGGGGAAGGGAGGTTCTATCCAGGGAAGCAGTGACTCTGAAAAAGATTTGGGAGTCATGCTGGAAATTCAGCTGATCGCGAACTCCCAGTACAACTCTGTGGCAAAAAAGGACTAATGGAATCATTGGACGCATAAACAGGGGAATCTTGAATAAGAAGAGAGGCTATTTTACCTATGTATTTGGCACTGGTGTGACTGCTGCTGGAATACTATATCCAGTTCTGGTGCCATCAGTTCAAGAAGGATGTTGATAAACTGAAGAAGGTTCAGAAAAGAGCCACAGGAATAATTAGAGGGTTATAAAACATGCCTTATAGCAATAGAGTCCAGGATGTCAATCTATTTAGCTTAACAAAGAAAAGGTTAAGGGGTGATTTGATTAAATCTACAGGTATCTACACAGGAATATTTGATAATGATCTCTTCAGTATACCGGAGAAAGGTATAACACAACCCAGTGGCTGGAAGCTGAAGCTAGACAAACGTAGACTGGAAATAAGGTGTACATTTTTAACAGGGATGGTAATTAAACACTGGAACAATTTATGAAAGGTCATGGTGGATTCTCCATCACTGACAACTTTTAAACCAAGAATGGCTATTTTCTAAAAGATATGCTTTAGAAATTTTTTCAGGGATGTTCTGTGGCCCATTTTATACAAGAGGTGGACTAGACGATCATAATGGTTCCTTCTGACCTTGGAATCTATGAATCCTGCAAAGTGCTAAGCAATCTGGCCCCAATTCAGCAAAGTACTTAAGCCTGTGTTTAAGTGCTTTGTTTGCCTGGAGCCAAAAAACTTAACTAAAATTTTACGGGGAAATCTTGTGCTGAACAGTCACAAAACAGATTTTTCCAATGCTTATAATTCAGCTTGTTTATATTTATTGAGGCAAACTAGCTTAGAAATTAGTCCTCAGTAAGGACTAGACAGGTGGAAGTTTCAATTTGTAAATGTCAGCCATTTTTAAACTCATGAACGACCACAGCAGCATCTTCACATTTTCCTAGAGTGGTAAAAGTATTTTTGTTTCCCTTACTTTTCATAATTAAAATGGATGAACGAATTCACCTCAAACTTTCCAAAATATTCATCTTTGGAATGAGACCAAGAATGGAACATTTCAGATGAAAGGGAAAAATTTTCAGATAATTATGAGCAGAGAGAAAAATATAAGGTTTATGATCAAAATCAAAATGTAACCTTAACTATATCCTTTACTGACAACACAATACATCTCTGATCACCAAACAACAGTGGCAAAAATGACAACCACCTGTCTGGGATATGTATTTATGCTTCAGTGAAATATGATGCAATATTTATTTAGTGTGGGAGTCCCACTTTAAAGAATTAAAATAACTTTTAAAGAAAATAAAGTAATAAATAGTTGTTTCCCCTAAAATTTCTAATGCCAGAATCAAGGACACTTACCTCTTTCTCTGCCTTTATAAGGTAGAAAAGCACCAGAAATAAAGGATCCATTGGTGTTGCAAACAGTAGGCGTCCATCTATGGACAGAAAGATGAAAGAACATTTTATTCTCAGAAGTATAACTTGGGTAGGGGAAATCCCTTCCATCAGCAGAGAATCAGGCATAATGAGGCCTCTCTCTGCTGTGGCCCCTTCCCTACTTACATCGGGCAGAATGCTCTGCAGTAGGAAGCAGAAGAGGAGTTGTAGCTGAATTCTGCATGCTTTACAAAGGCCAGAGATTCCCTCTGCATGGGGGAATTCTCTGTTTGTTTCTTATGTGACACAATGTGAACTTAGTAGACCAGAGAATATGGCCCAGTGTGTATGTTTAATAATATATATCAATTGCAGGATGGGGTCTTCATTTAACAGAGCCTTCAGTATAGATAATTGGAAACAACAATGTAACATGAAAGAAATTCATTAGATAAGATCTAATAATTGATAACCATTTGACATTAGAAAACCAAAAATGAGTGTAGATATGTGGACTTGACAGCTAGAGAGAGGTTTTTGTTTTAATTCACAAATAGGGAATGAAATGTTAACATACTTTTCCCATTCTGTATTTCCTAAATCTTGCTAAACCAAGATCAGGTTGCTGGAGAATCATTTGGCTTACAACTAATAACTCATTCTTCATATTTCAAAAAGTGTTGATTTTTCAATGGAAGACCTAACAAGAGAACCAACAGTTCCAATAGTAAATTTTAATTTGTGATGTCTGTAATTGATTTGCATATTTATTTTCAGATCTCCATTTTACAGTAAGATCGCTAAATAAGAAAAACCTATTTCCTCAAGTTCTGTTTTACACTCATCTATTCCTTGTCATTGGTACCTTTTAATCTGATGTTTGGAAGGTACCACCACATCACTGAGAAACCAATTTTTTTTTTACAGAAGCTTTTCTGTATTTTGGGGACATTGAATACTTAATGAATTTCTATTTCTCTACACACTCATTTGTTCCCATAAAAACAACATTTTCAGTAGCAATGAATCTAGTAATGCATTACTGTCACTTGAAAAATATGAGAAAAATCCAAACAATGAGATCATTAAATATTTAAAAATAAATTATAAAAAGGCAGAAAGAAAGAAAGGCAGAAAGGCAGAAAGAAAGAAAGACAGACAGACAGACAGGCCTTTGGAAGGCAGCAGGAAACTCAGGATATGTCTACACTACAAATGCTACAATGGCAGAGCTGCAGTGTTGTAGTCAATCCACCCTCTTGAGAGCCAGTAGCTAGTTTGACAGAATTCTTCTGTCAACCTAACAGTGTTTAAATCAGGGCTTTGGTAGGCTTACTTTTTCACACTCCTGAGCAATACAGCTAAGTCAACCTATGTTTTAGGTGTAGAGCATGTCTAAGTTTCTGGAACAGCTGAAGATGGAGCATGCTGTGAAGATGGCATGCTGGCTGTCAAAGGGAATTAATGTTATGCTTTTCACATAACAGCTTCTGTAGTCTAGATCATTGAGAGCCACAAGAAATATGTTACTGCTTGAAAGGCAGTTCAACCCACATTCCAGGTAGTGCATTTGCATCAGCAGTGGGATATAAAGAAAAAAGGGCCATCAAGAGAAGAGAACGTGAATTACAGGGAATTGGAGTACAGCTCCTCTTTCAGGGTATGCAGGAAATCAAGAATCAGAGATTCCATGGCACAAGTACTGATATATCAGACAAATGCGAGAAAAGACAGGGGAACTCCACTCAGGAAGCTGAAAGGCTCACTAACAAAACTAGGTTGAATACGGACCCATTTTACAGGAAGTGAAAAACTAATGAATATCAGACTTATGCATAGTCAGAATACTCAAACAAAAAGCTGGAGAATTATCTGCAGAAGAATAACTTTTTCAGAGGAATAGGATTTAATTTTATACATGCCCCTGCAGCACTCAAAGAAATTAGGAATACCTTTCCAGGTTTCTAAACAAAATGCAGGTCATGGTTCCTGAGAACAGCTATTTCTCAGGGGTCAAGGCAGAAGGTGGGAGGAGAAGGGAACATAGAAAATTCAATATAATTGTCAGCATGAAGCATGCGCACTCCCTTGGTTCAACACCCATCCACAGCAAGTCAAAGCTTACAGGAGCATTACTTGCAGTCTGTTTTTTCCTATATACACCTGTGCAAAGGAAATTTAGAATTAAACACATCTAGGGATAGTACAATTAAAGAAGATATACAGTTTTTAGAAAATTGTGTGTTCCCCTGTCATTAAATGATGATTCCCCCTTCCCTAGAAAAAGTAAATAAAATAGGATGCAATAATTGACTGGGCAAGAAACTTTTCTCTAGTGACATCCTCATTGATAAAAACATTGTTAGATCATTGGTGAGAAGGTACAGAAAGCTGTCTGCCTTCTATTTAAAAAGATAGACTAGGATGATGGGAGGGCTGTGAATAAATAGAGGAACTTGCTCCAGGTCATGAAATTCCTAAATACCAGCTCCAGAAAAGGAACCATCAGCTTGAGATCCCACAGTTTTTCTGGAAACCAGAATGGTAGGTGAAAGGAAGAGGGACCAAATGTTTCAATGCCTGAAACTATATTTCATTGCTAAAATAAGTGGGTCCATTTATGCTTTTTTCCTTAAAATTAAAATATACATACGTTCCCTGAGGACTTGTCAGGTTGATTGACAAGGAAAGTTAAATATTTTGTGGCACTTGAGTTTACTACAATTTGATTTTTTTCAAGACACTGGAACATCTGTCTAATTGAGGCTGCCAAAGGCAGCCTTCTAAGAGACCAGAAAGTCCCACCCCTGGCTAAATCCAGATGGCACATGAGTATCTGAGAAGGTGGAGATACTGTGTACCGGACTCTACAATTAGGAGACACACCAGTAAATGTATTGGGAGGGGGGGGATGTATGAATATTAGTCACACTTAGGGGTAAGAGAGAGGAAAGACTATGTTACTCACCATGTTGAACAGCCTGACCTATAAACCAAGAACGATATTCTTCATGAAAAGCTTTAACTTCAAACAGCTGCTGTGCACTGCTATTGAATAAGTAGAGGGCAGCTTCCCCTGTTAAAAGAAATCTGGTTTGTATTTGTAAGCTTTCATGAAAATCAAAAGACCATCCAATATGTCTGAAGAATGTGCCTAATATATACATAAACATGCATACATTCTACACACACTGTAACTACAAAGAAAGCTTAGACAAAGAAAACTATTATATACAGATGTTCGTTTACCAGCTTTATAATCACTACTCAATTTTGAATCAATAAATAAGAAGTGTGAATAGTTCATCTTACAGTGCAAAGCCTTTGATTCAAACCCAAATCAGATCACATAAAAAATTAGCATTTGTCTGTATGGGCGGGGGTGGTGATAGCGAGAATTTCCCTCTTCTTTGTGTCTGTCTCTGAGTTATCTGACTCAGGGATAGGGAATGAGAGTCCCAACTCTTAAGTGCCACTTCGTTGCCTATCATTTATTTTTGTGTGTTGGTACAGATATAGGGAGATTATGGGCTAAATAAATTAGGTAAATGAGAGAGCTGATCTAGTGGGTTTCATTAGAAACTTGAAATCTTGGAGATGACAGAAATTGCTTTGTTTTAGGCCCCTTCAAAAAATCCACCTGCTTCTCTTTGCTTGACATGGACAAAGTGGAATTGATCATTCTTATGCCTCCCATATTAGTTTTAATTAAGAAATACCAAATATATTGTGAACAAGGCTGACAATCTCCATTACTATAACGGAAAGTCACCAAGATTTTGCTTTGGAGACTTGTTTAGTTCTGCCTGAGCACTCAAGAGCACACTAACACTGCATGGGTGTTTATACAATATTTGGAGACAACAATTTATTTATTAAAACACAAATATTCAAAAAATATGCTAAAAGAGTGTTTTCTCCTCTTCCTATTTCAGATCCTGCACTCATAAATAAGGTTACATAACCAAAGGTTTGCACATTATATATCTGTAAATAGGCTTCTGGTAATTCTATAGTAAGTTACCCAGCTTCAGTGTCAACAACTACACTTAAAACTTTTTCTCTAAAAGCCTTATCCACACACTTTTCATTCTACAAGTTAAATAGATCACTTCCTTCCCTGGTAAAAATATAAATTCTTATTCATCCTTTTTCAATTCTGGTGACAAATTGCAAAGCCAATTCAGTACAGCAGATGGAAGTTGTGCTTTGCTTTATATTTTGAAACTAAATTCTGAATATTTTTAAACAGAATTAATAAACTCTCTTCCCAGTCTGCATCTCTTATCTTTCACTAATCTCTTCCTTTAGGCACAAAGCAGAAACTAGCAGATTATCTGCACCTGTAATTAAGGTTCTCAGATATGTTTTAATGTCATAAACATGAGTGGTGAGTGACATTTTAAAAAACCTAGTGATCCTACCAAAAGCAAATGAAATTATGAAGGGAGTGAAGAAACAACCTGAACCAGATTTTTTCAAACAGACTACTTTAAATGTGAAGATTTGCTGTTTAAATAAACTAAACAGGGTTTAATACTGCATACTTTAATGGAAAGAAAATTTAGACAAAGGCAACTTTAAGGACTTGGCTACACTGGCACTTTATAGCACAATAAAGCTTCCAGGAGCACTCTACCTTACTACCCGTCCACACTGTCAAGGCACGAAGAGCGCTGTGACTCCGTGGCTGGAATGCTTCTGGTACTCCACCTCCCCGAGAGGAACAACATTTGTTGTGCTCTTGCTGGAGCACCGCCACGCCAGTGTGGACACCTAATGCACTCCGATTCACCTCCAGAAGTGTCCCACAATACCTGTTCTAGCCACTCTGGTCATCACTTTTGAACTCTGTTGCCCTGTCCTTATGTGACCAACTGTCAGACCTGCCCTTTAAATTCCCTCGGAATTTTGAAGATCTCCTTCCTGTTTGCTCAGCCAGGTGTGGAGTGCTCTCAGCGCATCTTTCCAGGTGACCATGCTTCCATGTGCCAGGCGATCCCCAGCATGGAGCAATGGCGAGGTGCTGGACCTCATCAGTGTTTGAGGGGAGGAAGCTGTGCAGTCCCAGCTGCACTCCATCCATAGGAATTATGATACCTTTGGACAGATATCAAGGGTCATGATGGAAAGGGGCCATGACTGGAATGCGGTGCAGTGTTGGGTTAAAGTAAAGGAGCTGCTGAATGCCTATTGCAAAGCCCGCAAACAGCCGCTCCGGTGCTGCCCCTGCGACCTGCAAATTCTACAAAGTGCTGGATGCCATACTTGGGGGCAATCCCACCTCCACTCCAACGACCACCATGGACACTTCTGAGCCCAGCACAGCAAGGGGAGAGGAGAAAGAGGGCAAAAGCACGACTGAGGGTGCTGAGTAATCCCCGGAATCCCTTGAGGCACGCAGCCAGGAGCTCTTCTCAACCCAGGAGGTGCTTGGGGAAGGACAAACAACAGATGAGGTTCCTGGTAAGCGGCTTTTTTGGGGGGAAGGAAGTTTTTAAGTGC
Source organism: Dermatemys mawii (assembly GCA_007922305.1). Classification (NCBI taxonomy): domain Eukaryota; kingdom Metazoa; phylum Chordata; order Testudines; family Dermatemydidae; genus Dermatemys; species Dermatemys mawii. The sequence continues at coordinate 18,685,218 of ML677348.1, forward strand.
AGACTCTTTGGGCGAAGACGGTAAGGGCTGCATGCCTAGATGCTGAATAGCTCATTGATGTGGTCTATCACATTGCGGTAATAGGCATCGGTGATCTCTTCAAAAGTCTCAGCCAGAACCTGGGCAATGCGCCTGTACAGGTTTATTGGGAGAGCCAACGTGGTTCTTGTCCCAGTCAGGCTAATGTGTCCGCGCCACTGTGCCGCAAGAGGTAGGGGGACCATTGCTGCACACAGGCAAGCTGCATACGGGCCAGGGCAGAAGCCGCATTGTAGTAGAAGACCCTCCCTTGCTTCCCCGGTTACCCTCAGCAGAGAGATATCTCCCAGGACAAACTCCTGTGGAGAATGTTGGGACAATGTTCAGTGTAGGTGCCCCCTGCAGCTGCTGTTTCTCCCCAAGGGACAGAAACCCAGAGGACAGTACAGCCATGAAACAATCAGTCTCCCTGGGTCCTGTGCTTACTCACCATTTCTGTGGCTCCCGTGGGTTATGTGCACTCGCTTTGGGACAGGCAAAGTATGGTTTCGTATGGACAGGATATTGGAAAGGATATTTTGCGACCTAGGCAAAGTTTTCACCTTGCGCCCCCCCACCTTTTCTGGGAGCATTGCTTATTATAAATGTTAAAAATGAATACTGCATAATTCACAGTCAAGGCACATTGTAACGTAGCATGGGGCAGAGGGTTGGGGTGCGGGGTGGGGAGGGCTCTGGCTGGGATTGGGGATAAGGTGTTTGGGTTGTTGGAGGGGCTCAGGGCTAGGGCAGAGGGTTGGGGTGAGGGCTCTGGTTGGGGCTGGAGATGAGGGGTTTGGTGTGTTGGAGGGGCTCCATGTTTTGGAGGGGCTCAGGGCTTGCGTAGAGGGTTGAGGGTGAGGTGGGCGGGGGGAGCTCTGGCTGGGGGTGTGGGATCTGGGGTGGGGCAAGGCTGGGGATGAGTTTGAGTGCAGGCAGGCTGCTCCAGGACTGGGGCCAGAAAGGAGGACTACCTCCAGTCCCTTCCCTGCTGGCAGCAGCAAGCTCTGGGGGAGGGAGTCCCCTTTCCTGCCCCCCCCAGCAGCACTCACCCCCCACCCCCAGTCACTGGCAGCAGAACTTGGGCACTAGGACCCTGTGGTAGCAGTTGCTGCAAAGAGGCAGCATGTTGCCGCACTGAGAGATACAGGGATGCTTCTGCACAGATCTGCTCCAGGGCCACAGGTCCATGGGGGCAGCAAGGGGAGGCCGAGGGACTTGGGGGCGGTGGGGGTGGGTGGAGCCGGGTTGCGGGAGTGAGGGGGGAGGCTGGGGGCTCTGTGCCTGCTGCCTACAAACCCCGGCCCTGCAGCATGCTACATGGAGACCTCCCTGCCTCTGTGCCTGCCTGGGGCCCATTTGCAAACTCCTGCGGGAGCCGCCCCAGGCAGAAGCGGTAATCGGTGTCCTGGTGCCTGTGGTCCCTGTATCGGGACAAAGGGCATCCCGGCCAATTTAAGGTCGGGACGTGGAACAAGTACCCTAAAATCGGGACTGTCCCGATAAAATTGGGATGTCTGGTCACCCTAACTCAATCCCCCTCAACATGCCTCACAGCCATCCAGAAGTGCTGCACTCAGTGCACGGCACTCCAGACAGGATTCCACAGTATGAAATCAGGACATACTCAAGTCTGTGCGTGAACCGGTACCTACCCCACCCTCGTGCCCTTTTGGTATTTCTGTGATACTTTGATTTTTTTCAATAAATGAATTTTCTTTTCAATAAATGGAATTTTTTACTTTGAAAACATACTTTATTAGTGCATAAAGCAAAGTATACCTTAGTCCAGGAAAGCAACAAGCACTACAAGTCAGTGTACCAAACACAGGCACTGAAGTTAACTTCCATGCAGAGCACCAGACATTACTGGTGGCTTTCAGCCTCAAATTGCTCCCTCCAGGCATCCCTAATCCTTGCAGCCCCACGCTAGGCCCCTCTAATACCCCTGCTCTTTGGCTGTGCAAATTCAGCTCCCAGGTGTTGAACCTCTGAGGCCCATGCCTGAGTGAAGCTTTCACCCTTCCCTTCACAAATATTATGGAGGGTACAGCATGCGGATGTAACTGCGGGAATACTGTCTTCGGCCAAGTCCAGCTTCCCATAAAGAGAGCGCCAGCGGCTCTTCAAAAGGCCAAAAGTATACTCCACAGTCATTCAGCTCTGGCTCAGCCTGTGGTTGAACCGCTCCTGGCAGCTGTACAGGCTCTCTGTGTACAGTTTCATAAGCCATGGCATTAAAGGGTAAGTGAGGTCTCCAAGGATCACAATGGGCATTTCGACTTCCCCCATGGTGATCCTCTGGTCTGGGAACAAAGTCCCGGCTTGCAGCTTCTTGAACAGGTTAGGATTCTGAAAGATGCGTGCGTCATGCACCCTTCCGGGCCAGCCTGCACTAATATCAATGAAACACCCACGGTGATCCACAAGCACCTGGAGAACCATGGAGAAATACCCCTTTCATTTAATGTACTCGGAGGCTAGGTGGTCTGGTGCCAGAATAGGCATATGTGTCCCATCTATTGCCCCTCCGCAGTTAGGGAAACTCATTTGTTCAAAGCTAGCCACAATGTCTTGCACGTTACCTGGAGTCACGGTTCTTCTGAGCACAATGCGATTAATGGCCCTGCAAACTTGCATCAAAACGATTCCAACGGTCAACTTTCCCACTCCAAACTGGTTAGCAACCGATCGATAGCTGTCTGGAGTTGCCAGCTTCCAGATTGCAACAGCCACCCACTTCTCCACCAGCAGAGCAGCTCTCAATCTCGTGGCCTTGCACCGCAGGGTGGGGGCGAGTTCAGCACACAGTCCCATGAAAGTGGCTTTTCTCATCCGAACGTTCCGCAGCCACTGCTTATCAACCCAGACTTGCATGATGATGTGATCCCACCACTCAGTGCTTATTTCCCGAACCCAAAAGCGGTGTTCCACAGTGGAGAGCACGTCCGTGAACGAGACAAGCAATTTCGTGTCATATGCATTACACGACTCGATATCATCGTCAGACTTTTCAGTGTCACTTTGGATCTTAAGGAGTAACTCAACTGCCAAACGAGACGTGCTGGCGAGACTTGTCAGCATACTCCTCAGCAGTTTGGGCTCCATTCCCGCAGACTGAAAGGGAAGACAGAGTGCGCTGCCCAGAAACCATTGAAAGATGGCGCCAAATGTGGATGGAAACACAGGGATTGCTGGGATGCAAAGCGATGCATCATGGGACGTTGGGTCAGGATCTAGAATGCCCCACACCGCATGCCCCCTTCCCACAAGCCATAGTGTCAGAATCAGAAGACGTGCTCTGTGGAATAGCTGCCCATAATGCACCACTCCCAATGCTGCTTCAAGTGCTGCGAATATGGCCATGCCAGGGTGCTTGCAGCTGTCAGTGTGGACAGACTGGAGCGCTTTATCTTGTGCATTCTCCAAAGGCTGGTTTAACCCAAAGCGCTCTACATCTGCAAGTGTAGCCAAGCCCTAAGATACTCTAAGCTATACAACCAAAGAAGAAAATGATTGTTTTGGAGATTGGAGGGAGGTTCATTAAATTTTCTACATTATTTGTTTTTCCAATATGTTTCTAATTAAAGGTAAATCATCATCTACTGACAAGAAAAGAGATATCACACTTTGGACTGAGTAAAAAGAAAATCATACTTAAAAATGAAAAGGCTCAAAAGTTTGGCAAGTGTAATAAAAACCTCTCCTAACTGAATGTTTATTTATAGCATAAGGTGACTAGCTGAAGAATCTAAATTTGGATTTACAAGAAAGGCCTGCGGAGCCCCAAAAAACTAATGCATTTAAAAGACACATTTGAAATATACCACTTTTTTGTGCTGCCAATATTTCTGATGAATAGTTCCACCAATTAAAATTATACAATAAATCCTAAATGTTTGAACTGAATTAACTACATGGCGTCCTCAGCAAAATCTCTGGCACATGAGATTAACACTATCATCATTTCAGCTTGCAAAATATTAATCCTCTGGAAGAGATAAGGAGAGAATTAACCATAATATTGACAATGTCCTTAACTGTTGCAAACTTGCCTGTACTTGGATTACGCAGTCTTGTAAATAAAGGTCCACCATCAGGTTTCATAGGAAGATCAGTAACAGGCTCTAAAAAGAATTACAAAATTATAAATTGAGAGCTTTTCCCCACTTCATCATACCTGTCTGTATTAACTGGATTTACCTTTCAGATACTGGTAATTTTCACCTGAAAGCTACACAGCATGTCCATTACATCAGTACACAAAATGGCCATGCTGGACAAGAACAATGGCCACCTAGCCCAGTAGTCTGTTTTATGAGAATGGCAAGTGTCAGTGTTTCACATAAAATGGACAGAAAAGGGCAATTTCCAATCATCCATCCCCCCATCATCCACTCCCAGATTTTGGAAATTGGAGGTTTGGGGACACTCAGAACATGGGGTTGCATCCCTAATATATCTTATATATGCTAATATATCCAAATATATTTCTAATATATCTTTTTTGAGATGGGGTGACCAAAACTGCATGTAGTACTGAAGGTGTGGGTGTTCCATGGATTTATACAGTGGCTTTATGATATTTTGAGTTTTGTTTTCTATCCCTTTCCTAATGGTTCCTAATATTCTGGGGGTTTTGTTTTCTTTTTCTTTAACTGCTGCTGCACACTCAGTGGATATTTTGAGAGAACTATCCACAGTGCCTCCACAATCTCTTTCTTATGTGGTAACAACTCATTTAGACATCATTGTTTTGTATGTATAGTTGGAATTATGGTTTCAAAAATGAATTACTTTGTCCTCATCAATACTGAATTTCATTTGCCATTTGTCACAGTCACACAGTTCTGTGAGATCCCTTTGTAACTCTTCACTGTCAGCTTTGGACTTAACTATTTCAAGTAATTTTGTATCATCTGCAAATTTTGCCACCTCACCATTTACCCTCTTTCCCAGATCATTTATAAGTATGTTGAACAGTACTGGTCCTGGCACAGATCCTTTGGGGACCCTCCTATTTACCTCTCCATTTATTCCTACCTTTGGGAATGCCTACACTGCCACTAAAAACCCACAGCTGGCCTATACCAGCTGCCTCGGGCTCATGGGGCTTGGATTAAAGGACTGTTTAATTGTGATGTAGACATTCAGGACCGAGCCTGAACATCTTCACCACAATTAAACAGCCTTTAGCCTGAGTCAGCTCCCTGTCTAATTGCTCTACAGAGATACCCCTTGTCTCCTAACTTTTAATCAGTTAATGATCCATGAAAGGACCTCTCATCCCATGATTCCATACTCTGCTTAAGGCCCTTTCATGAGGGACCTTGTCAAAGGCCTTCTGAAAGTTCAAGTACACTATATACACTTGATCACCTTATCCATGTCTGCTGACACTTTCAAATAATTCTCTAGATTGGTGAGGCAGCATTTGCCTCTATAAAAGCCAATGCAGTGTGTTCACCTATGTACCTGATAATTTTTTTCTGACCTAGAGCTTTAACCAATTTCCTGGTACTTGAGTTAGGCTTACTGGCTTGTAATTGCCAGGATCACCTCTGGGGACTTTGTTAAAAATTGGTGTTCCATTAGTTACCCTCCAGTTATCTGATAAAGGGGCTGATTTAAGTGATATGATACCTATCACAAGTAGTAGTTCTGCAATTTCATATGAGTTTCTTCAGAATTCTTGGGTGAATACCAGATGGTCCTGATGGCATTTTACTGTTTAATTTATCTATTTGTTCCAAAACCTCCTCTATTGACTTCTCAAGCTGTGAAAGTTCCTCAGATTTGTCACCTAAAAAAATGGCTCAGGGGCAGGGATGTCCCTCATATCCAATACAGTGAAGACCAATACAAAGAATTCATATAGCTTCTCCATAACGGCCTTGTCTTCCTATAGTGCTCCTTTAGCACCTCAATCGTTCAGTGGCCCCACTGACTGTTTGATAGGCTTCCTGCTTCTGATGTACTTAAAAAATTTTTGCTGTTAGTTTTTGTGTCTTTTTCTAGTTGCTCTTCAAATTCTTCCTTGGCCTGCCCTAGTTTACGCTTGTCTTGCCAGAGATAATGCTCCTTTCTATTTTCCTCACTAGGACCTGACTTCCAATTTTCAGGAATGCCTTTCTGCCTTTAACCACCTCTTTTTCTCTGCTGTTAAACCATTGAGGCATTTTTTTGGTCCTCTTATTGTCTTTTATATTATAGTCGCTATTACCGAGCAATACAGTTATATTCACCTGTTGGACCAGATCCTGTGTATCACATAGGACTAAAACAAGAATTGGATCTCCCTTTGAGGATTCCAGGACAAGCTGTTCCAACAAGCAATTATTTATGATGTCTAGAAATTTTATCTCTATGTCCCTTCCCAAGATGACATATACTCAGTCAATACGAGGATAGTTGAAATCCCCCATTATTAATTTATTTTCTTTGTTGCCTATCTAATCTCCCTGAGGATTTTGCAATCTCTAACACCATCCTGGCATTGAATTTCTATCCATAGAGATTCTGTGGTACACTTTGATTCGTTTAAGATGTTTACTTTATGTGACTCTAGGCTTTCTTTCACATACAATGCCACGTCCCCACCAGCATTACCTACTCTGTTATTTCTTACATTGACTGGATATAATTTTCATTAGAAATCAGTTATGCTTGAAAATCAGGTTGGCATGCAGACGAGAACACTGCAAGGGTGCAGTCTTGCAGAAATGGATAACAAACCAACTTGGCCTTGAACATTAAGAAACCCCTATTTATGTGGATCACATACAAGAGAGAACATTAAAGAATAAGAAGTCAGGGTAAGAAACCATTACTTTTGTGGAAAGGGCACCACATATAAGAGAAAAAGACTATATTTTGCAAGGCTTGTGAAAGGCACAAAGGTAACTGGATTGCCTTTTGAGGTTTTCAGCCCCATACTCAGTGAAAAAGATAATGTTGTTGCTAAGTTAATGAGCTTTCTTAAAAAGAAATTTCAAAGCAGCTTTGTTGTTTCCAGGAAAATTAAGAATTAAAATGTGTGTTTTTTCTTACAGCTTAAGACCCACAATTGGTGAAAAAAATTGGAGAATATAAGTAAAGACCAAACCAAAGATGCAGTAAGAGGTCTCTTGTTAAATCCTAAAGGAAGATGGTGGATTATTTGCCACAATATACAAGAACAGTTTTTATAAACTCTGCCTCTAGGAGCTTCTTTTATACGAGCAAAAAAGAAATTAGTGAGAGTGTGCAAGGTCTTTTGATTAGAAACTATGCCTTTCAATTAATTATACTGCATTTGTACCAAGATGGAGGCAGATAGACAAAACTGCTCACCCAGTAAAGGTGGGTGTATTAGCAATAGATAAACTAGACAACTGTTCATCCAGCACAGCAATTAGAATATGACTACATTACAGATTCACACAAGTATATAGTGCCTTTATAATCCTAACAAATCAGGTAATTAAGAGGTGAACACAATGTGTTTATGGGGCTGTTTAAATAACTGTCAAAACTGGTTTTATGCAGTATTGTTGTCGCTGTGTTAGTCCCAGGATATTAGAGAGACAAGGTGGGTGAGGTCATATCACTTATTGCCGTGGCTCTCAACCTTTCCAGACTACTGTACCTCTTTCAGGAGTCTGATTTGTCTTCCATACCCCCAAGTTTCACCTCTCTTAAATGCTACTTAAAATCAGACAAATACACAAGTGTCACAGCACACTGTAACTGAAAAATTCCTTTCTCACTTTTACCATGTAATTATAAATCAACTGGAATATAAATATTGTACTTACATTTCAGTGTGCAGTACATAGAGCAGTATAAACATGTCATTGTCCGTATAAAATTTTAGTTGGCACTGACTTCGCTAGTCCTTTTTACTTAGCCTATTGTAAAACTAGGCAAATATCTAGACAAGTGGATGTACCCCCTGGAAGACCTCTGTGTACCCCCAAGGATACATGTACTTTAGACTGAGAACCACTGTCTTATTGGGCCAACTTCTACTGGTGAGCAAGACAAGCTTTTGAGCTTTTTTTTAATACCTTTTTTATATTACCTCATCCACCTTGTCTCTCTAAAACTGATTTTGGTATATATCATTTAAGATATATTCTACAGTAATCTACGCAGTATTCATCAAGTAACACTAAACAGTTTTTTAAAAAATATCTGAGACGGACATGTCATTTTCACTGATGCCTACGAAGTGAATTACACAACTTACTCTATCCTGAAGCTGATTTAAGAGGCTTTAAAGCTTTGAAAATGTGCAGCACAGCAGGTACACTAAAGGGTAATCCCAGCACCCTTATTTTCTATTCTCATGCATTCCCTCACATGAAAGCCTCTCCCAATTTAACACAGGCCAAGTCTAAAATAATACCAGAACAAACAATTAAAGCTTCTTAGAAGTGTCCAGACTTCTTTCACGTTTAACGGAAACACTCAGGTCATCTGATGATTTTCACTTGCCCAACTCATTCCTAAAATCTTGGGGGAAACCTTATCACATTTCCTGGAGGTCAGACATACAACCAAATTCCATATATATAATGGTTATTGTTACATGAATAAATTGGAAAGGAGCATAAATTGGAAAGTACCCCACCTAGCTACATGAAGCAATTATGGATGACCCAATATCTATTTTATAAGTAAATTTTAAAAATGAATACTGTTTTATAGACTGGTATCAAAGATATGGAACTCTCAGGCAAAAATATGCCATTAAGGTTGGCCTTAAAAGAGCTTTTTTTCCCAAAAAGAAAGGCTCATTTAAAAGTCTGGAAATACAAAATTAAGATTTTCATTTAAAAACACATATTAAAACATATGGATTTATCTAGTTTAGAGTCAGCTACATAATTGTATTTTCTTCCATTCTCTGCAGTACTATCAGCCCATGCAGCCTTTGCATATTGTTTATAACATGGGAACACTTTGATGAAGTCCTTTTGATAGATATTTTAATAAAGGCTTTAAATAAAGCTAGAGTGATAGAGATACTAATACTGCAGACATTTCAGACCTAATAATCTCACTTCATTTGTGTACCTTGTGGAGTAAAGGAACTCTGAATACATGGCTTTAGTTCAGTACCAATGACTCTATGGTTCATAACAGTGATGCCTACCATTCTGCACCCAGGCTTTTATGTAATACAGACTTTTTAGAAGGGCTGAATAAGATTACTTAGGATTTATGATACATTATATATCCCAGAGTTTTAATAAATTTAATTAATAATCCATACGAGGTATGCATTAGTTCCAGTCAACAGAGGAGTGTAACTCAGTTACACAGAAAACTGACTTGGTAGAGTCAGAAAGTCAGTCAAGCATCGGAGACATGACTATAAACTTGATTTCTTGACTACCAGTCTCATACTGCATCTTCACAAAACCCTCAACCACTTCAGCAAACAGGCACTTTTGCATAGACACACATTCTGCAGGAGCATCCACTGAATCTTCTTTGAAAATTCTGCCTTTGCATTTGATTTCTCAACTATGTTCAAACATCAGAAAGTACTGGAGAGCTTACATTTCTGGCTTTCTTCATAACAAATCTGTAATACTATCGTCAAAAACTGAGCAAGGAATTCTCCAATGCTTACTGTCAATGCCCTAATGGTTCAGTCTGGCGATCACTGATACTGTACATTGATTGGTACTCTCCAGCAAAAGGCTAAATTCAGAAGTGATGTTTAAGGTGGTACAAGTTGAACTCCTCAAACTTACACCACCTTATGCATCACCTGTGAATTGTAAGGTGCAGTCACGGAAAAATACAAGTTATCTTGAGTGAAATTTCAGACAAACTACCACCAGATGGTTTGGTTAGTCTTTTGCGCCTATTCCCAAGTGGAATAACTGATTTTGCATGTCAGGACCACTATAGCCCTCCTCTGGCTTCACTCTGTTCTGACAGGTATTTTGAAATGAATTACCAAAATAACTGGAACTGGCATGATTATGTAGTGTTATTTTTGACAAATAAAATGTGCAGAATTGCGCAGAATTTTAAAATATTGTGTGCAGAACTTTTAATTTTTAGCCACAGAATGCCCTCAGGAGTAATGACATGTAAAAGAATAAATATAATTTGTCTGTGTAAATTGTTAATATAAATTAAATTTACATAGTATGTGTCCTAGAGCTTATTTTACTAGGACTACTTTTCCAATCTGATCCAGAGTTTTCAAGTTGGCCACTCCCTCTCTTATTCCTTAGTCTCGTACGAAAGCCCCACATACTGTATTCAGTTATGCTTGCTGTTGCCCTATGGATTGGTAGCACTGTCTCAATCTGATAATTTGGTAAACAACATTTGCTCAGAAAACATGCCAAGTATCCTGCAGACAACAAAGGAAAGCCACAACATAACTGTTCCTTTCATTATTAAACAATGAAAATGGTCTTTTTCTTTATGTGATTAGTTCAACCAAGACTTAGAAACTGCACCACTCAGCCTCTCCACTTAACTATTTGACATTCCACTGAGTCTGCTGCAAGCGCTGACAGTATCTTGCCATTTCCAATGCTGCATCACAGTGCTCAGCCAGAGGAAATGTATGTCACCATTAACTGAAGTGCAAAAGTTTCGTATTAAGATTTGCTATCAGTCTGAATGGTGAGTCAGGAGATGGATAATGGAATAACAGAGCTTTTTATTTCTAGCTAACTGCTTTCAATCCAATCTGCCATTAGCAACTAAAAATCACGCAAGGGCTGTTCAATGGTCTCTGTGACATTAATACAATAATAATTCTCGGTACAATGGGATTAGTCACATGAGAAAAGTTGTGCATGCGGTTAAGTGTTTGCAAGGTCAGGCCCTAACTTTGTAGCACTCTGTTTCATACAGTTTTCAGTATAGCAAGCTGCTGTCATTCTGCTTAGGGCTTGACGGATATCAAGATACACATGATTTAGGTGGAGTTTCAATTTCATTTCTGAATACTTGCTGACAGGTCCCCTAATTTCAGTTTCCCTTCTCTGTCTGGACTGATTCCAAGACATCTGCTTCTTTGCAGAATTCCCTATTAACGTTATAGCATCATCCCTATTAACGTTAAAAAGGTACAATCAAAGCAAGGTGAACTATTCATGTCCAGGTGAAAATAATGCTACTGAATATATAGGATGATACATGGTATCAACACCCATGTGAGCTATTCTAATGCTAAGATTACTCATGTGAGCAGCTACAAGTGTGTCTTAATGTTTGTAGGATTGGACCCTTTTTGTGTACCTACTTTCCAAGAAGAAAAAGTAACAATTAGCTCTTTTGGGCTTCTTGTTGTAACATTAAAACAAATCTTTTCTCTCCATAATTTTCCCTGCATAAGATCAGAAACTTGTTCTAATCTACCCCACGAAGAGGCTGCAAGAACTAGGGTTACAAGACAGAGACTCCACAATTAAGGACCAGCTCCTGTAAATAATTATTCATCTGAGTAACCTTTACCCACATAAGTAGTCCCACTGAAGACCAAGGAACTAATATCATGAGTAAGGACTACTCACATAAGTAAGAGTTATCATAAGGTCCTAAAATTGCAACTAGTTTTTGTTATAAGCCCCATTTTGCCCATTTATCTTCCTCAAAAAACAGACTATTCTGTTGGAAATTTGGAAAGCAGAGTCAAATTTTGCAAGTATAGCCATATGAGAATTTTACGGAAATTCTGACAAAATACTTCTGAAATATAGGACTTCAAAAAGTGGTATTCAACTCCCTGTAATTTCTCAAAAACACTTTATCAAAATACATTAAATGTATTATATTCAATGGTCTTCAGTTAGACCTCAACCATAGGATTATTTCTGATTATGTCAGCAGCAAAACCTTGGAACTATTTGGTGTGGACTTTTGAAACTCAATATGTGCTTCCAGGTTCTACAGAATTTAATAAACTTTCCTATACATTTGATGAACTTCATAAACTTTGCTGGAACTGTGCTGGCAAAGTTGGCAGCTTTGTCAGTGCAGCTGTTCCCACACCAGGAGCACTCTGCAGGTATACTACACCAGTAAAGCCCCAAAGTGCACACATAGCCTCCGTAAGGAAACCTGTTTGAGTTCCTGGAAATTACAAACTCTGGCTCCAGTCCTGAAAATGCTAATGTGAAAGATTAACATTTTGCACAGAACTGACTGCTCACATGCATAAAGCTAAGTAAGTGTGTTAAAATTAATAGGACAGAGGCATTGGTTAGCAAAGCCAACTGTTTGAATACAGTACTTAACTCTAAACTGAAGTTTGCCTAGATGTCAAAGGAAGAAGTGAATTCCCATCCTATACTGGAATCCAGGAAATCTGGGTTCTATTCCTGTTTCTTCCACTAGCCTGGTAGGTAACTTGACTTCACCTCACCTGGTATCTTCAGTTTTCCTATCTGTAAAATGAAGAGAATGATACTGACCTCCCTTGTAAACTGCTTTAAGATTTGCAGATCAGATGCATGATATAAGAGCTAGCAATTGTTATTAGGGCTGTTAAAGCGATTTAAAAAATTTAATCACGATTAATTGTGCTGTTAAACAATAGAATACAATTTATTTTAAATATTTTTGGATGCTTACTACCTTTTCAAATATTTCAATTACAACACAATACAACGTGTACAGTGCTCACTTTATATTTATTTTTATTACAAATATTTGCTCTGTAAAAAACAAAAACAAAATTCAATTCATCTCATACAATGAGTGCAATCTTTTTACCATGAATGTTGAACTTACAAATGTAGAATTATGTAAAAAACAAAAACAAACCTGCATTCAAAAATAAAACAATGTAATCTTTGGAGCCTACAAGTCCAGTCACTCCTACTTCTTGGTCAGCCAATCACTTACAGGAGATAATGCTGCCTGCTTCTTGTTTACAATGTTTCCTGAAAGTGAGAACAGGCGTGTAGCTGGCATTGCAAGATATTTTCATGCCAGATGCGCTAAAAATTCGTATATCCCTTCATGCTTCAACCACCATTCCAGAGGACATGGTTCCATGCAGATGATGGGTGTTCCTTAATAACTATCCAAAGCAGTGGATAGTTCATTTCATTTGAGTCAGAAGCCACCAGCAGAGGGTTGATTTTGGTGGTTTGGATTCAGTAGTTTCTGCATCAGAGTACGCTCTTTTAAGACTTCGAAAAGCATGTTCCACACCTCATCCCTCTCAGATTTTGTACGGAACTTCAGATTCTTAAACCTTGGGTTGAGTGCTGTAGCTCTTTTTAGAAATCTCACATCTATACCTTCTTTGCGTTTTGTCAAATCTGCTGTGAAAGTGTTCTTAAAATGAACACGTGCTGGGCCATCATCCAAGACTGCTATAACATGAAACATATGCAGAATGCAAGTAAAACAGAGCAGGAGACATATAATTCTCCCCGCAAGGAGTACAGTCACAAATTTAACTGACACATTATTTTTCTGATGAATGTCATCACCATGTCTTCTGGAATGGTGGCTAAAGCATGGAAGGAGTGTACGAACGTTTAGCATATCTGGCATGTAATATCCTGCAACGCCGGCTACAACAGTGCCATGCGAATGCCTGTTCTCACTTTCCGTTCACATTGTAAATAAGCACGCAGCAGTATCTCCCATCAATATAAATAAACTTGTTTGTCTTAGCGACCGGCAGAATAAGTAGGACTGAGTGGACTTATAGGCTCTAAATTTTTACAATGTTTTGTTTTTGAGTGCAGTTATGTAACCAAAAAAAATCTTCACTTGTAAGTTACACTTTCACATTGCACTTCAGTACTTGCATGACGTGAATTGAAATCTATTATTCATTTTCTTTATAATTTTTACAATGCATATATTTGTAATAAAAAAAAGTGAGCACTGTGTACTTTTATTCTGTGTTGTAATTGAAATCAATATCAAAAATATAGAAAAAGATTTAAAAATATTTAGCAAATTTCAATTAGTATTCTATTGTCATTAGTGCAATGAATCACATTTAATTTTTTTCAGTTAATCACATGAGTTAAATGCAATTAATTGATAGCCCTAGTTATTATTACTATCAGCAGCAGCAGCGTCTTGTACATCTCAGATCCAAGAGTGTGGAACAGAAAAGCTAAGAATGGAGAGAGGGAGGAATCAGCAATTCCAGAAGAAAATAGGGTTGAAAAATGCATCTTTTCTCAGTTTCCTACAGTTTGTGCACATTCTCACTTAGCCATCTTCATTTAAAAATTAACCAATCTTTAGTTTGGAGATTACTAAAGGTAAGAATCAGATGACATTTTAATCCAGACATTGTAAAAAATTAGCAGTAATGCAATTTTACATTTACAGAACACAATGACAGTTGTGGAGTGGAGGGAAATATAGGCCAGAGAGGATTTCAGTTTTTAAGGCCTTCATCTGAAATATTCTTCCATCAGATAGAGGGAATTCTGTTTATTTACCCTATAAAGATGAATAGATCCCATCAGGTTTAGAACTTTGTGTTTCAGAGGGATCTAAGTATTTTGAACCTGTTGTTTATGCGTGAGTCTACACCCTTCCCTTTAGAAAACAGAAGGCAGAATAAACTGTGAAGTAGGGTGAGGCTCCTTCACTAAAGGTTATCAAAAACAGGTGAGATCAAGCACCTGTGACAGTGCTCTAGAACTAATATTTTGTACTTGCACAGCACCTTCTCTCCAAGGATCTCACAGCAATTTACTAATTCTAATGAGTTAAGCCTTGTGACATCCCAGTGATGTAGGAAAATACTGAGTTCAGACTGAAAAGAAGAATGGTGACGTCTGTAAGATTTTGCTTAAAGTTACACACAGGAAGCTCCGGTACATGATCCTGTTTCTTAGCAGGACAGGGGTTGGCTAGATATACAAAGAGGTCTTGACGAAGGTGCAAATCAGCCAAGGGCATCTAAGTCTCTGATAAGGGAAGATCTCTCTCTCTTCCTGCAGCATCAGTAGCCTTTGAGATGCATCTAGCTCACTCCTGACAGGGAAGAGGCAGCAGATATAGACCATCAAATCCTGTCTTAAATACACCCCCTGCAGCTGTCCCCTTGACTGTAATACAGCTGCAAAGAATTTATCCTTCTACAATGAATAGCCCCTCAAGCCCCTCTGGGTCCTGCTCCCTGGGACTGGATAGGGCACAAGGGGAGCCTGTGTGGACGCGGGGGGATCAAATCTCACTGAGCTGATATCGCCGTGCTCTCCCCTTGCGGAGATGGGGCACAGGGCTCCAGTCTCCCCCGGAAGCAGGGGGTCCAGTCACCCCGGGGCCGCTAGTGGGCGGGGTGGGATATGGGACGCTGCGGGAGGTCCAATCTCCCGCAGGGCCGCTGGTGGGGAGACGGGGCCCCGGGAGAGGGTTACCTGGTGCAACCAGCACCCACTGGCCGGGGTGCGAGTCCGCCGGGCGCCGCCGCCCGCTACTCAGCATGGTCCGGGACCCCCGCGCTCTCGGCGCTGCCCGTCTCGGCCTCCGTATTCGAATAACGGCTGGGGCGGGTGAGCCGCATGCGCAGCGCCCTCCCGCCAATGCTGCCCCAGGCCCGGCGGGGGGGGGCGAGAACCCGAGGGAAGGCGGGGACGCGCGATCTGCGGGTGGGGGTCACGGAGGAGCCCAGTCGCTCGCGCGGCAGCTAGGGGACTCCTGGCTGAGGTTTGCCGCGCGCGCAAACCTCCCCCCCCCCCGGCGTCGCCAAATGGTACGAGCGGGGAAAGCGGGAGGGGGAGGGAGAAGGGAAGGGGCGGATACACTGCGGCGCCTCGCGCTGGCTCCCTCGGCATGGCCAGAATTTGGCGCGACGGGACTGAGTCTCCTCCCCTGAGCTCTTCGCCCGGTGTGAGGCGCTGCCGTGCTCCGCCTTCCGCTGAGGGACGGACTGACGTCCCCTAACCCCTCCCCCCGTTCCCCTCACCACGCACCCGACCTTCCCGCCCAGAGCCCGGGGGAGGGGCGGGGGGAGCAGCACGAAACTCCTCATAGCGTTACATTCCCCCCGGCTAGAGTCCGAGCTTGGGAGCGCCGCGGTTCTCCACGCCTCGCGTTCAGCCGGGCCCAGGGCTTGTGCCCGCTCTTGCAGTGGCGCCACCCCTGGAGCGGGAGGGGGCCGCACTGTGCTGCCCAAACGCAGCAACACAAAGACGATCCCCGCCACTGATCATAGCGCCTAGCAAGGCGAGCAGTAAATAGCCGCGCAGCGCACGTTGTTCGCCATCATACAACGTTATCAAAAACAAAAAACCAAACAATCACAGAGAAGCAGCACAGGACAAGCAACGGCCAGGACATTCCAGATGGCTAAATTCATGTTACACACGTTTGGTTATATATATATTTAAACCCTTAAAATTATGTTACCTAGGTTCATTTTAATTTTCCTTGATTTTTTTTTACCTAAGGAGGGATAGGGACAGACAGGAAAAGCCAAGGACCATGTGGCATCTGCTGTAAAGCAGAAATCACTGGGAAGTTATGTTTATAAAATGATGGCCTGATATGGTTCCAGAGTTATTCTTTTTTGGACCTCAGGGCTTTTCTACCCTTATATATTATACCGCTCTAATGTACTGGCTCAGGGGGGTGAAAAATCACCATCACCACCACCCGCTTCCCCCAAGCGCAGCAAGTCTGAGTGCTTTAAAGCACTAGTGTGGACTGACTTCAAGTGCTGGGAGCTGGGCTCTCAGTGCTCTAAACTAATCCCCTTGTGGAGGTGGATTACCAGGAGCACAGGGAGGGCTCTCTTCCCGCGCTGGTGTGCAACCCCGCTCGCGCTTCAAAGTGCTGCTGCAGGAGCGTTCCTGCAACAGCGCTTTGAAGTTTCCATTTTAGCCATGCCTTTACAAACTACCCAGGCTACCGGATTTGCAAAATTCACCAGCAGGGTCTATAAACCCCACTGTTTGTGTTTGCTGTGATTATATAATCCACTGGAGCTGGCTGTGTTTGTAATCTCTGCCAGAGAATCTATATTTCAAACACAATTGGTTAGTGTTGAAACCTGTCTACAGAGAATGTTTTTCATATGGAAAATATTCTCTGTAAATATTGGCAACACTAATAACTTAGGCCTTGATCCTGGAAAGACTTTAGCCATGCTAAAGAATATCCAAGGAAACCTTATATTCCAGAATCAGAGAGGTAGTGGTGTTAGTCTGGAATTACAGACAGCTCACAGTCAACCTGTGGAACTCCTTTCCTGAGGAGGCTGTGAAGGCTAGGACTATAACAGGGTTGAAAAGAGAACTGGATAAATTCATGGAGGTTAAGTCCATTAATGGCTATTAGCCAGGCTGGGTAAGGAATGGTGTCCTTAGCCTCTGTTTGTCAGAGGAGGGTGATGGATGGCAGGAGAGAGATCACTTGATCTTCACCTGTTAGGTTCACTCACTCCGGGGCACCTGGTATTGGCCACTGTCAGTAGACAGGACACTGGGCTAGATGGACCTTTGGTCTGACCCATTACAGCCTTTCTTATGTTCTTAAGTGACAAAGAGTCCTGTGGCGCCTTAAAGACTAACTAAAATACTAGAGCATAAGCTTTCGTGGGCTAATACCCACTTCGTCGAATCCGACGAAGTGGATATTAACCCACGAAAGCTTATGCTCTAATACTTTAGTTAGTCTTTAAGGTGCCACAGGACTCTTTGTCACTTCTTATATTCCATTTTTACCAAAGCAGTCCTGATTTTTTGTATGATATCCTAGGGTCCAAGGACCTTCTTTTGGGGGCACTTGAAATGTCCTGGTTTTTTCATTTAATCAATAAACATGATCATTTTTGAAATGTGCCTTCATCAGAGGTAGAATTTGTTCTGTTTACCAGCAACAGTCTAATGGACAGCATTCTGTGTGATGCATAGTGTTTGGAGAGAAAAGTTGAATGAGTGTAAACTCTGTCACGGCTGTTATTTTGCTCAAAGTGAATGTTAACACTTGTTCAATATTTCATAATAAATTTATTCTCAACACTGAATTACTGCAAGACCTCCTCCAAGAAATATCAGCAACTCGAGTCAGGAGCGTGCTATAGGGGGCACCAGCACATGTTTTTAAGAATGTACTTTTGCCTTTTGCATTAGGGTTTCACCAACCTAAAAGATATAGCCACAAAAGTGTCCAGTTTTTATTTTGAAAATATGGTCACCTTAGCCTTATTTTCAGGATTTCAGGGGATTTCTCAGACCCTTACCATTCTGAGGAGTGCTTCAAAAATGCAGTGCCTTTTGATGACCCAGACCCAACAGATGCAGCACCAAGAAAATTACACTGAATAGAACAGAGATGGGCAATTGTTGAGTTTTATTGTTGTCTTTATTCTCATAAAGTAGGTGATTCATTCATTATTTATTAGCTATTATTATTAGAAGACAACAGCTTTCGGACACATTTGGCTATCAATGTAGTCACCTACTGAGTGGTCTCTTGCCTTGTAACCCCATTACAAAAGTCTATATTATAATTATATTATACTTCAAATTTAGAAAAAAATACGTTTTAGGGCATTTTCCACCCATATGACAGAGAAACTCAGGCCAGTAAGGAAGGAATGAAAAGTTATCTTGTAATGCCTGGTGAATATATATTATTAAAGCAGATTACAAATTAAATAAATAATTCTATAAATTTTAAAGGAATATCTTCCAAAGATATATGAGCTGGGAGGCATTTTCTTCCACATCATAGAATGCTGCTCACTGCGGGTGTTGTCCAAAGTTTCATGCACAAGTTTATTGGTGGTGGACACTTCGTAACAGCACTTGAGGGCCACGCACTTTAATAAAAGCTCTCCCTGATTCCTAACATTCTTGTGGCAATTCTTCATTTTTCTTCCAAGCTTTCCCCTGTCCATTTTGAGTGGGAGGATGTTGGTATGTCTCAAATTACTCTGTCTTGGGCAACTTTTCACTACAGCAAGAGTTGTGTCATATGAGAGCAGGTAATAGAGACTCTATATAAAAGGCCCACCTGATCACCCCAACCTGCCAGAAGGTGCTAAAGAAAAATGAATCTTCATTATATTCTCATCATTGAAATTTTTTTCCATTCATGCTGTCATAGTGCAAAGACAACAGGTAGGCAAGTCCCAGCCACAATGCTAGTATTCTTCCACAAGCCAAATTCCTCCTCCTCAAATTATGTCCAAAAACAAGTGAATTGTGATACAGATGGGATATAAATGAAACAGTTTAAAACACCTAAATAGAATTATTTAAATTACTTTCCTTCAGAACTCTTCTCTTACTGAAGCTTTTCTTAGTCTTTCCCAAATGACATCATTGAGTGTTGTGTACCAGAACCAATTTCAATCATAACCTTGGCTGTCCTCCGGGAGTAATGCACATTGAGTCAAATGGCCTGGTTCTACGGCTGCCTGGTTCTATGGCTTGCAATGTGCAGGAGGTCAGACTAGATCAACGGGTCTCAAACTTTTGTACTGGTGACCCTTCACATAGCAAGACTCTAAGTGCACCCCCACCCCACCCAATAAATTAAACACACTTTTAAATATATTTAACACCATTATAAATGCTGGAGGCAAGCAGGGTTTGGGGTGGAGGTTGACAGCCTGTGACCCCTTCTCCCCATAATAACCTCATGACCTCCTGAGGAGTCCTGACCCCCAGTTTGAGAACACCTAGACTAGTTGATCATGATAGTCCCTTCTGACCTTAAAATCTGATTCTATAAGTCAGCCAACAAGAAGGAACTCTAGCTTATGGTCTGGTCTAGGAGGGGGAGAATTGTAGAATTCCATCCCAGGAAAGTCAAAGGCCTAAAACCTGATGGGGTGCATTCAGAGAAACCAAAGGTGACCTTGACATGCATCTTTAAGAAACTGTTATTCCACTCTTTAAGCTATTGTTTGTATTTTTATTACAAATTACATTTTCTTTCAACCAAAGAAGCCAATTCTGCTACCTTTACTTGTATTGAGTAACACCTTATTCCACAGTTAGTCCCATTGGAATGCCACTTGGATGGCAGCATCTGGCCCATAGTGATCAATATTTGTTTTTAAAGTCTATGTATTTAATTCTTTTCTTCAGTTACTGACTTTCAAATGTTAACTCTTAATTCAGAGTGGTATTTGTGTTACTGTGTCTATAAATGGTATTGGAACCCGCTATATTCTAATGTTACTTCTACATGAGACTGGAAATCAGAAAGATCAGTTGAATTAAACACTGGCTTATGAAGTGTTGTGTCTTCACTAATGCAAGTTAGCCTATTATTTATTGAAAGCTGCTAAGAGATTATATTATGAATATATATAAAAATAGATTCCAGCCGAGAACATTCTATAGATGAATTCTGGATGACAAATGGTCCTTGCTGTTTGAAGCACCTTTAACAATACTTTGTGACCTTGAATGGAGATAACTAGAGAGTTGCCTTGTTAAGAAATATTTACCATATATATATTTGTTTAAACAAAGGGGCTGTGTGAGACGCTCTAGACAGATCAAAAACTGTTGTCTTTGATATAACCCTTACCTAGAACATCATACCAGAGACACAGATTTGGCAATAAAGCATCCCCTGTACTGGGCTTGGGAAGAAACCAAACTGATTATAAGGAAAGACTGTAAATTCATTAAAACATGAAAGGGTAATATTAAACTTAAAGACTGCTAAAATTGTTCCATATCTTTAGAAATGACTGGCTGAAGAGTAATATGCCTATAGTCTGAAACAGACATGTTATCGTCTGTCTTCCGAATGGGAAAAATCGAGGCATGTTTCATTTATTTGGAATATGGCTTTGGGTGAGAGATAAAAAATGTAAGCATGAGGCAGTGCAATAGTGCTTGCTGTAACACTTAAGTATTTGGACTCTTATACAATCAGATCCTATGGCAAAATATACATTAAAACTATATAGGATTTGCATTCAATTTCCAGAAAAGGTAGTGGTAGGGTGAGGACAGGTATCCAATGTGGCTGGAACATTAGATTGGAATAGTTTGCAACAAAAACATTATGCAGTATTCTGGGTTTTTGAGTCCATAAGCCATGGCCTCTCTATTTTCTCACCATTGGGGAATTCACACCAGTAATATTTTGGATAGAAATTTCTATTTTCATTGTCTTTGGGGAACATGAAGTTTTTCACTTGCTGTGGCCCATGCAGCATAAGTAAGTCCCTCAGGCTACTGCTCAAGTGGGTCCACAGTCCTGGATTATCTAGATTTAAGAAACTAAACTCAGCAGCAGCTGTTTCTTGCACCTCCTCCACACCCTTTTCTGATCTACACTTGTCTTCAGGAATGTGCATGGTTACATCCATTTATGATGGAGATATGGATGCTGCAGTAGCGGCCAGGTCACCTGCACTCTGACTGACGGGAAGATCAGGCATCTCTTTACCACTCACGTCCTCACTGGAGCCAGAAGGCTCACCATTTGTGTCTATGTATCTCAGAAGAGCTCCTTCCTGCTTAGCTAGAAAAGCTTCCTTTGCTTTCTTTCTTTTTCTGAATGCTGCCTCAGAGGGGTGTTTTCTTCTTTCACTCGTGACTGCTGTTCTGTGCCAGGTATAGTGGCTCTCAGCTCAATTGAAAGGGACACATAAGCAGGCTGGTAGGAGGCCTGAGTGAGGGAAGATATTAGTGTCAAGGGCCTAATTGGCTCCTACTACTTCAGTTGACTGCCTGTTCTCCTCAGGTGGGTTCAGGGAAGCAGCAGGAAATAGGAAGGTCCCTGAGAAGCTGGTGTTAATCAGTCCAGGCTCCTGGGCGGTGCTAGAGAGGTACACAAGAGGCTCCTTCTCCTCTCTCTCCCTGCAGCTCCTGCTGCTTTCTGTTATTCTCTCTCACCTTTTCTCCTGCCTGCCTGTTATGTCTCTTGTGCCCACCTCCTCCAGCACATCACGCCACCATCTCTGTGCATCGAGAGCAGAGAGAATACATATGCACCAGCAGCAGACACAATTTTCTACACCCTGGGTCCTAGCGGCACCCCCTCCACAGTCTGGCACCTGAGGCAGCTGCCTCAGTTCGCCTCATGGTAAGGCCAGCCCTGATACCAGGGGATTATCATCTGTGATAGTTCCAGAGGGCAGACTGAGAATCATGTGTGAAGAGGCAGGCAAGGGCAGGTTACCAAGAAACCAGAGTCCAATTCAGGCCAGAGAGCAGAGCAAGAGTCAGGTGGTAGGCTGGGTCAGGAGAGCACAAGGTCAGAGTCAAGGACCAGGAAGTACAAAGGAGGCAGTCCTAAGAAGGGCTACAAACTAATCCAACAACTGTTTTTAGTTAGTTTTTATAGTATAGTTGGGGGTCAAACTAAGTATGTGTGGGGGTGAGAGAAGGAGGAGGGCTAAGTGGCATGTGGTAGGGTAAATTATGACCCCTGAACAGTGCAAGTGAATAGCGAAGGACTCTCTTCTCTGGATGGGCCTCTGGGAGATAGATACTTAGCGATTCAAAGATCAATATAAAAGTAACTAATGAATAGCAAAGGAGAGCTCATATTCACTCATTCATGCTTCGATAATTGTCAACTACGTTCACACAATGCTTCTTGATCAGTTGGACTTAGCTCTACTCCAGCAGAAATCCTGACTCTACCTCTACTGATATAATTTTAATATCAATGCCAGTTGATACATTAATACTTCCTTTTGCTATAAATTTGTCTGCCCTCCAGCTGATTGAAAAGTTGTGCAGCTCCAAATTCTACTTGTAAATCTGTGTGTTTACATTTCATGGGAAAAAGGGGCTAAATTTATTTTATACTCATGAGTTTGGTTTCCCAATTATGAGAATGGAATCCTGCCTACTTGATGCAAGTCTGACTTGCATACTGATTTGTGTGTGTGCACATAATGGGCATACGCTGTATGATCAGATTCCTATTCTGAAGGGGCGGAGGTGGGAGGGAAGCTAAATTTATGTTTCATGTCTGTAAGGCATTTTAAAGTTAATCAGGCCCTTTGGACCTAATATACTTTGCGTAAGAACCGTGTTGATGACTGGAATAGTTACTTAAGAGTTTTGGTAGCAGTCCGTTACATGGAATCCATGGAACGATTCCAATAGCAATATGTTAGGCTTTTCCCTGTCAAATTCAGGTTACAGACCCTTCACAGATGTTGTAAATAGACATCAATACTATAAGTGAATATTACATAAATGAAAATCAGAAGTGTACTCAAACTGCCAACCCAGAAATTTTGTTAAAAAACATCTGTCACATAAAAGCAAACATTTAAAGCCATTATAATTATAACTAGTTTTTATTTTGATATGTACTACATTTGTCATCTCTTCTATTATTTACTTTGATTTTTTATCTTTTAGTATTTACTTTTACAACAATATTTATGTCCGTGTTTCCGTAAATTATATAAATGTAAATATAAATAATAATAATGTCTTCTAATGCAAAGAAATAAAAAAAATCACAACCATAACTGGAGTTCTAATAAGTACTTGTAGAATAAGTCTATAAAAGTTAACTGAGCTTTCTACAGGTTTAAGATTAGCAGCCGTGTTAGTCTGTATCCATAAAGAAAACGAGGAATACTTGTGGCACCTTAGAGACTAACCAGTTTATTTCAGCATAAGCTTTCGTGGGCTATAGCCCACTTCATCGGATACATAGAATGGAACACACAGAAGTAAGAGGCATTTATATACACAGAAAGCAGAAAAAGTTGGAAATTACCATACCAATTCTAAGAGGCTGTTTAATTTGGATGAGCTATTATCAGCAGGAGGAAAAAAACCCTTTTGTAGTGAAAATCAAGTCGATTGTGTCTGACAGTTGACAAGAACCTGTGAAAGAAACTTAACTAGGGAAATACATTCAATAGTTGTAATGACTAAGCTCTCAAAAAATGTTGTTTGGTATCATAAAGACAAGTATGAAAATGGATCATTTAAATCTGTGAGGTGGTTATTTCACATTATTCGATATTTTCATCTGAAAAATTAATTTCAAGCTTTGTTAATGTAATATAAATCTTATTCTGGACATCCCTATGGCAATATTTTTAATGCAGCTGTTCTAATCTTGCAAGGTGCTCAGACCTCCCCACCCCCTCAGCGACTGACATGAAAGGTAGCAGAGGCCAAACAGAACATTTCAGGAGGTACTTAGCGCTTTTACTACAGGGCTAGTACTCTGGACCTGATTAAGGAAATACTACTTATTCAGGAAAGCAGTTAAGCATGAACTTAAAGTTAAGCACATGCTCAACTCCTGTTCAAGTCAGTGGGACTTAAGCACATACTTAAGAGATTTCTTGAATCAAGGCCTCTGGGAGCAGAGTGTAAATTACCAGAGTTGAAAAATGGCTGGAGCCCCTTGACTTCCATTTTATTTAGCATCAGCTGTACGCTTGACACTGTACAAAAGTATATTAATATACAGTCCGCATTCTGATGAATTTGCAGATCAATTCAGACCCAGACAATAGTGTCTAGACATAAATAATACGCTGGCTTCTGGTGTGACTCAAAGCAGAGCAGCTCTCATGGAGAGATGAGTAATATGCTTAATAGTGATTATGCAATGAGGCTCTTAAACTGCAAGCTCTTCAAGGCTTTTTTATTTGCTGTGTAAAGAGTCATCCACACCCACTGGGCTGTAAGACACAGTATTATGGAATAATTTGTTTTTTAAAAAAAATCTTTAAAAGTTTCTGAGCATCCCCAGAATAAGGTCCTAAACTACTACATACACATAACACAAGATTAAATGAGCAATGATTAAGCTCAGATAAAAGCATAAACAGAGTCAAGGTGCCATGTAAAGGGGCTGCTGAAATGAAAGGCTTAAAACCTGATTTATAGGAGATTACTTCCATGACCCACCTCGGGTGAAAAAGGACTAGATTTCATAACCCTGGTGCCAAAGAAGAAAATGTAAGAAGAGGCTTTCTGGACTTGTGAACTGCAGGCTCTAAACAACTCTAATTCCCTTAAAGCTCAGAGCATGTATATAAGAATCCAGATGCTCAGAAATATTTATGCATTGAAGGCTTGAGCCAGCTCCTCCTTAAAATCAGTGGGCATCTTTGTTGACTTCGATGGGATCAGGCTCTCAATGGGACTTCAATAGGAGCTGTACAGTAGACTCTCGATTATCCAGGATGATAGGGAAAAAATTAATCCTGGTTAATAAAATCCCGGATAAGCACCATTGTGGCAAGGTGCCTTCTCTGGCTCACCGGCTCGAGTCTTTTCTGCTCTGGCGAGCCAAGGGCTGTCTAGGTAAGCTGCCTAGAAAGCCCAAGGGCAGGCTTTCCCTTCCCCTTATCACTCCATTCTGGCTGGACTTTCCCCCTGCGTCCGAGACAAAAGCTGCCTCCCTTCTGAGAGGCTCCCAGTCCTGCTGCCTCCAACCTGCTGGCAGCCTCACTCCCTCTATCTCTCTCCTCCCCTTCCTAGCTGGGGAGGAGGGTTTAAAAAGGTCTCTGTCAGGGCTTACTTGGTATCAGCTGATCTTGCCTGAGTCTCTGGCAGTCTCTACCCAGCTGAGCCCAACTGACCTGTGGTTACCTCCCTTACCACCACCCCCACTGGTAGCTGCCTGCTCAGGGTTTACCACACCATCTATAGGAAATATGCAGGGGGCAGGGTTGATTCACCAGCCACCCTGCGCCGGTGGGAGACGGTGTTGGTTCACTGGCTGCCCTGCGCCCTGGTAGACTTCTTTTTTTTTTTGCTTGAGGCGGCAACAAAGCCAGAGCCGGCCCTGCGAGTTACGTGTATTTTTTTTGACATCCTGGTTAATCCACAGCCTGGTTAACCCAATCCTGGATAATCGAGAGTCTACTGTACATTACTCACTCTTTAAGGGTAAGACACTTCAGTTTCTTTGTAATCTGTAGCATGCTAATTTTGTTCTTAATTGTTGAGCTACAGCTTTTTCCGTCATCCTGGCCCCTCATGTAGACTATACACTGCTCTGTATTTTTGAATTCATTAGGTTTTAAATGATGTATATTATCTGCTGGAGCCATGGTTTGCCTCATTCTTTGATTTCACATGTACAAGTATAAATATACTGTAAAATATTTCTTGGATGGTGTAGGAAGGCGGTACTGTGTCCCACTGCCCTGCAGAGAAACGAGCCTCCCCAGACACCAAAGTGGGTGGAGCTAGTGAGTCCTGTGCCCGCCCCCCAGAGGTCATGGTACAGGACAGAAAATAGAAAGCCCAGAGTTCACTTGGGAGACAGCCACCAGAGAAGCAAGATGCTGCTGGTGGAGCTGCTGACCAGGAAGCCCCAGCGTCCCGCAGTGAACCCAAAAACTGGTCGAGCCTACCCCACGCCCGCTACCTGGAGGAGGACTGGCAGAGCCTACCCCGCACCAGCTACCCTGAGGAGGTGCCAAGGTTACCTCTTGTCCCTGAATATAAGCAACTGCAACAGGAGTTTTGAATAGCACCACCATTCTTATCTGTTATGTTCCGTCTATGATGCTATTAGAAGTTTTGTTATAAATAGGACTTACACTTTTAGTATGAAAAATAAATTCCCAAAAGCCAGCTGCTAGTTTTCTGACAGTGAATTACAGCACCAAAGAGAATGAGTGAGAGAATGAAACTCTCTGTCTTGTGTTTTGTTCCCTAGCTTTGGGGGACATCTAGGTGCATTTCCTACTTACAGAGATATGTGAAGACAAGCAAAGTTTCATTCATCAGCATCCAAATCTTTAAAGTGTAACTAACATCTTTAGGAAAGCTATTGAGAGCTGCTTCAAGAATATGAAGTTTTATATGCAGTTTAGTTCAGTATTATTAATGAAAATGACCTTTTAAAAACATAACATTTATATGCTATCATTATACATTTGTTCCCATATTGAACTGGATTAAAGTTTGCATTGCATACACATGCTGTCCCATATTCCACTTGAGAATAGTTTAGGCTCTGTTCAGTACTCATTTATATGCTGTCATTAGGGCTTTTCCTTAGTAAGTCATCAATGGAGGTAAGAGCAGTGCAGAATTTGGCCCCATCACTTCAATTTCTATGGTACGTTCTCATGCAAACACATCTCAAGATGTTTTGCAAATGATGCATAATTCAATACAGCCTTGCAACTCAAGCTAAATAAGGAAATAGAAAAGAACCTTTCATTCTGATTTCAGATTGAAGTATCCTGATACTTAAGGGTGTAAAATTCTAAAGAGGAGATGTTAATAGCCATCCAGTGTAGCATATCTACATAGTGATGATCTCTATGAAGATATAAGTAGATTTATAAATTGGAAAGATATGGTAGTTTTAAACAGAGTATGCAGGGGTTTTATAGGCTGAGATGACCACTGTAAAGCTAGAGCTGGGTTAAAAAAATCATTCAGATGGAAAATTTCCAAATGAAAATGTAGTTTCCAGAACACTGACATTTTTGCAGGTAAAATTTTGATTTTTGCCAAAAAATTATGATTTTTCCATTGGGAACATTAAAATGAACTATTACATTTCAGATAACTTAATTCAGAATCAATTCAACAGAACATTAAAAACTGTATTTTCCTATCATGGTGGTATATTTCCCTAAGGAAGTTGTAGTTCTGTGATTTCGTAAGGACTAAACAGTGGGATGCATCACGGGAGTCACATGAATCAGTGCATTATGGGAGATTTAGTGCTGGTTCCAAGCCCTCATCAGCTAGCTGCAACAGGCTGCTCTTCCTGCAAGCACTGGACAAAGAAGACGGCTGCCAAATGGCATTAGAAGCAAACATTGCACAACGTTAGAGGAGCATGTTCCCTAATTGATCAGCAATGTAATAATGAAACAACATTAACCAGGATGACTTTAAGTGAGGAGTTCCTGTATCAGGCTTCTGAACTACAACTCACAATGAGCCACCATAAGAAAATGCAATTTAATGTAGAAATTACTCAAAACAAGGCATTTTGGGTCATGTCAGCAAATCAAAACTGAACATTTGGATTTCAGGAGTGTTGGAATGTTTAATTTTGATTGAAAATGTTGAAAGTTTTGTTTAGATATTTCCAAACAAACTTTTTGGGCTTTCCATTCTGTAGAAAATTTTGAAATTTAAATATTTTATCCAATTTTAGGATGAAAACAAAGGTTAAAATTTTCACATAGAATGGAAATTCTGAATCTCACACAGCTCTGCCTAAGGACAATATGGAAGTTTAGGCTGGATATTAGAAAAAGCTTGTTCAGTAAGAGCATGGTGAAGCACTGGAATGGGTTATCTAGGGAGGTGGTGAAATCTCCTTCCATATGGATTTAAGGTCAAGCTTGACAAAGCCTGGCTGGGATGATTTCGCTGGGGATTGGTCCTGCTTTGAACAGGGGGTTGGACTAGATGACCCCCTGAGGTCCCTTCCAACCCTGGTATTTTATGATTCTATGAAGTTGAATGCTTATAATGTTGATGTTAAGCTATAAAAGTTGCATCCCTGTTTTAGTTCTAAATGCCTTTTGTAGCCAATCTCCCAGGTATCAGTAGTGGTTGAGTGAGGTGCTGGGGGCAGCTCTCCTCCACCTGTCTGCTCTAATCTATCAAAGCCTGCACCACCAGGTGCTGGTCTGACTGGTGGCTAACCAGTCTGGTTTCATAAAATCAGCTCCTCTTCCTCAGCTATTGCTCAGTCTGGTCTTCCAAAGTATCCTTCCCCAGCACCAGCAATCTAGTCCTATAGAGTCAGTTTTAATTCTACCCTGAGATAAGTCTACAAAGTCACATGCTCTATATAGGGCTCAGAACCTCTATATGGGAAATCCAGATCAAAGCAGGACCCCAGACAGAACCTCAATCTCTTGGACATCATCCCCAGGTCCCTTTTTTGTTTGGGGTCCTTATGTACTTAGGTTGCACTACCCTCAGCTCAGGGTCACCAACTTCCTATAGGACATATCTTACACAATTGATATGCCCCTTCACAAATACTGTTACATTAAGAAGCTATTATCAATCAGAAAATCAGAACAAACAATTGCCAAATACTACAACACTACACATTATATGGCTACAGGCAAGCAAAATTATAATTATAATTTATGTAAATGAATCCTGCCAGTTGCCAAGCTCTCCCCTTTCTCCTACAGAGAGAAGCAGAGTTTTCTGTTCTTCTAAACTTCCTAGTTCCTCTAACTTTTAGTGCAATCAAGGGTCATTCATTGTCTCAGAGGAGTGAGGGAAATAGCTCCTTCAAGAATAGACTGTTAATTCATTGTAATAGATCCAGAGAGTCCATCAGAACTGCAAAGGTGTGAATGAAAGCCTAATCATCCAGGCAAATGAACTATGTTAGGGGACTGTGTTAAAAAACACACACCAATATTCCGCTAATTATGCGCTAATATGTTTAAGACTTCGCTGTGTGGAAAGGACCAACCATTCTTATATGTTATGGAACCATGTTACCACCTAGTGGTATTGGTCCTTTTCAGGTATTGCAGAAGTGACAAAGAGTCCTGTGGCACTTTAAAGACTATATATACATGCATGCCTCTGACAAAGTGGGCATTAGCCCACAAAAGCTTATGCTTCAATACTTTAGTTAGTCTTTAAAGTGCCACAGGACTCTTTGTCACTTCTGCAATTCCAGACTAACACGACTACCTCTCTGATTCCTTTTCAGGTATGTTACTTCTATAATGATAAATTATGTTTTGACAATCTTTTTCTTTTAAAAAAAATCAGCATCCTTTGGTCACGGACATTGATAAATGAAGTTGTTACTATTAATGTTTTATTATGGTTAATTATTGCATTGAAAGTTCTTACATGTCCAAAATTTAAGGTGAGTTAGGTCAAATAGCAGAGAACCAGCGAAAGGACATTTCAATTTGGACTAGCTTTCTAATAAATTAGTGTCCCATTACTATATTAACATTAAAAGCCATATTGATGGAACAAGTGCCATGAAATTATCTTTAGAAAAAAATGGAGAGGCAGTTTTGTAAGGTATTCTGTCCTTCAAAAAGTCTGACAGATTTTTTTATTCAGGCACGTAAACCCAACTTTTTCACATCAGTCTTAAATAGTTTGAACACTAGTCTTAAGTAGTTTGAGCACCAGTCTTCCTTACACCACTCACTTGAGAAGTACTGTGTAAGAGGAACCAATATCATATCTGTGGAAGGTTTTTGTTCCATCTATTCTTGGTGGACTACAAATTTAGGCCTTATTCCTGCAGGCTGAAAACTTACACATGCACAAAACCTTGCTGACAATAATGGGACTCCACACAGGTCCAGGGGTCTACAGGATTAGTGCCATAGACTGCACAGGGATCTATTCTAAAACCTAGCTAGGCCTTTTCATTGATAAACTTGGTCAAAAGAACTCTACTCTAGGGACTTCATTCTGTCCTTCTGAAGAGCAAGAGTACAAACTTCAATAATTCCAGCAAATCTGAGGAAGGCCCTGTCTCAAACGCAAACCATCAAGTTTATCAATGGATGTTAATCTCAGTTGCTGCCTAGTAATGTTCCTCCATGGTTCAGCCTGAGGACTGAGCCAAGTTATAACTGGGTTAAAAGATACATAGTACCACCAGACAGAGAATTCAGTGCTTTCTCAGGTCTGATGAGATAGGGACTGACTGCAATGTCATTGTCCTAAAATGAGAAACTGAAAAGCCTAAGCATTTCCTCTTGGCTGATCCTATTTCCCCCTCATGTCCCTAATGTGGATTCTTTCTACCATTTTAAAAATACTATATTCCTTCCTTTGATTTAATTTGGACCACAGTGGGCCAAAGAATTCAGGACTGTCTTTTTGGAGCCTCACTAGAAAGGGCAATCTTCCTATATTTCCTGAAGTCTTTTCAGCATCATACTCACAACTGGTCCACCAACAACCATGGCACCAATAAAAATCCTGAGAATATGGAGGCAGGTGGGAGGTTAGGCAGGTTTGTCCGCAATGGAACCTAGAAAAACAAAAACCAGTCTTGTCAGTCTGGAGAAGAATTTAAAAGAAAGGGCAGGAGCTATCTACCCCATTTGTCTGGCCAACTTTTACCAACATGGCACACAACTGCAAGGTCCAATTGAATTCATCAACTTCCCACCATGTTGCTTTTTGCTTTCTACAGCTGCCCCGAAAATTATGGTTATTTTTCTCAGAATAAAGCCTCACAATAGTCATCTACATATGTCTTTGTTAGCTCTAGACATGACTATTGAAGTGCTTCAGGACACATCTGAAGTTCATCTGAGAGTTCCAGCCAGGGTAGACTTCAGCTACCCATTTCTAGAGTGATGTGTGCTGTCACGAACCCATAACCTTTGTGCTTAGCTTTCTGTACTGACTTCTCGTTTGCTTCTAGATACAGTTCAAGGGATTGGTGTTGATTATTAAAGTCCAGAGTGGTCTTAGGACATGGTTTTCCAGAGAGACCATATCTCACTGCTACCTCATCACGGCATTTAAGAGAAAGAGCCTCCCTGTAGATATCAGTGTCAGTTTAAACACTTTGAGCCAGATCCTTGGTTTGCCTCCAACTTCACTTTGT
Organism: Dermatemys mawii; assembly: GCA_007922305.1. Taxonomy (NCBI): domain Eukaryota; kingdom Metazoa; phylum Chordata; order Testudines; family Dermatemydidae; genus Dermatemys; species Dermatemys mawii. The sequence goes on from ML677348.1 coordinate 18,716,703, forward strand.
GTTGCTTATGCGATGCAAAGCAAACTTGCCTGAGACTGCCACAGTAGATCTCCCTCTGAGTAGGGGAAATCTACTCCTATAGGGGAAATCTACTCCTACTGCCTCCTATACCAGCTGCCCCTGTCTCAGCTTGAGGAAGCAGAGGGGGCAGGCTGAGGGCATACTGAAGAGAAAGAGGGAGCACAGTGGAGGGGAAGCTTCCCTGCACTGATCTGCCACTTGCCAGAGGCGGAAGTTATCAGTAGGCCCCCTGCTACTCTAACTTCCTCCAGGGCCAGGCAGTTGAGGATCAGGGAGTTGAAACTGACTCCCTATGTCCACCACTCATCCCTACATCTGAGGGCATTCAATGCAGCATGAGGACCTCCATGGTTGGCCGGAGGCTTCCTTAGCTGAGGAATTCACTGTAGAGACAACGCAAAACACATTGATTTAGTTTAGCGCTTGATTAACTGTTGGTTTTTCAGTTCTTATTCTGTAGTTTAATCTCTGATTAAAGCACCACTCCGTAACAATGAGAGGCATGATAGAAATTAGTAAAATTATATACATGTGTGTGGACACATATAGCTATAATTTCCTACATCCTGTTTCTGAGTGTGACAAACAAAAATATACACACTGTCCAGGATGGCAATTTTGTATTCTAGTCCATTATTTCCTTCACAATTGTGTACCGAACCACTGAAGAATAGTTTTAACGTATTTTAGTAAATTTTGTCAGATTAAACTTGAATTACTTACTAAATATCCCATCGCTTGGGACATTTAGTAAATCAGGACAAGACCCCACAAACTGCGCCATGGGGAAAAATGCTTCATTAGCAGGGAGATAAACTAAGTGTCTCAACCAGGGCCGGCTCTACCCTTTTTGCCACCTCAAGCAAAAAAAAAAAAAAGTCCAGAGCGGAGTGTGCTGCCCTAAGAATGAACAGAATGCCGCCCTCTGCCGGATGCCGCTCCAAGTAGATGCTTCCTAGCCTGGTGCCTAGATCTGGCCCTGGTCTCAACAGGTCCTTTCTACCACTAACCTCTGTGATTCTGTACATGAGCAATGTTATTCACATTCTCTCTCAGTACAGAGAAACAAAACACACAGTTGTGTGTAAGCCGGGCACTGGTTTACAGAACCACCAGGGAGTGTCACAAATCCCAGTGGAGGTCCCTGAGTGCTGGGTTTTGTGTGTGGATTTCTGATTTAGCTGAAAGATGTGTAAAACCTTTAGCCAGACAGCTCCCTATTGGCTACACATCTGTGGAGGCTCAAGAGTATTGTATATTTTGACAAGGGTCTGGAATAAATTATGCTTGATAAATTGGCTCCTGATATGCTTGTTTCAAAGAACAGAACATAAAGAACTTGTGTGCTGTGGGAATATGTGGCCAAACTACGCTGTTTTGATGCCATCACAAATGTAGAAGATATGTGGATGCAAGAATATGCAATTATTGGAGGATGACATATTGGCAGATCAGTACTGTAGCATGGAGACTGCTGTCATTTTTCTTTGAGATCTTTAGCGGTTTTGAGGACAGGTTTAGCCATGAAATATGTACCCAGTGACTCATTCCCCTAACTCACATACATAAACAAAATCCTAAGGTGGAACACTGGGAGATCATACTGAGGTCAGTGTGTCATGCGTTCTGCATATTTAAAAATGTATAAGGTTATCCGTTTGTACCTTTACCCTCATATTCTCATCCAAAAACCTAACTCACCCTCATTTGTTAATGAAACACTATTCCCTAGTCACATCATACTATACTTCTGACCTCATTCTTTTTTAAAAAACAGAGGAAGTTAAATGTTATGTAGGTTGCCTTCAATGTGAGGTAAATGGCTCTCTTGGTCAAGTTTTTCTCAGTAGCTCTCTAACAGATATCCAGTCCCACATTTAGATGTTCAAGTCAGCAGTTAGCCACAGAAAATGAGCCTTTGCATTGCTAAGTGCTGATTTGAGCTCCAAATATGTACGGTTCTCTTCTTACCACGGGGCACTTCCTTGTGTCTGCATCTAGAGAATAGCTCTGCTTGGTCTGATGCCCTCTTCAATTTCTCATTCATGTTGCGACTCTTCTCATGCTCCAGGAATTACACGGCTTTCTCTCTGTGGCTTAGCTTTCTGACCAGGTCTCTACACACTTTTCCACTTCTAGGGTATTAAAGTCTTACTGGATTGGTTGTCCAAGTATCATTCCTGGCACTCCTCCATCTCAAAATTATGCCATTTTCTCAGTGGCTGAAAGGAAAACCTGGCCCTGTGCACTACTCCAGTTTCCAGCCCAGGAACCCTCAAATTGGCAGCCAAGGTTTTCACCATTTCAAACCTTGCTGTCATTTCACTAAGCCTTTTCCTACTCCACCTCTATCAGGCTTCTGCTCCATCACCCTTTTAGATAAACCCTTCCTTCTGGGCCAGGATCCCAGGGCTTCCACTTTCCTCTCGGTTTTCCTCATTTCCTTTTCTAAGCCCAGAGAATGATTGCAAGCTTCTACACTGCAGTCTCCTTGTGCCCTCAGTTCCTGGCCCTATACCAGCCTCACCTGTTCCTGCCCAGCTGGGCTCCATCTTTAATCATTGCCTGCTCATCAAGCCTAACTCTCCCTCTGGCATGACCTATCTGGTTACTTAATTTCTTCTGAGCCACATTAACCCTTTATGGGCTAGTATGGGGTGAACTCCCCATCATAGTCCTGTCAAGGCATCCCTGTTTGAAGACTGGATTCTGTAGGAAGGGCAGAGAGTGAATCCAGAATTACACTGGTCTACAATTTTTTAGAAGTCGTCTGCTTCAGAGATAAAATGTGATATTTATTGTGTATTTTGATGTGCTGAATTCAAATATGACAATTAAAACAACTGATTGGCTACTGTTTCTAAGATATTTAAGTTTTTACATTTTATTTCTATGTATATGGTATAGATAGTAGAGTTTTAATCATCAGTTGTAAACCTAGGTCTTTTCATGTGTTTATGGTTGCTTTACATGATAATATTTCACCTGTCCTGTTTATGTAACACTTTAAAAATCAGCAAAAGGGTTATATAAATAAAATGTATTATGAAACAAAAGGCAAAAAACTATTATGTACATAGTTTAGTCCTATTCAGTGTCTACTCGGCGCTTCTTGGCTTGTCTCTTGTATTCATTAAATGGAGCATCTCTTGTCACTGTCCAGCAATAGTCTGCAAGCGTTGATGGGCTCCATTTGCCCTGATAGCGTTTCTCCATTGTTGCAATGTCCTGGTGAAATCGCTCGCCATGCTCGTCGCTCACTGCTCCGCAGTTCGGTGGAAAAAAATCTAGATGAGAGTGCAAAAAATGTATCTTTACTGACATGTTGCAACCAAGGCTTTTGTATGCCTTGAGGAGGTTTTCCACCAACAACCTGTAGTTGTCTGCCATGTTGTTTCTGAGAAAATGTATTGCCACTGACTGGAGGGCTTTCCATGCCGTCTTTTCCTTGCCATGCAGTGCATTATCAAATGCATCATCTTGAAGAAGTTCACGAATCTGAGGACCAACAAAGACACCTTCCTTTATCTTAGCTTCACTTAACCTTGGAAATTTTCCACGGAGGTACTTGAAAGCTGCTTGTGTTTTGTCAATGGCCGTGACAAAGTTCTTCATCAGACCCAGCTTGATGTGTAAGGGTGGTAACAAAATCTTCCTTGATTCAACAAGTGGTGGATGCTGAACACTTTTCCTCCCAGGCTCCAATGACTGTCGGAGTGGCCAATCTTTCTTGATGTAGTGGGAATCTCTTGCACGACTGTCCCATTCGCAGAGTAAACAGCAGTACTTTGTGTATCCAGTCTGCAGACCAAGCAAGAGCGCAACAACCTTCAAATCGCCACAAAGCTGCCACTGATGTTGGTCATAGTTTATGCACCTGAAAAGTTGTTTCATGTTGTCATAGGTTTCCTTCATATGGACTGCATGACCAACTGGAATTGATGGCAAAACATTGCCATTATGCAGCAAAACAGCTTTAAGACTCGTCTTCGATGAATCAATGAAGAGTCTCCACTCATCTGGATCGTGAACGATGTTGAGGGCTGCCATCACACCATCGATGTTGTTGCAGGCTACAAGATCACCTTCCATGAAGAAGAATGGGATAAGATCCTTTTGACGGTCACGGAACATGGAAACCATAACATCACCTGCCAGGAGATTCCACTGCTGTAGTCTGGAGCCCAACAGCTCTGCCTTACTCTTGGGTAGTTCCAAATCCCTGACAAGGTCATTCAGTTCAGCTTGTGTTATGAGGTGTGGTTCAGAGGAGGAGGATGGGAGAAAATGTGGGTCCTGTGACATTGATGGTTCAGGACCAGAAGTTTCATCCTCTTCCTCGTCTGACTCAAGTGAGAATGATTCTGGTGCATCAGGAACCGGCAGTCCTTCTCCGTGGGGTATTGGGCGTAGAGCTGATGGAATGTTTGGATAATGCACAGTCCACTTTTTCTTCTTTGACACACCTTTCCCAACTGGAGGCACCATGCAGAAGTAATAATTGCTGGTATGATCTGTTGGCTCTCTCCAAATCATTGGCACTGCAAAAGGCATAGATTTCCTTTTCCTGCTCAACCACTGGCGAAGATTTGTTGCACAAGTGTTGCAGCATATGTGTGGGGCTCACCTCTTGTCCTGATCTCCAGTTTTGCAGCCAAAATAAAGGTGATAGGCTTTCTTAACCATAGTGGTTATACTGCGCTTTTGTGATGCAAAAGTCACTTCACCACAAACATAGCAGAAGTTATCTGCACTGTTCACACAAGTACAAGGCATCTCTGCTCACTTTGGCTAAACAGAAATGTGTCCCTTTGCAAAATCAAACACTGACAAATAAGAGAGCACGACACTGTATGATTTGTAGAGCTGATATAGGGCAATTTGTTCAGCAGAGTGATGTAAGCTTCGTTATGATTGCATCATCCATGACTTCTAGGAATAACATGATGCAATTCATATCATGCATGATGCAATACCAGCTTCAGATTGCATCATTCATTGTTTTGCCTAAAAAGCAAGTACTGTCCAAACCCAGTCATAGATTAATTCATAGATCCAATCAAAGATGTATTTTAGTCATTTCTGGTTTAAATTGAGATCCCTTCCCTTTATAACTCACTTATCCTCCGCCATTCCCATGTCAAGGGTCGTGTATACTGACCCAATAACATATCTTGAAAACTAGAGCCAATCAACAACTTTAAGCATCATTTTCGTTCTCAGTGACCCAGAATTAGTAAAGTTTGACTACATTTATTTCAGAAGCATTTTGGCTGTAGAGCAGTGTTATGAACTCTTGTCACAGGGTTTCCCAAATCTGGCTTTGATCCCTGCCTCTGCCTCAGTTTTCCTTCCTTCACCAACTAAGATGATATCACATGCAGCTGTTTTCTCAGTAGCTCTTCCCTTTTGGAACTTTGGATTATTAACAAATTGCAAAACAACCCAAACATTTCCATCCCACCTTCTTAATTGGCTTGCAACCCCTGTTACAGGGTCATGTGCCTAGCCCTCCTAAAGCTTTGTCCAGCAGGCTTGTGTCTCCATGCCATCTACATAGCTGGCGCTGGCTCCAGCTGGCTCTTGCAATCCCCAGGTCCTTGGCCTTGTAGCACAAAAAAGTCTTTATAGCACAAGCTTATGTACCCCTCCTACTCCTCTGAGCTTCTCTTTGAACTCAGATTGGCTCTAATCCCTCCCAGCAGGCCTGGTTTGAAGACACATTTGACCCCATCCCCCTGACTCATTCGTTCATCTCACCTGGCGAGATGCTCTACACCTGCCATAAGTGACTCTGAGCGCCAATCCTCTGAAAGAGACAGTTTACCTTATGACAAATCCACTTAAACTTGGACTGTTTGAAAATTCTATAAAGAACCTAAGATCAGGGTGCTGAACAGTTTTTAAAGCATGGACGCTGAAAGCCATTGAACAAAGCTGTAAATCCTGTGTATGATGGAAACCACTTCAAGCCAGGAGGTGCGGTTGCACCCCCAGCACTCCTAATTCCAGCACCCCTGTTTAAGATAATAAAGTTTGTTTCTCTTATTCCCATTCTAATCTGATGTCTGTCACCCCACATGGACACTTCAGTTTGTGCTGTTTTCTAGTTTACACAAATTAGACACAATGATCCAGACTGTCAAATCACTAAGGATCTGGGTCAAGGTGCCTAAATACATTTGAGGATCTGGACTAATGTACTGCAGAAGGAAGATGGGCTGAATTCCCTTTCTGGTGTAACTCCATTAACTTAATGAAGTTATACCAGGGACAAACTTGCTCCAATGTCTTCAAAAGATCTAGTAGGTTTTACAAAAATTGCCCTTCCTCAGCTGTACTAAGTGTCACGCTGTCTGGAATGGTTCATGACCAGGAGTGCTTACCTCAGAACAGACTGTCAAAAATAGGGTACACCCGAGACTGATGGTTTGTTATATAATTAGATTTCACCAACCCAGTAACAGATGCGAACTCCTGGATTACTGTAACAGTCTCACCGTGGAGCCACAGACAGTGCCCTTAGACTCTCCTGTCTATCTTACCTCCCAGGCAAACTGGACTTAGTGATAAATGGTCACTTACACCAAACAATCGCAAAATATTCAGGTTGCTTCTAGTCCCAAGAGACCAGTCACTTACCCCTGATCATTTGGTACCCCAGATCCTACACCAAAGACAACACCTGTAGTCAATTCTATAATAAACTATCTAAAGGTTTATTTACTAGAAAAAAAGAAATGAGTTATTTACAGGTTAAAGCAAGCAAACATATATCTCCGAATGAGTTACCATCGATGATTCCGAAAGATGACAGCAATGCGGTAATCTGTCAATTTAAGATGTCTTTCAAGGCAGACCAGAGAGTAACCCCTGAGGATCTTTGCCTCAGTTTAGACTTGCTGGCCCTATGAGAGTTCAAACAGTAGAGAGATTGAAAATTTTCCTGTGTCTTTGTTTTATTTCCTTCCGTAGAATGAGCTTCCTCATATGTAGCATTTCTAAGGTGTGATAGGGCCAGCCACCAATCCTTGTTATAGTGTTGTTCCTTGATAGCCCATCTGCTTTTGATAGTACCGCTGGATGGGTGGTAGAAACACTTTTCTCATCTAATGTCACAAGTTTAGAGCAAACATTTTCAAAGTTATAAAGCAAAATTCATACCTTTCTGTATAGCATGGAATACAGATATTACAAATGAGATGAATGCACACAGCAACTTACATACACTTTATAGAGTCTAAACTCCAAATATATTCTTATAAGACTAATAGCTATTTTGAGCAACACTAACACATATGTGAACTGGTCTGTTCTCCAGCCATGAGTTTGTCTGTTCCTAATTTGCTAATGCCTGCAGCCTTGGCAAGAGCTGGCATTTGGCCTGCCAGCGTTACATTAGATTTTATGATTTTTGAAAGGAAAAAAGGCTTCTTCATGATCTAGAAACATGCTGATCACAAGATGTTTATGATACTACCCAATAGTTACAAATTCAGTAAGAGAGAGAGTTAATCCAGGACAATAAAACAGTACTTCACCCTTCCAGGAAAAATACCAGCCCTTAGCTAACTCCAACAACAACATATTTATGGAGAGAAGACAACACCCTATGTATACTCTAAAGAATAAAGATATGTTGACCTACAAGAATTCTTAATTGCCATTACTATCATCAGAACAATGCAGATGTAGATATTATATTCCATTTAAAAAATCAAAAACTCTACATCTTATTTTGTCATCTGCTTCTAGTAGTGGACCTACATTTGATTACTTTTCCTCAGTCAGAAAAATACATTAGTCACCTGCATTCAACATCAACACCTCACAGACTAGCTAATCTCCGCGCTAGTTCTGTGATGCTTTTAAATTAGCTGAGATGTTAAAACGCAGCACCTGTTATTCTTACTGGCATGTGAGTGCACAGTGGGTGTTCTGGTATCTTTATAAATATGATCTCCATGCTTCAAAATAGTTGTAAATAAATTTTTTTATTACAAAATAATAACGCAAGGAAAAAAATTAGTTGCTATTAGTAGATAAAAATGGTGGTTTGTTCTAAGTGCGGTGGGCTACCCCGAATGACATGCATTAAAGTAAGAGGATTTCCATCACCATAGCCTTATTATAGGAACACAGCAATTTCCATAGTGGATCAAACTATCTAGTCTGTCTGACAGTAACAAGTTCCAGATGCTCCAGAGGGTTAATATCTCTTATAAATTTTTATCCTGTTCCTTGTAACTGTATATGCTGCTTCTTAATAGCATCAACATTTTTAAAAAAATACTGTGATTTAAGAGAGAACATTATAAATTTGCCTGGTTCCATTTATAGTTTCATGTACAAATTGGATCAGTATATTCTGGAAACACACGCTTGACATGGACTCTTCCAAAGCAGCTTGTTCCCTCCAATTATGGTCTCCTACTGGTGTCATCCCAGAACTACTGTAATTGCAAAAATGTTTAACATCAACAGTGTCTTTGCACATAATATTTCAAAGTAGGTAGATGTGTTCAACATTTCCTATAACTGTCTGGAGGAGGTTTAAGTGTTGGCAGGCAGATAGAGGCTAGCAGCCAAATTAATTCCTGGTGTAATACCATTAATTTCAGTGTAGCTACTGTAGGGATGAATTTGGCAATGGGTTCCATTATTGTCCTTTTGTCAATGCAGAAGGAGTGCTTCAAATAACACATAATACTATTTGCAGCTTTCCTGGTTCTTTAAATTGTACTCAGATGTTTATCATGTTGTAATGGTTTTGTTCTTTATTGCTAGGGAATTAAAAAAGAGGATGTAACTCCATTGCTACTAGCTACTAAAGAGGATTTGGTTTTGGAGCCAAAAGCTATAAGTTCTATTCCTCATGTCACATGGCTGCAGTTCCAGTTAACTGACATCTGTGATAACTGAACATTTATGCAGCCATATATCACTACATACAGCCTCCCAAGTTCATATAGATCAGTATGACCAGTCTACCCATTGGCCTCCAGCCATTCTAGTACTGTGTTTGGAAATAGCCACACTTTGTCTACCTATTACCTTTAGGTAGAAGCTCAAATGGCAAAGAAAATGAGACCTGAATTTAAAGAATCAGATCTATAAATTCTGAAAAGAAAAAAACCAACAACAAATGTAGAATTGTGCCTTCCGAGTTGCTATGTATGTGTGAACACTATACAGGTTGGAACAGAAGAAAAGTCTACAGGTGCAGAAAATCTATGGATTTAGGGTTTCCCGCAGATCCCCTCCATTTTTAAAGTCACAATGTTTTAATTGTTTTTTCTTATGAGAGTGCTAGTGCAATGTAAACCCCATGGATATTGCTGCATTTTACAGAATCTCAACGTTAAAGAAAAAAGAAGACGTTTTTGTTTCTGTTGCTTTGTAGGGTGGAAGGATTGTCTAAGCACACTGATATGAAAAGTACTGCATTTTTTCAAAAGGCTGGCAGATTAAAAGAAAAGTATTTCTTCCTCTCATTAATGTGCTGGTAACTCAGTGGGGCAAATTAATTGCTTGTATAACTAACTGAATTTTAGTGGAATTATACAAGAGATTAACTTGACCCCTGGTGCCCCCTTGATCCCTTATGACTAATTGTGGCTACTAGCAAGTCAACACCATTAATCATTTCACTGCTGATTGATTTTTTTCAGACCAGAAACACTCAGGGCCTGATTGACCCGTCTGTTCCAGCTGCATTGCACCCCCCGGCAGTGACACAAAGCAGTCATAAACCCAGGTTACACCATGCTAAACCAGCTTTTTGGCTGCTTTACATGACAAGAGGGGTTCAAAGCAGACAGCAGGAAATCTGGCCCATAAAAGGGAACAATGACCATGAGGGAATCCCTCATCTGCACCCTTCCACCACTGCTAATTTTATCACTTGTAGGGAAAGAGCTAGAAATTGTTTCTTAGATCAAACAGAAAGGGCACTTGGAGACGCATATGTTATATGAAAATACAGGAAATGGTATTTATTTTTCAATAATGGAACAGGAAAGCCCTTGCAAATATTGACATATATATACTCCTCCCCTTCCGCTTGCTGGTCAGGGTGGGAGGGAGCAAACCTGTGCTATAGCCTCGGTAGCATCACACAGAAGGGAGGTTCCCTACTTCACATAGCCACCATTCCTTCCTATTCAAGACACCCATGCAACCTGTGGGCTGTTTGGAAAAGGTAGCAAGGCAAGGGGTATGAGAGAAGCCTGAAGTGGCACATTCCTCCCTGCCACTGTGATAAGCAGCAGAAAAAGTTATGGAGAGTTACTGTTATCTGAGACAGTGCTAACTCCCTCTGCAGACCAGCTCCTTCTTTTCTGCAAAGTTACAGGGGGCAACAGGGGAGGCATGAGAGAGGCTATGGGTCCTGCTGTGGGCTGGAGAGGGAGTCCCTGGGCCTGATCTAAAGCCTATTGAAGTCAATGGAAAAACTCACCAACTTTAATGGGGTTTGGATCAGACCTCCTGAGCAGAGCTGGGTGAATTTTTTTTGGATGAATAGTTTATTCCCTGAAACATGCAGCTTCAGATCAACCATAATTATTTGTGAATTTGGCAAACAGTTCCAGTAAAAAAAAAATCATATTTCAATTTGGTTTTTAAATGCATTGTTCTGAAATTTAGTTGGTTTTATTTAAAATAAGTTTAAAAACACCCAAAAATTCAACAACCCCTTCCCCTACCCTGGATCATTCTGGGTTAAGCCAAGTGCTTTATTCTACCCACAACAATTTGGTGGGGGGAGGGGGATTTTATTTAGGCCACAGAACCAAAAAATCAGTTATTTGCTCTCATCTTTGCTGCTGTGTGGAGATGATCAGAGTTGGAGTCCAGCATTCCTTCGTACTTCCAGACTACTATTGCCTTTTTTTTGGCCTTTCTCCGTACCCAATTCATACCCTCTCTTGTTTCCTGGATGAGGATGCGGGGAGGGGAAAGGAGATGACCGCTTAGAGCTTTTACATTCATTTCTTTCACAGGTGGTCACTAATTGGGTGTTCCTCGTCTGCTGTGCACCTGACTTCAAACCCTAGGGCCTGATCTGCAGAAGTGCTAAGCACTAACCACTGTAGATGAAGTCTTTGGGAGCTGTGCTTGAATATATAAAGTGCTATATAATACTAAATACTCTGAAAAATCATGTTTTAGGTATCTCATGTTGAACAAATTAGTGGATACAGTCTCTCAGGGCTCAGTTCCTGCTGTATATAACAGGTATACCACCCTTTCCCTTACAGGGTTTGGTGAAGACACATTCATTAATATTTGTGAAGCTTTCTGATAGTGATGAGTGCCA